>JAJJWX010001574.1:0-641778 GCA_023529315.1 Papaver bracteatum
TAGATGATATTCTAACTAAAGCAGTTCCAAGTAAAATATTTCGAAGTTTGTTGGCAAGCTAGGCATGAGCGACATATATGCACCAGCTTGAGGGGAGTGTTAGAATTACCTCTAAACATGTTCTAAACATGTAGATTATTCTAGAAACAAAGAATATAAGGTAAGCCTCCAAAGGCATAGCTATTAGCCTCCATAGGCATAGTTCTCTTCTTCTCTTTGTAAGCCTATAAATAGGCATTTGTAGTATCATTTGTAATCATCCAAAAATATCAAAAACATTGTATTCTTGTTATCTAAACACTCAATCAATGAATCTCTCTATTTTGGTTCAATCTTGATATTATTAATCTCTACCAATCCCTCGGGACCAGAAATCGGAAGGCATTTCTTCATATGTTGTTACCTACACAAGTGTAAAACAGTAATTTCAAATTATATAAAAGACTAATATGCATCAAGTAATGGAAAATATAACAAGTAATATAAGATCAGATTGATTAGCTTAGCTTACATTTTAGCAACCACTCTTTGTCGAGAATCAGGTTGAAGTTGGGTTCTCCAATCAGTAACATCCATGTTGGATCAAAAGATTAAAGAGATGAGAATGAAGAAGTAAGGTAGAGTTCCACAACCGCAACAGTGTTTGACTTCTATTTACGGAAAATGGGTCATTTGTCCAAAAAAAATTAAAACACGGGTTAAATGGATTTAAGAAAAATTTTATAAATAATGATGTAATAAAATAATAGCAAGGATGAAATCGTTTCATCCCTACAAACTTAAAAAAAAGAAGGATAAACCGATGCATCTGTAAAAAAATAAAATAAGAAAAATATTTGAAAAATGGGCAGATGAAATCGTTACATCACCTATTTTTAAATTTTTGTCCATTTAAACAGTATCTAAATCTAACTGTACATTTCACCCAGAAAATTTTGAATTTGGTCTTTTTAACCAATTTTGTGTTCTATTTATAGATTCTTTCCAGTAAATCACAATAATTTTGTGTATAATTCACATGGGTGGTGTTGTTCGCACGATACAAATTTATTACTACAATTATGTAACAATAATATATTTTGTATAAATGAATAAACAAAAATGTCAGTAACGTGCTGATGACTAAGCTTGTCGACGATGGTACACCATTTTCCATGTATTTAATACTAGTACTGGAAGTCTTAAGCGATTAATATAACTAGCCAAGCCGCTACCATCTAAAGATGTACAAGTAATGGATCATTCGTGAACTATATATGCACCAAAGTTGGGACGGCTGATATTTAGAATCAACACTAGAATCAAGAGGAAATTCGAAGTTTGTGTATTGCAGTTTCTTTTGCTTTCTCTAAAAACATGGTCTACTCTCACCGAGAATTACCGATTTTGACTTTCACCAAGATTGTCCGGGCAATTAGCTGAACCGAAAACTTTAACTTGAAAATCTAGTTGAGAAACACATTATCTGACTTTACTATTTGATTCAGGATCCGATAATCTGAATTTGTTCAACCTCTTTTGACTCCATCCTATATGGTGTTTAAATTACACTGTTAATTCCATATATAATCAAAGAAATAAACTTTCAGAAATTTATGTCCTTTCAGTTGACGCCTTGACGGTGAAACCGTATGCTTTTGTATGGATTATGTTAACTCAAATAATACAAACTCAAACCAGAAAATTTTCAATTTATTTTGGGTTTAGAATCAATTATTGGTGCATTCATTGCGTTTCAAATGAATGAATCGTGTAGGCTTTTGATTTGAAACTCTAGTTTTTCTAAATAGGTTCCATAGTTGCAGAAGAAGAAGCCATTGAGACGAACATAAATTAAAATGAACATACAAGTACAAATAGTCTTTCACAACCTTGCACATAGTTAATAACGTTTACTAGGAACTTTAAGTACGACCAGTCATGCATGGTTCTTCATATTGATCGACTCACCTCCAACAACACAAATCTCTTTAAGCTTTGATGTCAATTCAAAAATATGATTCTCATGAGCTTGCCTCTCAGCCAACCTCTCTGTCTTCTCTCGTTGCAATTGTTCTTGGAGATCTGACACTTCTGCCTTCCACTTCTTTTCTTTGTCTTCAAGAGTACTGGCGATTTCCAGATCTGAAATTTTTTTCACACAAGCTGTTGACTTTTCATCAGCTCTCTGTTGATCTTGTCCCTCAACGTAAGCAGCAGGTTGAATACCAGGCAAACTGTAAAATGGCGAATTTGGAGGTTCAAGAGACAAGATAAATGAATAGACATCATCATTATATGTGGCCGCCAAACCTTGAGAGTTTATCATCGTATAAACAGGTCTGTTTCTTAAATCCGCGAAAAAAACTTCATAATCATTCTCTTCGTTATTGCCCAAAGAGAGATGTTTAGGGAAACTGCACTTTTTGGGATCATAGAATCTCTCTTCCGACAGACTAGTAGTGCCGACCGATAATTCTTGGTTACACTCGTAAATATACGTATCGTGGAGACCGGACTGTATAAATAATTGAGGATTTTTATACCACGACATAGTTATGCTGATACTGTGATTGATAATATAGGGAAGAGGGAGTAGGAAGAAATCGCCAATGAATCGAAAGAAATGGGTGATTGAGGATATGAGAGGTTTCTTATCTCCTTAACAATGACCGAACATTGTGAAATATATATGGATAGATTTAGCATTAAATCAGCACTAGCTAAGGAAGCTCAATAATTGATCAAAATAATGTACTATTAGATTATTTTTTTGCTAAGATATAAGTAATTAAAATAAGGTATTACTTATTCTTAGATAACCTTGTTAGATATAACTACAACAATTATGTGAGGTCAACTACAATAATTTCTTAGATAACCATCGAAAGCCATCGGGGGAGAGAGAGAGCGTGAACTGGGAGAGTAACTAGGTGTCAACTTGCAGATCAAGATGAACTTCTTAGCAGCCACGGCGAAGAAATCAACTGACTGGATTGTAGTGGGTCCGAGAAATGGAAAGAAGAACAAGGGGATTATGGGGCTTGTCTGTTCAAGGGATAGGATTTGACTTTTCAAAAGTAGTTGAATGCAAAGGAAAATGATAGAAAGAGCGCTCTTTCCACGCGACTTTCACGCTTTCCGACCTGTCAATGAAACGTGGCAAGAAGACGTAGATTCTGACATTACACGTTTGTGATTTGAGAGAGAAAATTTTACAAAACCTTAAACCCATGTGACTGAACCTCTTTTTACTTATTCTATCCAGCACTCTCTCTCTCTTTTAGTCTTCGTCTTCCATTTCTCAGATGAATTTTAGTTTTTATCAGAATTCTCATATGAAATTAAATGGCCGTAAATGACGAATTAAATTGATAGACTCAAATTCCCCCAAACCATCTAAGGAAATCAAATTGCTCGAAGTTCATGGATTAATTAATTTGCTGTTTAAGAAGTTGATGGTGATGGTTCCTGTTGTTTCAGAGATGGTGATAAGGTTTCTTTAAAAAAGCATCATAAATTTTTAATAAAAAAACACGAACAAGATCTACGTTTAGGATTATGGTTTTATGGACTGAAAGTTAATTTGGGAGTTATTCAGACTCTTATTTCTCTCTTGCAGTAGCAGTAATAATTTTCTTCATAAAAGGGAGTCAAGTGACCATTCATCCTCTTAATTCTCTGATTACTTATTATAATTTCAATTCCAGATAACCCAACACCCAATTTTTCACCTATTCAAAGGAAATATCTTGATTTTGCTCTCTTTTGATTTTTTTGATTTGGGTATATTATTGTTACTCTAAAACCCTAACGATTGCAGTCTATGAATTTCATACATGTTTTGATTAAACAAACAAATTGAACATTAGGGTTATTATTATTATCCTCGACCGATGATGAAATTGATTGGATCCTGATACGTGTTGGTGTCCCAACAGAAATTGAAAATAGGAAAAGAAATTGATGAAGATTGAAAAGGTGGAGAAGCTGTTTGGTGAAAAAGAATCAATTTGATATCCAACACTTTATTCAGCAAAATCAAACCCATTTTCTTCTTCATCGTCTATTTCTACACATCATCTTCTTCTCTGCCACTATTATCTTCTTCCTCAGGTACTGTAAATTCAAGATCAAAAAGGGTCTATCATCGTCACCACCATCAACATTACTTTCTTCTTTTCTTCAACAAAGATTTGAAGATTTAAAGGAAGGAACCATTCTTGATTTTTTTTCTTTCTTTCGTTTCTTGAAAAAGTAAAATTTTGTTACGGTTTCTCTCTCCAGAAACCAACGTGTAATCACTTCAACTCTTTCTTTCAGACACGTAAACTAACCAGCTCAGCCCGTGAGCAAGTAGCGGGGAAAGAGCGATGCGCCTAGCGCGACCGGAATGCAAAACTGCTAAAGTTAAGATTAAATAAAAGTTCAACGATTCTACACGAACTGCCTTAGAAAACAGCGCAAAAAACGGGTTTCTCACATGATGGTAAGCCCCGCGTCCTGTGGAATTAATATGGGTGTCTTTAAAGGTATGTGGGCTTCTATTTTTTGTCTCAGCCCGGTTGGTTTTGGGGGAGATTTTTGTCGCGGTACGTTAGGATTTTTTGATAAAAGTTATCTTAATCACTGTTTGTCGGGAATCTGTAGAGTGGGCAGTGAGGACTGCCAACCCCTTGGCTCTTCTTCAAGCTAAATCCTTGTTTGATCAACGTTTGTTTCAATTTTTGAGGCACGATACGATCTTATTACAATCGCAACTGATTGTAATAAATTCGTTTACGTTTTTTGGCAGTGTTTATCTTATTACAATCGCAACTGATTCTTGTCAGTAAATTACTATAATTTTGTTTTGTGTATAATACCCATGGGTGGTGTTGTTCACACGATACGAATTTATTACAATTACGTAACAGTGATATTTTGTATTAATTATTAAAGATATTTTGTAAAAGAGTCGTATGTTTATTGGCTAATTAGGGTCTGAATCGTAGAAGATGCAGTTGATGCCTTATGTCGTTGACTAACCCAAAGACCGTTAGAAAAATATAAGTTAACTTTTTTAATTTGACATACAACCTGACCGTTAATTGCCTAGCGCTGACCAGTTTAATTTAGTTAGTCAAAACATATCTCGTCCTTCTTTATTTTCTTCCATCCTTGTTCAGTTCTAGCCTGTGTCTCCGTTCTTGTTCTTCTTACAATCAACTTTCCCTTCTCTATTTCTCATAAGGGGATCAGGTAAAGCGCCTATAAAAAACAACTTGGTGCTAATTGTATTGTTGTTCTCATGGGTGCTATCATTAGAGATGTGTTATTGCAAAATGGGCTCAACATCAGAATCATCTGTTTAACATTCTAAAGCAAGTTACGATCGTTATCCAACGTAGTAGTATGAAAAAATAGTTTTGTTTATGCAGTTTGTTATGGAGTAATTCAGTGAACCAACAAATGGATACAGCGAACACAAAGTTGCACAAAGATGGGTTTAAAATTTTGGGACTCTAGTTCCAAGTATCAGCTGAGTTCTCCAAATTCACTTACATTTTAGTAAACACAATTTCTTCGAACAGAATGTATCAAATAAAAGTAATTTTCGTATGCTATTATATACGTTATGCTAATTTTGCAACCAATTTGCATTGGAAGTTGCGAAACTTTCCTGTTTCTATTCGATAGGTTCAGAGAAAAAGAGTCTAAATATGCACTCAAGATGTTCTACGAAATGTCTTTATACTTGGTTAAGTTTTAAACGAGAGTTCGAATATATTGTCATTTTACTACTTCTTAAACGGTCAAAGTCGGTCTACGACCCTAATACATCAACCACATCTTTTACGACCCAGACTCTAATTAGCCACTAAACGTATGACTCTTTTACAAAATATCTCTAATTATTATGTTTGACAGTGTATCGGAAAACTTCAGTTGATGGTTGAGCACTTGAGATCATATACATTTTATAAATAAACAAAAATGCCAGTAACGTGGTGATGACTAAACTACATCTTAATTAGATATTGTATCCAGGTTAGGTTTTGAATAAACAAAGACCGGGGTCACTGTAAAGCTTGCAAGTGTACATATTAATTTGTATCCATGCAAGTGGACACCGGCTTTCCATGTGAATACACAAATTATTCTACTTGACTGACTTCATAGATATAATTATCAAGTAATCATATATTATTTTGATTGATTGATCATTGAGATGGTGCCCTTTTGTCGATTTATCCATCTCTATATATGATAGTGTTCGTTGAGGAGATGAGCAAACATTCATATCCTCCATCCCATTACTCATTTCTTTCGATTCATTCACAGCTTTTCTATTCAACACTGTTTCTTACCTTCCTCCGGCCTCCCCTCCCTATATTTTCTGTCAAAGCAAGAGCATAATTATGTCGTGGTTCAAAGATCCTCAGATTTTTATGTTCGCAATTTCGGGTGGAATTAATTTTTGCAAGGTTAACAAACAATTGACGATCGGGACCAAGTTTCGAATACCAGGTGATAACAGTACAGCTGAAGAGTACGATTTTTCACGTCATCTCTCTTTGGGCATTAACAAAGAAAGTGATTATGCCACTTTTCTTTCGTATTTAAAATCAAAGCCTGAGAGTACGTTGATGAATTCTCAAGGTTTGGTTGCCTATCAATCGCAAGGATATCTCTTGTCTCGAGAGGATTCAAACTCTCCTGTATACAGTTTACCAGGTATTCTAATTGCGTCCATTGATGCACAACAACTACAAAAACAAACCCTTGAGAGAAAAGTTTCAGGTTTAGAAACTACAAATTCCACTCTTAGAAACAATGAAAAGAAGTTGACCGCAGATGTAGCAGATCTGAGACGACAATTGCAACGGGAGAAGAGCGATAAGGAAGCTCTTCAGAAAAAAAACTCAGACTTGGAATCCACGAACGCCACTTCCAAAAATAATGAGAAGAAGCTGGCGGCAGAAGTATCAGAACTACAAAAGAAATTGGAACAGGAGAAGATCGATAAGAAAGCTCTTGAGAAAAAGAATTCAGACTTGGAATCCACGAATGCCACTTTGAAAAACAATGAAAAGAAGCTGACATCAGAAGTGTCAGATCTACAAGAGAAACTGGAAAGGGAGAAGAACGATAAGGAAGCTCTTGAGAAGCAAGTTTCAGACTTGGTATCCATGAATGCCACTTGTAAAAACAATGGAAATAAGTTGACTGTAGAAGTATCAGATCTACAAAATCAGTTGAAACAAGAGAAGAGCAATAACGATGCTCTTCAGAAAAAGAATTCAAACTTAGAGTCCATGAATTCCACTTATAAGAATAACGAAAGCAAGTTAACTGCAAAAGTATCGAAACTGCAAAGGAAATTGAAACGAGTGAAGAAGGATAAGGAATCTCTTGAGAAGGAAAATTTTGAATTGAAATCAAAGCTTGAAGAGAGTTGTGGTGTTGGTGTTGGTGGTGGATCATCTGATGATGAGGAGCCATGGATGACTGGCCCAACAGTTCTTAGTAATTGGGTTTCGTTAGATAGCCTTGAAGTTTTTACAGCGTTTCAAGAGGATAAACATCTGTTGATATCCAAGATAATGGGTATACCAAAATTTGGTAGAGACAATACGACAAACGTTCAACCAAACCGTTTCTCCATAGGAATATTTCCTATAGTGGTCATGAACGTGCCTGAGTTGATCCCGAATAAAGAATGGGCAAGATTTGATCCAGATGTTTGGAGTTTATATCAAAATGAGGGAAATTACTATGCAGCACGCAGTCCTTTTGAGTAGGAGATGGTAGTCGACGCACCTAAGAGATGTTGATGATGTCTTCAAAAGTAATCAAATCAGCTGGTGGGGCCTTTGGTGTTCTGTTAATTTTGTATTTGCTTTTGTTTCGGATGCATTTGGTCAGAGTGTCTTCGGCTTTGTGTTTCGTTTGGTTTATGTTTGATTTGGTGTGTTCCAAAGTCTATCCGAACTTGTATGGGTTGTATAATGTCTTGGTTAATATCCTATTTATGCTTCTGCTTAGCTTCTTCTTCTACGGTGATAGATCCTATTTAAATGCTTACTACAGCGAGCTCACATTGATTGTTGGTAATCGGTTGTAGCTAGCCCAAACAAGAAGACTTTAAACCTCCGCACAGACTCTTTGACGCCTAAATACCTTCCTAATAAAAACTCACCATTAAAGAGAAACTGGTAAACTAATTGGATTCTACTAAATTAAGAAATCATGTACAATATTATTATTTTATGCACAAAATCAAGGAAACTACTTAAACATTGAAATTAATGGCTACAGATCACTACCAGATACTGTCAATAGATCCGTCCTCATACATGTAAGTAGGTAACTATACATAGGCCTCTACTGTTTGAATCCATTCGAGTCTCACTTGATCGATTTCATCCTGCTCATACACAGGTTTAGGAAATGGCCCATCCACTATAAACATTATACTTGGCTCAGCAATTATTTCCCTCATAAACTTCAACACATAAAAGCCACATTCAGCTTTGTTTTTTGGTGTTGGACACTTGAGGATATTCCAAATTGGTGATTTCTTCCACACTCGGTCGTGTTGCAAGCTATGCAGACCAAGAGTGATATACTGTCTGATGTTAGATGGACATCGGCTGCCTTCTAATGGATCCATCCAATAACAAATCATAGTCTCCATATGTAACCTGCTCCATCTGGATTGACAGGAATCAAAACCCATTCGTAATTTGATTTATCCAATGTTGAAGTTATTATACTTGACCAATCACCATCTTTTGCCGAGCTTACACATGAAGTGTTTATAAATCCAAATTTTCCTTCTATCTCTTTCTTTATTAAAACGTCATAGAGGTGCCTTATGTACGCCATGATGCACCTCATAGACAAATTTTCCATACAGCACATAGGTTTAACATCATTCAGGTTAAGATGAAGTTCTATATCTCTACCCATAAATGCGCTTCTTACTTGTATTGCTATGAGGGGAATGCGTCCGTCATGCAATTTTTCAGCCACTCTGTTATAGAACTCCTGGAAACTGGATGACAAACTTGAGTCCTTCACCAAGCTGGAAACAGCCCTTGCTGATCGAGTCACTTTAGGAGATGTTGAGCTTTCTTCATCATTATTTTTTAACGTCACCGGAAAATTGGTGCCCCATCTAGGCCATCTCGTAAGTTCTTGGTTGTTTGAATTGGAACTGTCACAAGATGACGCCGCAGTAGGACTCATACATCCTTCATCCTCTTCATAGATAAAAGGACTCATATTTCCTTCATCCTCCTCGTAGGGTGTAGGAGTCATGTATACTTCATCCTCATCCTGTTTTTCAGCTGCAGGAGGAACTGTTTCCTTATTTTCTTCTGCATCATGGTAATCCTCCAAACGCCTTTTCTTGGCAGACATCTCGTCATTCATGCATAGAGCCGTTTGAGCAATAGCCGACCGTTTTCGAAGTTCACAAGCTTCCTTATAGGGAGCAGGAGTCATATATCCTTCATCCTCATAGATAAAAGGATTCATGTTTCCTTCATCCTCCTTGTAGGGTGTAGGACTCATATATCCTTCATCTCCCTCATCGTGTTGTTGTAGTGATATCTTTCTTCGAGTCACCATGGGGCTACCTTGTTCAACTTGATTTCTTTCTACTTCTCCTGATGTTGCTGAACGACCTCTTCCAACTCCACTACACAACTCTCGCATCACAATTTGAAAACCCTAAATTGAAACTTAATATTGTTTGTTTCCTCAGAATACTGTGAAAATTTGCTTTTTATTTTGAGGAACTTTGATCAACTAGGAAAGGCTAGGTAAATAGGAAAGGCTACATATAATAAGTTTAGGTTTTCTTCACGGACCCGCTCGGATTTCATAGCCCAAAATTAAGGTTTTTTTTTTTGACACCTGTTGTAATGGAAACTAACCACAGTATTAGTGGGGATAGAGAGACAGGAAAATTTCGGAACAGAAGGCTAATCAATTGACCTGAAGTCTAACACTCGTTTTAAAGTTTGGCTACGAGCTACCCGCAATGCTTGGATAAAAGAATGATAAACTAAATCTCAATTAAATTTTTAGAGAGCAGGAGATTCATCAGATTAATCAATTAAGATAGTGCTTTGAATTTTAGGGAGAGAACGACTATATTGGAAAGTATATATTACCTAGTAACTCGATTTCCTAAAACAATATCTTGATGTTCACGAAGGTAATGGCTAATGGGTATGCCGAAATTCCATGAAGACAATATGATAAAAGTTCAATCGAACTGTTTCTATAGAGGAGTATTTCCAAACCAAGATTATTGATCCAGTTTTTTTTTTTTTTTTTTTTTGAATGAGAAAGGTTGGATTAAAAAAAAAATGTACAAAGTTATTTACAAAGAAGATTCAACTCCAGAACTTCAATAGCAAAAGAAAGAAACTAACTCAAAACCATAATCTCCTCCCATTGAAACAAAAGTTGAGTTGAAGAGAAGTTCTTGAAAATCGCAGTGTTTGAACTCCACAGAATGATGTCAAGCTTAATTGCATACAATAACTCCTCCTTATCCTTTGGACGACTACCATGATCCCTGCAATTCCTTTTGAGCCAAATCTCCCAAAAAATCGCTAACAGAATCAGATGCCATACTGTTTTTAATTTTCTTGAAGATCCCTGTAAGTTCCAACCATTGAAGAAGGCACCGAATTGCGCATTAAAGACCCAATTCATCTGGACAGCATCCATGAAATAATCCCATATCTCCCTCACCCAACTGCAGTGTAATAGCAAATGGTTAAGCGTCTCATCTTCGTTGTTGCAGAACAAGCATAAAGTGGAGCTAACAGTCACCCCTCTGCGTTGAAGCATGCATTTAGTTGGAACCGATTTGTGCAGAGAAGCACAAATAAGAAACAACACCTTAGGAGGTTCCATCTTGCTTTGCGCTGTATGAGCAAAATCCCAGACCTAATTTGTCTCCTCCATCTTAGAATAAATTGCTTTTGGAGTGCACCCCCACCAATATCATCTTCCCGGTCCTGCAACAACATGACGTTTCCAATATCAAAATTTATCTCCAGTAAATCCACTCTCTCCGCCGAATTGAAGTCTCTTGCAAACTCTAAGTTTCGAACCCCACCTTTCATGTTGGCAATAGAATCATGTTTCTGTTTGCTAATCCTATATAATCTAGGATATTTGTCTTTTAGGGATCTTTTCTCAATCCACCAATCATGCCAAAACCTAAGTGATTTCCCATTCTGAATTTTAATATTAATAGCATCATAAAAGTCTTTATTTGCCTTCAAAATCCCATACCATAAGCTATGACCCATAGGTTCCGCCACCTGCAAGGGAACTAAAAAAGCTTCCTCTGACTTCGTTTTTTCACACATTATTTTCCTCCACAAGGTTGTTTTCTCCCTGCAATATCTCACATGCCACTTAGCCAGTAAAGATGTATTGATTATTCTTATGCTTCTAATACCCAAAACTCCTTTTCTCCTTGACTTGCAGATACGCTTCCAAGAAACCCATCTCATCTTCCTATGCTCATCATCCTCCCCCCAAAGAAATTTGCGCATAATGTTGTTCAATTTCTTCTCCACATAAACTGGGAGATAATAAATCGAAAGAAAATATGTTGCAATTTTCTGTAAAGAACTTTTGATAAGAGTCACTCTACCTGCTTTGTTGAGGAATTTTCTTTTCCAATGCGCTAGCTTTTTCTTCATCGTCGCAATCACCACCTCCCAAATAGCCGCACTTTTCTTGCAAGCTCCAATTGGAATTCCCAAATACGTTATAGGTAACGCCTCAGTCTTACAGCCTAACTCCAACGCTAGGTCCTATACCACCTCATCAGCTCCTATACTCATCATCGAGCTCTTCTCTAAATTCAACTTCAGACCAGTCAACACCTTCAATATTAGCAAGATAACTAGCAATCTCCTCACCTCCTCCCTTGAGGCATTTATCAGTATAATTGTATCATCCGCAAACTGCAGATGAGATATCATCGTTCCGCCATCTACCACATGGAACCCACCAATGATGTTATCCTCCACTGCATCATTGAGTAACATAGATAGGACTTCCATTACAAGAAGGAAAAGGAACGGCGACAAAGGATCACCTTGCCTTATTCCTTTTGTAGGTTTTATCAAATTTGTAGCCTCACCATTAACTAACAGAGAAAATTGAGCTTCTTTGACGCACCATTCAATCCAACTTATCCACTTTCTTCTAAAACCATTCTTCATTAAAATATTAAACAGGGAATGCCAATTAACGTTGTCAAATGCCTTCTCCATGTCAATCTTGCACAAAATTCCTGGATTCTTCTGTCTAATTCTGCTATCAATACACTCATTGGCTATGAGAATACCATCCATAATTTGTTTATTCTTTAAGAAAGCACCTTGAGAATTCAAAACCAAAGTAGGCATCACCGTCTTGATCCTCTCCGCGAGAATCTTAGAGATAATCTTATATACGCTTCTAATTAGACTCAAAGGTCTGAAATCTTTCATTTTTGCCGAGTCTTCTTTCTTGGGAATTAGCTTCATGAAAGCTGTATTCCATCTCCTATCCAATCTTTCCTTTCCATAAAATTCATTTACCACCACCATAACATCAAGCTTCAAAAAAATCCAACAAGTTTTAACAAACTCCATATTATACCCATCCGGCCCCGATGCTTTGTTAGCACCACAACTTTTAATCGCACCCAACACCTCCTCCTCTTCAAAAGGACGCTCAAGCCACACCTGTTGGACCACATCAATAGTTTTAAAATTCATATTCTCAAAGGTTGGAGAAACTGGATCCTTAGATGTAAAAAGTGAAGCATAATAATGATGAAGCTCCTTCTTAATCACCTTCTAGTTAAATACATCCACACCTCCCACCTCCAACTCCGATATGCAATTTCTTCTTATGAAAGTATTTTGTGCTTTTGTCCCCCTCTCTGAATCCTTGCACTTTCGCCCTTTGGTAAGACATTCTCGCCCTAGTCACCTTGACATTATTAAGATTAATCAATAAATCAACACGCTCTCTTAACTGGTCACACGACAAATTTGACATCTCTTCAGCTTTGTTTATAAAATTGATTTTCTCCACTAGCGAATCTTCCTCCTTCTTAACATTACCAAAGACTTCTTTGCTCCAATATTTGATAAAAAAAACTTTAGATTTTGTAGTTTCCTAAACAACACATAATCTGGTGAACCAACATAAATCATTGCATTCCACCACACCTCCACTGACTTAACAAAATTAGGGTGATTAAGCCAATGATTCTCTATCTTGAAGCTAGCTTTGTGGCTCACTCCAGGAGATAAGCTTAACAACAAAGGATTATGATCTGACACCGTTCTAACCAACACTATTTGAATTGCGTTTACAAACTTAGGACCAAATTCAGTGCACACCAAGAATCTGTCTAATCTGCAAAGAAGTGGCTGATCATTCTTATTGCTCCAAGTAAACACACCACCATTTAAAGGTAAATCAAGCAATTCCTGATCCAATATAAACTCATTGAGTAAATTCATATTCCTAGTATCTCCACCGACCATGTTCCTTTCCCCATCACTTCTCACTGCATTTACATCTCCTTCCAAAACCCATGGTTCTGCTGACCATTGTATGATCTCCGCTAAGTCTCTCCAAAATTCCTCCCGGAAATTGTTGTCACAAGGAGAGTAAACATTTGTGTGGATGAATTTATACCCATTCCTTCGAAAACGAAAAAGACAAGAGATTGAGTTGATTCCTAACCTTTTGTCTAACAATTCTAACAACGAATTATCCCAAACCGTAATCAGACCTCCACTATTACCCGTTGAGCCTTGAGAAGGAATGAACTCCCACTAGAATTCATAGTCAAACCACAGCTGTATCATAAACCAGCTAGACATGCTAACTAACTTAGTCTCTTGAATACCACAAATCAAACACTTATGCTCTTTAATTAGATCCCTCACCGCAATTTGCTTGTTATAAGCATTCAACCCTCTGATGTTGTAACTAATCAGATTAGTTTCCATTAACAACACACAACTCCCTTGAATTCACCTCATCCCCCTCCTCTTCATTTGAGAAAAGTGAGTCGCAGCTATCTTGTACTTGTCTTCCTTCTGCCAAAGCTTTGTATTTATCCCTATATTTGAACAAAATATCATCTACCACTTCTTTAGCTTTTTTCTCATCCTTGTTAGCAATTCCTCATAGGCTACAGCATAATTCAACCACCATCTTAGATGTAGAAAAAATTACCTCATTCGAATCAATAATAGCATGCTGTAAAGATCCCAAATGAATGACAATTTGATCTTTATTAACCTGAAATATCTCATTCGGATTGATCACCAAATCATTCACCATTGGTTCGTGTACCACCATTTGAAGGTCGTCAGCCGTAGATGAGGAAAAGACCTTATCACCTCCATAAAAATCCAAAGAAAGAGTTTCATCCCCAACTGTGTTTCTTCCAGCTCCACCACTGTTGTTTAGTGCCAAACAGTCATAGCTAACGACATTAACCTGCCTCTCAGAATTTTTGGGAACTTGTACAACACATCCTACCACATCCCGTGAAACGAGAACTTCAGAAGCCAACACCCCGTCAATACACTCCAACCTCTATGTAGTGGGCACTTCACCCCCACTCACTTCCAAAAGTTGAAATTGATTTGTATTGTTTATTTGAGAATCAATTCCACCAGCATTCTCAAAAGTCACCACATTATTTAATCCCATAGGAGTATTAAAATACCCTTCGTTTGATAAATAAAGCCCTCTCGTTTCCCCAGAATTAATTAGGTCTGCCGTTGTCCAGCTTTGCAAAACATTTTCCTCGATTTGATTTGTCTGACTCGCTTGACCCCATTGTTGGTTAACATGTGAATCGATACCCTTCTTCTGTTTAGATCCACCAATTACGGACGGAATAACTTTTGAGTTTGAAAATTTGTCGAACTCATTGATTAGTCTTCCGTATATCTCCATTAGCTCCATTGATTTTGATCAAATTTGTGGTCCATTCTATGGTGGCGACCCACTTTTTGTCTCCATCTTCAACCATCAAAGCCGCCGGGATTAACGCAAAATCACCTCTCACCTTAATTCTGAAGAAGCTCGAGCTAGTTCTTTCCAAAGTATTTGTCGATATTTCAATGAGACCTCCCAGTCGATCCCCCACTTTTTTGATTAATGAAGAATTCCAGAATTTTTGTGGGATTCCTCTAATCTTTAGCCATTTTCCATACTTTGCCATAGGTTGTAATGGGATGATATTTTCCTTCTTCGGTATAGTTGCCTCTTCTTTGCTGCACTCCTCCCCCTGAATATGATTTATACCAAACTTCTCCTTATTCTTTGTTTGAGAGATGTGCACCGTGGCCATATCAACCAGTATTTTCCTTAGCTTCCACAGATCAATCCAGCACTCCTTGTCCAAGAATAGTTTCACATTGTAGTCATCTAAAATCTCCATATCAATGAATGATTCTCATTCTAATTGACACCTTATCTCACACGCCACCTTTTGCCATCTTGCCCAGCCTTCCTTCCGTACAAAAGCTTCAAAAAACTGTTTATCAGCTCCATTTCTTGGTAGCCTGCTTGTAAAATATTTTCTTGATTTGTGCAACGAGTTTCCCCTCTTCAAAAGTCTGTTGATTTCCTTGTACAAGACTCCCCAATAATATCAACCGTATCCACAGGGAATGCATAAAGCAGAAGACCTATTTGAATCACCACTCCTTATCCTTGAAATTCTTAAGTATTTACCTGCATCATTCTCCCTAATCTGACACAAGAAAGAAGATTTACCTTCCCTTAATGGCCATTGTTTCTTTGTACCCCTTAGCTTATTGCTTCCTCCAGAGCCTTAGCAAACCAGTTTGCAACTTCTGATGATAAGTACAACCAATTTGTGAATCCTCCTGTCTTCTTCTCCCTCAGTCTCATGCTGTTAGATCTGACAGTACTGTTGAAATTTTTTCTCTCAAGGTAGGGCGGCTTTTCCGCTCTTTATCTCTCCATCAATTAGAAATAAAGTTATATCTCTGGAGTTTGTATAGAAATAAAGAAATTTCGTATGCGCACATAAGCCACTTGAATCGGAGATGTTGATGGATGCACACAAGACAGGTTAATGATAATATGTCTTCAAATGATCAGCGACTGGAAGCCTCTGGTGCTTAGTTATGCCAAGTTTCTGGAGAAATTTTTTGATGGTGGCGTTTTTTGAAGGGGCATTGGGGACCAATAATATGTTGGCACATATGTTGACACATGCACTTGATATTAATGAATTATGTTTCTAAAAATACCAACTCCAATCATGAAAACAAATTTTCTCTCCCAAAATACATTTTTTATATATTTTTGGAAACATAATTCATTAATATCATGTGCATGTGTCAATATATCCAGTGGCGGAACTGGAAAATAAGGGTAGGGGTGGCTTGAAAACTAATTGGATTTGGTGGGGGTGGTTTAAGCCTATGTTTTAGGCTTGATTTTTTTTTTTGCTAAACTCAAAACATGGTGAAATTGTGAGTTTTTTTGGACTTTGGGCTGGCTTAAGCCAGCCCAAGTCTATATGCAGTTCCGCCTCTGAATATATCATTGATGCCCCATGCCCCTTCAAAAAATGTCCCATCAAAAAATTTCTCAAGTTTCTGTTAATTTTCTTTGGATTTGTATCTGTTATTCTTTCTGTTGTATTTGTTGTGGCTTGGATTATATTTCATTTTCTTTTCTTTATGTTGCAATTGGTGTGACCCAAGGTCTATTCAAACCTGTATAACTTAATGGTTCATTTTTAGTTATACTTTGTTTACTTGGTGTCTAGCTTCTATGATTACAAACACTATTGATAAAAAACTTGTGTTTGCCAATGTCACTGCACCGGGTAAAATTATGATAGTGTCAAACTCTTTATCAATAAACAAACAAGAAAAAGAAAACGTGTTACTTTTTAATTTCGACCATTTAAAATAGTTGCCTTCTTCAAAACGAAATGCTTCCAAAAGAGAGAAAAAATTTACTCTGATCGTTGTTTGAAACGAACCCGACGCCCTAAATTTCTTAGAATATTGAATGGATGACCCACATATCATATTTTACTCCAATAAGAACATACTACTAAATAAATACTCCTACTATCTAATTAAGGATGTGGGGTACGATGATTCATCTCTTCATTGTTCACAATTCTATAGTGATAGGACTTTTGAATGAGATTCTTGCTGGGGTCTAGTCTTAAGTGGAGGCGGTTGATTTGTGTGGTCAATATATATCTTCTTCCGCATCCTAAACAATGTTATTGCCCGTCCCACTAAATGGTAGTTATTTAGTTATAGTGGAAAATGGAGTCCCAAACGATAATAAAAACAATTATTTTCCATAATCATTTCTTATTATTTTGTTCACGAAAGAGCTTAGTGCTGCAATAAACAATATTGGCGCATGCTGCAAGTGCTTTCTCCATTATAACAAAGTGGAATTTTAGGTGAAGCATCAACCTTTTTGTACGTAGTATATAACCACATATACTTGAAGAACATAATCACGATATACAAAGAAGAAAACAAAGCAACTACAAAGAAGATGAAGTACGTTTGTCTGATAGGTTTTATTTTGGTTGTAGCAGGACTTGCTGAAATAGAAAAAGCTGATGGATGTGGATATGTGGGGTTTGAGGCCATGAAATTACTTCCTTGTGCTTCGGCAGCAGAAAGAGAGGACGCCCAAGTATCTGGCAGATGTTGTTCTGCGGTGGAAAAATTACTTCGAAACCCAAGATGCCTCTGTGCTTTAGCGCAATCTGATATCGCCAAGAGTTCAGGAGTGAACCCCGATATTGCTATTACAATCCCAAAACGTTGCGATATCGTTAATCGTCCTATAGGTTACAAGTGTGGAGGTAATTTTTATTGTCTACGACTCTAAGCCCTTAAGATGTTTTCATCTTATCATTTCTTTGTTTCTCTTGGTTCTAATTTTTGCTTTTCTTTGGGCAGATTACACACTGCCTTAACAAAGTTAAGGAGAAGTATTAGTGGAAGAATGATAGGTTCTGACTCTGAGAATCTGAGTGCAGAACGACAGGTTCTAAGAATCTGAGTGCTTAAAAAAAAAGTCAAAGTGAAATATATATTACAGGATGAATGATAGGTTCTGATAATTACCGACGTTGCATATGGCTGGATAGTGTGTGTGTCATGTTTTAGAGGAGTGTAATAAATCCTAGCAGTGTCGTATGTAACTTGTAAAATTTATGATTCTGATTATATACACACACCTGTATTTCTACTCATATTTGAGAAATCAGAACTTTCAGAGTTCATAATAATTATTTGAAATGTAGACCTAAACTAGGAGCAGACACACAAGCAAACACAACTGTCTGTTGGTTTTTGTCTGGGCATTTAACCTCACGACATCTCCTGAGCAATCAAATCCTTGCAAAGGAGCTCTAAAAGGGCATTCAACCTCTCAATTCTTGGAATTGTTCCCGCAAGATTCATACATCCAGTAAAATGCGTTGCTGTTATCTCTCAAGGATAGGCCAGAAAGAAATGCTCAACGTAAATCTTGCGAATTAGTCTATAAGCTTGGTTCTTGGGGTGATACAAACATTGTGATTCCCCTTGGTGCTCAAATCCATCGAGGACACCATGAGCCGAGCAATAAACAGACAACTTGCCGTCTTTTGATTTCTAATCTTTTTTACTCAACTCGAAAAGCTACTAGAACACCTTGCAATTGATGATACAATGGGAAAATTGTCTTTTCTGTAAACTAATTAAGACTAAATTACCGCGTCCACGGTGGGACGGCCGACCGAAAAAATTAGCGCAAAACTAAATTTTATATAATGGTTATGCAATCAGTTTTCGAAATTGTGCTTTAAATGGAAATATCATTTTTCCTGAAATGGAGAGAACACGTCGTTTTATTAGTTGCAACAGAAAATTAGTTAATGACTAAACCAAAATATGGATGCATAATATGTTATGCATCTTTAATGGTGGTTTGCATAATGGCTATGCATTTAATTTTCAAAAATTATGCCTAAAAGGATAAACACCTCCGAATTTTTCGTAAAAACTCTAAATTTGATATTGGTGTTTGTGCTCGTTGGATAGGTTTTTTTATTAGCTTTCCAACGAGATAAATTTTGTAAAATTCCGAGGCACGGATTTTTAGATATATGTTATGTTAAAGTTTGATTTCCAATTATACCTCTAAAAAGATATAATACATAAAGAGTCATATTAATTGGAAGAAAAGGGAGGGATAGTGGCGTTATTTCAAATGGGATGACAAACAAAATCCAATCTTTTTGTTTCAATTTGGAAAAAATGTCACGAGCCACATTGACATAAAGTCACCATATATAAAGTCCTTCCTCGGTTCGCTCGGTCGGCCTAAATATGCAGCAATAGGGTTGCCAAGATGGTCTATACAACAAGTCCATGACCTATAATTTTTCCATTCAATCTAAATTAACCATCAGTATTGATCCAATACAAGCGATCAGGGCTAATAAGAGGGTTTGATTCGAATCCACTGGTTGGAGTGAAGGCCTTCACAACACAGTCAAGAGTGGGTTGGAATGGGATCCACTATTGTCAGACACAGATATCCCAGCAGTTATGATGAAATAAGCTGCCAAGTATGCATGAAAGCTACTACCGAATGCACATATAACAAATAAATAGAGCTCAACCAAAAAACTAATATATATGGATCCCATAAAGTCGAAATAAATTTGATAATTAAAAACACGCAAACATAATCAATTAGATAAGCATCAGAATTGCAATCTGTTTCTTAGTTTGTTAACAAATGGATAACATCAAGTGGAAGATTTTAACAATGCGAGTCGAGACACCTACCTTATGAATCGTGTACTTTGGGCGCCTTCGCGATCCTCCCTCGCCTTTGATGACATAGATCACGGGCTATCTGGCTTTTATCAATTTTATTAAACTCCATTATTTTTGTACGTTTTTCTCCTTGTTCTTTCGAAGAAACCAATGTGTTCTTGTGAGGGAATACTTGACGTAATTTCTCGCTAAAATCGACCAGCCTTTTCGAGGTAGAAGTTTCTGGGTGGTAAACAATGAGATACTGAGAATTGTAGTTTAAAATACCGCCACTCGTCGTTAAAGCTATTGGCCGTTCTTCCGAAAGCGTAAATTCTTTAATCCATCCCATTCTTTGGTATGGTCCCTCGTGCCCTTTTATGTCATGATTGCCATTCCTCTTTTTGTACAGCCATATACTGTAACATGTTTGCTCAATTTCGCAATTGGCATCTCTCTTGGAAAAGCGCAAATGCCCACCTAAAACCCCAACTGTATCAGTAATCCAGCAGTAAGCAGGTGGTGGAATATGTTCACCTAAGTTTGTTGGAAAATTTGGGCTAAAACAGAGGATGAAAAAAACAGAGAAAGAAAAGAATGTCGTTTCACAAGCTTCAAGACTTGCAATTCTTTTCAGCAATTATTTCGACCATTCCTAAATAATTGGCGAGTACAACCGGTCAGCGAAATATTGCCTTCAGGATACAATCAAGCCCAAACAACGTTGTTGGGTTCAAGAGTTGTACTCCCTTGACCCAACCAAGAACACACAGTATTAAGTTTCTGATGATGCTTAGAGAGAAAGAAATCAGATGTGTTTTTCCATTGTTTGAATGAAAACAAACAATCACTATTTATATGGAATTTATGCCCATTGGAGATGTCTTTTCACTTCCAAAAGACACCAATAGTGTCTAATGGGAATGGATATGTCTCTTGTCCACACATTTCTCCCACACATGTAAAGAATTTACCGAGTAAAAAAAAGGGAATGGATATGTCTCTTGTGAACCATCACACCCTATGGGGATGACTTTTCATCTCCAACTAACATCCATTGCATCTATTAGGCTCATGACACTCCCCATTGTAGTGGCTAACCGAAAACGAAAAACATTTTATGGAAGCACACTCTGCAATAACAGATGGTAATATCTCGTTTTACCCTTCACTAGGTTCCTGCTCTATTTCAGGTCCCAAATCTCAAATAAAGTTCTCTCAAACATCACATCTCTCAGGATGGCCTAAATTGGTCCTTCAATCTCAAGAGAAACCTCAAGGAGGTTGAAGTGTTGCAATTGATTTCTCTGTTGGATATATTGTCAAACTCTTCCTGCATCTCTATCTAATGCCCCAGACTCGAGATCCTGGCCATTCACAAGTTCTGGCTCATTCACAGTGCAGTCAGCATACAAACTCTTACACACCCCGCATGCCGTCCTAGTTGTGCCAACATCACACTTCCCATACAAACACATATGGACACTCACCAACAAGTTTTTTCCTATTGGTGCACGATTTGATACCAACAGGGCCAACACTAACAACCTTAGCAATTGCTGTATTATTAAAAAATGTTTGGTTCAAATTTCCTTAACTACTCCCACTTCAATTCAATTTCATCCGTCGTTCTTTAGTGATTTTTTTTTTTTTTTTGATTAACAATTTCCCTCTCATTAATTAAAACTTATAGTTCGTACACAACTTTCTTCTTTTGTCAACAAATAAATAAATAAACATTGTTTTCTTTTTCATTACTTTGTTTTTACTTTTTCCGGATCCATTACAGTTTGTCAATTGGAATGATTCGAGATACCGAAGTATGTCAAATAATGCGTGTAAAGGTATTACTTTCTTCGTAGTGCGCTTTGGGGCAATAATTAGAGAAAGACTTTAGTTGCCTAATGAGCACTGCATCCTCTTATGATCAGTAGTCATATATACCGGCACTTTAGTTTACTCGCCCATTTCCGCCCGAAACATCCTATGCGTGGGGGAAAGCGTTAATAAATTATTAATATTGGCACTAATTAGTATTCTACTCCCCAACGGTCTAAAAGTACTACATTTGCACATGGGACTGACTGTCAGGAGACTCAGGACCCAGAATATAGCTTCACTGTCTTGAGTCTAAGCTGCACAAATTCAACTTAATCCGACAATATTCAATTACCCTTGCTCTCCATTCAATAACAAATCTGAGACTACATATTTTTCTACTTGCTTTTCTCATTTGCTCATCCATTTCAACATTTCATCAGTCTTCTTTTCTTCATTATCATTCTTCATAATTACATATCATGGCAATCCAGGAGTTACTTGTTAGTGGTGTAACTGGATTACTGAAAAATTTGAGTTATGTTGTTTCCCAACAAATTAGTGTGGCTTGGAATGTCAAAGATGAGCTGGAAAAACTTAAAAGAACTTTGGAGATGATAGCGTCTGTAACAACGGATGCTGAGAACAAACAAGGGGAATCTGACGTTGTGAGGCTCTGGTTAAAAAGGCTCAAAGATGTTGTGTATGATGCTGATGATGTTCTGTACGAGTTTTCTTATGAAGCCATGCGTCAATCTGAAACGGGTGGCAAGAGAAATAAGGTACGGGAATTTTTTTCATCATCCAATTCAGTTGCCTTCAATTTCAAGATGGATCAGAAAATAAAAAATATTAACAAGAGGCTAGATGATATTTCTACTGAGATGAAAAATTATGAGTTCATTTCTTCCCCTGATAGTAATAGTTATTATCACAGTACTAAGCAGCAAAACCGACTAGTTTCATCCTTTGTAGATGAATCCAGTGTCCTAGGAAGAGAAGAGATAATGATAAGTCGACCATAATAAATATGTTAACTACAGTCCATGAGTCATCAACATCAGAAATATTTTCTGTCGTCTCCATAGTAGGTATGGGAGGAATTGGAAAAAGCACACTTGCTCAAATGGTCTACAAAGATGACTCAATAACGAGTTCCTTTGATAAGAAAGCTTGGGTCTGTGTCTCTGATGATTTTAACATCAAAAAAATCTTAATAAACATAATTGAGTCACTGACGGATAAGAAGTGCGATGATGTATCAAACGGCACGGTCTTGGTTAGTAAAGTTCGAGAAGAGTTGAACGCAAAAAAATATTTACTGGTACTTGATAATCTGTGGAATGAGGATGCAGAGGACTGGGATAAAGTTAAGGGTTCCCTAAATGTGGGTGCAAGAGGGAGTAAAGTCTTAGTAGGGATGGTCATTGGGCGGGTATGTCAAATCCCAGTCACTTCCCCGTTCGTATAAAAAATACCCATACCCGCCCCGTTACCCACATGGATTGGGGCGGGGCGGGTATGGGGAATACCCGTATGGGGTGGGTTTTTCTATGGGTTACCCGCTACACGGTGTTAATACATAAATTTGTTTATAATCAAAACTTAAATATAATTCAAACAAAAATAATAACATAACAATAATGCATTCTAAAATTTAAAATTCAGAAATTCATCTTAAAGTGAAAATAAGAATTTTTAAACGACTTATTAGTTTTTTTACTTTTCCCTTTCCCATTCTATATTCGTCCATGTTAATCATTTCATTATCTGTATTATTTACACTATTTTAACTTTCAGAGAATGTATTTAATCACACCAAAGAAACAAAAGTGATGAATATACAAGAAAGATTAATTAAGAATATAATAAATAAAAGAAAGCTCAACTAATGGTAGAAATATAAAAATTCGATACAAATTCTTGCATAAAAGTCTAAACTCTTATAATATAAAAGCTACGGGGCGGGTATGGGGCTGGGACCTTGAATCCCGTCCCCACCCCATCCACGTAGCTTAGGTTTCGGGTATTACCCATACCCGTCTCCATCCCCATTTGTGCGGGTAAAACCCTACCCAAACGGGGCGGGTACCCACGGGGATGGGTTTGGGTGGGGCAAATGGCCATCCCTAAGTCTTAGTCACTACGCGTAGCAACGTAGTGGCGTCAATTGTCCGAGATATTACCCCACCACACATCCTAAAAGAGTTACCGTATTATGTTTGTTGGTCTATTATCAAGACCAAAGCATTTTGTGTTGGAAATAATGACAACATTCGTATTCAACTGAGAAAAAAATACTTAACTTGCACTGATGTGTGATTGTTGTTTCGGGAGATACACTGATGATAGTATCAAAAACATAATAGAGGAACGTATGAGATACGCTGACCTAAAGGTAATATTGCCTGCTACCCCCACTAGTGGAAAATGGAAGTTAAACAACTGCCAAGACAAGAGGTAATATCTCTAAAAACGACTGTTTTCATCAGTTGGATTCTAGAAGTGGTTTTTTCCAAAACGACTGTTTCTCGCTGAAGTTGATATCTTTAAAAAAACAACTTTCTCTAGCAGTACATATTTAATTACTGATAGAGACAATAGTTTTTATTGATTATATTTAATAAAAAAAAATTGATATTGCTGAAGCTGATTCAGCTGAATCAAAAACTAAAATCTGAATTTGAAGCTGATTTAGCTAAATCAAAAAATAAAAGCTTAATCTGAAGCTGATTCAACTGAAAAAATGATTAGTGACTAGAAATCTTTCGATTTTGTGCACTTACTTAGATTTCCTCAGCTTCGTTTTAAAATTGGATTCCTGAATATAAATTAGATTGACTTTGTTATTCGGAACCTACTATTTGGTTTAGAGAAGTGCATATCAATCTGATAATGTCCTAAAGACACAAGTTTGAAGTATGAATAGGTGAATAATTTGAGGTATGAACAAATCTATCGGTTAGTTTTCTATTTACATTCTTCCGCAATAATTTGAACTTTTAAATGCTTACGATTTGCATCACCTATCCATATTATTCATATTATATCCTCAAAGTCCTCTCCTGCTAAGTCGAAATCTACACCGGAGTATTAAACCTACCAATATTTGTCATATATCTTTACTGACCTTTTCCACTTATTCTGAATTTTTACCAGAACCCTTAATCTATTGTCACTGGACTTCTAAATTTTGTTTAGTCGAAGAATGACAGTCATTGAATTCGTTTCCCATTTTCCTAATTTATTTTTATATATTATTTGCATTTATATATAGTCGTTCGATAACAACATCCAAACATATTCTAATTTATATACATTCTTTGGATTTTTTTTCTTAGCGAAGGTTGGTAATAAACCCGAATACTCGAGTTTGTGGTAGCACACAAAGAAACACATTTGTACCAATCCGTATGACAGTTCAAAACCACATCTCTACCGTTCAGAAATTTTCATAATCCGTGTGAGTATCCTTCTCCATAATCTCCACCGTCCAAAGTTTTTTATACAAAACCCTAAAGATTTTTCCTCCCTCCACTTCACATCACTTTCCTTTCTCTCTTTCTTTGTTGGTTCTTCTCTTTAACTCCGTGGCTGCCTCCACGGCTCCACCTAAACCCTAAGTTGCAACCACTTTCACTTTTTTTTTTTACTCTCTCAAATTTATCCAACCAAGAAGTTGAAGAGCTAATCAATGGGAGCTACATCTGTTTCATGGGGGTCCTTTTTTTTTTTTTTTTTTTTATCTTTCTCTTTTTTTACTTATACAGAATTAGTTGGTTAATGGATTTGGTCTTGACCTCTCTGTAACCTATGTTTCACTGAAGCCTTCAACTATGATAGTGATTATTGAGTTGAAGGAGGATTTTGCTTACTTTCCATTTTCACAACCGTATTTTTTGCTTAGGGTTTGTGTTTTAATTCTCGCTATTTTCTCATTAATGTAAGAGTTGTGAAACATTATTTTTCAGTGTTTTAGTAAGATTAAAGCTCAGATTTAAAGATCAATTAAACTTAATATCACTTTAATTTCATCGCAAGATCATCAGGGGTTTGAATTGTACTCTTTGGTACTGGTACTTTCGGGATCCGGTAACAAAAACGATTCGATTTTTAGTTTCAATTTCAATTTTTCTTCATCATTTTTGTAATTTAATTTCTTGGGTTTTCAGATTCTGGATTTTGTAGGCCAGGAAAGAAACACCAAGATAATGCTAAGAAGGAAATCTTGACCAATATTAGGAGGAATCTGCAGAATTTAATTTTACAACTAAAGAGGTTTGATTTTAGTAATTATTTTGATTACATTTTTCGTCTTACTGATATGCACTTTAGTGATTGAGGTTAAAATTGATGTATTTGATTAAGTTCAGGAAGAGGAGAAGCTTAGGCCTGACTTACCAGATACCAATCTTCAAAGAAGAACAAAGGAGAGTAAGTATTCAGGCAATCTTATTTTGTTTTTGTTTTTCTAACTCTTATATTTTGCTTTGGTTTTTTGGGTTCTTTCCAATTTTAAGGGTGGAGGAAGGAGGGAGTGCCAAGAAAGGATCATGTTAAGCAACTTGGATTTGAGTTCTTACTATGGTTTGAATGAGTTCCTGATTGGTATTCTTGTTGAAGCAATGAAAATTCGTGGATAACTGCTCATTGTGAGTTTGTAAATACCTCTCATTTTCTTTTTCATTTCTCATGCTTTTCAGATTTCAACAGTTAGCAAAAAAAAAATTACATTATGAGGTCTGTTTATCTGTCTGCAGATATTCCCAGTTGTTGAACTTATAGAGCTTATTGAAGCATATGGAAATCCCCGACCCATTTGGCCTAAGGACAAATACCCAGAAGGTACCTACATATTTCACTTAAGTACTCATCCAAATTCTAAAACAGACTATAATAAGATGATTTGGTATATGAAGAGTGTCTATTTTCTATTCTCAAGTGCTTCAGTTGAACAAGCTAGTCATTCTAATAAAACTATCTCTTGTGTGGTGCAGATTCTTTTCAGTGTCATTTTTATGATGATATTGAAGCTTTTTGGTTAGTGGAAACAAGTGGATTGCATGATTTTACTATTGATCGGTTTCACCTCTGTGGTTTTAGAAACTAACCATTCCAACCACTTATGGTAAGCTTCGTGCCTGACTCAAGTCTAGGATTTTGCTTTTTCACTTATGATAAGATTCCTGACTGATTCAAATCTAGTACTTGTGTTTCTCTCATCTCTTTTATTTTTAGATATGGTAATCAATTCCTTAGTTATCTATTTTTTGACCTAGCTCACGTGTATGACTAACAGGTTAGTAAACTATCTTGTTGATTTTCCTATCTACAATGTTGTCAAGGAAATAAAGAAAGTATAGGAAGAGAAGCAGGTAAAACATCAATTTTTGTTTTGTTTGCATCGTTCAAATTGTGGAGTTTCGTAGTGCGTAGAATATGGTATTGATTATGTTTCTTGTTGATTTTTCAGTTGATTAAGGAGGTGACCACTAGAAGATCTAAGAAGTATGGTTTGATTTTGAACTACTTTTTATTTTCATGTTATTCTTGTAGGTGTTGTGCAGGGAATTATGAATTAATCTACCAGACTGTTGTACAGGGAATTATGAAGAGTATGATGAAATATCTCGGGTAATGATAACTGGTCTCAACTCAAGTATGGAGAACTCACAGTTCCTACTATTACTACCATTGTGCCAGATTTACTAGCTAAGGTTTGAGTGTTTTTTTTTCAGCTTCAATTATGAAAGAGATATCTCTAGTGTGCTTTAGTTGAACAACCTAGTCGTTCTAACATCAATATCACTTGTGTTTCGGACTAAAAAATCGAATTATGATGCCACAATATATTTTTTTGCTCTTTTTACAGGTTCTGCAGCAAGTTATGGCGATGCAGCAACAAAACCAACATCATGTCAATAACAATCCAGTCCAAGATGTTGAGATTTTGAACACATGTTGATTTTAATTTGAGGATCAACCACTTTTTGTACTCTGTAGTCTTTATTTTGCGACATTTTTCATCTCTTCTCCTCTCCAGTGTAAATTTAAGCAAGTGTCATGTGCAGTTGTGCTCCTTGATTGTGATTAAATATAATATATATAGATTTTTCTTGTGTTCAATCACTTTGCCTTAGTGACTTAAATTATTCATGGATAGCAGAGTGTGTTTATGGATTTAGAAGAAAAAAATCAGGCTACCGTGACAGTCACCTGAAACGTTTTGGTGACCGAGAAAGTTCAGTTTCAGGTCACCGGAAACTCTCGGATGACCGGCATATTTTATTTCAGGGCACCTGCAGTGTTGCAAAAATCGGAAATAAAGACACATGTCGTTTATTAACTGGTCACTTTAGTAGTTATATAAATAGTTAGCAATGGTTATAATACACTCTCTACATTACAAACTAAATTACAAACTAAATATGAAGTGTAAAATGTAAATAGTTAGGATAAATATTGTAATGAAACAAAAGTGTTAGCCAATTTGATTTCCCTAATGGATTAAAAGAGTTAGACAAGTTCCTAACAAAATATATAACGCCATATCGATAACCATTTTTTTTAGTCAGGGAAATTAGCTTGTATTTTTTGGTAACACTTTTCTTTCATGAGGAAATCCTTGATTTGGTGTAGTGCCAGAATCTGGTGTTCTTTTAAAGTTTCTATATTTAATTTGGATCGTCAAAGACTCAAAGTTGACAACCTACAAAGAGACTCCCTTCTACTACTGCGAATTCAAGCTTTTTCCCTCCACGATTTTTCCTGCATATTCTTATTCTGCTCCTCCAGTAATCAAAATACAAAGTGATATACTAAAGCATGCATCACTGTATTCCACTGAAATTAGATTTACCAAAGAAAAAAAAACAAGAGAATTTATCACTCCTATAAAGCCACTCTAAAGAAACTCAAAAAACGGTTTAAACGAATATTATCAATTTATACGGATATTACTAGTTCATCTAACTCCTTTAAAAGCCTAAGGTCCTTAGGCTCCACGTTGAACGGTGACCCTCACCCTCACAGAATTGCTCTGTTTCACTTTTCCTCAAAAAAGAGAAAAACAAGGCTTTTTTTTTTTTTGCTAAAAGAAGTAATTTTTATATTTATCATTCCACTTTTTTTTCTCCCTAAATTAACTAATTTACACGGGAAAATAAAACTAAACCTGCGAGAGAAAAAAACTCTTTTTTCTCATAGCCCTAATATTGTTTCCCACTGCCCACGACTCTCTTCTCCACCACCTTCCTTCTCTTCCAGAAGTTTAACAGAAGATCGATGTTGCTCGTTCCGTTCAGGTTAACAACTGTACTTCTCCACCACCTTCCTTCTCTTCCAGAAGTTTAACATAAGATCGATGTTGCTCTTTCGGTTCAGGTTAACAACTGTACTCTCTTAAAAAAAAAAACTTTTTTGGACATAAGTTTTGATTGTTTATAAGAATCCTGAAGTGGGTTTTTAATTAGATTGATTTCTGCTTTGTTCCCGTCAATACTAATAATATCAACTTACACTACAACGGCGAAAGTATCTCAAGAAGGATGTCTGGGTGTTTCTTTTTGATTTTGAGAGGGTTTGGAAAGTGGCTTTTTCTTTCTCTCTGATTTGGGTTGTGGATTAGTTGTATACTTCAGTTAAAGTTATGATTTATTTTTTTAATGCTTGATTTTAAGTGGTAGATTATGATTAATTAGTGGATTTAAGATGAACTTTATCTGAATGTGCAAGATGGTGAAATTCTAGGCAATTGCATTTAAAGGTTCTATTATGGTTTTAAAACATAGCAGAATTGAGTAGTAAAAGATGACGGCAGCTGTTGCTGGCATGGGAGAAACCAAGCAACGGTAAGGGAGTTAATCCAAAGGTAATCTTTGTCTCAGGCTCTCTATTCTCCGGTAAATACCAAGTATAGTGGAATTCCATTTCCACACTATAATCATACCATTTGACATATTTTATGTTTCATCTCTTCTGTACATAGTTTGGTTAAAAATTTCCATTGCATTTACTTATGAATACCTTTGAAAATGACCCCATTCTTGAAATCACCTTCATCTTTCTCTTTTCTCTAGAATGAACACACTGTACCCAATTTTTCCCATGAGTTTTATCTCTTAAAGAAAGTCTATGAGTACATTCGTAGTATTGAGGATGGGTTATAATGTTAATGGTTTCTTTTACGGGTTTTTGTGCGTTCTCAGGGATACGATGATTCAGATCACTGAAATAAAAATCATTGGAACAATAATTACGTAAACCCTAATTTTTTATTAGCCTATGCCTACGCCATAAAGAATGGTTCTGGGAGAGGGATTGATTTCAGTTGTAAGTTGTTGTTTACATCCAATCAATTAAAAAAATTCGTGAATCTCCAATGAACCAAGTAAGTTTATACTGGGTAATAACTTTGGGAACCCAACGCTGACCTCTTGCAATTGATCAGTATAGTTGGCTCGGTATATTTTCCACTTTATTTTTTCGTTTAAGTTTGTTGGATTACATATGCAGTTTGTGATTGTTCAACTTTACTCACTTAAAATTTTACAACGATGGTGATCTGTCTTATTGTTGCTACCATTTCTATCATGAGGATCATATAAGGTTATTTTTTATTATTTTAAAGTTATTATGGGTTAGTTTTTTTTTTTTTCTGAATGCTAAATCAGAAAGATGTGCACCTTTTTGGGGTTTCGGGTTGTATGTCGCGAAACAGTTTAGGATAAATTTTTGATTAGGGTTTTTGCTATAGGATTATGCACAAATATATCAATCTTTGTTACAACTGAAGAATTAGAAGCTTAAATTGTTTCAACTGGAATATGATATATGTGGTCTATAAATTGTTGCTCGGTCTGTAACGCATTTTATATAGCTTTATTAAGATACTTATGAGTCTACAAATTTACATGATTTTGCAAATCAACATTCGGGTAAGCCAGCTTTAGACTTTGAAGCAGTCGTTGGAGATTTTGGATTAGCAAAGCTCTTGGACCAACGTGACTTTCATGTAAGCACAACTATTCGTGGAACTGTTGGGCACACAGACCCTGAGTACTTAGAAACTGGACAGTCATCAGATAAGACATATGTGCTCGGTTTTGGTATCTTGATGTTAGAGCGGTTCATAAATTTTGGACGAGCAGTGAACCAGGAAGGTTTAATGCTTGATTGGGTACCCTCTCCCTCTCTCTCTGCAAGTGTGCAAACAGGGCAAGCATTCTTCCTTGACATAATTAATCTTGAGTCTTTGATTGAATTATCTCAAGCACTTCTCTATTTTATCTATATCATCTTTATTAATTGTTGTATCTATTTTTTGATATTTCTCAAAATCCATTCTCTATTTCGCTATGTGTTTTATTTTTGTTTTCTATTTTTTGTGAGGAGAACCATTGTTCTCCAAAGGAACATCAAGTGGCATACTTTGGAGGTGTACGACATTGTGTTCCAAATTCATATCATCTAAAGGTAGTACTTGGTTCATTGTTTTTGATTGTATATTCGTTCCACATTGTCTATTCTAACTCAATCCTTGACCATACCATAAGAGGAAGTTCAAAGAGGTATTCAACGACTTATCAAATTGTTCTGGATAATCTGGCTGAATTTCTGTAACTTAGTATTTCATGTTTATTATTACCTAAGGTGCATTTCATTTCGGGGTACTGGTATCAAGAACTTACACATGCAATGTTATTCCAGCAGGCGCCTACATAAGTAAGAAGCCCCAAGGTATAAATAAATATCATTCTGTTTTACTAATAGTGTTCAACAGGTTTTAGGTGTTTTAAATATCTATATTGGAAATTCACTGAACCATAGGCATGTTTCCCATCTTTTAGTGCTACGGAATTTAAGTATAGTGAATGAAGGAAAAAACTTACCTCGCTGTGTGATAACGAAGAATATGTATCATATATAAGGCATGGATCTTTAAAATTACAATATTGTTTTTAATATTTTTAGATTTTTATTTGGGGTGAGTGAATATATATGCAAGGAAAATGGTAGACAGGGTTAAATTAGAGGGTGTGGATGATTTTGGGTGTTTACATTTTGTCAGGTTTACTAATTGAGTGCATCTTAGTAACTGAACCAATTTTTTTGTTTATCTATTCAGAGAATGTTATTAGAAATAATTTACTGTGCAAATTAAGATTTACATTTTCATGATTTGGTTATTTTCTAAGAAACATTCACCATAGTTAGAAGCATCTTAAGAATATGCCTACAAAAGCCAATGATTTCTCCAAACCTTCTAACAATAATATGATGCCTGGAATTTCTTGGCTATTTCAAATGAGAAATTAAGCCTGCCAATTTTGTTACCAGGGATGTTGGGAGAGCAAATGTTCGGGTAGGTGTTGCTAGAGCTAGAGTTCCTAAAATGAAGCGTTAAAGGTTTCTGAAAAATGGTGGGTTTTGCAATACATGGTTTTCTTTAGTTTAAGATACTGGATTTTTGGTTATTAAGTTTAGTATTTTTCTTTGTACATGAGGGAAAATTTTACTGAGGCCTACAGTTGGTCGAAGGGTATGTGTTTGTTCAAAAAATCATACTAATCTACTATGTAGCATACAAATTTCTGACATAAGGTAGCATCACCGGCTTGATATCTAACTCCTTTAGTCCAAAAGAGAATGTGGTAGGAAAAATGAGTATGAGTTTTGATTATTGAATGTGCAAGATTACTTTTACTTTTGTGAATATTAGCCATAAAGATTTTGGTTTTAATTTCAATGGATGCTTAGACATGAATGATTCATTAGGACTGCATGTAAGAGTTCGGTTATATATAAGTAATTTGTGTTGCTGGATGTAATTCTTATCAATCTAATGTACTGAATTGGTCAGTGCAGGTAATTAAAGATGGATTTGCTCTTACATATCAGTCCTTATTAATTTGGGGCCTTCGAGCCCCATAAGCCCCTGGATGATGTGTTGCTGAACATTATAGTTGGGAAATTGGTTGCAACCTCGATCTCACATAACACATTGAACAAGGATATAATTATTATTACCTCACTTAATCAACCTGGTAACACTTATATGTGATTAAATCTTCTCAACTCATGATTAGTGATTGTTCGTAGGATTTAATTGATGAATTTTGAAATACATGCATGATGCTTTTGTAAGACATGGACATATGCTAATTGTGAAATTATAAGATTTCTATTTGTATTAATATTGATTTGCTTTTATAGGTACCATCAATTTGCCCACTGGATTGAGTTTTTCTGCTCTATGGTGATCAATCATTGTGTTGTGAGTCCCCTCATAATCAAGGTATACATACACAATTAAAATTACAGTTCATTTCGAGTTCAACGAGTAATAACTAAAAGTTTTACAAGGTTACAACTTCGTCAAATTTAGTATGTTTAAATTTCTGGAGTGCTATTATAAGGAATCTATGTGCAATAGTAATTTGATAAATACTGCAAAAACGTTCTCTTATCGTGTGTACTTTATGTGTACCAAAGACTTTTTGCAGCATATTCTTATCAAACAATTTGTATAGTGCCTCCCTTCTTAGTATGGTCTTTTATTAGTTGTTGCGTGTTCTACTTTGTATTGCCTTTTTCCTCTTTTTTGGATCCAATTAGGGTCGGTTCTGCTTTTTTTCTCATGTATGAAATAGTTGTAGAATATTGAATGAGATATGACAACTTTTTGAGTATGGATTTTGTCTAAGAGATTGATCATGGGGGATATGCATATATTAAATTTTAAATTTTAACTTCTCAATGATGATTTTGGAAACTATACTTCATTCTTTGTGTGTACCTGTGTAGTAATTTAACTGAGATTATTGCAGAAACCACCACGGAGACATGGAGTGGTCAGGACCCTTAGACATGACTACAATAGCATAAGTGAGTTCAGATACAATACTAATATATTGGTGCTGTTAGGAAGAATAGCCTTTCTGATTCATAGGTAAGCTCTTGTTGTATACAACCACCATTCTATATTAAGCAATGGGAGGAGAGTTAATGAAGATTTTATATTAACCTATGATACAAGATCAAAATGTGTGCTGCAAGGACTTAATTTGGTACCGACATTCATCCATTATAGATTCTCAGGGAGGAGAGTTAATGAATATCATACACCACTAAGCTACATTTCTATTAGTTTCATGAGACAAGATGCTAACATTTGAAACTCTATAACAACATTTGGTTTAAGTACCTCATCGTGTTCACTATTACAAGTACCGTAGAACCTCATCGATGATGAACAAAAATCATGGGACCTTAAACATGCTGCATAAAATCATGGGGAGACACATGTAAAAAAGAAATAAACATGCATGTCTACGCTGCACACATCTTTGCTCTATTCTGAATGGCAACAATTTATGGCCTTTACTGATCTTCGTCATTGGGTAGAAATTATACTTATATAGAATGTCGTATCAATGTTCATTATGCAATTATATAATTCTAACCAGGACCGATATGTTGCAATACATTATACATGTGTACACTTTAGGGATATAAAACAATGAAGACTTTTTGTTAATCTTGCTTATAGGTATGTGAGGAGGTATGGCCAGTGCCTTCGTGCACGAGATTACCTATGACGAAGATCAACTATATCATTGTAGTCATTCTATTATATAGATGCCATTTTTGTTTTTCTTTTTCCGTAACTATAACACAATGGGGCCTTACCCCTTCACGTAAACAAAAGTTCGTTGAGTTCGAAGTATTTGATTATCATTGACGCCATCTTTATGTTCGGAGCCACATATAGCGTGGATATAATATTTGTAATTTTTATGTGATACTTTGTTTATACATAAATGTGAGCCACACCAAATCAAAAATTCATGACATGCCAATTTCGTTAAAAGAAAAAAAAATGGTTTAATGCATCTGGATCAAACCAGAATGGGGCGAGGCGAAGCCGAGCTTTACCAAATCAAATCGGGGTTGGGCGAGGCGAAGTTGAGCTTTACCAATCGGGACGGGGAGAGGCAAAGCCGAAGCAGAGCTTTACCAAATCATAGTGGGGTGGGGCAGGGTGAGGAAAATAAAGAATATGGTCCAAAGAAAGAGGCAGTGATGCAGTGTATTTGTAGATTGAATTGGTGAACCAAGTTGGCGAAGCAGCCCGGGCATAGCACGGGAACAAAATCTATATTATAAAAAGAAGTGATGTCTGTCTTGGGTAGAAGACAACCATTGATTTCGGCAATCCAACGGCTGTGAAAGATAGTTGGCGAGGTTTATATCCGTCCATTCGTTCTTGGCATATAATTTTGAAAGATACTTACATCCGTCCGTTTTTTAAATCATCTTTACAAACAGTTACAGCCAGTTTCCTATTTTAATAATTGTGTTTCCTAATCTGACGCATCAAATCAGTTCTAGGTATAGAACCATGATTCTTGGTTGTCAACGAAACTTTTTGCATGGACTATTATATGGAAACAGATCTTGGTGGATGACCCACTAGATATACTATACTAATCGATTACGTCATTTTAAACATGATGAATTACAGTCAGTACGCCTTTAAAAATTAATTTGTACCGTAACTTTCTAAAGATACTACATCTGGCTAGAGACCGAGGCCGAGTTGGTAATCTCGAAACTCCAAAATGATTAGACGTGACTAAAAGTGTAAAAGAAAGGACGAATTTAGGTTAGCACCTAACCCATGCTTAGACGTGACTATACGTGTAAAAGAAAAAACGAATTTAGGTTAGCACCTAATCACGATTAATCTTTCTTTTTAAAAGTGTGCATTAAAAACACGATAAAGATTTATACAAGTTTATATTTGAGATCTGCCTACGGCTCCTGTTGAATTGACCCGACCGACAAAACATCGAGGCCGCAGACCCCTAGATATTTTAATCCATAGGCCCGACTGATTTTTCTCCACCAGAAAAATAGCGGGCCATGGCAGATTTTCCCTGGTCAACAAAACATTGGGGCCACGACAGATTTTCCCTGGCCAACAAAACATTGGGCCCGTGTGACCACAATGACCACAGATTTTCCTTGGTCAACAAAACGTCTTACTAAAGCCCCGCTTCATGTGGTCATTAAGAAAACAAATACAAAGAAATAAAAGAGGCTCCGATGTTTCCAAGTTCCAACCCAAGGTGCCTTGAAGTTCACACATCTGATATTTCTTTTTAAAAAAATTAAGGCTTACGTGATAAATTCATACAACACCGTTATAAACTGTGCTGCAATATATATTATGCCACGATCCTAAACACCGCTAACCTTAAACATAGATTTGCCAATGAATAATATGTCTCCTAAACTTAATTTCTTAAAAATGACGATTAATTCTATTGTTAAATGTTAATTTTTTTTATAAAAAATAGGTGACCCCGACTAATTTAACTTGACCAACAATACACTGGAACTGCTTAATTGGTCACCGCCGGGGCTGTAGACCTCGGCTAATTTAACCCGTCCAACAAAATACCGGAATTTGCTTAGGGGAATACGGCCGGGGCTGTAGGCCCCGGCTAATATGACCTGACCAACAAAATACCGGAATTTGCTTAGGTGGCCACGGCCGGGGCTGTAGGCCACGACTAAGTTGACCCGACCAACAAAATACTGAAATTTGCATAAGAGACCACGGACGGGGCTTTAGGCCCCGACTAATTTGACCCGACCAACAAAATGCTGGAATTTGCGTAGGGGACCACGGTCGGGGCTGTAAGCACTAACTAATTTATAAACTTGATGTTTGACAGTTCTAATCTCCGACCAAACAATAAAAGAAAATCGAAAAAGGTTGAGCCCCGGCCGTAGGCCTGGGTAATACCTAGTCTAGTATATATTTATATACCTTGAGATATTATGAATACAAGTTTCTATCCCGGTGTATTCGCGGCGGATGATCGCGTCTCGCGGCCTGATGATGTTAATTCATCCGTCATTCACCCAAATTGGGAATTCCACTTACAGCCAAAGATAACATAAATTATTGGTGAACCGTGATTTCAGACTAAATAAAAACCGCATAAATAAAAAGCGCATATACACTAACACCCGGTCACAGGTCCCCTGTTTCTTTCCGAAGGGCAGCTCCCACTACACATGTGTATAGGGTTTTCTCGTGGTTTGAAACCACGGTTCGTATAGAACCGTTAGAAAGAAAATTACGGTAGAAGTACACAAAAATGTTTTCAGCATATTCTTATAGTTGTGGACCTAACCCGTTGCATACAGTCAATTCCTAGTTTTCAGAGCCAAAGAACCATAATCTTTCGATGGCATACGATCCTTATTACTTCTCTTTCATGCTAACTACTGTGCGTATTTCCGAAAGTTTCCTACAAATACATTCTCAACTATTTTAGTAGTATTTAGTAATAATTACCCATTACATAATCATTCACAGAGTGAATTTTTCTTTTTCTTGGTAAATAAAAGTTATTAAAAAATAGAAAAGGCTCACAAAACATGAATACACAAGTACTACAGGAATCGATCAAAAAGAGGAAGGGAACAACAACAAGAAAAAACATGTGATATGAATAAGGAGGCTCAAACACCACTAGTTTCCACTGGAGCATGAAGTACCTAAGAGATATTCCTTGAAACTGAGGTTTTTCGTGAAGCCAATACGCCATTGTAAACTCACTTTCTATGGAAGTACACTTTGCAATCCCATATGGTAATATCTCATTTTACCCTTCACTAGTTTACTGCTCTATTTCACGTCGCAAAACTTTAAATAATGTAGTTGCAGGAAATCCCACAACTAACACCTCTTAACTATTTCTATAGATCTAAACATATTAGACATGAAAATGAAGATGAAATGTTAAAAATGTAAAATGGACACAAAATTATTTTACATGGTTCGATCAATGTGATCTACATCCATAGTTTGTACTATGAGTGTTGGAATTACATGGGTATTACATTTAGAATATCCATTAATGCGTTTTTGGGTAGAGCTCTAGATCTAGTTTTTTTGATGGAGGAATAAGACGAATATCAAAGATAAAGTTGACCTCTCTCTACAAATGTGTCTCTCATTTTCTCTCTCTTTCCTTTTACTTTATATAGGTGTTTACATAATGGATGATAACTAATAGATAATGGACGACAGCTAATACACCCCCTATTTTCAGAGCTGACGTGCGTTAACGATGCACGCTCACATTGGTATTTCTCGCACGTGCTCTTCACTACCGCACGACTCTTCATGGTTTTAGTGTGACTTTGTGACATCATCTTTGATATGCTTTATGTGTTCGTCTTCGCTTGATGGTAAAATGACTATTTCGCTTAATAATAGGACGTGCGATATTTTACACCTACAAATAAAGTTCCCTCAAACATCACATCTCTCATGATGGTCTAAGTTGGTCCTTCAATCTCAAGAGAAACCTCAAGGAGGTTGAAGCCTAGTTAGTAATTCGGCGTATGATACGCGAATTTGTCCGAATAATTCGTTCCAGAATAATACGGCCGAATTACTCTATTACCGAACCTAGTACGCGTGTTTTCTGGGCTTTTCAAATAATTCGCGATTTATACGGGTACGGGAATAATTCGGAATTCGGATTCGGCTGATGGGCTGTGAAGTTAGCCTAAGTATATCTCAGAAGCCCAACTATACTCCTGATGGGTTGTGATGTTAGGCTAAGGATATCTCACAAGCCCACCTATACTTCACACCATTGATTTTTTAGGCAAAAATGACAGTGGTAAGATTTGAACCTTCGACCTATCACTTAGAAAATATACCTTAAACCACCACATCAGCCGTCAGTTGGTGTCCTAGTTAGGTATATGATATATATATTACATTTTAGATAACAAATCATGCAATTCCACAACTAAAACATATTATTTTATTAATTAATGTGTGCCGTATTTTCCATCCCGAACTCAGACTAGTAAAATGAATTAAACACGTACGTATCACGTTCCGTACTACTGCCGAATCACGAATCGTTGACCTAATTTTTGACCGAATTTGATTTTTACGAATTCGTATAATACTCGTACGTATGCCGTTCCGTACGTATGCCGTATCCCGAATTGCTAACTAGGGTTGAAGTGTTGCAATTGATTTCTCTGTTGGATATATCTCCAAACTGTTCCTGCATCTCTATCTAATGCCCCAGACTCGAGATCCTGGCCATTCACAAGTTGTGGCTCATTCACAGTGCAGTCAGCATACAAACTCTTATACACCCCGCATGCCGTTCTAGTGGTGCCAACATCACACTTCCCATACAAACACATATGGACCCCTCACCACAAGTTTTTTCCTATTGGTGCACGATTTGATTCCAACAGGGCCAACACTAACAACCTTAGCAATTACTGTATTATTAAAAAATGTTTGGTTCAAATTTCCTTAACTACTCCCGCTTCAATTCATCCGTCGTTCTTTAGTGAATTTTCTTTTTCTTTTGTCCAAAAATAAATAATAAATAAATAATAAATAATTAAACATTATTTTCTTTATCATTACTTTGTTTTTACTTTTTCCTGATCCATTACAGTTTGTCGATTGGAATGATTCGAGATACCGAAGTATGTCAAATAATGCGTGTTAAGGTATTACTTTCTTCGTAGTGCGCTTTGAGGTAATAATTAGAGAATGACTTTAGTGGCCTAATGAGCATTGCATCCTCTTATTAGCAGTAGTACATCCTAAGCGTGGGGGAAAGCGGTAAAAAAATTCTTCTTTTACACTGATCCACCAACGGCAAGTAAAACTAATAAGTATTCTACTTTCCAACGGTCTAAAAGTACTACATTTGCACATGGGACGGACTGTCATGAACCAGAATATAGCTTCACTGTCTTGAGTCTAAGCTGCACAAATTCAACTTAATCCGACTATTTATATTCAATTACCCTTGCTCTCCATTCAATAACAAATCTGAGACTACATATTTTTCTACCTGCTTTTCTCATTTGCTCATCCATTTCAATATTTCATCAGTTTTCTTTTCTTCATTATCATTCTTTATAATTACATATCATGGCAATCCAGGAGTTATTTGTTAGTGGTGTGGATTACTGAAAAAATTGAGTTATGTTGTTTCCCAACAAATTAGTGTGGCTTGGAATGTCAAAGATGAGCTGGAAAAACTTAAAAGAACTTTGGAGATGATAGCGGCTGTAACAACGGATGCTGAGAACAAACAAGGGGAATCTGACGTTGTGAGGCTCTGGTTAAAAAGGCTCAAAGATGTTGTGTATGATGCTGATGATGTTCTGGACGAGTTTTCTTATGAAGGCATGCGTCAATCTGAAACGGGTGGCAAGAGAAATAAGGTACGGGAATTTTTTTCATCATCCAATTCAGTTTCCTTCAATTTCAAGATGGATCAGAAAATAAAAAATATTAACAAGAGGCTAGATGATATTTCTAGTGAGATGAAAAATTATGAGTTCATTTCTTCCCCTGATAGTAATAGTTATTATCACAGTACTAAGCAGCAAAACGGACTAGTTTCATCCTTTGTAGATGAATCAAGTGTCCTAGGAAGAGAAGAGATAATGATAAGTTGACCATAATAAATATGTTAACTACAGCCCATGAGTCATCAACATCAATAATATTTTCTGTCGTCTCCATAGTAGGTATGGGAGGAATTGGAAAAAGCACACTTGCTCAAATGGTCTACAAAGATGACTCAATAACGAGTTCCTTTGATAAGAAAGCTTGGGTCTGTGTCTCTGATGATTTTAACATCAAAAAAATCTTAATAAACATAATTGAGTCACTGACGGATAAGAAGTGCGATGATGTATCAAACGGCACGGTCTTGGTTAGTAAAGTTCGAGAAGAGTTGAACGCAAAAAAATATTTACTGGTACTTGATAATCTGTGGAATGAGGATGCAGAGGATTGGGATAAGGTTAAGGGTTCCCTAAATGTGGGTGCAAGAGGGAGTAAAGTCTTAGAGCTTCTCCAATGGAACGTGTGAAGAAAATATTCTTCATCCACATAGGATATACAACAAGTTTTATAAGAAATCATCTCCAACCCATTGATGTGAGGATGATGTGACAAAAAAATATTTAGACATCCTCTAGGTGAACCTCAGTTTTAGACATTCAGTTAGATGATGTCTTCCCATCCTAATCACACTTTTATTAATAAAAACCATTAAAAATAAAAATGGAAATAATTTCAACCAATTATATTCCTACAAATAAGTAAAAGAAGGATACAACACTTTATGGGTTGGAGATAAAATCTAGTTTCTCCTAATATTTAGGATTTTATGCCTAGAGGATGTCTTAAAAGTGATGCCACATAGGAAATATCCACATTCACTGTTGGAGAAGCTCTTAGTCACTACGCGTAGCAACGTAGTGGCGTCAATTGTCCGAGATATTACCCCACCACACATCCTAAAAGAGTTACCGTATTATGTTTGCTAGTCTATTATCAAGACCAAAGCATTTTGTGTTGGAAATAATGACAACATTCGTATTCAACTTGAGAAAAAAAATACTTAGCTTGCACTGATGTGTGATTGTTGTTCCGGGAGATGCACTGATGATAGTATCAAAAACATAGTAGAGGCACGTATGAGATACGCTGACCTAAAGGTAATATTGCCTGCTACCCCTCTGAGATGCTATAGAAGCTGGCAAGTTACCTCCAAGATACAACCACTGTTAGTACTCCTCTTCGTAGCATACAAAGAAATCCCTATAAGAACTTGGCAGCAGTGATGGAAACAAAAAACCTTAAAACAAACTTGATATTAAAAAAATTGTTTTCAGAGAAATGTAAATAAAATCTTTGGTTTATGAAAACATAGGAGTAGTAGAAAGAAAATGTTCTAAGTGTGTAGAGAACTGAAGTTTTCTTTCGTATTTATAGTTGTAAGGAAAAAAAATGAACGTTAGAAAAGATAAGCGACAGAAAGATGCTTCACAAAACTGTCATGCCCGACAGAATAATTCTTGAAACGTTAGAAAAGAAAATGCACGACAGACAAATTCTTCTCGAGGAAGAACATAGTGTAATCATGTGCGACAGGTAAGATTCTTCACGAGAGAAAAGACTGCACAATTGTCATGAAGAATGTGTAGCACGCGCGACAAAAGGATTCTACACCCGTGAGACCATGAGACCAAATTCAAAGCGTAAGTATGAAAAATTTCAGCAAAAATATAGGATCTAATGAACCCACACCCACACCCTCACCCGCTCCCGAGTCCGACCCGACGGACGGCGGCGGCGTGCGTGCTTCTGTGCGAAGCACCGCGCGTACGAGAAAAGGTAACCTTGCTCTAGGTCTTCCCCCACACACAAAATTCTAGAGACCCAAAGGGTCATGCCCTTAAGGCAAAACCCATGGTATTTAAGTTTAAACCTCTAAGGATTTTAGTTTATGTGGGACTAATGTTTTATGCATTCAAATGAAAAAACAACTAGTGAGCAATAGGGGTCTTGGGTTCAAAACATGGTTCATGCACTTTTGATTTTAATAAAAATCCGTTTTTTCTAACAATCCCCCACATGAATGATAAAACATGTCGATAAAACACGAGAAAACAGAAGACAACAAATTAGGCTAAGGTGTTCCAAAGATTGAACCTTAACTTAGTGATAGGTTACCGAAACTGCTTGTTGTAACGGTGAACGCAATGTCTTGAACCGCCAACAGTGAATGCAATTCAGAAATAACAACCACACTTTGATGTCTCAAAGAAAAGCCGCCAAGATCTTGCTGTTGTGCCCGTTTTGGCCGTGGGCTTAAATCCCGGACTTAATGAATGTCTCTAGAGAATTAACTCAAATTCTCATAAGAAGCGGCCCCACTTCCAACATCCACATAAGTGAGTCCATTAAGTGTGTCCTGCCATACCCGACTTTAAACAAAGCCATGGAACCCAATAAGTCCTCAACAGATCATCCTAACACATGCAGGCAGCATTATCACGCGGTTACACCATAGGGAGGGACAGAGATAGTTCTTTCACGATATCACCATAAATTAGTTGTCTCATTGAACCTTGATCTTGGATCTCCATTCACAAGGTTGAGTATCATTCATGGTGATTTATTTTATGAGCTTAAGTCCCATCCCCCTCGATGAGCATCTCTTGATAAACCTTTCGTCAAAGGATCTGCAATATTATCTTTGGACTTTACAAAGTCAATAGATATAATACCAGTAGAGAGTAGTTGTTTCACCATCTTGAGTCTTATTTGTAGATGTATAAACTTTCCGTTGTATACACTATTCCTTGCACAACCAATAGCAGCTTGACTGTCACAGTGGATTGCGATTGAATACACAGGCTTGGGAAAGAGTAGAATTCCTCCCAGGAAAACTCGTATCCATTCAGCTTCCTCTCCAGCTTTTTCCAAGGCTATAAATTCAGACTCCATAGTGGATCTCTATCTATACATCTTTGTTTGGAAGACTTCCATGATACAGACGCACCTCCAAGTATGAAGATGTACCCACTAGTGGATTTGCACTCATCTGAGTCTTATATCCAGTTGGCATCAATATACCCTTCTAGCACGATAATAATACTTCCCAAATATTAAGGAATAGTTTGAAGTGCCTCTCAGGTAACGTAGAACTCTGTAGAGAGCATTCCAGTGATCCTTCCCAGGGTTGCAAGTGTACCTGCTTAATCTACTCACAGTGTAAGCAATATCAGGTCTTGTACAGTTCATCAGATACATCAGACTGCCAATAATGTGAGAATACTCAAGTTGATAAATTCCCTCACCCTTGTTCTTTTTCAAGTTACAATTTGGATCATAAGGAGTAGAAACATGTTTAGCATTTTCATGATTAAATCTATTAAGAACAATTTCAGCATAATGAGATTGACTAAGACTATATCCATCAGACGTCTTTCAGATTTTAATCCCTAAGATTACATCAGTAGGGCCTAAGTCTTTCATGTCAAAATTTTCTCTAAACATGCTTTTAATGGTATTAATAATATCAAGGTTACTCCCTAATATGAGCATATCATCAACATACATGCACACAATAACATGAGAATCATCCACAAACTTAATGTAAACACATTTGATACCCATAAGTGAAACAAGTTTTGGCCCAGATTTTTTGACTCTTACGGTAGAGTCTGAACCCCAAACCTACAAGGAAGCTATGACTTCTCCAGAAGATCCTTTCTGGGAAGAAGCTTCATTAAATGAATGGGAGTCCATTCAGCAAAACGAAACTTGGGAGCTTGTAGACTTGCCTCCTGGAAGTAAATCCATAGGTTGCAAATGGGTGTTCAAAAGGAAACTTAGAACAGATGGAACTATAGATAAATATAAATCTAGGTTGGTAGCTAAAGGCTATAGACAACAGGAAGGATTAGATTTCTTCGATACTTATTCACCAGTCTCTAGAATCACCTCGATTAGGATGTTGATTGTTGATTGATTAGATTTCTTCGATACTTATTCTAGAATTTATTAGGATTTGATTGCTATAGCTTCAATTTATGATTTGCATATACATGATGGATGTTAAAACCGCATTTTTATATGGTGATTTGAATGAAGAAATTTATATGGACCAACCTCAAGGCTTTATTGTAAAAGGTTGTGAAAACAAAGTTTGCAAGTTGAACAAATCTCTGTACGGTTTAAAACAAGCACCTAAACGGTGGCATGAAAAATTTGATCATGTTATGATAACTAATGGCTTCAAGGTTAATGAATCTGATAAATGTGTTTACATTAAATCTGTGAATGATTCACATGTTATTGTATGCCTATATGTTGATGATATGCTCATATTAGGCAAAGAACCTTGATATTATTAATACCATTAAAAGCATGCTTAGAGATAATTTTGACATGAAAGACTTAGGCCCTACCGATGTAATCTTAGGGATGAAAATCGAAAGATGTCCGATGGATATAGTCTTAGTCAATCTCATTATCTTGAAACCGTACTAAAGAGATTTAATTATGAAAATGCTAAACTCCGATCTACTCCTTTTGATCCCACTTGTAAATTGAAAAAGAACAAGGGTATTGATCAACTTGAGTATTCTCGCATTATTGGTTGTCTTATGTATTTGATGAACTGTACAAGACCTGATATTGCTAACTCTGTGAGTAGATTAAGAAGTATACTTGCAACCTGGGGCAGGATCACGGAATGCTCTCTTCGAGTTTTACGTTACCCGAGAGGGACCTCAAACTATTGCTTAAGTTTTGGGAAGTATCCTCTCAGATCTTGGAAGGGTATTGTGATGCCAACGGATATCGACTCATAAGAGTGCAAGTCTACTAGTGGGTACATCTTCTTACTTGGAGGTGCGTGTGTCTCATGGAAGTCTACCAAACAGACATGTATAGCTAAATCCACTATGGAGTCTGAATTTATAGCCTTGGAATAAGCTGGAGAGGAAGTGAATGGATACAATGTTTCCGGGAGGAATTCCACTGCCCAAGCCTGTGTCTTCAATCGCAATCCACCTGTGACAAAGAAAGTCTGCTCTTGGTTGCGCAAAGAACAATGTATACAACGGAAAGTCTATACATATACGAAGAAGACACAAGACGGTGAAACAACTACTCTCTACTGGTATTATCTCGATAGACTTTGTAAAATCCAAAGATAATCTTGCAGATCCTTTGACAAAAGGCTTAACCAGAGAGGAAGTTAAATTTACATCGAGGGGGATGGGACTTAAGCTCATTGAATAAATCACCATGAAGGATACTCAACCTTGTGATTGGATTTCCAAGATCAAGGTTCAATGAGACAACTAATTTATGGTGATATTGGGAAAGCACTATCTTTGTCCCTCCCTATGGTGTAATCGTGCGATAGTGCTTCCTGCAGAAATAAAGGATGATCTTTTGCGATCTTAATGGGTACCATGGCTTTGATTAAAGCGGGGTGTGGCAGGACACTCTTTATGGACTCACCTTTGTGGATGTTGGAAGTGGGGCCGCTTCCTATGAGAATTTGAGCTGATTCTCTAGAGACATTCATTAAGTCCGGGATTTTATCCCACGGCCAAAATGGGCACAACCGCAAGAGCTTGGCAGCTGTTTTCATCGGTTGAGGCATCAAGTGTGGATGTTATTTCTGAATTGCATTCATTGTTGGCGGTTCAAGACATTGCGTTCACCGTATCAACAAGCGATTCAGTGTAACCTCTCACTAAGTTAAGGTTCAATCTTTGGGATACCTTAGCCTATATTGTTGCCTTATGTTTTCTCGTGTTTTATCGACATGTTTTATTATTCATGTGGGGGATTGTTAGAAAAAACGTTTTTAAAAAATTTAATTAAAAATGCATGAACCATGTTTTGATCCCAAGACCTTATGCTCCCTAGATGTTTTTTTTTCATGTGAATGAATAAAACATTAGTCCCATATAGACTAAAACATTTAGAGTTTTAGACTTAAATACCATTGGTTTAGCCTTAAGGGCATGGCCCTTTGGGTCTTTAGACCTTTGTGTATGGGGAAAGCCCTAGACCATGGCAAGGTTGCCATTCCCTTATTGCATTTCTTATTGCCTTTCCGTTCGCGCGGTGCTTTCGCATTTAAGCACGACGCTCACTCGGCGCGTGGGAGGCGTGGGAGTGGGTGTGGGTGTATCCGACCCATCCTTTCTTTTACTTTGAAATTTACCACACGCTTCTCCCACACATGTAAAGAATTTTATTCTTTGCCTTCTCGGTTTTGGATATCTGACAGCCTCGAGAAGCATCTTCTTTCACACGTGTCACACGGTTTTCTTGACACCTGTACACACTGTTTTCCTCGAGAAGAATCTCGCAAATTTTGAATGCGTGTGCACTATTCTTTTAACGCGATTTTTACCTTACTTTTGCAACGTCCGAGATGCGTGAATCACGGACAGTCTGTCGTGCTTTGGATTCTCTTCCAACGTTCGAACATTTTCTATAAATACGATTTTTAAACTTCATTTGTAAACCATACCTTTCAGAACTCTTCTCTTCTGAAATTCTTCTTCTTTTCTTATGCTTTCAGAAACAATTTCTTTTTAAGTTTACAGAAACATAAAATCGAGTTCTTATCTTAAACAAGTTGTAGTTTACAAAAACATAATTTTGTATAACTACTTCTTTGTTTACAGAAATATCATAGTTTACAGAAATATCATAGTTTACAGAAACATAAATTAGTTTTTATCTGAAACTGGTTGTATTTTCGATTTGTGTTTTTGTTTTTCATTTTTGCTGCCAAGTTCTAAGGGTTCTCTCTGTGTATGCTACACATAGAGGAGAACTGATAGTTGTATCCTGGAGGTAATTTGTTAATTGCTATAGCATCTCAGAGGAGTAGCATGCAATATTACCTTTAGCTCAGCGTATCTCATACGTGCCTCTACTAATTTTATTGAGTTATTTGTAACTACTATCAGTGTAATCTAAGTATTATTTCCCATTTGCATTCGATTATTGTAATTAATTCCAACAATCTAAAGGTAATATCGTGCCTTATATATTGTAATACTGTAATATTCGTTGTTGTAAGAACATGGGAAAGAATACTGTAGAAAAACCACCAAAGTTCAGTGGTAAGGACTTTAAGAGATGGCAGTCTAAAATGCTATTCTTCCTAAACGACCAAAGGTTAGATGGATATGCTTTAGAAAAACTCTCGAGAAAACTTCATCGCCGTGGTAATGAAGATAAATTGGACAGGTGGAATAGGAAGAATTATTTGTGCAAGAATCATATTCTTAACTGTCTTGATGACTCTTTGTATGACTTCTATAATGCAAAAGAAGATTTTAATGCTTTTGATTTATGGGAAGCTCTAGAAGAAAAATATCATGCTGAAGCTGCTGGAAGTAAGAAGTTCTTGATGGCTAAGTTCTTAGAATATAACATGACTGACGAAAAGCATGTGGTAGAAAAGTTCGTCGAACTTCAACTCCTCATCAGCGAGATTCTTGCTGAAGGCATGACTTTTGATGAAGCTCTACAAGTATCGGCTGTGATTGAAAAGCTTCCACCCTCATGGAGCGAATACAAGAGGAGGCTGCGACACAAGACTCGTGAAATCACCATGGTGGAGCTTGGAAAAAAGATCCAGGTTGAGGAGCTTATGTGCAGCAAGGACAAGAGCATGATGTTGAGCAAAAACATGTCCAACAAAGCTCATGTTTTGGACGATAAAGCTGCATCAAAGAAAACTCCTGGAGAATCCAGCAAAATGGGTAATAGACGTAACAGACCTCTAGGCTTAAAATTGTTACCTCTGGGTTTTCGACGTCTGTTACGTCTATTACCCATTTTGCTGGATTCTCCAGGAATTTTCTTTGATGCAGCTTTATCGTCCAAAACATGAACTTTTTGGACATGTTTTTGCTCAACATCATGCTCTTGTCCTTGCCGCACATAAGCTCCTCAACCTCGGATCTTTTTCCAAGCTCCACCATGGTGATTTCACGAGTCTTGTGTCGCAGCCTCTTGTATTCGCTCCATGAGGGTGGAAGCTTTTCAATCACAGCCCGATACTTGTAGAGCTTCATCAAAAGTCATGCCTTCAAAGAAGAATCTCGCTGATGAGGAGTTGAAGTTCACGAACTGTTCTACCACAAGCTTTTCGTCAGTCATGTTGTATTCTAAGAACTTAGCCATCAAGAACTTCTTACTTCTGCAACTTCAGCATGATATTTTTTCTTCTAGAGCTTCCCATAAATCAAAAGCATTAAAATTTTCTTTTGCATTATAGAAGTCGTACAAAGAGTCATCAAGACAGTTAAGAATATGATTCTTGCACGAGTAATTCTTCCTATTCCACCTTTCCAGTTTATCTTCATTACCACGGTGATGAAGTCTTCTGGAGGGTCTATTTAAAGCAAGTCCATCTAACCTTTGGTCGTTTAGGAAGAATAACATTTTAGACTGCCATCTCTTAAAGTCCTTACCACTGAACTTTGGTGGTCTTTCTACGGTATTTTTTCCCATGTTCTTTCTACGGTATTTTTTCCCATGTTCCCATGTTCTTACAACAATTACAATATCACAAACTTACAATATTACAATAAGGCAAGTATTACCTTTAGATTTTTGGTGTCAAACTAATGTTGATATCAAATTATGATGTCAATAAGCCAAGGTAATACGGAAAAATATAATTATTAAACCATGAACTCCCCTTTTCCGTCATATACGTGGGGCTAAAAATATTTATAAATTCTTTTTATTTTTATTTTCGAGAAAACGAAATTTACATTTGTAATATTCGCTTGATTTACCTCTGAGTTTTTGTGAAAAACTAATTTCCATAATATCCGGCTACACCCCCAAACTTTTCGCATCTTCTCGATTAATTTTTTTCCTTCAGTTTTCCATCTCTCAAAAACAAACTCCCTCAAAACCCTATAAACTACTCCATCTTCTCCGAAACCTTCATCACCTTCTTAGAGATATTTATAACACCTCCGGTTGATATGGTTTTTTTTGTTTTGTTTTCGACACTCTCTAGAGACTTACAGCAGGTTAATTTCTCACCTCTCTGTGAAATTCAATTTCAAGATGGTTCTTATTTTTAATTTGGGTTTTATGTTGATTTTTTTAGGGATTCTTTCCGATGATGCAATTTGGAGATCCCTATTTTATTCTTATAGGTTTTTTTTTTATTCTTTGGTGTGTTTACTGATTGGCCACTGAGTAGATTTATGTTTCCGTAATCATCATGATTAGTTCGAAAGGGGCTTTCAATTTTCATAATTATCATGATGAGCTCCAGAAATTATTGCATGATAATTCGGTATCACTTCTTTTCTGTAGTGTTCTTGAGAATTGTTTTTTGTTTTATGGTTTTGTATCTTGTTCCACATCCAATTGAGAATAAGTTGTACTCATGTTATGTTTTAAGTAATGGTTGGAAAGTTTCCTTTGACTTGGTTGTGTTTAGATGAGTCAATTTAATTTTGCTTTTCGTTGTGCTAAGTATGATATTTTCTGGTTTATGCTTGTTATTGTAGCACTAAAATCATATTTTGATTCTGTCTGGAGATTTCTCCGATTTATTAGAATTCTATAGTGGTTAGTTGATCATTATGAAAAGATAGAGAGTAAATTGTTTGCATTGTATGATATTTTGATTCAGAACTAATGGAATTTACGGTACTTTTGGTCTTTACAGTCACCTTTTAGTTTGGAACTTTGAAGTTATTCAAGGTTTAATATTTGATCTTAGGGTTGATATTCTTATCAGATTTGATTTCTAAACTGATAAACTATTAATCTCTTAAGCTTAATAGGTGTTTAATCTTGATTTTTCAGTGGGTACGTGGCTGGAGATTATGCATTGAGAGTTATGGAGTAGTTGTATTAGAAATTTGCAATGTAAGTATATAGTATGGGTTATGGTTGATTTATCGTCGCCTTCAATAAAGTGGAAATATAAATGAACACACATCATCTCCGCTAACATATGCTATACTAACAACAAATGGTTGTATGTAATATGTATATATATTTGATTTGTTATTTAAGGGTGATTCATAGATTCGGTCATTGGGTCTTGGGTGCGAAACACAGATTTCTTAAGTTATTTTGACATAGATGATTGAGCTATTGGCATCAGTAAGCACAAATCATTCGCCAAGATTGTTGCCATGGCCTTTAAAGGATGCTTTGTTGATCACGAAAACGGTAAGACTTACACTAGATAAGCTTTCTAATTACTTTAAGTTGTAATATAATTATGGATCAAAAAAATAAAATAATAAATGTTGGAAAGGAAATGAATTTGACCCCATAAAGTAAATGTCTTGGCTCGTCCCTGTTATCACTTCTTGATCATCCAACTGCCTTAGTTTCATATTGCAAACCTTGTCAAGAATGGGAATACCATATGCTACTAGAGATTGGACAGTGCCATTTTTTTTTTTTTTGCTCTTTAAAGTTGTCAGATATTCTTTTTATGCAATTTTTCATATGAGTTTTTCTACCAATTACCATAGATCATTTCATTGTTAGTGATGAATGCTATCAATTGCCACAGATCATTTCATTGTTAGTGATGAAATTTTTACAACCCTAAGAGATTGGACGTAACCCACCAACTGACGGTGATGTGTTTGTTAAAGCCCGTGTTATTAAAGACAGTAGCAAAGTTTATGAACATTTTACTCTTAGGAGATTAGATCCTTTAACCTAAAAGTTTTATGATACATGCAGGTCCAAATGAGGGAACCATCTGGATTGGATGAGGATGGTAACCTACAACCTATCAGTGATGAAATATTTGTAAACGTAGTATCTACGTGCTCCGGTTCTAATAGGAACGAAAATTTTAAAAGACAGACGAAAGAGCGAGAGGAAGGTTTTATTAGGCGGATGAGGGAACAAAATTGGGAACAACCTTGCATACATGGGAATTAACTATTGCACCTTAGCATTAACCTAACAGACCTTTGGATCAGCCTTACAAATACGAGGAATAACTCGTTAAACATGGGGAGCAGCCGTAGAGATCGTGTATCTTTTTCTTGATCTTGAATTCATAGTATTCGAACAATCTCTTAACTAACATGCAAAAATTATCGGTATGTTAGTATGATGCTTATCTGCATGTTTGTATGATATTTCTCATGCAACTCAAGCTTCCATTAGACTTGATGATATTCTATGCGATTTCTTGATTCTTTTTCCTTGGTGGTGTTTGTTTCTTTGCTTAGAAGGAATGGGGCAGTGGAATAGACTGCTGGGATGGATTTAGCATGGATTATGTCTAGTTTGAAGTATAAAGTTTCTTTACTTCTGAGTGACCAGGTTAATGTTAAAGGTCAAAAATTGTGTAAATTAATCTGTTTTTTTTTCTTATTGTAAATTTTGATTTACCACCCCACTTTGTAACATACATTTTTTTATTAATTATATATTTGGATTTCTTTGTTTGAATTCAATTTTTAGTTAGAAATGCTTTCATAAATTTTTTGATTACCGTGTGCAAATTGTACATGATTACAGTGATCCCTAAACACGTATTTGCGGTAGGAAGGTGTCATTTTGCTGCACTCATTGGTGGGGCGAAAATGTTTTTAAAGGAATATAATTAAAAAATTTAAAAATAAAACTTTTTTTGCATCACATTATTGCCGCACCAGTTTGGTGTGGCAACAAATTTTTCAAATAAAATAAATAGTAAAAACAATAATAATTAAATAAAAATTACCTTTTTGCGACATATTATTGCCTCACCATTTGGTGTGGCAAAAAACCTAGCTATTGCTACATTGTATTTAAGGTGTGGCAATAATTTCTTGCCACCCAGGCTGTTGCCACAGGCGTGGCAAAAAACAATTATGTGGCAATAGGTTTTTGCTACATGAAACATGGGTTCTTGCTACATAAGTGAGGTGTTGCAATACACTGATTTTCTTGTAGTGACCTAAGTCCGAGACTAAATTATCAATCAATACTTCTTTATATAAAGGGGAATGTTGATGCTGACATGGCGAAACCAGATTCAACCTCACCAATATTGAAAATTTAAGAAGCCACGTCGGAAACCAACCTTAGCAAACGGAGCCTCTGCCACTTGAAAGGACGCGACATTTCCGAATAGTTTGGAACGAAACTAGATACAGCCATGACAGTGTCTTTTGGTAACCACATTAACTCTCCATTTTATGTAACCACGTGGATAGTAAATTGATAGAAAACGTTGGACGTCCAACCGACGTGCTGTTAACTTAACAAGGAGATACATCCTCTACCGATCAGTTCATGAGAAGATACGCCATCGCTTACAGTAACAGAACAGATACGTCTTTTGTCCAAAAGATAAACCCTAAATTAAGTGTTTCTAGGACATAACTCTATGGGAAGATAGGATCCCTACACGCCTTTATGCTTACCGACATAACTCATATCAACCACAATGATGTAATGAAGCCTGTTCATCCCCATCTTCTATGCAATCAGAAACTTGAACTTCGGAATCCGTTACTTCTTTGTTCCCAGCATTTTACATTCAATTTCCACTAAATCCTGTAGTTAAGGTACCCGCACGTCTGGAAGTTTGTATAATTGAGTCGCTTTCAATTAGTGGAAAAATCCCATCTCTGGTGCTTAATACACTATTTAATTATCGAAGTCATATCTCTGGTGCTTAACACACTATTTAATTATCGAAGTCAATATGGAAAGGTGCAATTCAGCGAATGAATGTTTGTAACTCAGAATATCTAATGGTTATGATGCCATTTTCAGGTTTTTGGAGGGACCGAGGGCGGAGTAGTGGAGGATCAAATTAAGGTTCGTTAAACAACTCTCTTATTGTGCAGCCTGGATTAATTTTCACTGTAGATTCCTATTAGTTTAACGATGTTAGTCATGAAACGCCTAATGTCAAGGGTAAATCAAGTTCAAAGGGAAGCAAACCCCTCAATTTGTTTCGATAAATCTTATGTATCAGGTATGTTTCATTTTATTTTATCTTATGTAAGATCAAAGTGGTTTTGAATGGAATCACACGTTTAGATGTCAACTATGAATCTTGCTTATTTCCGTATAGATCGATCTCACCAATGGTATCTTGCATATTTCGGTATAGATCGATCTTCTTATGATTTCTTTATTTTATCATTGATTAATCTTAATATTGTTTGCTAATCAATGATATCCATCTTAGTTTTGATCTACATATCAAAATCTAAGATGGTATCAGAGCAGAAATGCTCTGGATCCAATCGCTTCCGCATCTAAATTTTTTTTAACTTATTTTTCATCAAAGTTAAAATCAGTCGTGGATAACATCTTGTTGTTATCTCCTCCTATAGAGGTCAATCTTTCAAATTGTGCTTACGTTTTTCACGTTTGCATTCTCCAGTAATTAATCTATCATAGTTATTGGTTTACATTCTCGTTCATGATCATTAATTTTGTCTCAAATATTAATTTTTTCTCTGAGACTCTTCCATCAATTTTTGGTGAATCATCATAAAGAACTGGATCTTAATAAATCAATATTAAATCCTTTGTTCGTCAATAGATTCACTGTTTTTGATATCAAACATTATAATCAGTCATTTGATGTTTTTTCACATATAAATCAATATATGTTCTCCGTAATTATCAGAACTTCTCCGACTCTTATGAGTTGATTTCATAGCTAATTAATCATTTGATAGCTATTTTTATTTCTATAGTCTGTCAACATAATGCATAGTTCTTGTTTTGGCATCTGCAATCGATAGAGCTACCCTAAAAGTGTATCCTCTTTACTGAGTCCGTAAAGAGATTTAGGTTTCATGCCTTGTGAATCCTACCTTTTCTAAGAACTGAATCTTAGTAACATTTTTTTTATCCTCAGTTCATCAATTAATTCAATTTCCATCAATGTCTCATTCTTGGATTTTCAAAGCAATCTCGTTGTTTAACACCGAATGTTATAAAACTTGGTTGTCATTTTACATAGTGATCAATATGTTCTATGTAAAACTGAACTGCTTTTCAATATATTCATCAGCATGATATTTTCACTGCTGAAGTTCTTCCATCTAGGAACAATTCGATCTCAGAGGTGATGTGAATCAGATCCATCTCCCTTTTGGGTCATTGCATTTTTAGGGCCCATCAGAGGTGATTTACACACCTTCTCGTCTATTTCTTATTTGGATATATTTTGGAGATCACATACTTCCCAAAATATTTTCTTTTATTTTTGGAATATATCAATATATCATTCCATTATTCCAGTGTTTTCCTTTGATGTCGTCGGAAATGCTATTTTACCCTTCAAAGCATCATGCTTTTGTTATTCGTTGTGCCATGATCATCCGGCATAGTCATTTGATCAAAATAAAATTGTCTTCATATTTTTCTAAGCTTTGTGCGGTGATCACAGTAGGTCATGTATCTATATTTATAATCGCATCGATCGTTTGTGGCATCTCACTAGTGTATTCTTTTTGGATCCTATCCACGAGAGAAATCATGAGAATCTTTCTTTCCATAAGAAATGGATCTTAATAAGCCAAGTTTCCTTCTTTCAAAGTTTTCTTTCCGTACAAATTGGATTGTTTTTTTATTTTATCTCACCAATCTCAATTGTAATCGGATATCATATATTTAATCAAATTGAATTGAATTTTTGATATCATATATTAGATGAGTTATTCAAACTCATCTTTGTCAACAAAACCTCATTGTTTTTTACCGGATCGTCAAATACACTTATTGTTGAGTTGTTCTAGCTTATCAAAGATATTTTCTTTGTCTATCAATTGCCGGCTAATATCACGCCGTATATTTTTATTTTTGATAACATCTTTTGTATCCGAAAATAAATGATATTTTCCGATCTTATTTACAGAATTGAAATTCTCAATAACAATTACTTTGCTTTCCAATCATGGTGTTCCACCACATATCAGCAATGGTCCGCATCTATAGCCATTGCAGTGATCATTGTTGTCCAATGAAAGGATCGTGTTCATCAATAAAGCAGTCTTTTCTGTATTCAAGAAAAGATGTTGAGTTTGAAATCAATTATCATCAACTTCATGAGTTCTTTATCATGAATATGGATATGGATCTTCGTGATTATTCCCATAATCAAATGGGGAGTACCCTTCAAAAGAAGGCGATAACATTGCTTGGTCAATACTCTTTACCACTGATTCAGTAGGTAGTGTTCCACAATTTTGGCTTTTATTTTCAAGATCAGATGATGGATTTATCTCAATATCCTAATCATAATCTGAAACATATCTTTCACCAATATTGGTTTTGATCGATCAAATCGATTCGTCATTTTTTATTCTTTTCCAGCATAAGTTCCAAGGACACAAATACAATAATGTTCTGTTTCTTCTTGAGTATGATCAGTTCCACTATCTACTGGAGCTTCTAGAAGCATGGAAATAGTTAATCTGTATACTTTCAGGAGTTAGGTCGCATCTATCTTCATCAAGAAACAATGTATCCAGAAGCTCCTTGAGGTCAATAAGGAAGCTACATAAGGAACAAATGAGTTTTTTTTTTTTTTTTTTTATCAACAAAAACAAATGAGTTTCTGAAAAGAAAGTTAGGCGTAATGAAATGGTTGCACAGGAAGCACATTATATGTTTTTTTTTTTGTTCGGAGAAATTAGGATAATGATGGAATGCAACTAGCCAGGCGTTTGTACGGTTTTTACAACATCAGTTTGGATTAGAGAAAGAGGCGCCAGTGATGTATGTTTATGAAGTGCAACAACGTATGCAGGGGAAGGGATTAGGGAAATTCTTAATGCAGTTGGTTGTGTGCATCATGACGTACGGGGACTGGATGAGTGTATTTATGTTAACTATTCGGAAAGGGAATGCGTTTGCTATGGATTTTTATACAAGTAAGTTAAGGTATGCCCAATTCACCTTCGCAAATGGGATAAAAAAAAAAACTATGAAATTCTTTGTAAAGTAGTCGATCATGTAGCAAATAAAAATTGGTCAGAATTCAATGATTCCAAAAAGAGCTATGAAATTCTCTGTAAAGTAGTCGAACATGAAGTAAATAAAAATTGGCCAGAATTCTATGATTCCAGTTTGTAATCCCTGAAAAGCATGCATGAACCACTTATATGTTGGTGGTGCAGGGATTATGAAATTGTTACTGGCTCTAAGCATACTTCCAGGTTGGTGCCACAATAAGAATAGCAAATATACGAAGGAGTTGCTTACCGGCTTATCCCGAATTGAGCACACTTACAAACTGATCAAGTACTTGATGAACAGGTTTGTTCTTTTTCGGATCCTTTAAAAACGTTAATCGAAATAGTTATAAATTACGTCAACATCTTATGATCCAAAAACTGGATGCGACTACGCGAAACTAGCCCGCGCATATATTGTGCGGGTCTAAAGAACTTGTTAAACTATAAATCAAGATGTAGTTTTGATCAAATAAATTTGATAACAAATTAGACGTACCAAAACTTATGAGTTTGACCGAGTGATAGTCAAACACAATAAGATTCTTCATTATCAATGTGTCCGCCGATTCTCTGCTCTCAGTATAATACCCAACTATTTTTGTCATCAGGTAGTTTATAGAAACAATTATCTATAAAAAAAAAAAAAACTTGTCTAGTTTTAAACCCATCTCAATTATTTGTGGCTGAACCAATAAGTTAAAATAGAATCATTTTTATGTAGTTTCAAAAATACCTTATTACCAGCTTTTGTTAAGAACATGCAATTGGGGAATACTAAAACTAATTGGGGATATGTGCACGCATGGTTTTTCAATGAAACCGGCATGGTCGATGGACTACCGGCATTAAAAAACCATGCCGGCACATATCCCCCAATTAGTTTTAGTATCCCCCAATTAATCCTTCTTTGTTAATAACTAATTTGTCCTTGAGTAATTAATGTTAACTAGTTCAATCAGTAGTTGAATAAGTGAAAACAATTAGTGTTAATTAATCATCAAAACAATGAAATTTTTGAATTTTTGTCCAATTAAAAGTTTTGGGATCCAAGAAAAATCTTCTTATAAGGAACCTACACGGTAGACGTTTGTTCTTGATCCATGAAGAACATCAGCCAAGCATAGGTACTTTATTTTTATGGACAATTGTTCTTGATGTTCTCCATCCATAAAGAACATCAATCCATAGTTGGCATATGTTCTTTATTTTATGGGCGAGTGATCAAAATTGGTGGGTACAATCCTCCATAACTATCGATTGATTAAAAAAAAAAAAAAAAACACTAAAACTAAAGAAAGATATTTTTTGCATAAAATATGTCAGTATTTGGGGTGGAGAAGGTTCTCCACGTCTGATAACTGTAAAAAAATAAAATTCAAGAGTTTTATGCAAATTCATTCTTCCATAGTCGGGGTATTGGAGCACCCCGACTTTGTTAAGATGGTGAATATTTGGTGGAATTCGCTTGCTTTCGAAGGTACGCCGGGATACGTTCTCTTTAGAAAACTTCAAAACTTGAAGTTCTTCATCAAGAATTGGAGCAGATGCACTTTTGGGAACGTCAGGAAGGTGGAGGAGGATCTTAAGAAGAAAATTACTGTGTTGAATTTGGCGGAGGAGAACGTGACTCTAAATCCACAACAATATGCGGAAAGGGCTGATATGCTAAAGGACCTTAATAGCGTGAAGATTATGAGAGCCAGAATGGCGTACCAAAGAGCTAAAGTGAAAGGCTTCAAAGAAGGAGACAAGAACACGAATTATTTCCATAAAATTGCTAGCGGAAAAAGGAGGAGGAACTGCATAACAAAGTTGGAAATTGAGGGGGCAGACGTTTTCAACCAGGAAGTCATTAAAAATGAAATTCATAATTACTTAACATGCTTATTCACGGCAAATCAACAAGTCAACCCCACCTTTGAAAATTTGGAGTGCCGTTCCATAGACACGCTCCAACAGACTTGGTTGGAAAGGCCTTTTGAGGAGGAGGAGGTCTTTGGGACCATTAACAAGTGTGGTTCAAACAAAGCGCCAGGACCCGATGGGTATACGTTGGAATTCTTTAAGGTTTGCTGGGAGGTGTTAAAGAAGGACGTGATGGCTGCAATTAACGAGCTTCATAGCAAAGGAAAGGTGGACTGGAGATTAAATGTTTCATTCTTGAAGCTCATTCCTAAGAAAGAAGACTCGGCCACGGTCAAGGATTTTAGGCCGCTAAGCTTAATTAGCGGATTCTACAAGATAGTGAGCAAGTTGTTGGCAGGAAGATTAAAAGAAGTCATGCCGGGGCTGATCTCCAATGCGCAAGGAGCCTTCGTTAGAGACAGACAAATCCTAGATGGAATTTTGATTGCTAATGAGTTGATCGACAGCAGATTGAGGCAAAATAAACCGGGAATTATTTGTAAGATCGATATGCAAAAGGCATTCGACAATGTAAGATGGCCTGCCCTTTTCTCTGTGTTGGCTAAGAACGGTTTTGGAACTAAATGGATCCAATGGATGAGGTGGTGTATCTCGGATGCCAAGTTCTCAATCATTGTCAACGGGGAAGCAACCAAGCTAATTAATCCGTCCAAAGGTATTCGCCAAGGCGACCCATTGTCACCATTCCTCTTCCTGTTGGTGGTGGAAGTCTTGTCTTTGCTTATCAACAAGGCAGTTGCACAAGGAGAATTTTCGGGTTTTTACGTGAAGGAAGGTGGAACAACGGTGTCACATTTACAATTCGCAGATGACACGATAATTTTCTTAGACGCCACGCCAACGGAGGTGAGAAGACTTCTCATTATTCTTGTGGTTTTTGAAATTTTAACAGGTCTTCCTCTAAACCTAGAAAAGAGTACAATGATAAGTATAGGCGCGGATCATTTGGTGCATGAATTGGCGGCGGAGCTGGGTTGTAAAGTGGAATCAATTCCGGTGACTTATCTTGGAATGCCAATTGGCTCGAACAAAAGAAGCGAGATAATATGGGAAATCATAATTCAGAGAATGAAGAAGAAATTAGCTCCATGGAAGAGAATTTACTTGAATAAAGGGAAGGGTGGTATTGATTAGAAGCTGCTGGAAGGATTGGCGGTTTACTTTATGTCGCTTCTTCACATGCCGGTTGCGGTGGAAAAACGTTTAAACACGATAATGAGAAGGTTCTTGTGGGGTGAAGATGAAGAGAGGAAGAAGATGAGCTGGGTTTCTTTCAAGAGAGTTTGCAAGCCAAAGATCAAAGGAGGCTTGGGAATTCGCAAGTTGAGGCTAGTGAACAAATCTTTGTTAGCTAGGTGGCACGTTCGATATGGTAATGAGAAGACGGCTTTATGGAGACGGATTGTTTGTGAAAAATCAAAAGCGGAGGAGGATCGCTTGCTTCCTATGCAGGTCATCGAGCCAGTGAAAAGGAGTATGTGGTTCGATATATTAAAAGAAAACAAAACGTTTCATGAATGTGTGAATGCAGGGTTAAAACGGTTCTTCCCTAAGATTTTGGCATGACTGGTGGTATGAGAAGAAAGCTTTAAAGGACAAATACCCGAGGTTGTACAAGATAAGCTCTCAGAAGATGGCAACGGTGAAAACGATTATTCATCAGAGAAGGAACTTCAAGTTCATTAGAGATTTGAATCCGGCGGAAAGTATAGACCTGTTGGAACTTAAACACGACATAGGGCTGGTGGCATTAAATCAGGGGGAGGAAGATGGGTGGGAAGGCGACACAACCGCAAAAGAAATCTACTCAAAACTAACGGAAACGGAGCAAGATTGGGAAGGCCACAATGTTTTGTGCAGCAAATACATACCACCAAAGGTAACGTTCTTATTTTGGGCTTCGTTGTTGAACGCAATCCCAACTAGACACTTGCTGCAGACAAGGGGCATGATTATCCAATCAAACTTATGCATATTTTGCAACACGGAGGTAGAAACTATGGATCACTTATACATCCATTGTACCGTGATATCACGTCTTTGGGGATACTTCATGAAAGCTATGCATGTCAATTGGGTGATGTCGCTCCGGTTCAAAAATCTAATGCTTGGTTGGAAGTTGGATACAACAACGCCGAAAGCCAAGATGGTGTGGCATCTGCTACCTTTTGCCATTGTTTGGGAGGTATGGAATGAGAGAAATAGGAGAATTCACGGGGGAAGAGCAAAATCGTTGTACGAAATGGAGATTGCGGTAAAGCAGTGGATTTTTTTATGGAGCTCCACAACCGAAGTTTTCAAACTTTTCTCTGCAACTCAGATTATAAACCAATGGGAGTTTGTGTTAAATATGTAGTTTCTTTTTCTTCTTAGTTTTGTTGGTGTTTACACCATGTATTCTTGTACAGCTTTTCCTTTTTCAATATATCCTTCCTTCTTCAAAAAAAAAAAAATTCATTATCTACGGATTGTAAACGTGACATATTATTCGACTATTTTTCTCATAATTTATTCATCCGATGTCGGTATGACTACATTCTCATGGCATTTTCCTCATCGTTTCATTCTTTACGAGATAGAGATAAAAATTCATGCATTTAGACAAGTTTTATCCTGAATCCAGATACTATGTTTGTGGTCACTAATATAATTTAATCAAGTGAGTGGGAGTATATTTAATAGATTAAGAATTTAATATTAATTATATTATTAGGTTAATGGTAACTAATTTGTCTCATTATCTGACTTCGCAGAAAGAACGTTTGGCAGCTACTAGGTTGTGGGGTGCATCAATCTTATTCTAACTTTCAAATGACTTGGAAAGACAGTGCCTCACGTCACCGTTTTGTGACAAAACTGAGAATAAAAAGAACAACGATTCTACACGAATCGCGTGAGAAAACAGTGCAAAAACTGGGTCTCTCATATGATGGTGGGCCCCACGTCTTGGGGAGTTAATATGGGTCCCTTTAAAGGTATATGGGCCGTTATTTTCTGTCTCACCACGGTTTTAGTGGAGTTTTTTGTCGGGGTACGTTAGGATTTTTTGTAAAAAGAATAAGAATTAGGTGAAAGACAAAAAAAAAAGCCTCGTTTAATTGGGCCCCAAGAAACAATTATATCCACTCCAAATAAAGGGGGAGTCCAAAAAGTGGTGAAAATACCATTTTACCATTTCTATTTAAAAACCTATTAACCCTAAACATAAGACCCCCAATTCATTTTCTAAAACCAAAATCATATAAACTCCTCCCCTTCCCTCCCTCTCCCACTCGAGTACTCTCTCCATCTCCTCCATTGATGACCCAATTTTTTTTTCTTTGTCGATTCATCGTCCTAATCGTTACGAAATTGATATTCTCAAGAAGTTCAAGAGCATACTTAGTTTGAGAAATAAAAAGACCATCAAGAGATCTTTTAACCTCCAAACCAAGAAAATAAATTTGATCCCCTAGATCCTTCACAGGAAACTGAGCTTGTAGTTGTGTGATAACATGATTGCAAAAAGTAAGAGAACTCCCAGTAATAATGATGTCATTCACATATACTAATATAACAGTAAGTTGAGAGTTGGAGTAATGAATGAACAATGAAGAATCATCCAAAGAAGGCTTGAAATCAAGATCTACAAGAGCATCTACTAACCTCTCATACCAAGCTTTGGGAGCTTGTCTCAAGCCATATAAGGATTTATGAAGCTTCAAAACATACTCTGGGTGCTCAGGATCAAAAAATCCAGGGGGCTGAGATATGTAAACTTCTTATTGAAGAGATCCATGAAGGACGACATTACTTACATCCAATTGCTTGAGAGGTCAATTATAGTTGACTGCTAAAGATAGAATGATTCTAATAATAATAGGTTTAACCACTGGACTGAAGGTTTTTGTGTAGGCTAGACCTTCAAGTTGATTAAAACCCTTAGCAAATAGTCTTGCCTTAAATTTGTCAATAGTTCCACCAGCATGTTCCTTTATTCTAAAGACCACTTACATCCAACAAAATTATGAGAATGATGAGGAGGAACTAAGTACCAGGTACCAGCTTCATCAAGAGCATGTTTTTCATTTTTGAGAGAAATTTTCCAATTTGGATTTTTATTGGCTTGAGCAAATGTTATGGGAATTTTGGATGGAACTATACTCATGTAAGTTTCAGGTAATAGATTTTTAGTGGGAAGAAAAACCTTGGGCTTGGAAATACCATTTTTGGATCTAGTGATCATGGAATGTGAATTGGAAATAACAGAATCTGGTATTGCAGTAGAGACAAGAGCCAAAGTAGCAGAATCTATAAGTGTGGGAGAAGTAGCAGGAACTTGTGGAGAGTTAGTAACATGTACCTGTGCTGGTGAAGAATCTGCAGTTCATGAAGGTAATGGAAGAATAATATCCTGTGAAGTATTAGAGTAAGGCAATGAAGAAATTGTAGAATGTAGCATCTCCAGCTGACAATTAGAATCTTGACCATTGTCCAAAAAAGGAAATTTATCTTCATTGAATGCCACATGCCTAGAGACATAAATTTTATTCAGAAGTAGTGTCTAAACATCTATACCCTTTATGGTGATTATTATATCCCAAAAATACACAAGCTTTGCTCCTTGGTTCAAGCTTATTCTTTGTATAAGGCATAAGCCATGGAAAACATAAACAACCAAAAGTCCTTAAGAATTGACTATCTGATGATTTATTAAACAAGACTCCAAAAGGAGATACCATATGTAAATACTAGCCCTTAACCCGTGCCGTAACGGCACGGGCCATGATGCTGGTTCATTTTTAATATATCGTATAATTTGTGTCCCGAATACTTATGAAATCCTTATGATTTAATATGGGTTTGTCATGAAAATAGTTGGGATTTTCCTCTCTTTTTTTCTTGTTTTTTTTTCTTTAATAATTTACCATCAGAAATTTGTTCAAACGAAACAAATATAATCTTAATTTCCTGACACTTTTTTATTTAGGTTCATTGCTTATAATGAGATAATGCTCTACATGAACATGGAAGGTTAAATATTTTTTGGAAATATTTCGTCAGCAGTGCTCATCTCAGTGAAATCAACTAATCAATATCGTCCATAAAAGTTTCCCCATGCTCCTATTTCGCTCCAGCTGACTCGTCTATCATGGTCAGGTTTTCGATCTTCCAAATAGGCAGAGAATAGTATATTTTTTTTTTCATCAAACGGATGATACAAACTCTCCAATGTGACATGATTTTCCTATAATTTTTCAACACCCATTAGATGACAATGTTTAAAATTTGAACCCATTACCTTTTCGAACGGATTATATATCAAAGAAAGAGAATGGCGACAAATAAAATCTTTTGATCCTTCATATTAATTTTTGTTATTCTACCTTTCGGCAACTTGAACGATCGGAACCGAGCCACCATGACTATTGGGCAAAACGATTCTTCCTCTTTTAGGATGTGACATAAATATTCAACAAAGATTTTCCTTAATAAGGCTTTGGTAACTTCAAAAGTCTTGGACATTTTGTCACTTCCATATATTCCTACCATCACTTGGAATACAATCTGGTGACACATTACCTCGTAAAGAACCTTGAATACATATTGTACTACCTGATCCTATTTCAAATTAATAGGTTATCATACATCCTTTACCAAAAGTTGACATTTTCTACGTTGAATATTTATAAAATAATTATGGTATTGTGGATCGTTGCTTTCTAAGATTGTAGTTTTCAAAATTGGTCCCTTCAAGTCCCACGACTTTCTAAGTTTATATATCTTGTTTGTTTTAAACATTTTAGTTATCCATATTATGTTTGTTACTAACTTTAAACTTGATGTCATCTTCTACGGTGAACTTTATGTGATTTCAGAATCGAAATAGTTATACCTCTTTCATTCGTATCAATTAATCCGTTGTATATCCCAACAATTCTTCTACAACAATTCCTTTCTTTTGTCGTTTCAGGACCATCAGTAGCCATTATTGTCAAACGCAATCTTTCTAATTTGTGTTGATGTTATGTGTTTGTAATGTTCGTTTTTCTTAAATAAATAGATTTTGGAAAAACTAAAAAAAAAAGAACATAAGTATTACATCGAGTCTATGTTACTATATCCAAAATACTCCGGACACTGCTTTTGGTGCCTTGTTTCCTCAAATTCCTCGTTGCGTTCTAGACAGTACATGAAACACCAATCATTTGTGAAGTGAGCTATTTGCGCAAGTGTGGTCAATGTATCCCTTACATGTAATAGTAATAACAACACGTCAATTTTTTTCAAGGCGTCCAGTTGTAAATGGTATGAATCTAATAGATTTGAATTGTACCTCAATCTTAGATATCACCTTCGTCTCACATAACATAGCAATTGAGGAAGGACAAATCTTGACCACTCTTTACATAGGCAGAGTTAGCCAAACTATGTTTTTCAATTGTCTTACGTGGAAATTATTATTAATCAATTTTTTAGTCGGTTCCTTTCGAAGCCGATCTAATTAGTCCTATAGAAAGTTAATCTTAAATTTTTGACCTTATTTCTTGACCAAATTATTGAAATATTCTCAGTCATGTTCTGCTTTATGTGATCTACCCATCTGTATCTACTATACCTTTTAACCCAGTGAATGAAACCTATACATATTGATCCGTAATTTGATATTGTTGATTTGTAATCAAGAGGTCGCATGATTTGAGAATGTAAATTATTAAAAATACTCTATAAACATCTGAGGCGAAATTTAGATTTCTGATTTAGAGTTTTTTATGATGATTTTTATGAACAAAAATCATTTTCAAACAAATATTTTAGAATGCAGATACATTTTCCCGGTCAATAAGGTTTTATATCGGGAATTGAGTGAAAGTTTTTTTCTTTGTAGGTAGTTGTCGCGAAACAACTCGACATTAATGGTCTTTCAATAAAAAGAATGTAATAGTACTTAAGATATCGATAATGTTCTCTTAGGTGGGTACACCAATTTCCTTTATATAATACGGATACCGTTTCGGTGATCCAACAGTCATGATCATATTGTCTTATACGTTCCGGTATCATCCTCGAAATATTTGGTTCTTGTCCTTATCAATCGTGCTAAAATCAACCAATTACATCTTTCACAATACAATGTTGCATGTTTTGTGAAGATTTATTTTTACTCGGTCAATAAAATTCACTAAAAAGAAAAAACTATTAGTATCCACTACTATTACCAACACCCACCACCATAAAAACCATCCACCGCCACTATTTCTTCCACCAATAGTAATGTTACCGCCTCCACCATTCACAAACAACGGCAACCGTTTGTACTAACCTTACTTCCACTACCACCATTAAAATTAATATAGTTTTTCGTAAAATTATTTATTAATAAAATTATGTATTTATATTAAAGGGACATTTATAATAGAAATTTAATTAATCATTATGAACAATCAATGAGACACTAATTAATAAAATATTTAAACATGGTTAAGTCGAACAAACTCCATCGGTAAATTTATCTTTGCCAAGGACAAATCCTGACCACTCTTTAGATAGACAAATCGATAATAAATAAGTTCATATGTTCTGATCTTGATTCGCGTCGTTCGTTTAGTTATTACATAACATGTCAATTGATTGCACCATTTTTAAAAAATGGACATGTGTTTTATCGAGTTTATTTTAACATTGATCAACCACGTTTTATACTTTATAATATAACGTTACATATTTTACAGCGTTACAGAATTAGGATAATATGTTTTTGTTCACCAATATCTGTCACCACCATAAAACCATATGAATCCATTTTTTTTTTATCCACCACCACCTAGTGGTAGAGCCAAGGGTTGACTAACCTGGCTCTAACCCCTTAAATTTTTAATAACTACATAATTTTTTTAGTTTATTTTATAAATAGTACTTTGTCAATATATATTTATGGTTTAGTCAACCAATGTTTACATTTTCTTTAAAAAAAAAGTATGCCTCCTCAATGTCAATTTTTGACTCCTACACTGCCACCATCATTGCCGCCTATCCCATGTAGGTTGTTGGACGCAATTCTAATTTTCAATCGCAAATGACATGTATGAGGTTTAGATTGAAAAAAATGTCGTCAATTGATTAGTTTCATTTTTTTTCCGTGTATATATTCTTTTTTGTATTGCTACCAATTTTATTTTAACATTAAAAAATCATGATTTATACGATATAGTACCAAAGATAACAGGGGTACCATTTGGGTGATCCAACTTCGATCATGAAAATATTATCTTGTATGATATCATCCCTGAAATATATGGTACCTTCATTTATCAAAAGTATTAAAAACAGCCATATACACCTTCCACACTACGATGTTATCGATGTTGTAAAGACAACATAAAATTAATATTGTCTATCACTACTTCTTCCACCACAAACCAGGGGAGGAGCCAGAATTTTGAGGAAAGAGGGAGAAAAAATTCTTGGCAAGTTGGATACATGTAAAAAATGGACTTTGTATCCCATTTTACAATAAAAGAACAAATTAATAAAAATGCCAATCAGTGATGGTTTTGATGCCCATTCCATAGTCCTACATGGGCTATCATCCAACCTCTTTCTATCGAAACATGTTTGATAAAGTCTTTGTCGGGCCTCTCCAACCATCACTGATATGGTTTTGAATTGTTTAATTAGTAATGATGTTAGTAGTGGTTTTGGTAGCTTTATTTTTCATAGATTAGGAATTTCTATTCAAATGGGTGTTGGCGCCCAGCTTGTTGCTAGATTGGCAACCAAAAGATTTGTTTGAGTAAGAAATTAATACAAAATGTTTCGCAAAAAAAATTAAAAAAATAATAATTAAAAAATGGTATTGTGGATCGTTGCTTTCTAAGATTGTAGTTTTCAAAATTGGCCTCTTCAAGTCCCACGGCTTTCTAAGTTTATATATCTTGTTTGTTTTGAACATTTTAATTATCCATATTATGTTTGTTACTTACTTTAAACTTGATGTCATCTTCTACTGTGAACTTTATGTGATTTCAGAATCGAAATAGTTATACCTCTTTCATTCGTATCAAGTAATCCGTTGTATATCCCAACAATTTTTATACAATAATTCATTTCTTTTGCCATTTCCGGACCATCAGTAGTTATTATTGTCAAACGCAATCTGTCTAATTTTTGTTGATGTTATGTATTTGCAATGTTCATTTTTCTTAAATAAATAGATTATGGAAAAACTAAAAAAAAAACATAAGTATTACATCGGGTCTAAGTTACTATATCCAAAATATTCCGGACACTGCTTCTGGTGCCTTGTTTCCTCAAATTCCTCGTTGGTTTCCAGACAGTACATGCAACACCAATCATTTTCGAAGTGAGCTATTTGCGCAAGTGTGGTCAAGGTATTTATTTCCTGTAATAATAATAACAACACGTCAATTTTTTTCAAGGCATCCAATTGCAAATGGTATGAATCTAATAGATTTGAATTGTTTCTCAATTTTAGATATCACCTTCTTCTCACATAACATAGCAATTGAGGAAGGACAAATATTGACCACTCTTTACATAGGTAGAATTAGCCAAACTATGTTTTGTAATTGTCATACGTGAAAATTATTATTAATCCATATTTTAGTCAGCTCATATCGAAGCCGATCTAATTAGTCCTATAGAAAGTTAATATTAAATTTTTGACCTTATCTCTTGACCAAATTATTGAAGTATTCTCAGTCATGTTCTGCTTTGTGTGATCTACCCATCTGTGTCTACTCTACCTTCTAACCCATTGAATGAAACCTATTCATATTGGTCCGTAATTTGATATTGTTGATTTGTCATCAAGAGGTCGCATGATTTGATAATGTAAAATATAAAAAATATTCTATAAACATCGGAGGAGAGATTTAGATGTATGATTTAGAGTTTTTTATGATGATTTTGATGAACAAACATAATTTTCAAACAAATATTTTAGAATGCAAATACATTTTCCCGGTCAATAAGGTTTTATATCGGGAATTGAGTGAAAGTTGTTGTCTTTGTAGGTATTTGTCGCGAAACAACTCGACATTGATGGTCTTTCAGGAAAAATAATGTAATAGTATTTGAGAGAGCGATAATGTTCTCTTACGCGGGTACACCAATTTCCTTTATATAATACGGGTGATCGAACAGTCATGATCATGTTGTCTTATACGTTCCAATAACATGGCAATTGATTGCACCAATTTTTTTAAAATGGAAATGAGTTTTATCGAGTTCATTTTAACATTAGAATGATCAACCACGTTTTATACTTTATAATAAATATAACATTATACATTTTGTGGCGTTACGAAATTATCATAATATGTTTTTGTTCACCAATACCCTCCACCACCATAAAACCATATGAATCCACTTTTTTTATCCACCACCACCTAGTGGCGGAGCCAAGGGTTGACTAACCTAGATCTAACCCCTTAAATTTTTAATAACTACATAATTTTTTTAGTTTATTTTATAAATAGTACTTTGTCGATATGTATTTATGGTTTAGTCTACCAAAGTTTACATGTTTCTTTAAAAAAAAAATAGTCCTCCTCAATGTCAATTTTTGACTCCACCACTTCCACCATCACTATCGCCCATCCCATGTAGGTTGTTGGACGCAATTCAAATTTTCAATCACAAATGCCATGTATGAGGTTTAGATTGAACAAAATTTCGTTCATTGATTAGTTTCATTAGTTTTTTTTCCGTGTATATATTGTTTTTTGTATTGCAATCAATTTTATTTTAACATTAAAAAATCATGATTTATACGATACAATACAAAAGATAACAGGGGTAACATTTGTGTGATCCAACTACGATCATGAAAATATTGTCTTGTATGATATCATCCCTGTAATATATGGTACCTTCCTTTATCAAAAGTGTTAAAAACAACCAACCACATCTTCCACACTACGATGTTATCGATATTGTAACGAAAACATAAAATTAATATTGTCCATCACTACTCACCAGCATTCACCGTCACTACTTCTTCCACCACAAACCAAGGGCGGAGCCAGGATTTTGAGGAGAGAAGGAAAACAATTCTTGGCAAGTTGGATACATGTGAAAAATGGACTTTGTATCCCATTTTATGATAAAAGATCAAAAATAAATATAATTGTGCTTGGCTCCGCCCTTAACAACCACTAATCTTTCGGCCTCCACCTCTTCTACTACTCATTGTCACAGAAAATGTCTATTGATATTATTTATCAAAATTACTTATTAATAGAAATAAATATTATAATTAATTAAGAAAACATTTATAATTAAAAAATGATTAGTCATTTATTATGAGAAATTAGTGAAACACTAATTAATAAAATAATTTATAATGAATAGATTATTTATTATGTGGAATTGGTGGAACACTAATTAATAAAGCAATTATGGTATTTAAGTTGAACAAACCACCACTGTTGATTTATCTTTTCCATCAATTCCAACCAAGGTGAAACAATGGTTAGAGGCCACTCTTATGACACAATAGGTCATGAGTTTGAACCTCCCCGTTATAATTTTTGAAATTCTATATCTTGACCATGAGTATTCATTTTTCATTCATAATATTGGAATTAATGCCACGCGTGCGAATTGTAGGGGTTGGTTAGGAGAACCACAACCCTTGATTTATCTTTGCCAAGAACAAATCTTGACCACCACTAACACAAGAAAACTTAGCCTAGCTTTATTTTGTACTCTTGATTTTGCAAGTAATCTATTAATAACATAATTGGCTAGAGTGAGAGCTTCAATCCAGAACTGATCAGGAACACCAGATTGAATGAGAAAAGCCCTTATTATTTCAATAAGGTGTCTATGTTTGGATTCTTCCACTCCATTCTTCTCAGGAGTTTTGGGACATGAAAGTTCATGAGCTATACCATGTTCTAATAAGTATGCACCTAGCTCATTGTTAACAAATTCTCCACCACCATCTGTTAGAGCATTTTGATTTTGGTAGACAAGAAATTTTCAACAAAATTCTTAAAGTGATAGAAAATAGTCTTGAAATCAAACTTGGCTGCAAGAGGATATATCCAACAAAACTTACTAAAATCATCAACTATGTTAACATAGAATCTGTAACCAGAGACATATACAAGATGAGAAGGACCCCATACATCAATGTATAATAATTGCAAAGGTGAATGACTTGAAGAACTTGACAATGTAAATGGTTACTTATGACTTCTAGAAAGTTGACAATCATTACAAAACAAGGTTTATGTTAAGAAACAAGAGAAGATAAGCTTCTACACACTTTAGTCATTGTTTGAAAAGATGGATGGCCTAGTCTTTTGTGCCAAGTTGTTGTAGGAGACTTGATACATGACAAAGCAGTTGATTTGATGGTTGTAGTAGAGTGTTGTCTGGATGAAGATGTTGTGGATGATGAATGAACATGGCATTGCAAAGGATAAAGTCCTTCTTTACTGATCCCCTTGAATAGTATCTTCTGAGAGAGAATATCTCTTGCAACATAATCATAGGGTGTAAATGTAAGTGAACAATGATTGTCTCTAGTAAACTGATTTACAGAGATTAAATTTTGGGCACATTTAGGGACATGAAGAACATTTTTCAAGGAAAATGACTTGTCTTCTAGAATAAAATTGGAATCACTAATATGAGATATAGACATACCTTCCCCATTAGAAGTAGCTACTTGTGTACAACCATCATAGAAAGTAGAAGAACCATATTCATCCATTTTGTAGGCGAGATGATTGGTAGCACCAGAATCCATGTACCAGGGATTTTCACCTAAAATATTAGCACTAGCAAGCATAGCAGATAGATTTTGTGGTGGTTCACGGCCTTCATATGCAAAATTCATACGTTGATAAGACTCAAGAGCAGAGTGAACAGGTTTAGAAAAAATTTGACAGATAACTCTGGTATTAGAAGCGGGTATTGAAGAAGACATATCAGGTGAAACAAGATGACGAAAAGATGAAGTAGAAGCACCATGAAAAACTCCTATGAAGTTAAATCCACGACCTAGACCATGGAAATTAGTATTGTATGAAGGTCTAAAGTTACGGGAAGTACCTTGATTAGAAAATCTAAAAAAACTTTAGATTCAGCATCATCACGGAGAGAAGAATTTCGCTCATCAATGATAATTTATTCACTCAGAAGGAGACTGTGAAGTTCAACAAAAGTAATAGGAGGAGATCGAATCCTGATTGAAGTTGCGAAGGCATGATAATCTGGTCCAAGACCACCAAAACGGTAACAAGAAGTTCATCATCGAAATTACGAGATCCACAAGCAGCTAGTTGATTTGAAATCTTCTCAATCTCAAAGATGTAGGTAGAAACTTTAGAAGATCCTAATTTGATGTTTTAAAACTAAGTACGAAGTTGAATTGTATGCGCTGAGGAAGAGGCACCAAATATTTTCTTCAAATTATCCCATAGTTCCTTCGATGTAGAACAATCAGAAACATGAACAATAACACTAGCAGAAATTGAAAGCATTTTTTTTTTGATTGGTAAAGAATGTTATGTTAATGTTAGTTTGTTAGTGTTTGAGCGGAGACTCGAACCGCTGACCTCTTGTTTGAGAGTCAGGCTCCTGGCCAACTGGGCTAACACCAGATGGTTAGAAATTGAAAGCATTGAGAAGAAGTAAAACACAAGATCTTCATCTTGCCAAGTAGCATAGTTTGGATTCACAGTTGGAGCCGCTCTTGTTGTAGAGGTGATAAATTGAGCAGGACATGGAGTATAACATCAACATAGCCAATGACATGAAATTTATGAAGAACAAGAGTAATAAGAGATTTCCATGTGAGAAAATTATCATCCTGAAATTTAAGAGGAATGATATTTGCTAAAGTATGAAGAGGAACAAATGTAATTGAGGAATTCGAAGATTCAATGAGTCATGACATGATTGTATTACTCAGAAAATTGATAAAGAAGATGAATATTTTGATTGAATTTCTGAGAAATTAGGAAAGAAGCGGATGAAGATCGTACCAGAAAACCAGAGATTTAGGGTTTTCAATCTGATACCATAGTTGTGGTAACAAGATCAACGAAGTTTCATTAACCGAACTTACTTTACAAAGGAGAGAGAATACAATATAAAGGAAAATATCTATCAGTTGACGATAACTAAAGAAACCGTTAATAGCAGGCAAACACTCATAAGGTCAATGAATGAGCCAATCAGATAGAGACACATGTATTCTGTTAGTTACACACAGTAATCAGACAAGTACGACTCACACAGAGCAATAAATGTGACTCAGATGAAATAATATGTCAATTATAACATAAATGGTTGTATCAATTAGGCGCTTGGCGAACAACAAAAATACATGTCACTTGGCGCCCCTTGGGAGACTCGCATGCCTAGGAGAACGCCAGGACGCCTTTTACAACATAGCCTAGTACTATATATTTCGTCTACTGGTCTAGGAGGGCGTGGGTCAGTCTTATTGTATCAGAAGTGCGTGCATTTGCTTGTTGTGATTTTTTTTTTTTTTTTTTTTTTTTGGAGGGAGGGTTTGTTAATTTGCATTTTGGTTTTTGTTTCCTGTTCGCGCTTGTCATGTTGCTAGAAATTATCGAGTTGCCCGTTGGTAAATTAAATTTTATCGCGTTCATTCCTTCAGGGTTGATAGCTTCAACAATTGAACTCGGAGTATAAAGACTCCAAATTTGTGCAAATTTCCCACCTAACATGCACCAATGATTGCTAAAAATTAGACTTGACTGAGGCTGCCAGTCAGTCCAGGCTACCTAACGCGTATGATGACCCAAAGGCTCCACCATTAGGTAAGTGCCAATAGATGGCATGTTTAGGCATAATAACGTGGTTATGACTAAGCATGCTAACAATGCTACACCAAATGACAAAAAAAATCTTGCTAATACTTTCAATCATTTCACACTAACCATCGAGAAAAATAGATTGAAATTGTCATCAAAAACTCATAAGTGTCCTGGTTGCCCTGCCTCTCAATTCAGACACAAGCCAGCTATCAATATGTTTCATAAATTGGCTTGTTTCACGTAATCAAACAATCCGCAGATATAACCTACATACAACCAGTTACCAAAATCTATATGAGCTTGCTGTGGTTGAAAAAACTTCAGCTGGACAGCGACCATGTCTGAAGATTTAAAACAAAAACAAATAAAACTCGATTCTTATTCGACGGAGGGTAATAAGTTCAAGAAAAACAAAGATACAAATTCCGTCATATTCAAGAGAACTCCATATCTTTATTTTCTATTGCCTCGCATTACAGCCAGAAGGATTACAGGTTGTACTTGTTCAACAAACTCAGAGTACATTTTGCCCAAAAACCTGATATCATAAATTTTATTTTCTCGGCTTGCCTACTGAACCAAGAATATTCCACTTTCATGCCAACTTTACGTGCTTATTGTAATAGGGGGGGTTTCTTTTGTCTGTCAGATAATCTGGCAGGAGCATGAGAATGTGACTTGAACGGACCTCGGCCTCCCAGTTTCCTAAGGAACATACAAATCATGAGCATACTACAAGTTAAGCCCAACTGTATACTTAAATCTAGTCCAAAGTCTTACGCCCTTAATATAACTCAAACAAGATTGAGGAGCCAAGATGCTACCATTTAGAGCTGTAATAGTAAAACAGTCTGCGTTATTGATGGACCGTCATATATACATGGTTAACTTTTAAGCTCTATACTAATCCACAAGATCGAGACCATACCGTAATCTTTGGAAGCAAACTTCAAGAATTGGACCCTCATTTTTCCCTAAGAAAAAAAATACCCAACCTTGAACCCTGCAGTTCTGAAACTCATACCCAACTTCAGAAAGAACATCCAAACATAGTGAAAGATTGTGGATTGATATGAATTGAAGAGACCTCGTCATTTTGAAATTTGTAGAGTTATCTACAATCGACTAAAGAGATTTATAGTAAGCAAATTGAAGTATCCAATTCAATCAACAGTACTACACAATATACCCCTTCCTCTGCATTGCGTTTCAATTGAACGAATCGTGTATGCTTTTAATTAGAAGCTCAAGTTTTTATAAATACGATGCATAACCATAGTAGAAGAAGCCAAGAGAAGAAACATAAATTGAAAATGAACCTAGAAATGATAAAAGGCCAAATGGACTTCGGACCACACCGAATGAAAATATAGTACACACAAAATGCAAACAGAAGTTGACCTAACTAAGCAGGAGAGTCTTCCACCTGCTGATTTGATGAAACATTATCATTGACGTGTCTTTTGTGCGTTGGCCAACATCTCTGACTCAAACGGCTTGCGGGCAGCATAAGAAGTTCCATCATTTCTATACAAACTCCAGACTTCTGGATCGAATCTTGCCTCATCTTGGTTTCTAATCAACTCACCGACGTTCACAACCACTATAGGAAATACCCCTCCATAGAAATGCTTAGCTTGAACGTTGGTTGTATTCTCTTCACTAAATTTAGGCACGCCCATTACTTTCATGATTGTCAAATGATGATCCTTCGAAAACGTTTGAACATCAAGGTCATCAAACGCAACCCAATTATCTGGAACAGTATGGCCAGTCATCCATTGTTCTTCATCTGCGGATTCACCTCTAGCATCACATCTCTCTTCAATATTTGATGTCAATTCAGAAATTTTCTTCTCAAGAGCTTGCTTATCAGTCACCCTCTCATCCTTCTCCCGCTCCAGTTGTTGTTGTAGATCTGATACTTCCGCGGCCAACTTCTTTTCATTGTTTATAGAAGCGACATTCATACTTTCTGAGTCTGAAGCTTTCTTCTGAAGAGCTTGCTTAACGCTCTTCTCATGTACCAACTGCTTTTGCAGATCTGATACTTCTGCGGTCAACTTATATTCCTTGTTTCTAAGAGTGGAATTCAGAGATTCCAACTCTGAAACTTTTCTGTCAAGAGCTTGTTTTTGTTGCTGTTCAGCGTCGATGGACGCAATAAGAATGCTGGGTAACCTATAGACAGGCGAGTTTGGATCCTCACGAGACAAGGTATATTGTCCGTTTCTAGTATCGGCGGCCACCCAACCTTGAGAGTTCATCAGAGTACTATTAGGTTTATTCCTTAAATATGACAAAAATGTGGCATAATCACTTTCTTTGTTAATTCCCAGAGATAGATGACGAGAGAAACTGTAGCCTTCCAAATTATTGCAGTCTGTTGCTGGATTAAAACCGGTACCAACTGACAATGATTTGTTAAGCCTGCAAACACCAATTGTACCTGAAGCTACGTAGATAAACAATTGAGGATCTCTAAGCCACGACATAACTAATTTGGTAGAAAGTGTAAGGAGAAAATGGAGGAGAGAAAGAAATGTTGGTAAAAAAGTTGTGAATGTTTGAAAGAAAAAGATTAGTTGATCAGGATATGACTGTTTTCTCACATCCTTATCATATATATGGATAGATTTTAGAATAAATCAGCAAACAAGGCCGGCCACCAGCTGCTGCAGCTCAATAATTAATCAAAATATCTATGTATTATTATATGTAACTATATGAAAGTCAATCAACTACAATAATTTATATAGGTACAAGCTTTACAATGGATCCGGTCTTTGTTTGAAATCCAACCATGAAACCAACTACAATTAACATGCTGTGCAGCTGCGTAATATTGTTTTACGGTTTTGTTAGTAGTTGTTTACCACCTTTTGGCTTTTGGTTCCGTGGTGCTTCTCCATTGCAATGTTGCTAGATCAAAAAATTATCCCACCGCAGACAAGTAACGTTTCGGGTGACTTTAAAACTTTATCGATAACTATTGAGTTTGCTAAAGCTGTTTATAGAGTTGGAAGGTAAAAAAGATAAACTCCCATTACGAAATAGTCCATTTTGTTCCTTACGCAGCAATATTTATTACATTAGACTGTGGCTGCCAACCCAGCTACCTACCGGATGACGACGTTTTTATAAATAACTTCATTTTTATATATTTTTTTAGCTATAACTTCATTTCAGAGTTCCATGCTATCGTCACCCAAAAGGCTCCACCTCGGTTAAATTATCATTGTTGACTTCTTAAAGCAAGGTATACTTTACTGGGAGGATAGCCGGACACTCTTATACCCCGGAAACGACAATAAAATTTAAATATGACATTTTGATGATATGTTCTTCTGACAAGCCTCCGCGTTCCTATCAAAAATGAGCATCATCGTCAAAGACGTATAACAACACCATCATCTATTCCTTTGAAAATCAGTGGTTAAAAGTTAACGGTTGTAAACTAAAATTTGAAGTTTGGTAATTGGTATCCTGGATCATACTCATTTAAGTAGCAATGTAAGGTCATATAAGAAATAAGAGTAAACTTTTGTTAGCAGACCATTCTACTTTGGTGTTCAAGTTTGAAAATTATAACAATCTTATGGCGTTCGTTCCTTCAGGGTTGGTAACTTGAACAATTAACAAGAGAGATGGAGTGTTTCCGCATAATAACGTGGTTATGACTAAGCATGCTGACAATGCTACACCAAATGACAACATACTTGCTTATACTTTCAATCATCTCACACTAACCATCAAGAAAAATAGATTGAAATTGTCTGTCCAAAACTCATAATTGTCTTGCCTGCCCGGCCTCTCAATTCAGAGAGGAGCCTATCAATATGTTTCATAAATTGGCTTGTTTCACGTAATCAAACAAGCCGCAGATATAACCTACATACAACCAGTTACCAAATTCTATATGAGCTCGCTGTGGTTGAAAACTTCAGCTGGACAGCGACCATGTCTGAAGATTTTTAAAAAAAAAAACAAATAAAACTCGATTCTTATTCGATGGAGTGTAATAAGTTCAAAAAAAACAAAGCTACAAATTCCGTCATATTCAAGAGAACTCCATATTTCTATTTTCTATTGCCTAGCGATGTAAAGAACATTACAGCCCGGATCACAGGTTCTACTTGTTCAACAATATCAGAGTACATTTTGCCCAAAAACCTGATATCATAAATTTCATTTTCTCGGCTTGCCTAATGAGCCGAGAATATTCCACCTTCATGCCACCTTTACGTGCTTATTGTTTTAGGGGGGCTTTCTTTTGTCTGTCAGATATTCTGGCAGGAGCATTAGAATGTGACTTGAACCGACCTCGGCCTCCTTCATCAGTTTCCTAAGGAACATACAAATCATGAGCATACGACAAGTTAAGCCCAACTGTATACTTAAATCTAGTCCAAAGTCTTACGCCCTTAATATAACTCAAACAAGATTGAGGAGCCAAGGTGCTACCATCTAGAGCTGTAATCTGCGTTATTGATGGACAGTGCCGGCCCCGAGGATAAATCAGCAAAGTTTGACTTTGGGGCAGCAGTTGTTAGGGGGCAGCAAAAAAATGGGGGCAGCAAAAAAATGGGGGTTTCTCTAGGGAGGTTTTGGTCATGGTTTTATATATTTTGGACTAAAACGTGATTAATTATAACTTACTAAAAAAGCAAAACAGTTCGGAAACAAAGTTTCCTGCTGTGCATCGTTCTCTGGAGAACACTCTTTCTTCTTTCATGTTTCTGCACTATAAATCAACCTTCGTTAGTTTCATGTTGAGTGAAATTAATCTACTACTCAGTAGAACAAATTATTCTATTTATAATTAGTGATTTTGCATCCAAAAATGTAAGAAGTACTTTGAAATTTTGAATACAATTAGTAATTTTGCATCTAAAATGTTCATGAAAAGGTCTCATTTAACTTTAGAAAACCATTTCCTAATGGTGCTCACATTTTCGAGAGTCCTCCAGCGTTCCACGTAAACATATAGATTGAGTTGGTGATTTTAAGTTTTGTTTCTGGATGCAGTAGTCACCTCTTTTGAGTTATCATGGGGGTAGAACTTTCCCTTTGGTTTCCCATCTCCGTGGCTCTCCATTTCACCAATATACATATAGGATTCATGGAAGATCTGTATTACATATTAATTTCTTCAAACTTGTAGCTTTGTCACGATTGATAATCATTTAAAAACTATCTAAGGCCTTAAGCCAATGGGTAAATAATAAAGACAGATCTAAGTGGTATTGGTTACTTCAGACACACATTCATGGGGCAATGATTTTGGTTTTGCTTTGGGGCAGCAAAACTTTAGGGCCGGCCCTGTTGATGGACTGTCATATATACATGGTTAACTTTTAAGCTCTATACTAATCCACAAGATCGAGACCATACCGTAATCTTTGGAAGCGAACTTCAAGAATTTGACCCTCATTTTTCCCTAAGAAAAAATATACCTAACCTTGAACCCTAAGAAAAAATATCGGAAAATGGGTTATTTTGTCCAAATATTTTTAAAACATGGTTAAAATGGACGAGTAAAAATTATTATGGGTGAAATGGACACAAAAAAATAGCAAAGATGAAACTGGATCCATCCTGACCTAAACTTAAAAAAATAGCAAGGATGAAACTGGAGCATCTTGATGTAAATTAAAAAAAAAAAAAAGTATTTGAAAATGGGTAGGATGAAACTGTTTACATCCTGGCTATTTTTACATTTTTGTCCATTTAAACAATATCAAAATTTAGATATCTTTTTCACCCAGAAATTGTTAATTTTGGTCTTTTTAACCAATTTTGTGAAAAAATATACCCAACCTTGAACCCTGCTTTTTAGATCATTCTGACTGATCTCAAGATGTCCAGACCACCCCGGGTTGTGCTCCACGGGGATTAAAATGTAGTTTGTGACCTAGACATTTTTTATATCTATTTGCCAAATTTTAATGGAGGAGGGGTCCCCTCACACTTTTATTATCACACTATCTCATACGTTGGACGTCATTTTTGCGAATTAAAACTAAACAGTAACGGATTTGAAGCTAATACTTTGCGTATATGTTACTATTACATAGCTCTACTTTCCTACCGAAAATGAGCATATTCCGAGATATATAACACCATCATCTACTACTTTGAAAATGAGCCGTTGAAAATCTGCGGATTTCTGGCCGTCGAAATTAAGACGGGTAGATTGTAAGGTTTTATATTTCGGAATGAGCTCAATTTTGGTAGGTATGTATAACTTGGTAAGAGGAGCATATCATCAAAATATTAGATTCAAATCAGTTACGGTTTGGTTTTTATTCACAAAAACAACGTCCAACGTGTGAGATAGTGTGATAATAAAAGTGTGAAGGGATCTTTCTTCAATTTTATTAGTCCAGAAAATGATACATATGTTAACTCTTTGTTTGTGTTCTTCCAAACGTCTTCTACAAATCATTTGTTAGGATGGTGATTGCTGCAACGATTACCGACCTCCTGTGTTGATTTTTATTTACATGGATCTGGCTCAGGGCATAATTATTCTGCATATATAATTTATCAGGCTTCTACTCTCTAATGATGAAGTGATACAATGGCATAATGGGAGCGATTAGAACATTAGGTTTTACACAAAAACAATGTATAGCTGTTGGTTGATCCCACGCACTGGGTCAGACTATTATAATTGATGGTCGAATCCTGGACTACGGAATTGGCCCGCAAGCGTTTTTGAGGTGTAAAGCGGGGAAAATTGCTAGCATGTCTTGCCTGGCGGATGGAAAGTTGAGAATAAATGAGTACTTTGTCATAGATTATTAATATATTTGGGATGGCGGTTAATTTACTTGGCACTTTTAGGGGCGACCAATTTGTAATTAGGGGCGACACAAAAGACAAAATAGATTGAAAATACTTATATGCCCTTTCATAATCGGGAGGTTAATCCATAATCGGTAGTTTGGGGCAACTCTATATTCGGTAGTTATATGAACTATTTTGACTACCGATTATGGTAGATTTCGCCAAAGATTATACTGTATAATCGGAAGTCATGGTAACTTCATTTACTACCGATTATAGGCTCAACCAAATTCGAAAAAATAGAGGATTTTGGGGCAACTCTATATTCGGTAGTCATATGAACTATCTTGACTACCGAATATGGTAGGATATTTGCAAAGAGATCCACTGTATAATCGGAAGTCATGATAACAATTCATTTATAACCGATTATAGGCTCAACCAAAATTCATAAAAAAGAGAAATTTTGCAAAATCTGATTTTGGGACTACTCTATATTCGGTAGCTATATGTGTTGGATATTTTCAATAATTTTTTGGTTGTACGTTTTGGTTAATGAATTTGAAAACCTATTCGGTTTTCCAGAAATTTTCACAAAACGTGTTTGTTCCCATAGGGTTTCTTCATTATCGGAAGTCATGATAACTATGATTTTGGGGCTACTCTATATTCGGTAGTTATACGAAGTATATTGACTACCGATTATGGTAGGATATGTGCAAAGAGAGCCACTTTATAATCGGAAGTCATGATAACTCTTCCTTTACTACCGATTATAGGCTCAACCCAAATTCAGAAAAAAGAGGATTTTTACAAAATCTGAATTTGGGACTACTCTATATTCGGTAGTTATATAAACTATCTTGACTACCGATTATGGTTGGATATTTGCAAAGAGAGCCAGAATAATCGGAAGTCATGATAACTCTTCATATCTTACCGATTAAAGGCTCAACCAAAATTCCAAAAAAAAAAAAAGGATTTTTGCAAAACCTGAATTTGGGACTACTCTATATTCGGTAGTTATATGAACTTTTTTGACTACCGATTATGGTAGGATATTTGCAAAGAGAATCACTGTATAATCGGAAGTCATGATAACACTTCATTTACTACCGATTATAGGCTCAACCAAATTTCAGAAAAAAGAGGATTTTTGCAAACTCTGAATTTGGGGCAACTCTATATTCGGAAGTTAAATAACCTAAATTCCCTACCGATTATGGTAGCATTTTTGCCAAAGGTCTACTGTATAATCGGGAGTCAATATAACTTTATTTACTACCGATTATAGGATAATCAAAATTCAAAAGATTTAGGATTTTATTTTGGGGATATCGTATAATCGGAAGTCATACAAAATAAATTTACTCCCGATTGTTGATTACCTACCGATTGTAAAGGGTAGTTTGGCCATTAAAAAAAACGCCCGGAAATAACCTTCCGATTGTGAAATAACCTACCGATTATTTGTTATTTTGTCGTTTTGTGTCGCCCCTAATTACAAATTGGTCGCCCCTAAAAGTGTGGGCTTAATTTATCAGCTTAATATGTTGGCAAGTCTGTTTAAAGGTTACGCTTGATCTCAACTAAAAACTTTTGGGATTGAGACGCTTGTTGTGAGATTCACATAAATCCACTGGGTTTCGCGTTATGATTTTCATCCCGTGGGCTTTATTGTTGGAGAAGACTTCAATTGTACTTCCTTGACTATTCAGCGAAATGATATGTGAAATGAAGTTACACCAGGGATAATGGATCAAATGACACAAACTTCCGTCTAAGCGATAATTGTAAAAAAAAAAAAATATACTTTAACAGTACTCTTATTTCCTCTTTTCCTCAGATATTGTTCAAATTTTGAACTAAGTCATCTATTTATGGACGGAGGGAGTGATTCCATTTTACAAAAACACCAAAATTAATCTTTAAAACGTCAGCTGAGTACCATGTGAAAAATCCCGTTCCCTAACACAGTGGTTGATGAGAATATATTTAGTTATTTTTATTGATTTAAACAAAAGTTAACACCGGAAATGGTTGAACCATGGTCAATTCAACCAGAATGGAAATACGTTGTTCAAAAACATGATAACATCAGTTAAAGACCAGATTAAGCTGAGATCGTATAAATTTTGACTAACTTTGGATAAAGCAAGAAGTCAAATGCTCTAGAGAATGTCTAAGACCCCGGTTTAAAACAGTGCGAAATAGCCTTACCATTAGGGCACGAGTCATTCCCTAATATAATATATATATACGGTCCTTACTTCTTAGCTCATTTATGCTTACACCAAAAAGCATTTAATAAAAAAAATCTACTTCTCCTTATTTCTCTCTACTTCTCTACTAAATATTATTTAGGTTATGCATTAATATGGTTTTACCCTATCCATCACCATTTTTCCTAAATTCCATCTAAAGAACATAAATCATTTTTTGTTTAACTCTTTCTAATTAGGGTAAACAAAACTCACCCTATAATAATTTTCTTCACAACTGAGACCTTTAATATTAGTTACCATCGTTGTTGCTGGTAAAGTTGTATTATTTATGGATTTTTTTTCTTTTGAAAGACATACTGACTTGTCCACAGACGTGATCTAATGATTTTAAAACATCAGAGAAATAGTTGACAATCGCAAAATCAGTAATTAATTTTTTCTTTTTTTATTGGGTTGTGGTATCGACCCGAATTGAGATTTTCTTTTTGAAGCATACATTAAATAAAAGACTTAAATTATTATTACATGAGGAAATTGGATCCCCAGAATCACTTAAAATAATTTGATTGATGCAAGGTGGGATTGTAGGGTCCCATATCGTTGTCGATAAGTTTCCTGCTTAGCTTCCGTCCGCCGCGAAATTTGCTAGACCGTTTGCCGTGTTTCCTTCCTGATACGAGTGTTGGATATCGCAACAGGGGATTTGGCGCATATGTTATTTTATTTCAGCAATCATTTCCGCAATATATACCAGAACATGTAATTTTCATAGATAATATCAATTAGTTTTTTATTTTTTTTTATTTTTTTTATAATAGTATTTGATTACGACCGAATTTAATGATTTTGCGTTGATGGATTATTGTTCTTTAATTTTCCACAGTATCTTAATGTGGGATTGAAGTAAATTTGGTTATTCGAATTCCTGATTAACATTCAATCCTGATCAAAATGGTGATTTAGTGTGGTGAGAGTTCTGGTTAGCTATTAATAGTAATAGTGAGTTTTTTTTACCCAGTTTTAAATGAGTTCTGCGAAATCTAATTTGTGATATTGGGATGGAAATTAGGAAAACTACGGATGAGATATAGATAAAACCATTAATATTTATCTAGTAACCAATATCTATAGTAGTTGGTTAGTAATCTGGATCATACTAGAACAACATTAGAATAATAATCATATTATTGGGGCTGTAAAAGTGGTAGAAATTTGGGGCCGTAACTGGTTCTGAAAACCAAAAAATAAAAATCAGAGCGAAAACCAAGCCGAAACATGTACTCTCTGCGCACAAAATAATCTGTAATCTTGATTCACTGTATGGAATCTATGAATTCCCAGCCGTAAACACCATCGGAAACTTCTTTTTTTCACCCGAAATTCATCGAATCAAATTTTTTAACCATTCAAAACGAAAATAAATGTTTGGTTTTCTTAGTTTTTTCTTTTTACGATGATCATCATCTTTATCATGATCTTTGAATGAGAAGGAGAAGAAAATAGTTTTGGGTTTTCTTTATGATCATCATTCTCATCATGATGAAATTATGATCATCATCTTCATCATATTTTATTACTGAGAGGACAAGGATGTGGAGAAGATAGTAAATTTAGTTGTATTTTTATGATCTTCATCATGATGAAATCATGATCGTTATCTTTATCGTGATTTGTCAATGAGAAGAGAAGAAGAAGGAGAAAATTATAGATTTAGGAATATTATTATTTTATAAATAGTGAAATTAAGGTAAATATATTTTTGAATTTTTCATACACCTTGGGTCCCCCTATCCACATTTTGACTACACAAATCATATTAGCCCCCAAAATCCTATTGGGTTAAAGCCTCGATAATAGGATTCTAGAATAATTAACTAAACAAGAGGCCACCAGCTCAATAATTAATCAAAATGAATTGACATGGAAGGTAGAGTTAGCTCCCCATTGCGACATAATCAGACCCTCTATCCGCTTCGGCTCCCTTGACTGGTTCCTCATGAGGCTCGCTGGTATACTAGCACGACAACCTGTTTAACAAATATAGTAGTACGTTGTTGGAGCTTAGCTTGTTAGACGTCCAACTAGTTTCTTGTAATAATACTCTTTATCTAATAATAAAAAAATTAAAAAGATAAATAAAATGATTTACAATTTATTATTATTATTATTACGTAAAATGCCTATTATAAGGGTTCCAAACATTTGGTTGTGAGGGTTCTTATGGATTCAAATGTCATAAAATGCATATGAGGAGAGACCTATTCTACAACAAAAATACAAAAATATCCTTTGACATCTAACATAATTACCTTACCTAAACCTAATTAAAATCAAAAACTAAAATTAAATCTAATTAAAACCTAAAAAAAAAAAAGATTCGTCTCTCTTCTTCTTCTTTTGTTCTCCTCCATCGCCTCTTCTTCTATTTTTTCTTCTTCAACAAAGATTATCTTAGCCAATAATTGCTTCGACCGAGTAAAAATTGCAAACCCACCCTTTTTCTTTTGTTTTTTATTACATGATTGAGTTAGATTTGATGAAAGTAAGGATTTATAAATTATGTTTAGAACTTAATACATATGGGAAAACATGAATTCACAGCGTACGGTTAGGAAACCCAACTGTATATTCACTATTAAATTATTATTATTTTCAAAATTTTCCATGGATGTGCCTACGGTCGGGAAAACATGAACTCCCAACTGTATTTATGGTTTACGATTAGGAAACCCAACTGCATTTCAAAATTTCAAAAAAAATCAAAAATCAAAATCAAAATTTTCCAAGTGTAAGTTACCCCGGATTTGTCTACACTTGGGAAAATACGAACTCTCATCCGTATATTGTATTTACGATTAGGTTTCCAACCGTAAGTTCACTTCTTCAGAAAAAAAAAATATTATGTTTAAATTATGATATCAAAATGACTCTTTTATTTTGTTAATAAATAATTAACACTGGTTAATTGATTGTATTTTAGGTATTAGCAAAAGCAGTAACTTAAAGGATTTTGTTAATTGCTATTTGATGACCCGATTTTATCATTTTTTGATCCCTTAAAACCAAATGTTTGGACCCCCTAATAGGATTCTTACCTAATAGTTAAGTCAACTATAATTGGGCCGACAAACCGGAGGGCCCGAAGGGAGGGAGTCCCTTTTATGACCACTTTTTTGTAAAAATGAAACCTAACAATTTGATAAAAATATTGGATTTAATTTCCATGTGGTTTGTTTTTGGTTACTTTTTCACTAGCCAAGATTATCCCTCCCTTTTAGTCCAATTACAATAACTCTTTGTGTATCCTACCTTTTTAGGGGCATAATTGGAAAACAAACTTTAATATAACATATCTAAAAATCTGTACCTTAGAATTTTACAAATTTTATCTCGTTGGAAAAGTTATAAAAAAAATCTACGCAACGAGTACAAACAACAATATCAAATTTAAGCTCCATCTTCAGATTCTTTTTCGGTCGGCTCTTCCACCGTGGCAACGGTTGTACTAGTTACTTGTGCATCTAGATTGGTGTTTGATAAACAAAGATATTAAAATTTTATTGGTTGAATTTAATTATTTTTGAGACCATCATAACCCTTGGCGTCTTTTGCGGCCTTCTATGAATCTCAAACACAAGCAAATTAAATACGAATTCCGTAGCGCACCAAATGAATCATAATCGAAGAATTCGAAGCAAAAGTACAAATCCATGGAAAACTAACAGAAGTTTGTTGGAGAAAAATGAGTTTTAATAAAATCGTTTTTGGTCTTGGTGTGGTTTGATCTAATGACCTAAGGGTCTAAGGATACTTACTCATTTTTTGGGTGAATGAAGTCGAACCTTTAGTCCCACATTTTGGAAAACTAAAGAGGAGCTCCACTATATAATCATACTATTATGTATGAATTGTAAAACGTGGGTGGAGCGGGTGGGAAAAAATACATATTTTTACCCATGCGATATGCGCGTATACCATGCACCAAGTTCCTCTTCTACTCGGATTTATTTTTGGCAAGTTTTTCTTTAGGAAATTGATTCCAAAAATAATTTTAAGAGTTTTATTTATGGTAAATTCTTTTTACATGTTTTTGAAGAAAACCAAAACCTAACTTGATTCGCAAGTATCTTTTCCTATAAATACAACTCGAAATTTTGTTTTCAATACACCGAAAAAATTATTCTTTCGTTCTAGGGTTTCTCCTTACGTTTTACTTCCATCCCCGTTGCTGAGTTCGAAGAAAGGGTAACTTGTGTTGTGCTAACTCAAGTTATATCAGGCAGTCTTATCCTGGACACATCTTCGCTGTGAGGGTTTTAGCATTACTCAACTCAATTATACCCGCGAACTAATGTGTTAAGGACAACTTGTTGAACCTGTGATTCTGCCTTCATCAAGTTGTTTCGGTAGAGTTGTATCGAATTAGTTCTTTACATATTATTTTTGATACATATAACGTGTTGTTCATTGTTGCAAGATCCCAACAATCTAAACACATTAGTATTCCTTGTAACAATGGGAAACAATGACGTAGAAAGACCACAAAAGTTTAACGGAAAGGATTTCAAGAGATGGCAATCCAAGATGCTGTTTTATTTGATCCATCATGAACTAGATTATGTACTGGTTCCAGGTGATGACTTGTACGATGATGAAAGTCTGACTGCGGAGGAGGTTAATATTAACACGAGGTCTAATTTTCTAGATAAAAATCATATCATGAATGGTTTGGAAGATGCGATATATGATTTTTACAATGCTAAAGAGAACTTGACTGCTTATGAGTTGTGGACTGCGTTAGAAGAAAAGTACCAAGCTGAGACTGCAAGAAGCAAGAAATTTCTGGTGGCAAAGTTTATGGAGTTCAAGATGACGAATGATAAGTCTGTTGTTGGTCAATTCCTCGAATTTCAACAAATCATTAACGAGATTCTTGCTGAAGGTATGGTTATTGATGAGACTTTTCAAGTGTCTACGGTGATTGAGAAGTTACCATCTTCTTGGTCGGAGTACAAGAAAAATCTGAGACATGAAACTGGCGAGATCAACATGGTTGAATTGGGAAAAAAGATTCAAGTGGAAGAGATGTTGTGCACCAAAGACAGGAACGTGTCATCTGCAAGGGACATGGAGAAAAAAGCTCATATGTCTGAACACAAGTCACCCAAAGCTGGAAAAAGTGACAACAACTATCGCAACACGAAGCATGGACCTTACAAGAAAGGTGTGTTTCATAAACCAGATTCTGGCATTACTAAAATTAAAGGTGCTTGTTGGGTATGTGGAAATTATGGTCATGTGAAAGTTCACTGTAGACAACGTAAGGATAAGAAGAATAATGCTAACTTGGTTGAGAAGAACAAAGACGAGTTTTTTGTTGTGGTGTCTGAAGTTAACTTGGTGACCAATGTGATGGATTGGTGGGTAGACTCTAGAGCTACCAAGCATGTTTGTGGGAACAGAGACCTGTTCACCTCCTACCAGAGGGTAGGAGAAGGCGAGAAACTCTATATGGGTAACTTATCTGCATCAGATGTTACAAGAAAAAGAAAGGTCGGTCTGAAGCTCACATCTGGAAAGACTCTCACATTGAATGAAGTTCTTCATGTTCCAGACATCAGCAAAAATCTTGTTTCTTGTTCTGTTTTAGATGATAAGGGTTTTAAAGTTACAATTGAGTCTGGAAAACTTATAGTAACTAAGGGAAATGATTATGTGGGTAAGGGTTATAAGACTGGGGGTCTATATAAACTTAATGTAACCTATCCTAAATTGAATTTGAATGATTCTTCTGCTTACATGTGTGTGTCATTGAACGTTTGGCATGGTAGACTTGGTCATGTAAACTATAAATCAATGCATAAATTTTCTAGTGTAGGCTGCATACCAAAATTCACTTTAGATAAAAATCATAAGTGTGAGATTTGCGTAGAATCTAAGCATGCTAAGAAATCATTCAATAAGAATGTCCAGAGAAACTCTAAACCCTTAGACTTAATCCACTCAGACCTAGTTGATATGAAGTCAGTTCAAAAAAAAGGTGGTAAGAAATAGTTTATTACTTTTATAGATGATTGTACGAAGTACTGCCATGTTTACTTACTTAGAGGAAAGGATGATGCTTTAGAAGCCTTTAAAATTTATAAAAGTGAAGTCGAAAACCAATTGAATACTACCATTAAAACTATTAGGTCTGACCGTGGTGGTGTAGAAATCGAGGGTCGCCTAGCACGATTCGAGTGCCGGTCTATTCTATGTCCCCAGTGAAGTCGCCACTGTAGAAATCGGGGGTCGCCTAGCACGGGTCGAGTGCCGGTCTATTTCCTTTGTCCATAATTGTTATGGGGCGAGGTCCATGTTCTCATCCGTTCGTGGATGTTTAATGTACACATGGGTCTCGACAGTAGATAATTTCTTACTAGTTCATTAGTAAGAGGGCCAACTCGCAAAGAAGAAAGAGATGTTTAAGTCGCCACCGACTAAAGGGAGTCGGGACCTTTTAACTAGTTTGAATTCTTTTGAGGAAAACAAAACCTAGTCATGACTTGCATATTTATGGTCCGTATTAGAGAGTCTGGGTAAGGAGATTCTAGTACGGGATGGGAAGGTGTTAGGAACCCATCAGCCGCCCAATCGTAAGATTGGCCTCTACTTCATGATTAAAGGGGAAAAGTATATAATTTATTTTTATCAATACTTATGTGCAAGATTTTAATACCGAAATTTATTAGAAATTGAGAAGAGATTTTCATGCATCAATTATTTAGAATATAGAATTAATGCAAACTTTATTATTTTATATATATATAAATATAATAAACATATTTATTATGGGTCTAAAGTGGGAGGGAATTCCGCTTTAAACCCACACTTTGACTTATCCCACTTGGAAAATTAATAATAAAGCGTAATTATTTTTATGTAATGTAAAGAGTAGATGCGGTGTTACTACGAAATGGAAAACCATTCCGTTCCCGTATGACTACATAATTACCGAAGAGATAGGAAATTAATATACCTGAACTATGATATTGAAACTTGAAGGATTCTTAGGATGATTTGTTGCTTTCGTCAAGTATGCAGAAAGTAATTAAAGTACCAAACAATTTAATGCTAATCTTTTAAGAACTTAAAGACAATTAACTTGAAATATGATGTAAGAAAACTTGAAAATATTCTAATGATGATTTCTTGCTTTTGTCAAGTATGCGAGAAAATAATTAAAGTACCAAAGAATTTAATGCTAATCCTTTAAAAACTTAAAGACAATACTTGATTTGATTACTAAGCGAAGGAAAAATAAAGGAGAAAGTGTTTGAATGCGAGAAATTATTATTGAGTCTCCGCTTCGAAGTGTTTTCAGTCTAAAATGAAGTCTCCGGAGTGTTTTTCGTTGTTTTTGAATGAGAAATTCGATCTCTATTTATAGGGAAAAATCTTCAACTCTCCGCCAATTTCGGCCGCTTTGTTGAAAATAAAGGTCAGAATCGTCCTTTTTTCCTTCGCATGCGCCTCGCTTTCGTCCTTTTCTTCCTTCTTTTTCTTCTTCTTCATTTTCCTTCGCCGTTTTTCAATTGTATGCGACAATTAAAAATCTGATTATGACATGTGGGACCGCTGGGTACCGTTGCATTATTCAAAAGCATCCGTATCGTTCACCGGTGTTACATCGTTTCACCGCATCAAGAACATGATTGATGTGAAATTAGTCTTCTACCCAAGCTCCATATCATCCCTAAGAACCTAGTGATGTATTCAAAATCGAAAATCATTGTCGATCAAAATCCATCATCATCGTGATCATCATGATGACCACCATTAAGAACACCCGTGTTCTTCATGTTCTTCATGAGGAAGAAAGAGAGGTGCCCTTAGTAAAAAAATCTGGTGCCTTTAGTATTTCCCTGAAACTTGACTGCTTTGACTTTTAGTCTTATGAGATTTTTTGTTCGCTCATAACTTCTTTCATACAAACTCGAATGATTCCATTCTTTCGCCATTGGATTCGTATTTTCTTCCTCTCTATCATGATAGCGAGAATTCCCAGGTTTGGAAGGATAATGAATTGGGTAGGAGCTGTGCTTGTGGGCTTGAGAGCTTGTGGGCTTGATTGGTAGAGCTTGTGGGCTTGATTGGTTGAGCTTATGGGCTTGATTGGTAGAGCTTGTGGGCTTGAGAGCTTGTGGGCTTGATTGGTTGAACTTATGGGCTTGATTTAAAGGATATGAAAATCCTTAATGGCTCCACAAAGAAATTTCTCTTGTATCCGGCTTCGAAGTATAAGAATGATATTTTTTATGGAAGGTGCGGAAATGGGGTGTCAACAGGTGGTGAGTATGAAATTCCCGTCGGAGATTTCTGTGAAGAACATGGCATAATACATGAGACTACATCCCCTTATTCACCTGAAACCAATGGTGTAGCTGAACGTAAGAACCGTACCCTTAAGGATATGATGAATGCCATGTTAATTAGTTCAGGATTACCTTCGAATTTGTGGGGGGAGGCTATCCTCTCTACCAATTACATCCTAAACAGAGTACCCTTTAAAGGATCGGATAAAACTCCTTATGAGTTATGGAAAGGTAAACAACCATCTTATGAATACTTCAAAGTATGTGGGTGCTTGGAAAAGGTGAGTATCCCTCCTCCTAAGAAAAATAAGATAGGACCCAAAACCATTGATTATGTTTTTATAGGGTATCATGAGCATTCTAGTGCTCATAGGTTTATGGTTGTGAGTTCTGAAATTTCTGACATAGGGTTGAATACTATCATGGAGTCTAGGGATGAGGGATGCTGTGTTTTTTTATAATGTTTTTCCTTTAAAACGTGACTCTTGTAAGAGGTGTATTGATGATCCCCTAGACGTGCCTTCAACTAGTCAGTCATTACCTTTAGAGGAAGATGAACCAGAAGTAGAACTTAGAAGAGGTAAAAGGGTTAAAACTAAGAAAACTTATCCTGGTTGCATTACATACCTAGATGAGTCTGATCCTCAGACTTATAGAGAAGCCATGACTTGTCCAGAAGGTCCATGGTGGAAAGAAGCTTCCATTAGTGAAATGGATTCCCTTCGAGAAAACGGTACTTTTGAACTTGTAGATTTACCTCCAGGGTGTAAGGCCATAGGTTGTAAATGGATTTTCAAAAGAAAACGTAAGATAGATGGAACTATTGAAAAATACAAGGCTAGGTTGGTAGCTAAAGGCTACATGCAAATAGAAGGTATAGATTTTTTCGACACCTATTCGCCAGTGAGTAGAATTAGCTCCATTGGGATGTTAATTGCTATAGCTTCTTTCCATAATCTAGAGATACATCAAATGGACGTAAAGACAACGTTTCTTAATGGTGAGTTAGATTAAGAAATTTATATAGAACAACCTGAGGGCTTTGTAGTTAAAGGTTATGAAAATAAAGTTTGTAAACTGGTTAAATCTTTGTATGGGTTGAAATAAGCACCTAAACAGTGGCATGAGAAATTTGATCATGTGATGATTTCTAGTGGTTTTAGAATTAATGAATCTGATAAGTGTGTTTATACTAAACTTGTCAAGGATGCATGTGTGATTGTATGCTTGTATGTTGATGATATGCTTATACTAGGTACAAACATGGACGTTATTAATTCCACTAAGAAATTGTTGAATGAGAACTTTAAAACGAAAGACTTAGGCCCCGCTGATGTCATATTAGGGATGAAGATTAGAAAAACTTCTAATGGCTATAGTCTGAGTCAGTCTCATTATGTTGAATCCATACTTAAAAAATTTAATCAGTTTAATCAGAAACTCGTGTGTACTCCGTATGATTCTAAGTGTAATCTCATGAAGAATAAGGGTGTAGGAGTTAACCAACTTGAATACTCGAGAGTCATAGGAAGTATGATGTATTTGATGAATTGTACGAGACCATACATTGCTTATGTTGTGAGTAGGTTAAGCAGGTATACTTGTAATCCAGGGAAAATACATTGGGATGCACTTATTAGAGTGCTGAGATATTTAAAGTTCACAATGAATTTTTGTTTGAATTACGAAGGATATCCGGCCGTCCTTGAAGGATTTTGCGATGCAAAATGGATAACAGGCTCCGAGGAGTTTAAGTCTATGAGTGGATATGTATTCACTCTAGCAGGTGCGTCTGTATCTTGGAAGAGTTCCAAACATACATGTATAGCTCGTTCCACTATGGTGTCGGAGTTTGTTGCGTTAGATAAAGCAGGAGAGGAGGCCGAATGGCTAAGAAACTTTTTAGAAGATATTCCTCTATGGCATAGGCATGTGCCATCTATATCTATACATTGTGACAGAAAATCTGCGATAGGTAGAGCTAAGAATAGCTTCTACAATGGAAAGTCTATACATATGCGTAGAAGACGTGATTCTTTGAAACTACTAATCTCAACAGGCATTATTTCCATAGATTGGACAAGGTCCAAGGAGAATATCGCGGACCCTTTGAAGAAAGGTTTGTCCAAGGAGATAGTTAGTAAAGCATCGAGGGGGATGGGGCTTAGGCTCAATAATTAAACTTGCCATGAAGGATACTCAACCTTGCTGATTGGAGATTCCAAGATCAAGGTTTCGAATGAGACAACTAATTTATGGTAGGTAAAGGTAAACACTATCAGAGAATTTCATTCTCTGTCCCTTACCTATGGTTTTGATGTGATAGTGTGACTGCATGTGGAGGATGACTTTTAAATAAGTCTTAATGAGTTCCATAGTTTCAATTTAAGATTAAAGTGGGGTGTAGCAGTAAACACTCATGATGGAACTCACCTATCTGAATGTGGAAGTGGGGCCGCTTCCTATGAGAATTGAGACGATTCTCTAGACCATTCTGAGAAACATGATATGTCCAGGGCCAAATTGGACAAAACGGAACGAACTTAGCAACACCAGGAGAATATCATGCGTGGTTGTTGTCGCGAAGTACACCAACGCTATCAGTTCAAGACTAGGTTCACTGTTTAGCGTGTAGTTCCGATAACTTCTCACTAAGTAAGGGTTCAAGACCTCATGGACACCTTTGCCTAAATGGTATTTTCCTTACTCTGATTTTTTCGTTTTCCTAGATTTCATTCATGTGGGGGATTGTTGGAGAAAAATGAGTTTTAATAAAATCGTTTTTGGTCTTGGTGTGGTTTGATCTAATAACCTAAGGGTCTAAGGATACTCACTCATTTTTTGGGTGAATGAAGTGGAACCTTTAGTCCCACATTGTGGAAAACTAAAGAGGAGCTCCACTATATAATCATACTATTATGTATGAATTGTAAAACGTGGGTGGAGCAGGTGGGAAAAACTTGTTTTCAATAATTTTAAGAGTTTTATTTATGGTAAATTTTTTTTACATGTTTTTGAAGAAAACCAAAACCTAACTTGATTTGCAAGTATCTTTTCCTATAAATACAACTCGAAATTTTGTTTTCAATACACCGAAAAAATTATTCTTTCGTTCTAGGGTTTCTCCATACGTTTTACTTTCATCCCTGTTGCTGAGTTCGAAGAAAGGATAACTTGTGGTGTGCTAACTCAAGTTATATCAGGAAGTCTTATCCTGGACACATCTTCGATGTGATGGGTTTAGCATTACTCAACTCGAGTATACCCGCGAACTAATGTGTTAAGGACAACTTGTTGAACCTGTGATTCTGCCTTCGTCAAGTTGTTTCGGTAGAGTTGTCTCGAATTAGTTCTTTACATATTATTTTTGATACATCTAACGTGTTGTTCATTGTTGCAAGATCCCAACAATCTTAACATTGGTAAGCACTAGAGGTTTTTCATTTTGCAATAATGAATCTGTGAACTCCCTTAAAATGGTGGCTTCCACCCGCTGATTTGAGCACATTATTATTTGCGTGTCTTGCGTTCGTCGACCAACATCTCTGACTCAAACGGCTTACGTGCTGCATAAGAAATTCCTTCATTTCTATACACACTCCAGATTTTTGGATCAAATCTTGCTTCATCTTGGTTTGGGATCAATTCAGCGACGTTCACAACCACTATAGGATATACTCCTCTGTAGAAACGGTTCAATCGAACATTTGTTGTATTGTCTTCGCCAAATTTTGGTGCGCCAATTACCTTAGAGATTTTCAGGTGATTATCCTTTGGAAACATTTGAACATCAAGGTCATCAAAAGGAACCCAGTTACTAGGAACTGGATGATCAGTTATCCATGGTTCCTCTTTGTCGGCTGATTCACCTCCAGCACCACAACTTTCTTCAAGCTTTGAAGTCAATTCAGAATTTTTTTTCTCGAGAGTTTGCCTATCGTTCTTTTCCCGCTCCAGTTGTTGCTGGAGGTCTGATACTTCTACAGTCAACTTCTTTTCATTGTTTTTAGAAGTTGCGTACATACTTTCTGAGTCTGAAGCTCTTTTTGCCAGAGCTTCCTTATCGGTCTTTTCCCGCTCCAGTTGCTGTTGTAGATCTGATACTTCTGCGCTCAACCTCATTTCATTGTTTTTGGTAGTTGCATTTGTACTTTCTGAGTCTGAAGCTTTCTTCTGAAGAGCTTCCTTTTCGCTCTTTTCGTGTATCAACTGCCTCTGTAGATCCGATACTTCTGCCGTTAACTTATTTTCCTTGCTTCTAAGAGTAGAATTTATAGTTTCTAAATCTGAAACCTTTCTGTCAAGATCTTGTTTTTGTTGCTGTTGTACGTCGATGGACGCAATTAGAATACTAGGCAACCTATAGACAGGCGAGCTAAAATCTTCACGAGACAAGACATATCCTCCATTCTTAGTATCGGCCGCCCCTACCAAACCTTGAAAGTTAATAAACGTATAATTAGGTTTTGTTTTTATATAGGATAAAAAAGCTGCATAATCGCTTTCTTTGTTAACGCCCAAAGAGAGATGGGCAGAAAAACTGTAGTATGCGTAACTACCGAGATCATCTGGACTAAAATGGGTACCGACGGACAAGTATTTGTTAAGCCTACAAATAGCAACACCACCACCGGACTCCTTGTACATAAACAACTGAGGGTCTCTAAGCCACGACATAGTACTACGCTCTTTCTTTGATAAGAAATATAGGGAGGAGAAAAAGAGATGTTAATAGAAAAGTTTGTGAATGAGTTGAAAGAGAAACGAGTAAATGAGGATATGAATGATTGCTTTACCACCATCTATATATGGTTAGATGGAAAGATGGAATTTGAATAAATCAGCAAACGAGGCCGGCCACCAGCTAATGCAGCTCAATAATTAATCAAAATAATTATTTATTATTGTGTAATTATATGAAGTCAGTCAACTATAATAATTTTTGTATTCACATATAAATGTATATACAAAACCAGTATATATGTACAAGCTTTACAATGGATCCGGTCATTTTTTTGAAATCTAACCATGATATGAAATATAATTAACATGCTGTGCAGCTGCAATTGGTAATATTTCGTCTACTGGTCAATGAGGGCATGGGTGGAGTCTTACTGTCTGTTTGGTTATTATTATATGGTTTTGCGGGTTCACAAAATTGGTTAAAAAGACCAAAATTAACAATTTTTGGGTGAAAAGGATATTTAGATTTTGATACTGTTTAAATGGACAAAAATATAAAAATAGTCAGGATGTAAACAGTTTTATCTTACCCATTTTCAAATATTTTTTCTTATTTTTAATTTACATCAGGATGCATCCAGTTTCATCCTTGCTAATTTTTTAAGTTTAAGTCAGGATGAATCCAGTTTCATCCTTGCTATTTGAATCATGTTTTAAAAATATTTGGACAAATGACCCATTTTCCGTTTGCGGTTTTGTTGTTAGTTGTTTTCCTTTTGGCTTTTGTTTTTGTGGTGCCTCCCCTTCACAATGTTGAAAGACCAAACAGCGCCGCGGAAAAGTAAAGTTTGCAGTAACTTTTAAACTTTATCGGTAACTATTGAGCTTGCTAAAGCTGGGTATTAGAGTTGTCGGTTAAAACAATTAAACTTGCGGTACAAAAGAGTTCACTTTGTGCCCCTCTAAAAATCAAAGAGCCACATTCTCTACCTAACACCAATAATTCTATATTGACCGAGTGTAATCCCGCAGAAAATCCCGTGGAGAAATCTAACCGATTGAAAATTTTGAAATGGTCCCCACCATCCCATGGCATTCCAGAAAAAATTGAACAGCTGTCCACAAGGGGTTTACGGTGTCCCTCCCAGGGTTTTCCGTCGGGTGCGTAGCATTACTCACCTAACACGCAGCAACATTTTTGCACAGCCTACCTTGTGACGACATTTTTATATATATAACTTCATTTCAGAGTTCCTTGTTATCTTCACTCAAAAAGCTCCACCACTGGGTAACTGCGATTAAATTATCATTGTTGACTTCCTATATACAGGTATACTTTATTTTGATGATTGAGATAGAATTTTTGACCAAATGTATTTTGGGTCGACCGACTGGAGTGCCCGATGGGCCCGTAGGGAGAGAGTCTATTTTATAGCCATTTTTTTATCAAATAAACCCTAACGTAAATTGTAAAAAGATTTTGAAAAATTTCTATGTCAATTTTAGATCTGGTCCGTTGGATCACATGGCTCAAAATCACGGAATTGAAATGATGTGAGCCGTTCAGATGTGATTAATCGACCTTTCTCTTTATTCTTCTTTTTAACACTCCAGCAGCTCCGCCACCAGGCCCGGTTCTGAGGTGGTGCATGTTGGGCAACGGCATAGGGTGGGAATTTTTAGAGGGCAGGATTTTTTTGGATTAATGGATGGATATATTACTCTGAGTCCCAAAATTTGGTGGCCTGGGAGGCCTGCTATGTTTAAGTCACACATTTTAGTTGGATCTGACGATCCCAATATATCTTATATTCATGAGTAATATAAGATATATTTAAGTCCCAAAAAATCAAAGGCCTTAAACTATCTATTTAAGAAAAAGAAAAAAAACTTGACAATAAACCTTAGCGAGATTCCAGAAGAACGTCGTGACGGAAAAAAGGAGAAAGTTCATTCCAATCCCATATTCCATTCATATGTATTCATATTTCAATTCATAGGTAACCTCTATGGCTCTATCTCTAATCTCTTATCTTATAGTCTTTTTCTTGTTTTAATGCAGGTATATCAAAACTATCTAGAGCGGGGAAAACAACACCGCAAGTTCTAAACTGAAAGAGTGATTGCCAGGGAGCTACCTGCTTTGATCTATTTATGAACGTATCTTAGTCCTCAAAATTTCCTGGCACATTTAGGGGCGACCCCAACACAATTAGGGGCGACACAAAACGACAAAATAGGTCATAATCGGTAGGTTATTTCCGGGGCATTTTTTTTAATGGTCATAATTGGTAGGTTATTTCCTTCTTAAACAGTTGTTAAAAATTTGTTTGTTTTCATTTTTGATTGAAAATTCCTGACTTATTAATGTTGTTCTTAAGTTGCGCGACATAAATTACTTCATTTTCAGCATTATCCAATAGATTTTATTTGGAAAACATATAACAATAATTGCGATTTTTTTTTTTTTACGTAAAAGGGCGTTCCGTACTGTTTGGCACAAGGTCATCGAAATGTCAGAGACGGCCTTGTCCGCCACCACCTCATTTTTTCACCTACTTCCACCGTCACTAACACTACCTCTACAACCACCAAAAGTTTCGCCACCACATATGACAACAGCACCTCCACAACCATAAAACCAATCAAAGATAATTGTCTGATCCAATCCTATAGTACATTAATTTGAATCAACCATTAATGAATTCTCAGTCATTCTTTCACCACCAACATCATTCATTCGTTCACTACCACCACCATAACCATCTACCAAATTCCACCACTGTCGCCGGCATTTTTTTACTCATAAAATTTGCGACAACATTAACCAAAATCAACCCTCTGTTATTCCTTCGCCACCAACACCATTCATTTCATCACCACATACATCATCACCACCGTCGTATCCACCACCACCAGCAAAGCAATCATAATAGAAAATTTGAATCAAAATAAACTTACTTTCTTCCTCCATCATCATTAGTGAATCATTCATAATCATATACCACTAACGCAAAATCACCGTTAACCAAAAATGAAATAAAAAACAGCAACACAAAACAGGTGAAGAAGATGAAGTTGTGGATCGGGTAGATGCAAACAACTCACTAACCTGACTCAAATTGGTTGATGACTCGGTGATGACCAGTAATTTCTCCGTAAACAACTTAATATTTTATGAAGTTTTCATCTTCCCCGACATCGATCTTTGATGATATTTCTCCATTACCCCTTAAGGAGGCGGAGCTCGGAGAGAGCTGACAACGAGGATAAAAAAATTAGGTTTTAGGAATGGTTTTGGAATTGAATAGGAAGTTACCATAAAAGCCCTTGACACATGTTACTCATCTGTGCATTTTGTGTCAAATTGCTAGGTGTTTTCGTGGACGTCTGTGTAGTGAACAGTAGTAATTTTGGGTGTCACCACCATCTCTTGCGTATGAGGCTTGTGAAAGATTTTTGTTATAGGGAAAGCTGATTTGTTTAGGGGGAAAACTAAAATTATTTGACTATGATATATTTTGTTTGACTTTGAGTTATCAAAGGGGAGGAGTAAAAAATTGTCTTTCCCCCTAACAAAACGCTGAGTTTACCTTTCTGTCCTCAACTTAACCTAACCGCTTTTCTTGGATAGGTCTTAACCTAATGCTATATTTAAGCTACTGTGTAACCATGATTAAACCTAAATCATTTCGTGATTAAATCATATAGTACTTCCGTCCTGAATCTTTTCACAAAAACAACATGGTTGATGAATATGCTAATGGTATACTTGTCACTGCCTTGTTTGTCTTTCCCCACTTTTGTCTGAATCTGTTTTAGCTCTTTGTCCAAAGAGTCAATATTAGATTTTAGCTCCATTATGGCCTTATCCGTGAGCCCTTGTCCCTCTTCTGCTCATACTCCAATCTGGTAAAAAAATTGAAGTTGACTGTCAGATTATGCCTACGGTAGATGAACACTAACATATTATAGCTCCCCCTCAATTTCCCCCTAACAGTCTTTCAAATTTCATTTTCAGATGCCATACTATTCAAAATCTGTGACACATTTTATTAAACAATTGTCGTGCGTATAAACAAAAATTCACATACGTTCCTCAATCAGTTACATTAGATTAAATTCAGAAACAAAGTTGGTTTTGTTATCTCGTGGTCATGGATTAGATCAGAGTTATACTAAAACAGTTATTTGGTTGCAACATTTGCTATAAGACACATAGAAAGAAGTATAGCATCGGATGAATTCGTTGATTAAACAAAATATCATTTAAGCCATCAGAATATATGAGAAGAATTTAAGGAAGAAGATGAAAAAAAAAAAAAAAACATGTGTTAGTGTGTTTTTCTTCTTCTTTGGGCATAACGATCCTTTGGTCGGCTGTTACAGTGAAGAGGGTAAATGGGTAATACAATATAATTTATACAAGTCAATTCGAGTGAATCTTTCCCCCTATACACATCTATAATAATGGTAGTTTTTCACTTAAAATGCTTCCCCCCTAAACAAATTAGCTTTCCCTATAACAAAAATCTTGTGAAACGGGATTCAATTATTTTCTTTATGTATATATGGGCTCGTTTTAGAATGCTTATCGACCAAAATTCGTCATTTTCTTTTATCAAATGTTTTCTTTTGGTCTTTATATTTTTTTTTATGTAAAAACCAATGGGTGAGAATACCCGAATTTGATTTCGAAACTAGTAAACACTAAAATACACTGAAAATTTTATCGATCAAAATTTTCAACAATCACCATTACAACAACTGTCATTTTTCGGTCGGCCCTTTTCACCGTGACAATGGTCATCTAGTTTAGATCAAACAAACACATCCATAACGCGGTTACGAGTAACCATGCCGACGATGATACACCGTGTTGGGGAATAACAATTAAAATTGAATATATCAAACACATTTAATAAATATAAGAGGTACTTATCTTATTTTTGTGTCATTTCTGGTTCAATTATTGATGTCATGACCATCCCTGTGAATCACTATAGAAAGAATAAACTGGTAAAGGTAGATTGAGACACATGTGTTAAGATAAGGTCAACATATTATATATCTTGACATTATTGTGTTGTTATTTGGTTGTAACTGCATATATATTCTTGATGTATATATCCTAGATATTGTCAGGTGTATCTTTTATTTGCCTTATCTAGTTGTGTAAAGTTGTATAAATCAGGCTATTTCCCATCATTGAATACACAGAGAATTATTCTCATAATCACATTAGAATATCTATGCTCATGTTTATCATGGCATCAGAGCTAGGAAAGATCTGAAAACCAGTTTCTGCTGCAATACAATCCAATACATAGTAGTCATGTCAAGAGAAGATTTTCAACCCATCACTGTTCGTTTTGATGGAACCAACTACAATCACTGGTCATTCCTTATGAGGAGTTTTCTTAAAGGAAAGAGTATGTGTAAGTATGTCGATGGTACAGAAAAGAAACCCACATCAAGCAGTTCTAGTGAAAAAGGGAAAGAAATACAGACAAAGGATCCAATAGAAGAATGGGAGATCAACAATCACAAGATTCTCACTTGGATTGGAAATACAGTCATTCCTTCCATAAGCATGCAACTAACAAGTTTTGAGGTAGCCAAAGATGCTTGGGATTTTCTTTCAAAAAGGTACACTCAAATCAACTTTGCTCAGAGGTATAAACTTGAACAAGATATTAGATCTATGAAACAATCGCATGATCAGTCTAATTCTGTTTTTCATTCTGAGATGTCTCTAATTTGGAATCAATTAGCACTCATGGAACAAATATGGACCGTATATTTAGAACTGTGGAAGAAATATAGAGAAGAAACACGTTTAGTTCAGTTTCTAATGGCTTTGCGTGATGAGTTTGAGTCTGTTTGGGCATCAGTCCTTCATCGTTCACCTCTTCCCACAATGGAAGTTTCTTTGTCTGAACTTATTACAGATGAAACAAGAAAAAGAATCACACCAAAGATATCAGGAGTGTTTGTTGTGCCTACACGTTCAAGTTCTAATAACTTTTCAAGAAACTCAAGTGCTTCAGTGCAACATGACATGTCTCAAGTGCAGTGTCACAATTGCAAGACTTTTGGTCACTTTGCAAGGAATTGCAATATTCCGTCAGCAAATTCCTCACCTTCTCCAATAATAACTGACACACCCACAACACAGTGTGGGTACTGTAAGGAACTTGGTCATTCATCCAGATTTTGCACCTCACCAACTTCAAGAAACACGAGAAGAATCAATGCTAATAGAGGAAACAAATCCAGCGCACCAACCAGATTCATGGCAGCCCCAATATCACCTTCATTAACATCAAACTCATCTGCATTAGATGTACCTGGTGGTAGTTCTGCACCAAATCTTGCTGATATTCAAAAGATGATTAAACAAGCACTCTCAATTGGTAACAATCCTACATATGAATCTGCCTTCTCTATCTCCTTAGGTATTTATTCAACATAATGGTTTCTCGACTCAGGAGAATCAAACCATATGACTTTTAATCAAAAGTTTTTTGAAATTCTTCATCCTTTCATCACCCCTAAGATTCATACGGCTGATGGATCAACAGTAACTGCAAGTCATATAGGCTTGGTCAACAATTCAAATAACTTTTATGTACCAGATGTGCTTCTTGTACCAAATATTACAATGAACCTTATTTCAGTTGGTCAACTGTATGATCAAGGTTATAACACATATTGTTTTCCTTTTGGTTGTGTTATACAGGATCTAAAAACTAGGAAGCTAGTTGGGATAGGGTGTAGAGTTGGTCGGTTGTATCTCCTTCAATCTGTTGTTCTCTCAGCAGAATATAAAAGTCATGTCGTAGCTGCTACTCCCACTGTACCTGTGTCAATATCTCCCTTCATGTCTTGGAATTCTAGGTTAGGTCATGCTTCCTTTTCTCGTCTTTCATATATGATCAATAAGGGTTTACTAGGAGATACTCAGTTAGACAAAGAACCAAATTGCATCTCCTGTAAACTGGCTAAACAACCAGCTCTTTCTTTTAATCTTAACACTTCTATTTCAACTAAACCTTTTGCTCTTATACATTCTGATGTCTGGGGTAAATCTCCAATTATGTCAAAGGGATGTGCTTTGTATTATGTCAGTTTTATTGATGATTATTCACGTTATACATGGGTATATATTTTCATCTCTAGAGCATATTTTCTTAAGTTATATGTTGATTTCTCAACCATGATAAAAAATTAGTTTGGTAAAGTGATCAAAGTTTTTCGTGCTGATCAGGGTGGGGAATATATTTCCAATTTATTCAAAGAATTTATTAAAACCCAAGGAACTATTCTTCAACTGTCCTGTACTGAAACTCCAGAACAAAATGGAGTTGCAGAACGTAAACACCGTCATACTATAGAAATAGCTATAACCCAGTTAATTTCTGGTTCAGTTCCTTCTAATTTCTGGGGAGAATCAGTCCTTACTGCAGCCTACACCATCAATAGAGTCCCAACAACTGTCATAGGAGGAATATCACCTTATGAGTGTCTCTATGGTAAGAAACCAAACTATTCAGAGCTTTGAGTCTTTGGTTTAACTTGTTTTGTACTCCTTCTAGAACGTGAACGTCATAAACTTGGTCAAAATAATGTCTTGTGTGTCTTTATTGGTTATGGTATTGAACAAAAAGGGTATCGTTGTTATGATTCAATTAATAGAAAACTTCGCGTCTCTTGTCATGTCACATTCTGGGAGGAAGTTCCATTCTGGTCACTTCCAAGTAGCAAATCATCATCTTTTAAGTCTTTCACTTATTCTGATCCATTTCCTAGTGAATCCAATCCTAGCACTTTTCTTATATCTACTATTGAAAGTCCATCTCCTCTAGTTGTTGATCCACCAAATACTGATGATAAAGACCACTCTACGAATCAACCTGACAGTGCAACCTAGGAACGAGATCCTGATTCTGAAGAAATTTCTTTGACACCTCGCAATCGAAGACCACCTTCTATTTTGTTATTTTATGAACCAAAAACATACAAAGAAGCTGCAACCATTCCAGATTGGAAAGATTCAATAGATGATGAATTGGAAGCACATGCACATGCAGGGACATGGGAAATAGTTGATCTTCCTCTTGGAAAATCAGTTATTGGGAGCAGATGGGTCTATAAAGTTAAGACCAAGTTAGATGGTGAGTTTGAACGATGTAAATCACGAGTTGTTGCAAAAGGTTATACACAAGCGTATGGTGTTGACTATGAAGAAACATTTTCACCAGTGGAAAGAATGGTTACAATTCGTACATTACTTGTTGTTGCTGTAGCACGACAATGGGGAATTCATCAAATGGACGTAAAAAATGATTTTCTTCATGGTGAGTTACAAGAAGAGGTTTACATGCAACCTCCTCCTGGTTTTCCTCATGAACCTAATCAAGTATGTAGGATTCGACGGGCATTATATGGACTCAAATAGGCACCACGTGCTTGGTTTGAGAAGTTTAGCAATGCAATTCTCTAGTATAGCTTTACACAAAGCTTATGTGATTCAGATATGTTCGTCAGATAGTCAGAAAAAGGAATCGTCATTCTTCTCTTGTATGTTGACGGCATGGTTATTACTGGCAGTGACCAACAAGGTATTATTGAACTCAAACCATACCTTAGTGATTGTTTTAAGATGAAAGATCTTGGATACTTAAGTTACTTTCTTGGCATTGAAGTTGGCATGTCACCTACTGGTTATTTCATATCACAAGTCAAATATGCATCTAAGATTCTACAGCGTGCAGGGTTGTCTGATAATAAGGTAACCAACACACCTCTTGAGTTGAATGTAAAATACAGTCCTAAAGATGGGACTCTATTTCCTAATCCAATATTTTATCGTCAGCTAGTAGGGAGTCTGAATTAATTGACCATTACGAGACCAGACATAAGTCATGCAGTTCACATAGTCATTCAGTTTATGTCTGCTCCAAGGTCTACTCATTATGCAGCTCTTCTCCGAAATCTAAGATATATCAAGGGGTATCTTCATCAAGCTTGTGTTTCTCATCCAAGTCTAATCTCACTCTTCAAGCTTATTCAGATTCCGATTGGGCTGGAGATATTACAGACAGAAAATATGTTACAGGCTACTGTGTGTTCTTGGGACACTCGTTGATTTCATGGAGAAATAAGAAGCAAAGTGTGGTTTCTCGTTCAAGTGCTGAAGCAGAGTATAGATCTCTTGCTCACACCACATCTTAACTCATTTGGTTACGGTGGCTTCTTTATGATATGGGAGTTCAAATTTCTGGTCCTACACCACTGTATTGTGATAAAAAGGATGATATTCAAATTACACACAATGATGTCTTCCATGAACGTACAAAACATATCGAGATAGATTGTCATTTTACTCGTCATTATTTTAAGAAAGGTACAATAAATCTTCCGCATGTCAAATCAGAATTTCAAGTGGCTGATCTTTTCACCAAGACTCACTCTGCAGCTCGTCTTCAATTTTTAATTTCCAGACTCAAGATGTGTACTCCACCACCTTGAGTCTGAGGGGGGTGTTAAGATATGGTCAAGATATTATATATCTTGACATTATTGTGTTATTTGGTTGTAACTGCATATATATTCTTGTTGTACATATCCTAGATATTGTTAGGTGTATCTTTTATTTTCCTTATCTAGTTGTATAAAGTTGTATAAATAAGGCTATTTCCCATCAATGAATACACAGACAATTATTCTCATAATCACATAAGAATATATATGCTCATGTTTATCAACATGTTCAACATGCTGTCCTTAAGACAAGATTTCCCGACTACACTCTGAAAAGATGATGATATAACCCTACTGGACATCTACCTCCAAGATATAGCAATCTTAACAAAGCTTGAATCACATTCAAACCTTGTCTTTCTATAACTTGTCAGCGAAAACTCATGAAACCTCTGCACTTAAACCCATTACCAAAACATAGAAAAACGAAGAAGAAGTACTTTTCACCGGTGGATACGAAAGAGGTTTTTCTGTGCCGGAGTATATATGAAATCAATATATACGTCAGGTCTTTGTTTGAAATCGAACCATGATACGACAATTGCTAATGGTAATATTTCGTCTACTGATCAATTAGTTATGAGCCCATGAATCGAGTATTTCTTGTCTGTTTGGTTGATTATAGTTGTTAGTAGTTATTTGCCTTTTGGATTTTGTTTTGGTCGTGCTTCTCCAATGTAATGATTTTAGGTCAGAAAATTATGGCTCTGCAGACATGTAACGTTTTTGCTCCGGTAACTTTAAAACTTAACCGATAGCTATTCAGTTTGTATAAGCTGTTTCAGTTGGAATAGTTAAAAGAACTACTACCTCCGTTTCAGAAAAAGTGTTACTTTCACTTTTTCATTTTAGCCTAAAAATAGGCCAAATTGAAAAAGTGAAAGTAACACTTTTTCTGAAACGGAGGGAGTATTAAACTACCAGCACAAAAGAGTCCACTTTGTGTTCTGCTCCTTTTAAAATCAAAGAGCCACATTCCCTACTTAACACACAACAATATATTTTCAATTTCGAAAAATATATTTTAACCATACCAACCATATGATGACATTTTTATACATAACTTTGTAGGTGTAAAAAACCACACTCGACCCGTGGTGATATATGAAGGAAGGATTAACTTAGCATCGCTAGGATAGTCTACATAGTATCTAAGTTTCCTTAATTTGTAAGTAAAGGACATTTATGTAAATTCACTTCTACTCTCTAGTACTTAAAAAAAATATCTAAGAGAGAGAAAGGGATCAAATTTTATTTCTCTAACTTCATCTTCTTCCCCAAAACTAGATCTAGAGAGCTCTCATTAATGGAGTTTCATGTAAACAATATTTTATAGTGAAATCTGTGGATGTAGATCAATTAATGATCGAACCATGTAAAAATCTTGAGTCTCTTTTCATTTTAGCACTTGAATTTCATTTTGATTGTGAATAAAAGTTAGATCTAGAAATTTTTCTAAGATTTGTGGTTGAAATGAGTTTAGATCTAAGAAATGATGTAGAAATAGAAGTTTGGGTGTGTTGTGGGATAAGCCGCAGTTACATTTTGGCGCTAGAAGGAGGGGGAAAATGAGGATTTATCCACCTCCAACTTGTTGAATCAAAGGAAAGATCTAAAGATTTCAATGAAGTTTGGTAGAAAAGGTTCCGGCGAAGTCACCTACTAATGGTCATTAGTTCCAGCGAGCTAACTAGTTTTGAGTTCAAAAAATGGAAATCTCAGCAAGTTTCAACCAGCATCATCAACCTCACCGTAGCAGAGAAGGATTTAAAATTTTAAATCTCGAAAAAAATCTCCATCAACAATCTAGTCTCAAAAGGGCAAACCTCTTCTTTATCTAACTATTCAGATCTGAGAGTTTTAAGCCTTTAGTTCTTCATAAAAGCTTGATTTTCTTTGTTATCTTTAACTCAAAATCGGTTTTCTTTACGGATTTGGAGCAAACGAATCTTGTTTTACAAACCCATATAAATGGATTTCAGAAACCTTAGAGTATCAAAAAATTCAGTTAATTTGGTGATTTTCCCATGAACAAAACCAAACAAATTTTAGATGATATTTTTCATTCTCCACAACACCAGGTTTGGCACAAACTTTTCTAGATTGTTCACTGAGTTGATCTGTTGTTTGCAACGATGTATGATTGAACATTTTCCCCTGCGAAATTGTTGACGATGGATGAAATGATGTATAATTTTGGGAGAAAGATTTACTGATGAGGAGAAATAGATGATGGATACGATATCTCGTAGATTTTATACCATTTCATGTATAACAAGATGATTCGAGGAGAGATCAACAGTTTGGTATGAACTTAAGGAGAAAAAAGCGCAGAAAGAGAAGCATGGTGATCAAATTCATTTCGTTAGTAACTCCATCAACAATTATAGCAAACAAACTTAGAAAATATGGAGCATATGACCTGAATGAGAGTTCAGTTAGTGGTGCAAAGCTTTATGACCATGAGTTCACTGCAACCATCAACCAAACAGCGAGAATGAAGCTTACATATTCAGAACAGGTTCCAGCCAAGTTAACTTCTTCAGAACTCAAACATCACTTCAGCTATTTCGGAAACAGCGAAGCAATAAGAGAAGTATAATAGCAGTAGAGAAAATTTGGGAGAAATATAAGACTATCTCGTCACTGCAACATCAAAGTCCCAGCAAGTCCATCCATAACCATACGAAGCATAAATAGAAGTACCTTTCAACACAAACAATAAAAGGCATAAACCAGACAACTTCGTCAAGAAATCTTTGTAGCCGATAGGGGAAAACTTGGAATCGATCACCAGCATCTGTCGAAGTTGGAGAAGAAACGAATTATGAGCGAAGATATTTACAAAAGAAATACTTAGTGATAGAAGAAAGTTCTCAGCAGCGAAGAAGAAATACACTCGAAGAAGAAAGACACTCGACTCATTTCGTTATCATGTGTTGTCTGGTAACCTTGGATGGCTAGGATTTTCTCCTAGGGTTGAAGGAAAATCATTGATTATTACACGCCTTCGTTTTGGCAACCGTGTAGAGAAGGTCAGCATGGTGGCGTGGATAGGTTGGCATGCCTTGGCATGGTATGGTTTTGGCTTGGCATGTGGGTCCAAGGGTTTGCCATGGACGCATGGCATGGCTAGCTTTAGCTAGGTGCGGTTTTGGCTTGGCATGTGGGGCCAAGGATTTTCCATGGGCGCATGGAATGGCTAGCTTTGGCTAGGCGCAATTTTGTCTTGCAATATGGGGCCAAGGGTTTTACATGGGCGACTGGCATAGCTAGCTTTGGATAGGTGCGGTTTTGGCTTGGCATGTGGGGCCAAGGGTTTGCCATGGGCGCATGGCATGGCTAGCTTTGTCTAGGTGCATGACTAAGCTAGGGTTTTGGGCCAAAGGTCGTTTGGTAAACTTAGACGGCCAGGATTTTCTCCTAGGATTGAAGGGAAACCGTTGATTATTGCACGCCTTCATTTTGGTAGCCGCGTAGGGAAGGCCAGCATGGTGGAGCGGCTAAGTTGGCATGGGGCCATGGCGAGGTGCGTTTGGCATGGCGCGGTATGTGTGGCTGGCATGGTTTGCCGTTGGCACAAGGTGTGGTTAGCATGGTTGGCATGCTTTGGCGCGGTTAGAATAGCTGGCATGATTTTCCATTGGCATTGGGGTGCGTCTAGCATGGTTGGCATGATTTGGCGCGGTTAGTGTGGCTGGCATGGTTTGCCATTGGCACACGTGGGAATTAGGGTTTGGCTTGTCGTAACCCTAATTGAAAAAGATACCCCGGTAGTTATTTATTAACACATTAAAGATTTCAATAAATGCGCCTAGTAAATGCTTATTACTTTAAATGTTGTGACGTCACTGTCTACTAGGGTTTAAAGGTTTTACGATTTTAACCCTAGGCTAAAAACCACCATCAACACCTCTAATGTATTAATCAGATTGCAATTTCACAAAAAAAAACTTACTTTCTTCTTAATCTTTCCACTAGGAAGCCTTTTTACTTCTTCTTTACCGTTTAATGTCCCCTCTATAGAACACCCCCAAAACCAATCAAAAACCGTAGCTAATTTCCAATCAATCAAATTAAAAAACAAAAACCCATTAAACCAAAATATCAAAATCACCTTTAGAAGTTGTTAGAACAGCACCATCAGCACTACCAGAAGCAATCCCAACCTATTAACTTCATTCCCATATGCATCTGAAAACAAATCTAAATAAAATGCGCTAAATCATAACCCAAATCTCATAATCGATTGAACGAGAAACCATAAATCAATTATAATAATCTCATAATCAATTATTATTTTGAACGAGAAACCATAAATCAATTATTATTTTTCCATAACAGCAAAGGGGGAATGAAGTCAAGTTTCAGCATTGTGCATTTACTTCGCACAAAAGAAGTAGCAAAGTTGGTCACGAGCAAGAAGGAAGAGTTTGATGCGACAATATGATTCTCTATCACAAAATAAGAGCTAGCTAAGTTGGTAAAGTGTGAAGTTAATGAGTTTTAGAACGTTCGCGAAGTTTATGATAAAGTTCAAGCAAGGTCAAATATTTTCACAAGCAAGAGCTCGCATAGTTGTTTAGGAGCGTCAATTTCGTAGAACATATAGCAGGATCAAATCTCAACATATGCTAATTTTTGTCAAAGACGCACAGATTGTCAAATTTCAATTCGGTAGTTTAGAAGAAGATGCACAGATGGTCAACTAAGGAATATGCAAACTACAAGTCAAGAGTTCAAGTCCCACCACCATTATATATTTTTGCATATTTTTATAAAAGATCATTACACCAAGTTTTCTCACACTAGATCAACGCCAACAAAGATCATCATCTCATGAAGCATACCATGAAGAAAAGGGGCCAAAGATACAACTACCTTAATCAAGGGAGAAATCAACGCACCAAGAGAAAATGATAACTACAACAAACAAAAAGAAGAGCAAAGAAGAGAAGGACAACAAACACAAAGAAAAGAAAAGAATGAGAAGAAATAATGACAAAATTACAAGTAGAAGAACGAGGCAATAATAAGACCTCATGAATAAGACCTCAATAGGAGGCAATAAAATCTAAAACCTATAACTAGGGAGGCTAGGCATCCAATTGTGGTGTGTACCCTAGTTCACACTTGTGCAAGAGGCAATATAAATAAGCCCTAACACGCGTCATAATTGGGGAAAACCTAGTAATGTATGGCTCGGGCGAAAGCCATACCATCTCTGGAACCTGAGTCATGGATATTGGGGGCGAAACAAAAGCCTATCCGATAGAGACTCCTTAGTTGAAAGACTAAGGTACTAAGTTCTCTATCATGGAGTGTAGAAACTCGACAAGGGCACCGCGGTACACGGTTGATACGAGGGTGTCGGGGGTGTCTGGAGCATACCTCACCACTCTTGGAAAGTCCTGGCTATGATACACTAGGTCCTCAAGAAACACCACTTAGGGTGCGGTCTTGTAACCATAAGACACTTCGTCTTTGGGACAAGAGGCCGCGAACACAACTGGTTTTTGCATCACTAGATAGGAAGAGCCCACCCCAACCCAGTAGGGGTAAGCTTCCTTGAAAGGTAAATCATGGGGGAAGATAAGGACGGAACCCTCCACTAGGGAGCTGAATTGTGTCAAAAACATTAATATCATAAGGCTTTTGCTCATATGGGAGTAATTAGACTTGTCGTATTAATGCATTAATATATCCTGCAGAGGCAATAATATGTAAGATGATAAGATAGGGTCAATGGGTCACTATGCAAAAGCACAGAGACGTCCTGGGACTCTATCGCCCGACCAAAAGAATACCCTGGGGAAAAATAAGTCCTATTAACAGGGTGAGGTTGATTAAGACCTCTACTTAGGGGTCCACAATAAGACCTCTATAAGAATCACAAAGACTTATATATTATGATTATATTATTATTATGCGATACTAATGATGCAGGAATAAACTATGAGGCAAGAATACAATGAACATGTGAGAAAGATGAAGCACAAGCAAAAGAACAAGTAAGAAAAAATAGGCGCGCGAAGAGGAAAGCATATACTAAAAACAAATCCAAAGCAATGAAGAATGGAAGCGAACTTGAAGTAACATCAACACCAGTGCGATACAATAAGCTAAGTAACACACACGTTATATATACGTTTCCATTTAATCAATAATAGATAAGTATTCTCATCATATAAGCATCACATTCCCGTAGCACAAACATTCTCATCGCATAAGCATTTCATGGCATAAGCATCGCATATGCATTTCATGGCATAACCATCACATAATCGTTATGTTTTCCAAAATTTTATGGAATAATATCGCATGATAAAGCACAAAGGAATCAATGGGATCTGTTATATTCGCATAAGAACGTTTCCTTTCTATACATGATCAAAACTGCATTCGCATAAATAGTTTATTTTTAAAAGAGGCGTGAATCCTCATGATGAGATATGCATTTTCCAACTCGCTTCCTTTATAAGAATCGTGTGCGAGATCAGCTCGCTCTCTTAAAGCATAGGTACAATGTGAAGTAATGTACAGGATGACATCACCAAAGGAGTATTTCGCATAAGAACCATAAACATATCTTATTAACTATTTCGCGTCAACAACTTGAAACCACCGCATAAGAAGAAAAGAATAGGCAGAGGCAAGAAAAGAATGAAGGGAGGTACCAACAATTCAAAGAGAGAAGTACTCCACATCCACAACAAAGAAAAAAGACTTGAAGAAACAACTCGCTCATACAACACTTTCTCAAAAATTCTCCCCTCATAGATAAAGAACAGAGGAAACTATGGATTACCAGGAAAACATTTTATGTTCTTTATCTTCTCTGTCAGAATCATCTCCAAAGAAGACGTTCACTCATGGATAACAAGAATCCTCAACAACAATGGAGTAAGCGAAGTGGAAGCTATCTCACAGAAACCACAAGCAACAATTCATTACACCTCCAACATCAAAAATCCTTAAAGCATCGTCTTTACAAAACCAAACACACTCAGGCTCAACAAAATCTCTGAAGCACCGTCATTCAACATCAACAACCAACCCTCAACCTCAAACACCAAGATTCTCACGAAAGTTCAATATCATCTCAGTTACTCCAACACCAATTACGATGAGGCAAAATCAAAAAACAATGAATCTTCCCATCGGGAGCTTGTGATCAACAACAGCAAAGTTTCGGAACTTCACAAAAAAATAGAGGCAAATACGTTCTTTTCAAGTTTAGTATTCTTTCGCTCATTCCTTCGGCAACAAAGATCAAAGGCTACACCAACATCACACGTCTCGCTCCAAAAATTACAACAAGGCGTTTTTTTCTTAAAGATTGCTCTTCAAGCAATATTCAAGAAAAAAGAGGCTAAATGTAGGGAGTGAAATATCGCACATATTATTATTAAGCGAAATGATCACTTCACTATCAAGCGAAGACATCGCACAAAGCATTTACAACGATGACGTCACGAGTAAAGTGTGAAAGATCTGCAAAGTTGAAGAGCTCGTGCAAGAAGGTCCAATATAAGCGTGCGAAGACGTCGCACGTCCGGTCTGAATATAAGGGCTTTATTAGTTGTCATCTACTATGTAAGGACATGTATAAAGAAAAGGGAAGAAGAGAGAGAAAGAGAGGTCAATCTTATCTTTAGTATTATCATCTTCTTCCCCAAAAACTAGATCTACAGCTCTACCCAATAATCCATTAATGGAGATTCTAAATGTAACACTTATGTAATTTCAGCGATCATAGTGAAGAACCATGGATGTAGATCACATTGATCGAACCATGTAAAAAATCCTTTTGTCCATCTTTACAATTTAGCACTTTAGTCTCCATTTTGATTGTGAATTAGGTATAGATTTACAAATTATCAAAAGGGTGTTAGTTGTGGGATATCTTGCAACTACATCAGTCAATAAATAAGAAGAGGCCAAGACGAAAAAGCAGTGATTCTCTTAGGTGTATGTACACGTTAGATGGCCACATCATAGTTTGCGGTCACTCGGCTGTTACAAAGCGGTTCACATAGCATTTTGGATCTAATAAATCTACAAAAACCCCCAAATTTGTATAAACCCCAAAAAGAAAGAAAAAATCCAATGAAATTTCAGCCCAACGAAAAAGGTTTTAGTTGATAAGCACATAAGTGCAACATAATCATACTCATAACTACATTAACTATGCCTTGTTGTTTCGCTAATAAGATTATTCTAGACCTTTTGAAAGCGATACAAGCAATTTCGATCACTAGAAGGATATGTGGCTAAAATGAAATCTAGAAGGGCGTTGCGATAAAAATGGCCAAAATATTTCATGGCACCGATATGAGATACCGTAATTGAACATTGGGCTACCTTGTATCCTAACGGTTGTCGCACCTCACGGCTAAATGAGTGAAGAAGATGGCACCGATATGAGAGACCGTATATTCCATAGTTTTTCCATTACAGCTCTAGATGGTAGCACCTTGGCTCCTCGGAAGAAGATGGTGCAAAGTCTTACGCGCTTAATATAACTCAAACAAGATTGAGGAGCCAAGGTGCTACCATCTAGAGCTGTAATAGTAAAACAGTCTGCGTTCTGATGGACCGTCACACATGGTTCTATACTAAAATAAAATCCACAAGGTCGAGACCGTATTATAATCTTTGGAAGCAAACTTCAAGAATTTGACCCTCTTTATCTCTAAGAAAAAATATACCCAACCCTGAACCCTGCTGTTCTGAAACTCATACCCAACTTCAGAAACAACATCCAAACATAGTAAAGGAGTGTGGATTGATATGAATTGAAGAGACTTCGTCATTTTGCAATTTGTAGAGTTATCAATATCTACCGTCGACTAATCTATTTTAATCTCCCAAAAGAGAGATTTATAGTAAGCAAATTGAAGTATCCAATTTAATCAACAGTACTACACAATATACCCCTTCCTCTGCATTGCGTTTCAATTGAACGAATCTTGTATGCTTTTAATTAGAAGCTCTAGTATTTATAAATATGATGCATAACCATAGTAGAAGAAGCCAAGAGAACAAGCATATATTGAAAATGAACCTAGAAATGATAAAAGGCCAAATGGACTTCGGACCACAACAAATGAAAATATAGTAAACACACAAAATGCAAACAGAAGTTGACATAACTAAGCAGGAGTGTCTTCCACCTGCTGATTTGATGAAGACATAATCATTGACGTGTCTTTTGTGTGTTGGCCAACATCTCTGACTCAAACGGCTTGCGGGCAGCATAAGAAGTTCCTTCATTTCTATACAAACCCCAGACTCCTGGATCGAATCTTGCCTCATCTTGGTTTCTAATAAACTCATCGACGTTCACAACCACTATAGGAAATATCCCTCGATAGAAATGCTTAGCTTGAACGTTGGTTGTATTCCCTTCAATAAATTCAGGCACGCCCATTACTTTCATGATTGTCAAATGATGATCCTTCGAAAACGTTCGAACATCAAGGTCATCAAACGCAACCCAATTATCTGGAACAGTATGGCCAGTCATCCTTTGTTCTTCATCTGCGGATCCACCTCTAGCATCACATCTCTCTCCAATATTTGATGTCAATTCAGAAATTTTCTTCTCAAGAGCTTGCTTATCAGTCACCCTCTCAGCCTTCTCCCGCTCCAATTGTTGTTGTAGATCAGAAATTTTCTTCTCAAGAGCTTGCTTATCAGTCAACTTCTTTTCATTGTTTATAGAAGCGACACTCATACTTTCTGAATCTGAAGCTTTCTTCTGAAGAGCTTGTTTATCGGTCTTTTCCTGTATCAACTGCTTTCGAAGATCTGATACTTCTGCGGCCAACTTCTTTTCATTGAATAGTAGTTGCACTCGTACTTTCCGAGTCTGAAGCTTTCTTCTGAAGAGCTTGTTTATCGCTCTTCTCCTGTACCAACTGTTTTTTAAGATCTGATACTTCTGCGGTCAACTTATATTCCTTGTTTCTAAGAGTGGAATTCAGAGATTCCAACTCTGAAACTTTTCTGTCAAGAGCTTGTTTTTGTTGCTGTTCAGCGTCGATGGACGCAATTAGAATACGAGGCAAACTATAGACAGGCGAGTTTGGATCCTCACGAGACAAGGTATATTGTCCGTTCCTAGTATCGGCGGCCACCCAACCTTGAGAGTTCATCAGAGTAGTATTAGATTTATTCCTTAAATATGAAAAAAATGTGGCATAATCACTTTCTTTGTTAATTCCCAGATATAGATGACGTGAGAAACTGTAGTTTTCCAAATTATTGCAGTCTGTTGCTGGATTAAAACCGGTACCGACCGACAATGTTTTGTTAAGCCTGCAAATTTCAATTTGACCCGAAGCTATGTAGATAAACAATTGAGGATCTCTAAGCCACGACATAGTTGAGCACTAATTTGGTAGAAAGGTGTAAGGAGAAAATGGAGAGAAAGAAATGTTTTCTCAAATCCTTAACAAACACTATCATATATATATGGATAGATGTTGAATAAATCAGCAAACAAGGCCAGCCACCAGCTACTGCAGCTCAATAATTAATCAAAATATCTACTACAATAATTATATGTACTATATGAAAGTCAGTCAACTACAATAATTTATTATATGGATAGATGTTGAGTAAACGAGCAGACCATTCTACTTTGGTGTTCAAGTTTGACAATTCTAACAATCTTATGGCGTTCGTTCCTTCAGGGCTGGTAGCTTAAACAATTAAACTCCGAGTATACAGACTCCAAATTTGGGCAAAGGTGGTATACTCTAATAACTCGAGAGAGAGTGTTTCGGCATAATAACGTGGTTATGACTTATGACTAAGCATGCTGACAATGCTACAGCAAATGACAAATCACAAAATACTTGCTTATACTTTCAATCATTTCACACTAACCATCAAGAAAAATAGATTGAGATTTTCGTCCAAAGCTCATAATTGTCTTGCCTGCCCTGCCTCTCAATTCAGAGAGGAGCCAACTATCAATATGTTTCATAAATTGGCTTGTTTGAATCAAACAAGCCGCAGCAGATAAAACTTACATACAACCGGTGGACAGCGACCATGTCTGAAGATTTAAAACAAAAACAAATAAAACTCGATTCTTATTCGACGGAGTGAAATAAGTTCAAGAAAATCAAACAAGATTTTTGTTATAGGGAAAGCCAAAATATTTAGGGGGAAAATTGACTTCTAGTCAATAATAGTTGACCTTGGGTAAAATAAGGTGGAAATAAAATATAATCCAAATCATTTCTGCACCATAGCTTTTCTCTCTTTTACCGAGCATACTGCCTTCTTCATCGTTTCCACGTCAATAATTCATCCTTGTACCGTATAGCGAGATTTATTCCTAATCCACAATAGCGGTCAAGTGTATAAAAGTAATTGACACTAAGAATTCTTTTGTCTATGATTACTAAGATTTAAAAATCTACGGTTTTAGGTTACTTTGTAAACATAAATTATTTATTGATTCAAAATCATCCTTTATTAGAAAAGATTACATCAAATCATGATCTATGGATGATAATTATGATTATCAAAATTAAAACCTAATGTAATTCCCTTATAAAGTGATACTCCTACAAGTCTTTTGTTCTCCATTGTTGCATTACGTTTTGTCCTGTCTCTACGTAGCATAGAAATAATGATTAAGGATGCAAGACCCAAACATTTGTATCTCATTTGGGAATTTTATTAATTAATCAAAACCCTAGATTATAACCATTGATATCTGAAACCTATAACAGATTCTAGATGAAGATACGGCAGAGGTAATTAATTTTTAGTAAAAATAGCAAATAAATGTTATTTTATTTTCACCCATATTAACGTAAATATCAAAGCTAATTGACCATGGTCAGTTTTCCCCAGTGCATTTTAGCTTTCACTGTAACAAAAATCAAAAACAAAGATACAAACTCCGTCATATTCAAGAGAACTCCGTCAGAGGTGAAAAAAAGAAGAGAGTTGTTGTCTTCGTTAACTTACAGCTATCAACACTAGCATTAGTTTATAGTCTAAGAATTTGTCGATTTGATTTACTCAAGCAAGAGGTGGACTCGGCGCTCTGCAAATCGGTTCTTTGACTCGGAGAAAAAAATTTCTTCTCGAATCTAGATTTTCAAGCTTCGTCTTCATTAGTTCAGGTGAATTACTAACTCTCTCAATGATTACAGGTGATTGAGTTGGTAGATTGATGAATAATAGTCCTAAAATTAACAACAATATGAATCCTGTTACACCTAATTCTAATAATGAGAATATTCCAAAAAAAGTCCCATCGATTGATTTACCTGATAAATTGTTCACTGAAGCTCTAAATCCTTGGAAATTCTCCCTTATTGGAAGATTACAATTACAGAAAACTAAATTTGTAGATGCGGCTATTATCCTTAGACAGCAGTGGAATTTGGTTGGTGATGTTAAACTTATACCTCTTGGAAAATGTTTCTTTACTATTAAGCTGGATAATGAGATTGATAGAAATTACATCAAAGCTGGTCAATGGGAGGTATTAAATCAGGTATTAAGGGTTAGGAATTGGGTTTCAAATTTTTGCCCAAATTTTCAGAGAACTTCAAAAGCTCAAGTATGGATTCGTTTCCCTGGTTTAGGTCTTGAATTCTGGAAGGAGGAGATTTTATTCACCATCTGTAAAGAATTGGGAGATCCAATTAAAATAGATACTGCAACTGCAAAATGTGAGGTTGGTTACTATGCCAATGTTTTGGTTGAGATGGATTTCGCTCAATCAATTCCCAACAAAATTTGGATCAACACAAAATATGGAGGTTTCTTTCAAGATATTCTAATACCTGATTGTCCTAAATTCTGTCATACCTGTGGAATTGTGGGGCATTTGATAACTGAATGTTATGTGGAGAAAAAAAAAAAGGATCAAATTCATTTAAGAAGTTTCAGGAAGGCAATAAATCAACACTAGCTAGAATTCCTTTTGATATCTGTGACAATTCTGAGAAAGAAACAGATACTATAGTTGATTCAATTACTGTTACTCCTCACAAAATTCAAGTGGAAGAAGAAATCTTATCTTCTGGTAGATTCAGTAATCTAAACATTAAAGATTCAGAGGCAGAAGAAGAGGAAGTAATAATGGAAGTTTCAAAAATCAGTGAAGTAGTAGAACAAAACTCTTTGCAAAACAGTGTTGTTAAATTTATCAATGGAAGTTCTGGAAAGATTACTGAAGAAACCATCCCTATTACATCTTGTGACAACATTGTTACCAAGGAAAAATTAACTTCTAATACTTCTCAAGGTGTTTTGGAAAGTAAGAAAGATGCAAGTTCTTCAAATTGCAGTCCTGCACAACATAAACTTAATAAGGCTGCTCCTGTCAAATACAATTTTAGAAAAAATCCAGGGAAGGAGGGGACCAAAAACCCATCAACCAAGCAATGAAGATATTATTTTGGAATATAAGGGGCCTTAGGAGATCTAGGGCTCAAGATAAGCTGTAGTCTTTAGTTCATCAATTCAGTCCTTCTTTAGTATGGATAGCAGAACCAAAAGTAACTTGTAGTGCTTCTTTTTGTAGTAAATTAAATTTTCCTGGTATGCAAAGTATGGTGATACACAATTCTTCTTCTACAAATAGTAAGGGTAATATTTGTTTTTTTTGGAATAAAAGTATTTCAACTCCTCAAGTTATTTCTATTTCAAGTCAAATGATTACAGTGAGTGCTGGTGATTCATTAATCTCTGGAGTTCATGCACATGTTGGTGTCAATCAAAGAAGGTTTTTATGGTCAGAAATGGAATTTATTAGTGAATTTCAAAAGCCATGGATTGTCCTGGGAGATTTTAATGCAATAACTTCAATTGAAGAGAAAGTTGGAGGAAGGGAACCTAATAAAACAGCAATGTTAGACTTTGTAAATTGCTTAAATAATTGTGAGCTTATTCAAGATCCAAAAATAGGTTTAGATTACTCTTGGTCCAATTGTCAGCAAGGTAAGATGAGAATATTATGCAACTTGGACAGAGTAGTTTTTAATCAAAAATGGTTGCAATTATATGGTGTTTGGGGGTATAAGGTTGGATTAAGGCTGGTATCAGATCATCCACCATTATTGGGAGGCTGTGCTAATGTACCAAAACCAAAAAATGTACCAAGAAAATTCCAAAAAATGTGGATTCAACATCCAAATTTCCTCCCGGTAGTAGCATATTGTTGGTCAACTGAATTAATTGGTGATCCTGCTTTTGTTTTTATGAGCAAACTTAAGAATATCAAGAAATGTTTAAATGAGTGAAATTGGAAGGTGTTTGGAGATGTCAATGTTAAAATCAAAGAATCTGAGCATAAAGTTAAATTAGCAATGGAAGAATCTGATAAAAATTCTCTTGATGAAAAGGCATATAGCACTCTCGTGGAAGCTCAAAATGAATATTCCAACAGAGAAGTGCAATACAACACTCTTATGAAGCAAAAATATAGAAATAAATGGATCACAGATGGAGCAGCTAATACTAGTTTCTTTCATACAAATTTGAAAATAAGGCAAGCTTTCAATGAAATTAGTGATCTAGAAGATGCTAATGGCAATATCATAACTGATCAAGGAAAATTTTCAGTTGAACTAGTTGATTTCTTTGAAAAAATATTTTCCCATCAGGAAGTCAAGATTAATGAAGATTTTCTTAATGTTATTCCACAGTCAATAACTGCTGAAGAACAAAAAATGCTGGATGCAATTCCAGATGAGGAGGAGATCAAACAAACTATTTTTGAAATGGATCCTGACAGCTCCCCTGGACCTGATAGCTTCTCAGGTATCTTCTATAGAACATGTTGGGATATTATTCATCAAGATATATTTGCAGCTATCCAATTCTGTTGGACCAGACAATTCATTCCTAAAGGTCTAAATTCCAGTTTCTTACTTCTAATTCCAAACTGTCAAGGTGCCAAAACAGCTGCTCAATTCAGACCCATTGGATTGAGTAATTTTAGTTTCAAAATCATTACCAAAATAATCACAACTAGAATGAGCACTTTAATGAAGAAGCTTGTATCTCCTCAACAAACAGCTTACATCAAAGGAAGAAGCCTTCATGAACAAGTGCTTTTAGCTTCAGAAATAGTAAATGAGATGAAAAAGAAAAGAAGGGGTGGAAATATTGGTCTAAAGCTTGATATATCTCAAGCATTTGATGCTGTCAACTGGGATTTCTTGACAAAAGTGTTGCTAAAATATGGATTTTCTGAATCTTGGTGCAGGTGGTTAATGACAATACTTCAATCAGCAAAAATCGTTGTGTTGGTAAATGGTGGCCCTTGTGGTTTTTTCTCAGTTGCAAGGGGCTTAAGGCAAGGAGATCCACTCGCTCCTCTATTATTCATTCTAATGGAAGATGTTCTTAGCAGGAATATAACTCATTTAGTGCAAACTGGAAAAATAACTCCAATGGTGGTGAGAAGAGGTATACATCCAACTCATTTGTTTTTTACAGATGATGTTTTTGTGTTCTGTAATGGAAACAAGAGGAGTTTAACAAACCTAATGACACTGTTAGATGAATATCAAGCTAGCTCAGGGCAAGTCATTAATAGAATAAAAAGTAAACTTTTTGTTGATGGAGTATCTAGTGAGCAAAAGAAAAAAATAAGTGAAAGAGTTCAAATGGAGGTTTCCAAATTCCCTGATAAGTATTTATGAGTTATTTTAGCCCCTGGAAGACTAACTGTCTCTATGGTATGGCCAATGGTGGAAATGATGCAAAGCAAGATAGCAGCGTGGAAGGGGAGATTGCTATCTTTTCAAGACAGATAATTCTAATAAAATCAGTCCTGAGCAGTATTCCTTTATATAATATGGCAATTTACAAGTGGCATGCCTCTGTTATCAAGATTTGTGAAAAGATTATTAGAAATTTCTTGTGTTATGGTGATGGAGAAATTAGAAAGTTCAAGACAATGGCATGGAAAAACGTTTGCACACCTTTTTGTGAAGAAGTTCTTGGTTTAAGAAGATTAGAAACTGTTAATAAAGCTCTACTCATGAAAATGATGTGGAAAATCTTAAATTCTCAAGAAGAATGGTCCTTGTTCTTTTTAGCTAAATATACTGATAAAAATGGCCAATGGGTCTCAAATTGGAGACAATCAACTGTATGGTCTGGACTGAAATGGGATTTATCTGCAATTCAAGAAGATATCAGATGGTGTGTTGTAGATGGTGCAAAGATTTCAGTATGGTTTGATACATGGGTAGGCAATGCTCCACTCATAAATGACATTGGCCTAAACACTTTTGATAAAAACAATATGGATATGAAGCTTAAAAATTTGTTACAGGGCAAGACTTGGATTATTCCTGAAGAGCTTACTTATTATTTTGCTAACACTCCTCTTCCTGAAGTGAGTGAGTGGGAGAAGATATAATGGTTTGGAATGGTGATATCAAAGGTATTTTCTCTACTTCTGCTGCAGTAGAAAAAATTAGATTAAGAGAGCCCAAAATACTCTGGCCTTCATTTATATGGAAACCATTTCTTCATCCAAAATTTGCAAGCAATATATGGAATCTCCAACATCAGTTGTATGTGGATGATGAAATAATGAGGAAAAATGGGTATGACATGGTTTCCAGATGCTGCATCTATGTAGGAGAACAAGATAGTATGCATCACACTCTCTGGCAGTGTGCATTCAGTATAGAAATATGGAATTGGATCTGTGCAATTTTTGGTTTTCATAAGCCAAATTGTTTCACTGATATCTGCAAAGCTGCAAAAAGGAAAAGTCCTATCATAAAGGAAGTTTGGATGACTGTAGCATGTGCCATTATGAGGGACTTATGGTTCCAGAAAAATAAAAAACTATTTGAAGAAAAGTCTCCTCTACTAAGTGATTTCAAAAATAAAATCTGGAAAACAGTACATGAAGGTGGTTTGAGAATGAAAGGTACAAAATGGGGGCAACTCTATGATCAAAACATTATTGATTTCTTCAAAATGGGTACCATATCTACCAAATATAGCTGTATTAAGGAATGCTTTTGGTATTCTCCGGAGTATGGCTTTATATTAATGTGTTGTGATGGATCTTCACTTGGCAATCCAGGAGCAGCAGGCTTTGGCATTATTGCTAGATATCATGAAAATCAAGTTCTGGGAACACTGTCAGGTGGTATAGGTATATCAACTAACTATCTTGCTGAAGTTTTTGCATTCTTATGTGCATTAGAATGGGATTCATTTTATTCTGCAACAAAAATAATCATCAGATCAGATTCTCAATCTTTAATTAATGATTTCTTGAACAATTGCATCCCCTGGGCTCTCAAAACAAGATAGATTAATGCTGTGAAGAAGATGGACTGTATCATTTTTCACCACTCTTATAGAGAAACTAACTTTAGTGCTGATGATCTAGCAAAAAGAGGGGCAAAACTTAAAGATGGAGAAAGAATTATCCACATTGGTAGGCCAAAATTCATGAAGAGAGTTGAAATGCCAAACATTGTTTACTATAGATTTTGTTAAAAGGACTACACTTCTTAAGCTGTAAAAGGAGTGTTTGTCTTTTGCTTTTTCTTTTGGTTGCTTAATCTTTGTAATTTGGCATAATTGTGATATTCTATTAATAAAAATTTGTGATTGAGCAAAAAAAAAAAAAAAAGAACTTCGTATCCCTATTTTCTATTGCCTCGTGATATAAAGAATATTACAGCCAGGAGGATTACAGGTTTTACTTGTTCAACAAACTCAGAGTACATTTTTCCCAAAAACCTAATATCATAAATTTCATTTTCTAGGCTTGCATACTGAACCGAGAATATTCCACCTTCATGCCAACTTTACGTGCTTATTGTATTAGGGGGGGATTTCTTTTGTCTGTTAGATATTCTGGCAGGAGCATTAGAATGTGACTTGAACGGACCTCGGCCTCCTTCATCAGTTTTCTAAGGCACATACAAATCATGAGCATACTACAAGTTAAGCCCAAATGTATACTTAAATCTAGTCCAAAGTCAGACCTGCAATATGTGAGGTATCTGGGGAAGTAACGGAATTGATTGTTGGAGTACCTCGGCCTGGATCTATTCTCGTACAATTGGAGGACAATGGTTTCGAGATAACCGTTGAGACACTAGATGCAGTTCTTCATGCTCCTGTGAGTATTGTGAGGAGTATTCCTAAAGGGTGTAGGATGGCCTTTTCCCAGGCTTTGAAAGCATCACTTTTGAAAGTGGCAGTAGAGCCTAATTCAGTCCGGAACTGGGTTAGCTTATTGATACTACCTCGTTGTACGTTGGGCGTCTTCATGCCCAAGAATCGGACAGAACGTAGATCTGGGAGTCGTAAATATATGCAGTAGAAACAAATTCAAAAAGCATTGACGATTTGGGGTGAAGCTGGGGGAGTCCAATAGATTATTAAAGAGGTTCTACAGGTGCGGAGAACTGGAGGTGTTAATTTAGAGGATGATGAAGAACCTGACAGCCAACGTACAAATATTTCTGCTTGCTTGCGCAAAGTAGCAGACGAACATTTTACTGCTGCAGTTAAAGCCATCAGCTCTTCTGGGGTGGCGCAGTACAATGAAGATACGAAGAAAGCCCTAGAAGATAAACACCTATTCATGCCCCCTCCGCAGAAGACTTCTATCCCATTAACTGAGTCGTCTTTACTGGCCGAATAGGGAACTGCCCTAAGCTTCATTAAATCGTTTCCTAAGGGTACTTCATGTGGCAAGGATGGCCTCCGGGCACAACACTTATTGGATGCCTTTTGTGGGGAAGGATCTCCTGTGGCAGCTGACCTAGTCACGGCAATAACAATGGTTATTAATCTGTGGTTGAGTGGTAGATGTCCACTTATTCTGGCGGAGTTTATTGCATCAACACCATTAACTCCGCTTCTTAAGACAGACAAAAGTATTCGTCCAATCGATGTTGGGACAGTTTGGCGTCGTCTTGTATCCAAGGTTGCTATGAAGGGAGTTGGAAAGGACATGGAGGCCTACTTACAAGACTTTCAGTTTGGGGTGGGGGTTTTAGGAGATGCGGAGGAAATTTTACATGCAGTGAACATGTATGTTAGTAAGCACCATTTAGACCATAGTCTTACTATGCTAACTGTGGACTTCACCAACGCTTTCAACCTAGTTGACCGCACAACCATGCTTCTTGAGGTTTGTAGACTTTGTACATCTATATCTCCATGGGTAGATTATTTGTATGGTCAACCGGCAATATTATATTTGGGAGATTATCATATCTATTCTTCGAGAGGAGTGCAACAAGGTGACCCCTTGGTTCCATTGTTGTTTGCTTTGGTGCTTCATCAGCTTATAACGAACATAAATGAGCAGTGCACATTATCCTTACAGTCTTGGTATCTTGATGATGGTACTATTATTGGTGACACTGTCGAAGTAGCGCGAGCACTTACTGTCATTCAAACAGAGGGGCCTCGGTTGGGACATATATTGAATATTAAAAAAACCGAATTTTTTTGGCCCTCTTGTGATGGAAGAAAGGTAAGGGATGGGATGTTTCCTTCTGAAATCTCAAGGCCAGACGATGGGGTCAAACTTTTAGGGGGTGCAGTCAGCCTTAATGATGAGTTTGTCAAAAATCTTGCTATCAGGAGAGCAGAGAAAGCAGTGGAGTTAATACAGATTTTGTCCAGACTACGTGATCCTCATAGTGAGTTATTACTTCTGCGTGCATGTATGGGCATCTCTAAGTTGCTCTTTGGCCTTCGAATTTGTTTCCCGGGATACACTACAGAGGCAGTAAGTATTTTTGATAGAGGCTTGAGGGAGGCGATAGAGGGAATCGTTGTGTGTGGAGGCCCGTTTTTCGTGGAGCTTCAATGGAGACTAGTTACACTACCTATCAGATATGGAGGCCTTGGGTTATTCACGGCTAAGGAAGCGGCACAATACGCTTTTCTTGCATCACGTGTGCAATCTTGGGGATTGCAAGATCACATACTCAGGGACAGTGGAGTGGAAGGTATGGACGATAATTTTTATATGGCATTGAAAACCTTACAAGAAACTCTGCCCGACCAAGACTTTAGTAGTTTTACCAATAAAGACACTGCCCCACTTAAAGCACAAAGCAACCTGGCGAGTGCTATTTTTGGTAAAGTTGTTAAAAATATGGGTAGGGTTTATGAGTTTTCGGACAGACAGAAAGCAGTTTTTGGTTGCCTACAAGTAGCGCATGCGCATGATTTTCTTTTTGCTATCCCGATTGAGGGCCTTGGACAGAAGATGTCCCCCTTGGAGTACCGGTCCATCCTTAAATACAGGTTAATGATTCCCATATACCCTTCTGATTCTCGTTGCCCTGCTTGTATTACAGGCTGCTTAGGCACATATGGGGAACATGTTGTTCATTGTAAGGTAGATCCTGGTTTTAAATATATACATGATCATGTGAGAGATATCTTATATGATGTATTATGTAGGGCTTGTATTTCAGCAAAGAAAGAGGCGCCGGTCAACTTTTTGACGGATCCTCTTGAAGGGAGATCAACACTCAGGCCAGCAGATGTTCTTATTTTTGGGTGGGCCAACAGAAAACATACGTGTGTTGATCTTACTGGGGTTTCTCCATTAGTAGGCATCGGGCAAGGCTCTTTCACAATTGGACATGCAGATTTGAAAGCTGCCTCGGGTAAGATAACGAAGCATGAAAAGGCATGTATTGATAATGGACATGCTTTTATTCCCTTTGCCTTTGACACTTTTGGGTATCTAGCGCCAGAGGAGGTTGGACTCCTAGCGAGAGTTCAAAGAGTCATGCACAGTAATGTCATGACTCCTGATTCGAGAGAGTTTGTGTTGAAAAGGATAGGGCTTGCGGCGCAGCTTGTTGGTCGCTTACCTACTATGTAAGAGAATATGTAATGATTTTTCTTTCTCTTGATTAAACAAAGTCCAAAGTCTTACGCCCTTAATATAACTCAAACAAGATTGAGGAGCCAAGGTGCTACCATCTAGAGCTGTAATAGTAAAACAGTCTGCGTTATTGATGGACTGTCATATATACATGGTTTACTTTTAAGCTCTATACTAATCCACAAGATCGAGACCATACCGTAATCTTTGGAAGAAAACTTCAAGAATTGGACCCTCATTTTTCCCTAAGAAAAAATATACCTAACCTTGAACCCTGCTGTTCTGAAACTCATACCCAACTTCCGAAAGAACATCCGAACATAGTAAAGGATTGTGGATTGATATGAATTGAAGAGACTTCGTCATTTTGCAATTTGTAGAGTTATCTACCGTCGACTAATCTATTTTTTTCTACTAAAAGAGAGATTTATAGTAAGCAAATTGAAGTATCCAATTCAATCGACAGTACTACACAATATACCCCGTTCTCTACATTGTGTTTCAATCGAACGAATCGTGTATGCTTTTAACTAGAAGCTCAAGTTTTTATGAATATGATGCATAACCATAGTAGAAGAAACCAAGAGAACAAACACAAATTGAAAATGAACCTAGAAATGATAAAAGGCCAAATGGACTTCGGCCCACACCAAATGAAAATATAGTAAACACACAAAATGCAAACAGAAGTTGACATAACTAAGCAGGAGAGTCTTCCACCTGCTGATTTGATGAAGACATAATCATTGACGTGTCTTTTGTGTGTTGGCCAACATCTCCGACTCAAACGGCTTGCGGGCAGCATAAGAAGTTCCTTCATTTCTATACAAACTCCAGACTCCTGGATCGAATCTTGCCTCATCTTGGTTTGTAATCAACTCATCGACGTTCACAACCACTATAGGGAATATCCCTCGATAGAAATGCTTAGCTTGAACGTTGGTTGTATTCTTTTCACTAAATTTAGGGCCGATTACTTTCATGATTGTCAAATGATGATCCTTCGAAAACGTTTGAACATCAAGGTCATCAAACGCAACCCAATTTTCTGGAACAGTACGGCCAGTCATCCATTGTTCTTCATCTGCGGATGCACCTCTAGCATCACATCTCTCTTCAATCTTTGATGTCAATTCAGAAATTTTCTTCTCAAGAGCTTGCTTATCAGTCACCCTCGCAGCCTTCTCCCGCTCCAGTTGTTGCTGTAGATCTGATACTTGTGCGGTCAAGTTCTTTTCATTGTTTATAGAAGCGACATTCACTGCTTCCGAGTCTGAAGCTTTCTTCTGAAGAGCTTGTTTATCGCTCTTCTCCTGTACCAACTGTTTTTGAAGATCTGATACTTCTGCGGTCAACTTATATTCCTTGTTTCTAAGAGTGGAATTCAGAGATTCCAACTCTGAAACTTTTCTGTCAAGAGCTTGCTTTTGTTGCTGTTCAGCGTCGATGGACGCAATAAGAATACGAGGCAAACTATAGACCGGCGAGTTTGGATCCTCACGAGACAAGACATAACTTTGATCTTGATAGGCCACCCAACCTTGAGAGTTCATCAGAGTGCTATTAGGTTTATTTCTTAAATATGAAAAAAAAGCGGCATAATCACTTTCTTTGTTGATGCCCAAAGAGAGATAAGTTGAGAAAGTGTAGCCTTCTTTCAAAGTAGTGCAATCTTTTGCTGGGGTAAAACTGGTACCGACCGATAATGTTTTGTTAAGCCTGCAAATTCCAATTTGACCTGAAACTATGTAGATAAACAATTGAGGATCTCTAAGCCACGACATAACTAATTTGGTAGAAAGTATAAGGAGAAAATGGAGGAGAGAAAGAAAGTAAAAAAGTTGTTAATGTTTGAAAGAAAAAGGATTTGTTGATCAGGATATGAATGTTTTCTCAAATCCTTAACAAACACTATCATATATATGGATAGATGTTGAATAAATCAGCAAACAAGGCCAGCCACCAGCTACGTACTGCAGCTCAATAATTAATCAAAATATCTATGTATTATTATATGGATGGATAGATGTTGAATAAACGAGCAGACCATTCTACTTTGGTGTTCAACTTATGACTAAGCATGCTGACAATGCTACGGCAAAAGGCAAAATACTTGCTTATACTTTCGATCATTTCACACGAACCATCAAGAAAAATTGATTGAAATTGTCGTCGAAAACTCATAATTGTCTTGCCTGCCCTGCCTCTCAATTCAGAGAGGAGCCAACTATCAGCATGCTTCATAAATTGACTTGTTTGACGTAATCAAACAAGCCGCAGATATAACTTACATACAACCCGGTTACCAGAATCAATATGAGCTCGCGTAGTTGAAAAAACTTCAGCTGGACACCGACCATGTCCGAAGATTTAAAACAAAAACAAAAAAAGCTCGACTCTCATTCGACAGAGTGTAATAATAATTCAAGAAAAACAGTAAAGCTGCAAATTCCATCATATTCAAGAGAACTCCATACTTCTATTTTCTATTGCCTCGCGATATAAAGAACATTACAGCCAGGATTACAGGTTCTACTTGTTTAACAAACTCAGAGTACATTTTGCCCAATAACCTGATATCATAAATTTCATTTTCTCGGCCTGCCTAGTGAATCCAGAATATTCCACCTTCATGCCACCTTTGCGTGCTTATTGTTTTAGGGGCGCTTTCTTTTGTCTGTCGGATATTCTGGCAGGAGCATTAGAATGTGACTTGAACCGACCTCGGCCTCCTTCATCAGTTTCCTAAGGAACATACAAATTAGATTAAGACCAATAGTAAAGTTCAGAGTTTACAGACTACCACAGCTAAAGGGGAAGTAAAAGATCAGGCGTCTAAAATCAACATTACATGAAATACTAACCTTTTTCTTCACAATCTGAACCACGTCCTCGTCTTGAAGAACGTGAGAAAGACCACAAGTTTGGGGATAATGTCTCGAACTTACACCCCAGACGAGCACATATTTGACATCCTTCACGAGACTCCTGTGTATATGGTTACAGAAGTCCTCCACTGTGCAACCACCTCTATCCTGAAAAGGTTACCATTGGAGTGTGTTAAATTCACCGGACTTGGGCGTTCAATTCACTTGAGAGAGAGCATGCAACTTACAGCTGAAAGAACAACAGGGTCACTGAAATCTGGTTGTTGTCCTTGTGGCTTTGTATAAACTCTTACAAGCCCCATTGCATCCCACATCTTTGCAAGTAGTCTATCCAAATTCAGCTGTTTGAAAAAAATGTTGATGATATCATCCCCAAGATTAAAGATCGAGGAAAACAAAAGATTCGTTTCATGCACATTGTTTCTCAGACATGGGCATCTAAGGTTAAGGGAAAGAGAGAGTGAATCTACCTCCAAATTACAACTAATGACGACAGAATTTGGTTGCCGAGCTAGGTGGTCCACATCATCAATACCAACCACATCAATCTTGTTATACACATAAATACATTTCATGTATTTACGGTTTCCTTCAATGACATCTATGAGATCATCCACTGTGGCATCCTCACGGAACAAAAGCTACAAGAGAAAAGGCAACCACGCAGAATGAGATCACATTGCTTAATCACCTACGGTTACAAATTTATAATCACATTGATTTGTAGCCAAGTGACTGGCCTAAAAAACAATTGGAAGGAAAATTTTGAAGATAGAATAACCTCTGCGTTGTGTATCTTATACTCGTGCAGAATTTGATAACAAAGCTTCTCATCAATATGAGTCAACTGCATCGTAGTGTTGAAAGATATACCTCCAGTCTTTTTCCTTTTGAAGTATATCTGGCAATTACAGTAAAAGAATGAAATACGAACAAGAAAACATGACTAACGGTACGTAATATCTTTCAGAGAAATTTACATAGAATAGGATATAACCTGAGGTGGCTTCTTTTTTAAACGCAAACCCACGGCTTCCAACTCCTTTGTCGATATTTGACGATGACCCTCACTCTGAATCAGGTCCCAACATGGACATTTTTAGAAGATAATAAAATGGGTAACTAAAATATAAGTGACAGAGAAGAAAAACATGTATTTCTCAACAAATGAGGCGGTGTGACGGAATCATGGGTTTCGCCACCTTAAAATGAGTAAACATTAATAAAAATGTAAATGCATTATGCATGAGACAGAAAGAATAAGCAATGGTACATGGAACAACCATACATAAATACAAACAGGGAAAATACACTGCATGAGATTAGACCGCTTAATCGAATATAGGAAAAATCATTCTGTCTTACTCTGAAATGCTAAATAGCAAAGAACAACTGGAAGTACTCAGAAGATCAAAAAGAAAAACAAGATCAGACAAGACATAGCGTAGTACAGTAGACCAAAACTCACTTTTGAGGCATCAAGAACCATCAATACAATATCTGACGACTTGGAAACTGCAATGACCTGTATTTCATGTAACAGAAATATAAGAGACAGGGAAAACGGTTTCCAAATAAAGAATATAGATAATCAGGACATGGGGCAATAAGAAGCACCAGGGCGGGTTGGACTGCTTTGTGTTTACCTGCCTACCACGACCCTTTCCTTCAGAAGCACCTTCAATGATTCCAGGAAGATCGAGAAGTTGAATTTTGGTACCATTTGTAATGTATAATCCCAGGAATACACGTAAGCGTGGTGAATTCATATGATGCAGCTTCTGATTTCGTTCCCGTCAACATAGTTAAAAGTGTTGACTTTCCCACACTACGCAGAAGTGTTCAATGTTACTAATTAAACATGGCAATTTTTAAGTTTTCAAGGCACGATTATTTTGTTTCTCCCAACGAGTTTAATAAGATGAAAACAAAGGATAGTTCCTGAAATAACAGACTAAATGTGCCTGAAGTCCATCACCTTTCAAAAAAAAAAAAAATCACCTTCATGGCGTCGTATATCTGTCAAAAACGTGTCCAATTACAAATAACACGTGGGCTGAAGCCATGCGCGCATCTGACACAAGTAACAATACAAATTCATAGATGAAAAAAAAAGTTAAAAAATGAAAATTTTGTTTAATGAAAAAGACCACTCTCTTCTGTGATATAATACAAGGACCACTTTTGTGGAAGTTGTGGGAAAAACAGGGAGTCACTCACTTAGGTCGGCAACCATAATGGTAAGGGATAGGCCACGTTTTTCATGGAAAAACATGGAGTCACTTACTTAGGTCGGCAACCATAATGGCGAGGGATATCCCTTAGTTATCAATTATGTGAATAAGTTAAAATATAACTAACAGCAGAGACGGACCTATGAGGTGGTTAATTAGGGCTCTAGTTCATCCCTAGATTTAGCAAAAAATAGTTAGTATAGGCATTTCCTTGATTTTGTAGTTAGCCCTGTAGATAAATGGATAGTATCCCACAATAGGCTATGTTATCTAGCAAATAGCAAGTGACCAAACCCTTTAGCAAATAGGAACCGATAGTCATAGACTCTTGCCTTTTCATACCAGCAGTTTTGACGAAGAGTTAGAACACTGGCTATGTGATTTGTTATGAAGAAATTTATCACGCCCTTCGATCGCTTGGTAATCAGCCCTACCCAAAAAGATATTTTGGGTCTATCCCGGATTAAGAATGGAGACAAAGGAGATATAATAGGTAAAAAAAATAAAAAAATTAGTAAATAAAAAAAAATGAAAAAGAGAAGTTTTAAGGTAAATGAATGAAAACCGGAAACAGATACTCAGCATCCGTTCGAAAGCAAGTTTCGGGAAAGTGAAAAAGTACAGGAAAAGTGAGTTTCTGTTTTATTTCTATTGGATGTGTATATGTAAGTCACCACCAGCCATCCGTCTGGCCACAGTAGAACAGTTAGCAGTCACCACCAGGCGCAAGTCTTTAGTTTAGGTCCGAGTCTTATGTACTCAATTCTTGTTGTAATTTGTTGTATCCAACTGTAACTATCCAGTATTCACGCTATTATTGTTTAGTTTAGGTTTTGAATCTTTCGTCAATTCTCAGTACTTTGTATTGTATAAATACACAATGAAATATAATCAGTCTCTACAATTGTGAGACAAAATCATATCATTCTTGTAAATCTAAGAATTTCTCTTATTTACAAGGCGGGTGAGATTTGATCAACATCTAAGTATAGCTAATGGATATCGCTACTCTAAATGTGATATGGAAGACCATAGTAGTTGGATTGCACTACAATTAAGCTATAGTGAATCGAAATCATTTACCATAATACTTAGGCTTATGGGTTCGTTATAAGACGAAGGCTTTAATGTAGTTCCATTCCACCATTCAACAAGAATTTTTGTACTTTTATAGGGTTTACCAGTAAATCTTTCTTTTCATACATAAACATGGGTCTCTTTTGATATTCTACAGATTTCAAAAACATCAAGATCAACTTTCAAATTACATCCAAAAGTATACTTAAATCTCATAGGTTTAGAAACCTTCGTCTACAAAGAGGCTAATAATAAACCATAAACCTTCCATCAAACAGGGATGGGAAGAAATAGGCTTCGAATTAGTTTGGTTGTTATCCATATGGGTTATTTGAAGTCTGTTTTAGGACTACCCAATTCACTTCCAGTAGAAATAGTAAAACCTTGTGTGTATGGTAGTTAAAAACAGATCATACTATATTTTAAACGTGGGGACCTTTTTTATATTTTTCTTTTTCTACTGATTGGCTCTCAATACCGAATGGATAATTGTATATGTGTTGTTTGGATGAGTTTTAGTGCTATAAATAGAGCTCCTACCATCCCTTGTAATCACCAAAACGAAAACAAGACAGAATACGAAGAAACTTGTGAGGTTTGAGTATTAGGATGAAGATTGCAATAACCAGTGGGAAGTCTCTAGTTGGTTCCTTCCTCATTGCCAATGCCATCATCATCGTTGCCTTATCTGCCTTCATACGTAAGATCTACTTGATAACTAACATGCATTATCTGTTCATTTCTTTCTGTTTTTTCTTTGTTATATTAGAAAATTGATTGATTTGGTGGGTTTAGTAGTCTTTCATTTTTAAAAAGCAGTTGCTTTAGAGTAATCACAGTAAATTATAAACAAAAATGGCTTTTACAATAGAAATAATGACGAAAAACTTTAAATCCTCTCTCTGCAGAGACGGGATCAGCAGATAAAGGTGTACCACCATTCGAAAATATTTGCCGTCGTGGGGACATTTACGAAGTGACAGGATATTGGAGCTGCGCCAGATGTTCAGAATGGTGTAGAAGTGAATGTAGGAGGATGGGAAGTTCATCCATTGCTGAACAAACGTGTACACCTTATTCATTAGGTACTTACACCGGATTTGAGTGTGTCTGTTGCTGCAAAGACATCCGACCACCAGGGACTCATAATGCACCACCCTCTGTACCCCTTCCCCCAACTCGACCAAATTTTGGAAAAAATATGTGTACGGGTGACCAGAAATATGTCGAGATCTTCCATAACAGTTCTAGTGATTGCGCTCTTAAATCTCTTTGTCAAAGGAAATGTACTGCAATAGGAGGTTCCAGTGTAAGGACCGAATGTATGGGAAATGCTCATAATACAGGTGATGGAATTGCTAACGAATGGTATGAGCAGTGTTGCTGCGATATGCCACCCCCTCCACCACCACCCTCTCCTCCTCCTCCTCCAACATCGCCACCACCGCCACCCTCTCCTCCTCCTCCATCCCCACCACCACCTCCACCCTCGCCTCCTCCTCCATCCCCGCCACCACCACCACCCTCGCCTCCTCCTCCATCCCCGTCGCCACCACCACCCTCGCCTCCTCCTCCATCCCCGTCGCCACCACCACCCTCGCCTCCTCCTCTATCCCCACCACCACCACCAATATGTCCCGAATCATGTTGTCCAGCAGAGATTGAAGTCCCTGTACCAGGTCAAGAACCATGCAGGTATGGAATATTACCCCGAGCACCGATGCCGTCCCTTCCACATGCTCCCGGTTCACTATCATTTGCAGCAATATAGTGAAATAATTATATGAGTTCGCTGCAGATGGATTATTAAGTAAGAAAACCAATGTAGTTTAATTTCGAGTGATGCTGTTTCAAGTAATATTTATAAGCAATTAGCAGCTTCTACTTTCTCGCAGTGTTTATGAACTAGTTTATGTAGTATTGTCGAGTTTTTTCAGTGAAATAAAAATGTTGTATTATGAGAGCTTGATAGTTTTATTTGAAATGAAAGATTTGACTATATGGGTAGTGTGAAATCCTTATTATTTACCCAAAACTCAATCTAAGTGTTGTTTAGAAGGTTTCCTTGATTACACGGCTAATAATTTTCCGTGTGAAATAAATACAAGAGAAATGGAAAATGGTTTGCCGTTTAAAATTTAAACGAAAACTGACGCAAAAACGTGTCGCTAATTTTTTTTCTCAAACGCTTTTGGTTTGCCGTTAAAAGTTTATTATCTTTCCACAGTTAACAATCTTCCATAAACTCTCTAATGTTTTTAATACCCGTAGTGCAACGGTTATAAAAGACTATATTTACCCGACATATGTCATTTTTAAATGCATGAAACAGTCGAACGGTCACTTTACAACGCTACATAGAGGTTAGGACAGAACGTATAAGCATGGAATCGAAGGCAAGGAAAAGCTCGCCTATACACCCAAGGTGCACGGCTCATTAGGTGGGCGCATAGGTGAGCGAGGCCGTCGCCTAGACTTGCATTCCAAGACTACATGGCCACATGGGTGGTTATCAAAAATTGAGATTATTTTGACTTCAGATGCACCAACACCTGCTACATATTAGAACCCACATGTCCCGAAAAATTTCACGAAAGAGGGTGTGACGGTCCTACAACATATCTTATATGTGTCCAATAAATGTAGGTATATAAGGAATATTAATGCCAAACTTTAGCGTAGTAGTGTACACCCAGTTACGTCGTAAGGGCAAGGCCGCATGGAGCCCCAATTTTTTTTATCTTCTTAAAAACCAGGGACGGAGTTAGAAATTCTATCCAGGGAGGGCTAATTTAAAGAATAAAAAATTTAAGGGGCGAAATAATAAACTTTTTTTACAATAATAAGATTTATAAGGGACTTTTAATAGATTTCAAAAGTTTTAGAGGAGGCAGGAGCCACCTCTGGCTTCTACATAGCTCCGTCCCTGTTTAAAACATATAGAAAAATTAAGTGTCAAGATAACATTTTGTCATAATAATATATATGTAACAGTTATTATTGTTATTAAATTTGATATGAACTATAAGTGTCACTAAATTTGTGGGGCTTATTTTTGCTCAAATAACAAGTTTACAAATCAAAATTTAACCAAAAAAGTTGGAAAAAATTAATCGGCGGTGTTGGATCCAAATTATCGCTTTAAATACATAAATTTGTCTCCTTCTAAACTAAAATTCCAACTTCATCTTTGTTTCGGTAACCATAAAAGATTTCCATATATAGCGATCGACTAGGGCACCAAAAAATGTAAGACGACCTTGTGAATACCGTATATCTTTTCCTCCCATTTTTATTCAGTTCCTTCTTCTCTATTTATCTTTCATATCATCACCTATAGACCAAAGTAGTCGAAGTCGTTCCTCGGTGCTACTCGGTTGGGGAGATTGGAGCGAGGAGCAATAAGTTCGGACTTGGAAATCGTCAAAACTCGTTCTAATACTCGGAATTTATTTATTAATAATTTATATATTGCTGCTCATAAGTCATGATTTGTACTTAAAATTTTAACACTATCATGTAATTAAGTGTGTAATATTGTTATATTGAACGTATTTATCATGTATTTAGAGGTTTTTCTATTTTATAACTCTCCTCTAATGGTTATGAAAAATTTATTTTCTGATTTTAGTGCATGCAAGGCTAACTCGGAAAAATCGTTAACTCGTTTTGCTCAAAAATCAGTTCGAATTGGACGCCTTTATCTCTAAAAATCGGAAAGGCCTTGGAATCGGAAATCGCCTCGTTCATATAGCCTGTAGTGAGTAATCGGCCTAGGAGAGCGGTTTTGACTACACTGCTATAGACTATAATGTATATATTTTCTTCTCTTTTTATCATTCTCCCCTTATAAATTTCTACTGTATTTTTTTTTCTTTTTCTTATCACATCTGTAAGTTGATTTTTATTCTTTTGTTATTCACGAATGGATAATCATTTGTTGGAAAATATGCTTTGGTTTCGGTTTTTCGGAAATCAAGTTCATGCAACTACGAAATACTAACAAAGAAAAGAGTTAGAAAAACTTATCGATTTGGTTGATCGAGGCGAGGTACTCCTCTTTCCTTAAAGACAATTCATCCCTGCATACGGTGCTCACGGTTCTACGGATGTTTCCTTCCAAGATATAACGATCAAGCCTTATAGTAAGTAGGACTACAATACTTTTAGGCTAGCTATCGTTGACAATTATTGCGCTCTTAAATGACTATGACTCTAAGTTTTCTACAAGGGAAAGATATTTCAGTCCAATGGAAATGCATATCAATCTTAGAAGAGTAAAAACTACAGCTGCAACTTTAATTTCTTTTAAGGGTTTCCAACATGTTGACAGACGCGCAAACAAAGTAGCTGATCTTTTGGATAAAAAGGGAAGAAAAGAAGATAGAAACGAATGTTGGTTAGACTCCGTACCTAGGTTTTTAATTCCTTCAATAGCTTTTGACTCTGTCAAAGAACAAAATGTCTGTAACTTAATTTCTATTGTAAACACTTCAGACGGTATTAATTCTGAAGATTCATTCATCGGAGGAGCGAATCATAACGATTTGATCTCCAAAGAGTCTGAATCAATGGATTAATCCTCTTCTTTTGGTAATCTATTATACTTTCAAAAAAAAAATGACTATGACTCTTGACTTCAAAACTTGATTTTGTTCTCTTCTAACTTGTGTAAAGAACTCATACAAAACAAAACTAGGAGATGGGTTTATATAGAGTCAATGGTGACTCTACAAGGTGTTTTTTCACCAATAGGTGACTCTCCATGGCCAATGGTGAATCTCCATAACACCTATTCATGACTAGGTGCCTTATGGTGAAAAGGCATAACCCAAACACATCTCTTGGAGTTTAAACTTTCAAAATCATTTTTCACTCACTTAATAATTTTAACTAAAAATTCCAACATCATTGACTTTTTCTAGTTTGTATTGTGGCAATAAGTTGTTAAATATATCACCATTAGATATTTATCAATTCCATGTTCTCTCTTTCGGTTAACTTATAAATAAGATTTCAAGGTGTTCTGCTAAATAAAAAAGGCAACTAATATTTTTTAACGGTCTTCGATTAGTCTACGGTCCTAATTAATACACAACTGCAACGTCGTTTACGACCTAGACCCTAATTAGACTCAAAATAAATTGACCCTTTTACAAAATAGCGTTTTATCATACTACTTAATAGACTTATTACCAATTGCTGCACCAAAAATGAGTGTGATTTTATGAATTGAAGTCTTAAATGTGACTTGTTCATTGATTGTTTGACTCCTTGAGTAATATTATAAAAGCTATCACAAAAAAGTCTGTATGGGTCTAAGACTGATAAATTGTCTGCCCAGATCAATAGTTTATAAAAGCTATGAATAGTTTATGATGGAAAACCCTAATAATAAATGTTCCATGGATTACCAGCCATTTCAGAGGAGTTTTCCAATTTGAAGGGTTAGTGGGTAACCAGCGGGCTATCTTTAACCCGTCCGTTTGTAGCGGACCTTGAAATGTCAACCTTAACCCGACCCTATTTTGACAACTAGCCGACCCAACACGCGTTCAAACAGGCAAGGTTAGGCCTAAACTGCGGGAAGGATAACTCGATACCAGCTCTAGTCATCATGGTCGAAAATGCAACACATTGATGATTGTCTATTAGTTCTCATGTTATTCTCAAAACCATGACGACCGGTAACAACGTTGGACACATGAAAACTTATTTCCGGAAGTTATCAATTATCATGGTTTAGCTTTTCAAAATAAGAAGACTATTCATATTACATCACTAGCCGTCAAGATTTAGGGACGAATAACATGGCGATCATCTGAATATTACTTTCATAAATAAAAAATCTGTGAAAAGTCGTCAAGCTATTCATCCTACAATCTTGACCATTGAAAATAGATATGAAAAGTCATCATAGTAAGGGAAGAGATAAAACATGACCACCGTATAATTGTATTTAATCAATTTAAAATTTTCTGATTTAATATGTCATTCAAACAATAAAATAAAGTATTAGATAAGGTTTGAAAGAATTCATCTGTAATGAAAAATTCTAATCGACGAATTTTTATACATTTGAAAACGATGTAATATAGGGGGGGATTTGACCATTAAAATGATGATGAAGGAGAAAGGAAAGAGGAAATTAAATTGATATCACGAATAATTAACTTAGATTTAATTAGAATTTGCAATCATATTTCCGTAACTTTATCTCTTTTGGTCACCTCTTAACCTTACCCTATTTAGAAATTCGGAGAACTACTCGCGTATAATTATGAATCCATATTTGACTCGTCATTTTCGCGTATGTATGTAACTCTGGCCTTTATTTGCAATTTTTCTGAATTCATTTTTCTCAAAAATTTGTTGCTGAAAGGGGTCAAACACATAACCACAAGCTTTATCTTAAGCGAACAGACCACTAATCTGTGAGGTATATGATGCTCACTTGGTACAGTGGTAGAGATAGAAACTAGAGTAAGGGGAAGCAACATTGTATTAGGGGTATCAAGAAATAAAAATTAGGATTATAGGAAAATTTGGGCTTGGAAATTTAGGCTTGGAAGCCCAATGAAAAAAGGTTGCAAGTGCACGCCCTTGTTGTGCCGGATCTGCCACTGGCTTGGTACATATCTTATACATATTCCATTTTACACACGAAATGATAGTACCCTTCTTAGTGTTTATATTAAATAGATTAAAAAAAATTAAGTTCACACATATCGTATTCTAGGTGCCGAACTTGTATATAATTATATATGTACATATGTTGTTTCGAACTATTCCCAAATTACAGATCCTTCACTGAAAAATAAGTTCCGCCAAAACAAATAATACTCGTTCTTTTGTAGTCCAAGACTTTCTTCGTACCCTGAATTGCTAACTAGTAACCTAACTTCTAGGTCCACCCAAACATCTGTCTGCCCCAATTATTTTGGGTCTCCTCAACCCAACGAGTGTAGTAAGATGAAAACAAAAGATAATTTCTAAACCCAATTATTTTGTGTCTCCCAGCAAGTTTAATAAGATGAAAACAAAGGATAGTTCCTGAAATAACAGACTAAATGTGCCTGAAGTCCATCACCTTCATGGCGTCGTATATCTGTCAAAAACGTGTCCAGTCACAAACAACACGTGGGCTGCAGCCATGCGCGCATCTGACACAAATAATAATGCAAATTCATAGATGAAAAAAAAAGTTAAAAAATGAAAATTTTGTTAAATGAAAAAGACCACTCTCTTCTGTGATATAATACAAGGACCACTTTTGTGGAAGGTGTGGGAAATACTGGGAGTCACTCTCTCAGGTCGGCAACCATAATGGTGAGGGATAGGTCACGTTTTTCATGGAAAAACAGGGAGTCACTCACTGAGGTCGGCAACCATAATGGTGACGGATATCCCTAGTTATCCTTTATGTGAATAAGTGAAAATATAACTAAGAGCAGGGAGGGACCTATGCGGTGGCTAGGGCATTAGTCCATCTCAAGATTTAGCAAAAAAAACCATATCTGGTGTTCACCCAGTTGGCCAGGAACCTGACTCTCAAGTAAGAGGTCAGCGGTTCGAGTCTCCGCTCAAACATTAACAAACTAACATTAAATGAAAAAGAGAAGTTTTAAGGTAAATAAAAAAAAAACTGAAAAAGAGAAGTTTTAAGGTAAATGAATGAAAACCGGAAACAGATACTCAGCATTCGTTCGAAAGCAAGTTTCTGTAAAGTGAAAAAGTACATGCAAATTGAGTTTTTGTTTTATTTCTGGACTGCACTGCAATTAAACTATAGCGAATCGACATCATTTAGCCTAATGCTTAGGCTTATGGGTTCGTTATAAGACGAAGGCTTTAATGTAGTTCCATTCCACCATTCAACAAGAATTTTTGTACTTTTATAGGGTTTACCAGTAAATCTTTCTTTTCATACATAAACATAGGTCTCTTTTGATATTCTACAGATTTCAAAAACATCAAGATCAACTTTCAAATTACATCCAAAAGTATACTTAAATCTCATAGGTTTAGAAACCTTCGTCTACAAAGAGGCTAATAATAAACCATAAACCTTCCATCAAACAGGGATGGGAAGAAATAGGCTTCGAATTAGTTTGGTTGTTATCCATATGGGTTATTTGAAGTCTGTTTTAGGACTACCCAATTCACTTCCAGTAGAAATAGTAAAACCTTGTGTGTATGGTAGTTAAAAACAGATCATACTATATTTTAAACGTGGGGACTTTTTTTCTATTTTTCTTTTTCTACTGATTGGCTCTCAATACCGAATGGATAATTGTATATGTGTTGTTTGGATGAGTTTTAGTGTTATAAATAGATCTCCTACCATCCCTTATAATCACCAAAACGAAAACAAGACAGAATACGAAGAAACTTGTGAGGTTTGAGTATTAGGATGAAGATTGCAATAACCAGTGGGAAGTCTCTCGTTGGTTCCTTCCTCATTGCCAATGCCATCATCATCGTTGCCTTATCTGCCTTCATACGTAAGCTCTACTTGATAACTAACATGCATTATCTGTTCATTTCTTTCTGTTTTTTCTTTGTTATATTAGAAAATTGATTGATTTGGTGGGTTTAGTAGTCTTTCATTTTTAAAAAGCAGTTGCTTTAGAGTAATCACAGTAAATTATAAACAAAAATGGCTTTTACAATAGAAATAATGACGAAAAACTTTAAATCCTCTCTCTGCAGAGACGGGATCAGCAGATAAAGGTGTACCACCATTCGAAAATATTTGCCGTCGTGGGGACATTTACGAAGTGACAGGATATTGGAGCTGCGCCAGATGTTCAGAATGGTGTAGAAGTGAATGTAGGAGGATGGGAAGTTCATCCATTGCTGAACAAACGTGTACACCTTATTCATTAGGTACTTACACCGGATTTGAGTGTGTCTGTTGCTGCAAAGACATCCGACCACCAGGGACTCATAATGCACCACCCTCTGTACCCCTTCCCCCAACTCGACCAAATTTTGGAAAAAATATGTGTACGGGTGACCAGAAATATGTCGAGATCTTCCATAACAGTTCTAGTGATTGCGCTCTTAAATCTCTTTGTCAAAGGAAATGTACTGCAATAGGAGGTTCCAGTGTAAGGACCGAATGTATGGGAAATGCTCATAATACAGGTGATGGAATTGCTAACGAATGGTATGAGCAGTGTTGCTGCGATATGCCACCCCCTCCACCACCACCCTCTCCTCCTCCTCCTCCATCATCGCCACCACCACCACCCTCTCCTCCTCCTCCATCCCCACCACCACCACCACCCTCGCCTCCTCCTCCATCCCCACCACCACCTCCACCCTCGCCTCCTCCTCCATCCCCACCACCACCCTCGCCTCCTCCTCCATCCCCACCACCACCCTCGCCTCCTCCTCCATCCCCACCACCACCACCAATATGTCCCGAATCATGTTGTCCAGCAGAGATTGAAGTCCCTGTACCAGGTCAAGAACCATGCAGGTACGGAATATTACCACGAGCACCGATGCCGTCCCTTCCACATGCTCCCGGTTCACAATCATTTGCAGCAATATAGTGAAATAATTATATGTGTTAGCTGCAGATGGATTATTAAGTAAGAAAACCAATGTAGTTTAATTTCGAGTGATGTTGTTTCAAGTAATATTTATAAGCAATTAGCAGCTTTTACTTTCTCGCAGTGTTTATGTACTTTTGTCGAGTTTCTTCAATGAAATAAAAATGTTGTATTATGAGAGCCAGGACTACAGGGCTTGATAGTTTTATTTAAAATGAAAGATTTGACCAAATTTTTGTCGTCTGAAATAAATAGAAGATAAATGGCAAATGGTTTGCCGTTTAAAATTGAAAACAAAACTGACAATAAAAATATCTTTTTTTTTTCCTTTTTTGATCGAAAGAAAAGATTTTATTAGAAATAAGAATATACAGAAAAGCTACAGGAAGCAGTAAAGAAAAAAAATGAAAAGCAAAAGAAAAATTACATGAAAATAGTTTCCCTAGAATTATGAATTGAAATTCCAAAGCTTAAATGAACTCTTTTACCCGCAGCTGCAACCCAACTGAGTACCATAGACTTCAGATCTATAATCAGGTCTATGTTAGTCCTAAAATTGTATTCAGTCTCAAAATTTATGCAGTTATGTTCACGCCAGAAAACCCATATGATTGCAGCCGGAAACAAACCCCAAATCAAATTACCTGAATTAGAGAAGAAATTGTTGTCCTATCCGTGAGCTAAAGACAACATAGAGTTCGGAAAGACCCAAACCCAGTCACCACCAGGAGAAAGAGAACCTGGCTAAATTGGGGCCTACTGTGATTATTTTGGGCCTATAAATTACTTCATCTACCTAATAGGAAACGATAAGGGGTGTCTAAATTTGCTGAAACTACCAATTTATCCTCTAAAAAATATTAACACTACCAATTTACCCCCATTAACTCTTAATAATAAAACTTAAAAACAAAATCAAATTTTCATTTCCATCCCCTCATAAACCGATTCTTCTCTTCTTCTTCTCCCTCTTTTTTAGTTTTCTTGAAACTAAAACATTGTCGATTATCGACGATCCAAAAACGATTAATCGTTTTCTTCTCCTATAAAATGACGAAACAAACAAGAGTGAAGCATCCTACTAACAGGAAATTTCCTAGTGAGAATAATTCCGGATTTGTTGAAGCAATTCGAAACAAAACGAAGAAAACGGTTGAGGAAGTTGAATCATATTTGATTGCACAAGAGGAGGAAATGAGTCGAATCAGGTACTTTTCTTTTTTTTCGAAAGCAAAAAAATTATATTAAAAGAAAAACCAGCCAAAAACAGGCCAGGTTACATATGAATGACAATCTCCCGGTTTTGCAGAACTTGAGAGATGTCAATGAAGCGAAAAACATCCAGTTCAAAACACCATATATTGAGAGCTTGCTTAACATGCAGAATGATCTCATAAACAGAATTATGTCTACGTCCAAACACCCTACTGTTTCGTTCATCCCAAACTACCCAAATCAAAGCATAATGCAAAATTTTCCACAACTCCTTGCACCTTTCCAATCCCAGGCATTAAAAATCTTCAGAACCGTACGTGGTATAGGCCAAGAAATATGAAACGCTTTTATAAAATAAGTGGATGAATAAGTGATCTATAGATTCTTCCTCCAAGTTGCACATCACACAATTTGCACTTGCGATTTCAATCCCTCTATATCTCAACACATCTCTTGTTGGAATTTTTTTTTGAAATAGACCCCACAATAAGAAACTGACTTATATAGGAATTTTACTCTTCCACAAGTACTTACTAAAGTTGTAGACCTCCATTTGTCCAGCCATAACATCATAGCAGACTTTTGTAGAAAGGTTATTGCCAAAAATATTAACTTCATCCCCTTCATTATCCAAAATACGAAATGCACCCAAGTCTCTTCTTAACAGATCCCATTCCAAACGTTCATTTGAATTTAAAGTTTGATTAAACACACCAACCCAACTTCCTTCGTGGATCATATCAGCAACAGAAGCTTGTTTGTTGCTGCAAGCTTTAAAAAATAACAGGGAAAAAATCTTTGAGGAACCCATTCACCAACCATTTATCATACCAGAACCGAATTCCTTTGCCATTATTCAGATGAAAAGTCATAGCATCTTGAATTTTTGGTACCAATCTTGAGACATTCCTCCAATGACTTCTTCCTTGAAAACCACAATCATCCGTTGGAAGAATAACATCTTCTGAAGCTTTCATATTATGTTGTATTATTCTTCTCCAGAGTGCTTTATTTTTTTTAGAATATTTCCATACCCATTTAACCAAAAGAGCCTTATTAGTTGCTCTTAAACTTCTCACACCTAAACCACCACAATGTTTTGGTCTACAAACCTTTTTCCATACCACCCAAACCATTTTTCTCTTTTCTTGCGTAGAATCCCATAAGAAATTTCTCATTAGAGCCTCCATCTTCTTTTCCACACAAACAGGTAATTTAAACAAAGATAAGTAATAGATATGTATGCTAGAAAGATAATGTTTTATAAGCACTAATCTGCCTACTTTATTTAGGAACTTCCTATTCCATTTAGCCATCTTCTTTTCCATCTTATCCAAAACTGAATCCCAGATGGAAACACTTCTATAAGTAACACCAATAGGAAGTCCAAGATATTTAATTGGCAGTTTCTCAGTTTTGCAACCTAGCTATTTTGGAAGAATAACAATAGTGTCATCAGCACCCACACTAATCATAGTACTCTTCTCAAGATTTAATCTCATACCTGTTAAAGCTTCAAAAATAGAAAGTATAATGAATAGTCTGGTAACTTCATCAGGATCAGCATTCAAGAATATAAGAGTATCATCAGCAAATTGAAGATGAAAAATTATTGTTCCAGTCTCGGCTACTTTGAAGCCACTTATCTGACCTCTCTTAACTGCATCATTCATCAGTATTGAAGTAATTTAAACCAAAATAAGAAAGAGATAATGAGAGATGGAATCTCCTTGTCTAAGCCCTTTACCTTGTTTAAACTTATCAATTACTTTTATATCAACCAAATCCTCTAAACTAGGTTTTAGTAACATGCAATCACTCAAAAATGAAAAAAATTGAAATCAAAATTTTCCGGGTTTTCCAGAATCGGATGATGTTCATGTATCTGTGAACCGATTTTATTAGGAATCGGTTGTTGTTCATTCCCATAAAGACCGATTTCTCTACATGTGTTTTCTGGTTCGATAAATTCGAACCATAATCGGTCAATGTTAATACTCACATAGTCCAATTATGTAACTGTAGGGATAACCATTTTCCTGTAATTTTGTTTTTGTTAGAATCGGATTACATATGTATAGCCACTTCTTAGACATAATCGGATTTCATTTGCATATATAAAAACCTATTGTTGATGTGTAATTTTAAAAACGGGTTTTATAACAGTATCGAGTAAACCGATTGTTGTAAGAAAGAATACCCAATGTTTCTGTAACTTTTTCTTGTTAGAATCGGATTACATTAACACTTATATAAACCGATTGTAGATGTGTTATGTTAGGAATAGGTCTTTATATGTATATCGAGTAAACCGATTGTATATCCTGAATTCTTCTAATTTTCATCCCTAAGATTACATCTGCGGGGCCTAAGTCTTTCATGTCAAAGTTCTTATTTAGCATGCTCTTAGTGGAATTAATTACATCATGTTTGTACCAAGTATAAGCATACCATCAACATACAAGTATACAATCACATAGGCATCATTCACAAGTTTAGTATAGACACACTTGTCATATTCATTGATTTTAAAACTACTAGAAAACATTACTTGATCAAATTTTTCATGCCATTGTTTAGCTGCTTGTTTCAATCCATACAAATATTTTTTGAGTTTACAAACTTTGTTTTCACAACCTTTCACTACAAATCCCTCAAGTTATTCCATGTAAATTTCTTCATCTAATTTACCATTTAGAAAAGATGTCTTTACATCCATTTGATGTATCTCTAGGTTATGAACCTCAACTATAGCAATTAACATCCTAATGGAAGTAATTCTCGTAACGGGTGAGTAAGTATCAAAGAAATATACACCTTCTTGTTGTTTATAGCCTTTAGCTACTAACCTAGCCTTGTATTTTTGAATAGTTCCATCTATGTTACGTTTCCTCCTGAAGATCCATTAACATCCTATGGTCTTACACCCTGAAGGTAAATATACTATCTCCCACGTATCATTCTCTTTGATGGATTCCATTTCACTAATACTGGACTCTTTCCACCATGGATCTTCAGGAGAAATCATGGCTTCTTTATAAGTCTGAGGATCAGACTCTGATAGTGTTACGAAGTCAGGTCCAAAGGAGGTTTTGGTCTTAGTCATTTTACTTCTCCTAGGCTCAGTTTCAACTTCATCTTCCTCTAAAGGTAAAATATGACTAGTTAAAGGGACATCTATGGGATCAACACCTCTCTTACGAGAGTCAGTTTTCAAAGGAAAAATATTTTCAACAAACACAACATCCCTAGACTCCATAATAGTATTCACACCAATTTCAGAAATATCAGAACTCATAACCATAAATCTATATGCAGGAGTATGCTCAAGATACCCTTTGGAGACATAGTCAACAGTTTTGGTTCCTATCTTGGTTGCCTTAGGTTTAGGGATCTGAACCTTAGTCAAAAATCCCCATACTTTGAAGTATGCAAAATAAGGTTGTTTACCTTTCCACAATTCATATGGAGTTTTATCTGATCCTTTAAAGGGTACTCTATTTAGGATATAGCAGACTGGGAGGGCAGCTTCCCCCACAAGTTCGAAGGTGATCCTGAACTAATTAACATGGCATTCATCATCTCCTTAAGGGTATGGTTCTTATGTTCAGCTACACCATTGGACTGAGGTGAATAAGGAGGGGTAACCTCGCGTATTATGCCATGTTCTACATAGAAACCTCCTATCGGAACTCTGTACTCACCACCACGGTGGGACCTAACTGTTTTAATGGTAGTATTCAATTGGTTTTCAACTTCTAGTTTGTACATCTTAAAGGCTTCTAAGGCATCATCCATACCTCTAAGAAAATATATATGGTAGTACCTAGTACTTTCGTCTATAAAAGTAATAAACCATTTATTACCACCTCTAGTTTAAACCGATTTCATGTCAACTAGGTCTGAGTTAATTAATTCTAAGGGTTTAGAATTTCTATGAACATTTTTGCTAAAAGAGTTTCTAGCATACTTTGATTCTACATATATTTCACATTTGTGTTCCTTTTCCAAACTAAATTTGGGTATGCATCCTACATTGGCTAGTTTATGCACTGGCTTATAATTTACATGTCCAAGTCTACCATGCCAAACATTTAAAGACTCACAAACATAAGCAGAAGAATCATACTTATTCATTACAACTGAGTTTACATTCAGCTTATACAGACCCTCAGTCTTATAACCCTGCCCCACATAATCCTTACCCTTAGTTACAACACATTTCCGAGATTCTATTACAATTTTAAAACCTTTATCATCTAACACAACACAAGAAACAAGATTTTTGCAAATGTCCGGAACATGAAGAACTTCATTCAATGTGAGAGTCTTGCCAGAAGTGAGCTTGAGCCCAACTTTTCCTTTTCCTACAACCGCAGCTGCAGATGATTTACCCATATAGAGTTTCTGTCCTTCCCTACCTTAGTGTAGGAGGTGAACATATCTCTGTTTCCACATACATGTTTGGTAGCACCAGAGTCTACCCACCAGTGTCTCACATTTGTTATCATATTTACTTCAGACACCGTGCTAGAAAATTCATCTTTGTTGTTTTCAACCAAATTAGCATTATTTTTATTTTTAAGGTCCTTACGGTTTCTACAGTGAACGGCCATACGTCCAGGATTTCCACAGGCATAGAAATCACCCTTAATAATTTTATTAATGCTATATTTTGTTCTTTGAAACATACCTTTCTTTCCAAGGGGTTTCTTGGAGTTGTTTCGGTTCTTATCACCTTTTTCAGCATTGGAACCTTTGTGTTCAGTCACATGAGCTTTGTTAGACATGTCCCTTGCATCAGATACATTTTTGTCCTTGGAGCACAACAATTCTTCAGCTTGAATCTTCTTACCCAAATCAACCATCACTACACCATATGGCCCATTTTGAGACATATTGATTTTTGGGTTTGAGACACATATATATGTGTTTAGTGCTTCCACTCATATAAGAGTCTCAAATAAAAAATATGAGTAGCTTTAATTCTGATTTTTCAACTACTCTTATAAGTGTCTTAAAATGTGTCTCTACAAAATTTAATAATTTTAATATATATATCTCATTTATTATTTCTTTTCATTATAATTCTATTTTATTTCCCCTTCAAAAATCCAAATTACTTCCCCCAAAATTCCCACCCTTTCCAATTTTCTAAATCTCTCAAATTATTTTCCCTCTTAAATTTCCCCTCAAATTTCCCCTCCAAATCTTTGTCTCACACCAAATAATTTGAACCATGATTTACATTTATTCCCACCATTTTTTTTAGTTCCCACTTTATTTTGGGTTGTTTTGAAATTTAGACAATATTTAATATTAAATAAAAATCTGGTCCTTAAAGAAAACTCTCCAACTCTTTCTCTCGAACTCAACTCTTCTCCGCTCATGCTTCAAAAAAAAAAAACTCTTCTCGAACTTCGCTTTCCCTTTCCTTCCTTATCCTTCTCACCCCGATAGAAACAAGAAAGAAGCCATTTATTTCTTCTCTCTTCTCCTTCATCTCACAAAGTTCAGTACCCTAGAACCCGATTTCTCAGAGATGAATCCCAACTTTCCGCAAATCTATACCAGATTATGTCTTTGAATCTTTCCATAAATCAATACCAGAATAAAGCAGAGATTTTAAGTAACCTAAATCAGATCTATTTTGCGTCAAAAAAACCTAAATCGAGCACAAATTAAACGTAATCTTATTACAAGACCCATTTCACAGATTTGAGTAACCTAATCTCAGGTATAAAAACCCATTTCATATGCTTTGGTTGTTGTGATTTCTTAAACCCTAGAAATGGATTTTAACTCTTTATTTTCAATTTGCAGAAGAAGATTCAGTAGAAGATTCAAGTGAGAAGTATAAATGATGGAAGGGAAATCATCAGGAGATGATATAGTTCATAGTATTAGTCTACAACAATGGATCCAGAACCAGAGGATGAAATCATGAACGAGAAGAACCCACCTCCTTTGGATGAAAACGATATTGCCCTTCTAAAGACCTATGTGAGTTATATTTTTTTTGTTTTTTGAAAACTCGATCTAGGGTTCATATTTTGATATTTTCTAGTAATTATTTTTGTTAATCTTTTCTGGGTTTGACTGTTTTGTGATAATTGTGTACTGATCTCTGAGTTTGATTAGTATTTTTAAGTTGATTTTAACTTTTTTAGGGTTTAATTTTGGGGTTCAATTGTTTGAATGTGATTTGCAGGGATTGGGTCCATACTCAAACAATATTAAAAATACTGAGAAGGAGATTAAATAGATGGCCAAGAAGGTCAATGATTTATGTGGTATGCCCTTCTTCTTTTTTCACTGTTTTAACCTAATAATTCGTAAATTAGTTGGAATAATTTGTTGTTTTCTATGCCGTAAAACCTATTTGAGAGTGTAATTGATGAAGTTATGTAATGAATTATAGGGATTAAGGAGTCTGACACTGGGTTAGGAGCCCCGAGTCAGTGGGATCTTGTTTATGATAAGCAAATGATGCAGGAAGAGCAACCTCTTCAGGTTTCCAGCTTTTTTGTTGTTGTTGTTGTTTCGATCTGATTTAGTTATGACTATGTGTAATTTCAGGGTCATAAATGGTAGTGAAGAACATAAGTGTATGGTATCCAGCTATGTGTATAATTGCAAAAGTGATACTTGCACTGGGGATGTCTAATTTTACCTTCACTAAGGTAGTAATACTGGTAAGGTGTTTTTTCCCAGTTGAGAAAATTATTGCTGGTAAATTGTTTGATCTAATGCTTCACTGATCATGGATAGATTTTAATGTTTTCGTTTTGTTTTTGATGGATGATAACATCTGGTCAGTTGGAGAAAATGAAAGTGGAATAGTGTAAAGTTTATTTGAGGAAGAAGGGTTCAATTAGATTTTTAAAGTCGTTTCATCTTCCTGCTAGTTTTGTAATTTGATTACACTGCCTTTTATCATAGCATCTAGGAGTGATACTATCCCTCCATCTGTGGTTTTATTGGATGGTTTGGTTTATTAAGAAGCGTAAGAACTTTGTGTGACAATTTTCTGCTACTTTACCCAAGTATGCTTCTTCTGCGCAGAGGAGTCTAAAATACTTCAGTCAGGTAATTTTAGTAACTTGAGCTTGTCCAGTATGATTTTCAGTGGTTTTCTGAGGGACCCTTGTCAAGTTCTTTGTTCTTGCCTCACTTGATCAAGTATGTCGGGATTGATGTGTGCATATGATGTTACTTCCTTAGTTCTTTTGGGCCAGTTCTGAAATGACATTACTTTCTGTGTGAATAATTTCCCTAACATGTTCTTTTGCAGCCTTACCTTGATCTGGCAACCAGTCATAGCACTGGTAAAATTGCTGAGTTAGAGAGTTGTGTGGCAACACATATGGAGAAGTTTGAATCTGTGAGTTTCCATCTCTTCAAATCCAGAGGCTGACTCATACATATCTAACTCTGTCTCTTCAAGACATAGCCACCACTGTCCAGCTGAATACGCCAAAGGAGGCTGAGATGCGTGTTCTTCAAATGGTAATATACTATTTATGTATGTACACAGTTGCAACATGATCTTTAACAGCAATTTGAATGCTAGTTGTTTATATATAAGCGTGTGTATGATTTTCTTAGATTGAAGATGGTGAGATATTTGCAACCATTAACCAGGAGGATGGAATGGTCAGCTTCCTTGAGGATCCAGAATAATATAAAAGTTATGAGATGATTGAGAGTATTGATACCTCAATTCAGAGGTATGTCCTGCTTTAAGTTCTTGCGAAGAAAAGTAGTGAACAATAGTTACAATACCGTGTGTTAGGTCATATTGGACTTGAAAAATCATTAGTTAGTACTGGTTGTGATGATGTGTTTTTGGGACTTAATTTCAGGATTATGTCGTTGTCAAAGAAGCTGAATTCCGTGCATCAAGTTATATCATGTGACCCTGCTTACCTAGGAAAGGTATGTACTATGGTTTATTAATCCATCATTTTCTATTTGCATATGAACTGGATGAGAATAACTGATAGATGGTGCTGGGTATTTCATGCTGAGAGACATCGCAATCAGAAATTTGAAATGGACGACTTTGATAACGTGCCCCAGAGATTCAACATGTGAAAAAAGTAGTACAGTGTGCACAGTATATTTTGAATCCTCAATGATAGATGCCGATGCTAAATCAATTCCATTGGTTTTGTCTAGTGTTTTCATTTTTTAGTGAGCGGGAGAATAGATAGAGATGGAGGACTACATTAGACTTTTGCAAGAAAAGGTGAAAGAGAAGGAACCGAAACGCGACGAAGAGAAGGTATGCATGTCAACATATGCTTTCAGCTCATGTATTAATATCCTCTTCATTTTAAGCGTACTGTTAATTAGATTTTAATATGGGAAATTTGGGAAAACGAGAAAATGGTGAGTGTATGGTCTGTGGTAAAAGAGTATTTATGTCTCTTTTCCAGCCCGACATGTTGGTATACATCATAGTGTAGGAGTAAGACTACTCGACCTTGTAGTTAGATCGTTTTCTTTCTAATCAAAGTTGATTCTAGTTTACGACTTTTCCATTTTATTTCTGTTATTTCTATCTTGTTTGTAATACGAAAAGGTTTTAAGAAAAGTTAATTGAATGACACAGGTACTCATTGCAAATGGAAATGTAAGTTGAATAGTTGATTTTGGCAAGGAAGTGGTGGAGGACACAGAAGAGAGCGATAAGAAGGAGATATCCTCAGGGGGCTGTTTCTTTTTCTATTTCGCGTTTGTTTTAGTGTGATTGTATTTTTAAATGCAATAGTCTACTAGTGGGTGAGATCGCCACCAGCTTGAAGTATCATTTGAATTATACTCTTAAGTGCAATGGTCTGATTTTGAATGTGCAGGTGCAGGAAATTTTGAAATATTTTTTTTTTTTAAATCTGATTTTTATTTGAGACCCATATAAGCGTTGTTTAAATTTATTTTGCGTCGCTTTAAATAGCCAGAATAAATAAATATGGTTCACTTACTAAACCGTCGTAAACATTTATGAGACACATACAAGCGTCTCAAAATTTAATTAAGAGACGCTTATAAGGGTCTTTAAATCCGTCTCAAAATGTTCCCTACGCCAAAATTGAGACACTTATATGTGTCTCAAAAAATCAAGGAGACACCCATATATGTCTCAAAACCGTCGATTTGGTGTAGTGCATAGTGACTTCACCAGTTTCATGTCTCAGTTTCTTCTTGTACTCAGACCAGGAATAAGGCAATTTCTCAATGAAAGTAGACACTTGAAAAGTTTCATAAATCACCATACCTTCCGAAAGAATTTTATTCATAATTTGCTAGAATTCAAGGAATTGATCAACCACAGATTTGTCATTCGAAATTTTAAATTCATGAACCTAGCTACCAAGCATTTCTTACTTCCAACAGTTTTAGCTTGGTATTTTGCCTCCAAAGCAGCCCATAAATCAAAAGCATAAAATTTCTCCTTAGCATTGTAAAAGTCATACAAAGCATCCTCTAAACAATTCAGAATATGATTTTTAGCCATGTAGTTATTCCTCTTCCAATCTTCTAAAATAGACTCACTACCAGCATCATTCAAGGATTCATCAAAAGGTTTCAGAACATAAGAATCCAGTTCATGGTAACTCAGAAAAAATAACATTTTCGACTGCCACCTCTTAAAGTCTTTCCCAGAAAATTTGGCAGGCCTTTCAACATCGTTCTTACCCATTGTTATAGATAGAAAAGAAATATCGTGTTAAGATTGTTGCAACTGTAACAATAAAACACTAAAAGAAGATGTGAAGATGTTAGAAATTAATTTCTGAAAGGGAAATAAACACTCAATTTGGACAACAAACAGAGGACAAAGTCACGTGTTCAACACGCTGTCCTTAACACGATAGTTGACCGGTACGCCTCAAGAATGAGTGATGCCTATACCGCGTGGTCAAGTCGTATCCAGGATAAAATTTCCCGTTGCAAGCATTGTTAGCACTACAGTACTTTCCCACTCTTACGAACTCAACAACAATGGAACAAAGAATTGAAAATACCACACAGAGGGATAAAGACGAAAAGAAGAGGATAATAGCTCTTCTGGACACAAGTTGGAATGAATAATTTGAGTGGTTTATATAGGGGAAAAGAGAGAGGTCAAATTGATGTGCATTAAGAGCGAATTAAAGAGAGAATAAATCAGAATTAAAGACAAAATAAATTCGAGTTAATTTTCAAGATTTTCCATAACAGCAATAAAACAACCATGCACATTATGTGGACACAATAAAAAGATGGAGAGAAAATTATTCTCGCCAGGTCAAACGCCCTCCCATCATTAACATAAAATTTAATTTAGTATAAATTATTTTAGGAAATAATTCAAACAAAATTTCGCCAAAAAGGTAAGTCTTGGTGATTTATGTTCTCGGCGCAAGCACGAGCCCGACCCCGAGCCCGAGCCCTAAGCCTTAGTGAAACAAAAATATTTCGCCTCACCCGTTCCACCCACATTGTTTTACTAACTATCCACAAAGGAATAGCTATATAGTGGAACTCCTCTTTAGTTATACCCAATGTGGGACTAAATGACCTATTTCATTCACTCATAGAAAATGAGTAAGAGCTCTTAGAGACCCAAAGATCCTAAGTTCCATTCACACCAAGACCATAAAATCAAAACATTAAAAACACATTTTCTCCAACATAAACAATTATCCACAGTTCAGATCTCCGGCTGGTGATTAGTACCAGTAAATTCTGTAATGCACGAATAAATGAATGCAATAGGATTGGTTTGTTAAATTTCATGTTCCTTTCTCAGATATTGATTTGAAAATGGGTCCAATGTAAGGAGCATTTTAAAAATGGAATTCTCTTTTCATCAGATCAAAGAAGTAAGTAATATTATTTGCTTGATTTTAACGATATTAGTCTTTTTTTGTTTATTAAAAAAAAATACCACTTTCTTTTACAGTTTCATGGCAGCATGAAAGAAAACAAACAACTAAAATTAATCCCAGTCCATCTCGTTGTCAGACTCTTCAAAATTGAGCAAAGCATCGTCATCTCTAGTAGTATAAACACTTTCAATATCAGCATCATCTTCATAGACAACTTTCCATCGTCCTTGTTATGGTGCAACATAAGTGACGGTTTCTTCCGGAACATCACATGTATCCCAAACAAAATTGTCATCATCATCCTGCTGCGGTTCAAGTTGTACATCTTCCATAGAATAAGTCGACTACAAATCCTGTGATGCTTCCCTAGGACTAAAATTTGTATTAATATCACGCACCGGCATATCATAATAGTTCTGTGGTTTTAGTTTTATCATTGTCTTCCATTGGGACACCTTTCCCTCATTCACATACATAACTTGTGATACTTGAGAAGGTAACACATAAGGTTCATCTTTCCAACAACTTACAGTTCTATTAATTAACAACAGTAACAACTCAATGTTTATCTTTCCTGCATCCCTTATCACTATCTACATCCCGCCAATCACATTTGAAAGGAACAACACAGAATCCACCCACATACCTCAACTATATAATATCAGTTAGCACTCCAAAATAATCCTTCTCGATGGTTAAACATACTCCAGCGTTTTGTGTCGTTCTTCCCTGCTCCCAACATTTTGTCTCAAAGCGGTACGTACCCATTGAACATATAAATGTTGAAAGACATAGCTTCTCGGCAAGGACCTCCGGCCAATGATAATAGTTCTGCACTCACCTGATTGATCTCTTTGTGCAATTCGTAAATCTGTTTGTTATAAAAAAAATCCCGCCGAAGTCAGAAATCATAAGAAGCCTATGTGGCGAACAAAACATGCATGTTAATAGTATTGAATTGAGACTCAATTTATGTTCAAACCATCTAGGAAATTCTTGGGTGTGTTTTCTATGTGCGTGGCTAGTTCCTTCAAGGATAGCTTGTTTGTGTTCACTATATATTGCCATAAGAAAATCATTGAAATTACATGTGGACGAAAAGAATCTCACATTCTAGCATTATTCACTGTACATAAGGATAAAGAGAAAGTAGAGAACACGTACTCCTCATATTGGTGCACTTCATCAAAATTCTTAAGAACAACCAATTTCATTTGTTGGAACTCTTCCTATGAAAACGAGGCCACAAGTTTCTTACCTTGAAATTCACCGGAATGTCTGAAAACAGACAACTTAGTAACCGCTGATTGAAATTGATTGTTATCCTCGTTTTTACCAAGTTGATTAAACTTCGTAACTACACTATTCATATAGCGCTCAATTAATACGAGAGATTCTTCTATTATTTGCCGTTTCACTATCGAGCCTTCGGGATGAGCTTTATTCCGCACATAACACTTTAACTTCCGCAAGTACCTGATACATATGATAGAAAAACTATTGTGTACTCGATAAACAAAGTTCAACTAAATTGACAGTAACCAAAATGAACTAGTGAAAGTCGATCAATCTTTGATATCAGGGTAACTATGACATATATAAAGCCTCATTTGGAAATTCATCCATAGCTAAAATCTGTGATATCACTTAGACAAATCGCATATGCACCTGACTAAAGTAACAACCATTCACAAGCTATTTACATGTTCGATAGTATATTCCACAATAGCATATATTATTAAATTCCTAAGTACCTTAAGTGTGTATGTATATACACTAACCGTAATAGAATATCTTTACAAATACCATAAGATCACAGAAAAGGTAAAATTTCCAAGGAAAATGACATTGATATATTCATACCTCTCAACTGGATACATCCAACGATACTCCACCGGACCACCAACCTTTGCTTGTTCTACTAGATGAATGGGCAAGTGCATCATCACAACAAAAAAAGATAAGGGGAATATCATTTCTAACTTGCACAATATGATTGTAATACTGTCTTGCAGTTTGTCTAAGTCAGCCATATTAAGGACAGTAGCACACAGAACTTTGAAAAACATACATAACTCAGTCACTGCTTCACACACATCATCTGGAAAATTTCCACGAATTGCAAGTGCACAGTAAAGGATAACCTTAAATAATTCTTACAATCAGGATAAAGGTGTTGCTCAGACTCCTCCGACAACCGGTAAACATTAGCAGTATCGTAGTCCGAAGCTACTCCGATAGCACTTAATAACTCATCCCAATCATCTTTTTCCGTCAAGTCATCTTCAATTGTTCTAGCAGTACCCAAAGGTTCCCTTCCCTATGGCTCCCCATGGTATATCCAATTAGTATATCCTTTCGTTAACCCATGACGCAATATATGTTGATGAACTTCATCTTGAGATAGGAAGCCATTGTTATTGCAGTACACAACATGGACAACGAATTGATTCCATCTCAGGTTGTATATGCTCAAATGCAAAGTCTATGAAGTTTAAGACTCCCTCGAGGAATTCCTCCTTACTCCTACGCATTTTAATCCAACTCTTATCCATCGATAATACATGTATAAAACAGGCATAAATAAATTGAAATGCCAAAATTAATAATCAAATATCGAACAACTAAAGAGCATACTTTCTTAATTAAAGATTTGAGATTAGAGTATACCTTGGAACTTGATTTCGGAGGCCGACGAACATTATTCTCAATCCTTTTTCTCAATTTTGCAATGTGACTGGAAGGGTCGCTTATCTTTTCAAGATCTTGAATTTGAGAAGTAGTATCTTCTTCTATGGATACTTCAGAAAGTAATTGGGGTTTTGTCCTACCATCAACAGGTGCTATGAATAAAACCTGCATAAGAATAGAGGACATCTTTAAGAGGTAAGCATTTTAAACTTCAAATCTACTCCATCCCTAAAATACCCTAAGAATTCAATAGTCTGAGCATTCATACAAAACCCCAAACAATTCCAACCAATCCTGACTTTACCCACCCCCAACCACCACTCACCACAAATCCAATTGGTAAAGCTTCACTTGATCCCTAAAAACCCCTATGAATTCAATAAAAGAACATATATATCAATACTTTTCGAAGGAACACTTCCCCTAGGGGAAAACAAAAACAGGCTCCTTAGGAATAAACCAAAGGAAAATGGCAACTGAAAATGATTTTTTTTTTTTTTTTTATTTGCAAAATTAGTAAAAAACCATAGATCTAAAAGAAATGGGAGATTACCTGTGTTAAGAACACCTTCAATCACCAACGAAATCTGCAAACACCAAAACCCGTAAATATTAGAGGCGAAAAACAAAGTCTAGGGTTATTTTTTACAGAAAATCCAAGCTAAGATTATAATTAATAGTATCGAGTGCAAAATTAAGGTTAAATTTCAGTACCTTGTTTTTCTAATTCTTCCGATTAGATAAAAACATAAGGTAAATCAAAGGAAATAAGCATTCTTGCTGCAACAAAAATTTGGCTTTACCACACCCAGGTCTTCAGATCATGAAGATGAGAAAAGGGATTTTAAGATTAAAAGTATTAGTGATGGAGAACCAGTCAAGGAGAGAACAAAAGTGGAGATCAAAAGGTTTTTTTTTCCTCTGGAATCTCGACTGGTAAAAAATAAAAAATCACAAAAGTGAAGAGAGGAGGATGGAAGTGAAGTGAATAGAGGAGGATGGAATGGAGTCAAATCGTTATGACTTTTTTTATTTTTTTGAAGCACGTTAGGATTCTATTTGTACGGTGAATGATGAAAAGTCATACGACTTATACGGATTGTGCAATTTTTTGGACGGTGGATATTTGGTTTCAGGTTTTCATACGGATAAAGGTAAGTTTGAAAGAAAAAAATGGGGGGATTTTGCGTTTCCCCCTCATTTAAAATAGCTAATTTTCATTACCCCCTAGAGATTTATAATAGGTAAAACCCCTTTAACTTGGATGTGCCGTAACTGGGCAGTTAAGTACAACACGTGAAGTGCACCCGTGTGACACTAAAATAATACTCATATACGTGGCGCATTCTGAGCCTCAGTTTCATTTTTATTTTATTTTTAAAAAAAGAAAAAAAGAATATACGAAGACATCACCGCCGCTGTAACTCATTCATGTCGTTCTACTCCATCACCAGATTCTGCATCACCGAAACCTTAAAAATCAATCCCAATTTTTCACAATACTCAAACACCATTCAAGCAATCACCAAATTTTTATCCAAGTTAAAGTATAATTCTGGATTATAAGTGACGCCATTAATGGAGAGTTCAAAAGGTATTCGTACTTAACTAAGCACTATGCAAATCTTAATTCAAGAGCCTATCATGTGATAACTTATCATATGCACTATCCCATCGATAAATAAATTGATCATCAATTAGTAAATCCGATGAGCAAATCAATTTTGCTGTTGTTGCCCCTATCAGTTGATCCCCTGAGCAAATCAAATATAAGAAAATTAAATAGAATATATAAAAATATCAATCCCATAAGTTTCGATGCCCACATTAATTTTATCGTTGTTGCTGTTATGGGTGGTGATGTTGGATTCAATCTCATCTCTCAAATCAAATTAGGGCTTAGTTTTGGGTATTTTTCATCTGGATTTTCTTTGTTCTATCATGTTGTCGTCTGATTTGGGAATTAAATGATGGCAACTAAGAGAAATTGAGGGAGATTAATTTGTATATTTTTCCCTAAACAAAATCAGTTGCAGAGAAGAGGCAGAGAAGACAATGAAGAAGAGATGGGGATTTATATCGTGTTTCTCGTGTGTATCGGAAGAGATCGCAACACGCATGTGAACTGCACGTGTTGTACTTAACTGCCCAGTTACGACACATCCAAGTTAAAGGGGGTTTTACCTCTTATAAATCTCTAGGGGGTAATGCAAATTAGCTATCTTTAATGAGGGGAAACGCAAAATCCCCCAATAAAATGGAAATGAAATGCAAAAATTTATAAGTGAAGTGCAAAATATGGTTCAAATCGGTATATTTTGAGTTTCGATATAAAATTTAACTAGTCCAAGAAATCATGGAGATAGTATCTTAAGAATTAAGATAAGTTCAACTGCATCTTAAGCCACCTTCAATCTTGGAGATAATATCACAAGAAATTGTGTTTTATTTGTGCTTTCTCTTTGTGTTTCCATATTGAATTTCGACTAGTCACATAGGTCATGAAATAATTTAGAGTATTCACACAGGTCATGAAGTAGCTTTAGTTCACACTGGAATTTTTAGGTTAGGGAGGGTTATGACTTCAAACTTTGAGTGATACAACATCGAAATCGATAAGTATGAAGCTCAGTGTTGATTCGAACTTCAAATATGGTATAACAAGATACAAACTATGAACCACAAAGCTCCGGTAGGGTTCTCACTTCAAACATAGCATGCTACATTATCGAATTCGACTAATATGAAGCTCAGTGTCGATTCACACTTCAAATTCGGTATAACAACAAACAAACTATGAACCATGAAGCTCAGGGTGGGTTCCGAATTCAATCTTAGCAGGGTACATCATGGAATTGATAAATATATATCGGTATTGTAACATGTCCTGTAACTTAAAAAAGAAAGGAAGAACTCTAATCCTTTGATTTACCTTATGTTCCATGGATTTTTTCTTTGAAGTTCATAGATGTTCTATCTTTTGCACTATTAAAAGAAGAATTAGCTTCTTTACATAGGTTGTTTTTATTGTTGCTCTAATTTTACAAACTATAAAACAATCTTGCTGAATCAGTGCCTAATTCTTACACTGGTCGGAACCAAATAACACACCTTTTGTTTTATGTGTTTGTAGTGTGTGATTTGTTTTTCAATCCAAACGTTTCTAACTCGAAAAATTAAAACTAGTCAAACGAATATACACAGCTAGAAATCTTACTTACAATTTCACAATTAGAGTTGTCAATTAACTAGAATATTAAGTTCAGGTTTTTTTACTTCCAGGAGAGAAGCAAAGAAGGAAGAGGAAAGAAGATTGTTGCTTTGGGAAGATATAATCTTATCTCATGCACTGTTTATGTACGAAAATGGGTTTGCACTTTTTTCTACACATAATATACCCTTGCTATAAGTTTTGGGTGCTGGTAAATGTGAAGTTTGCTTGTTAAGTGATTTCCCTATAGTTGTTTTAGAAATGGCTAGAAATAGAGGGTTTTTTTCTTTTCTTTTGATGTATCTTTTTTTATGCTTTAAGCTTTCTAAAGTTTTCTTTTAAAAAAAGGAAAAAACATTTAAGTTTTATGGATTTTTTTTTTTTTTTGTGAAGTTCATTTATACCTTTGCTGTAAGTTTTGAGTGTTGGTAAACTTGTGAAGTTTAGTTTGTTGAGTGATTTCCCTGATTTTTGTTTTCAGAAATGGTTAGACATAGAGGTGGTCACATGAAACAAGTTTCCCGTGGTGATCCCATGACCACTCCACAGTACTCTTATTCTCCCCCAACACAAGAAAGGGCGTCGGCTAATATGCGATCTGTAAACGGTAATAATATTCCCTCCCCTTTCTCGTAGTTTCTGCCTTATTTTGTTCATCGTATCATTTCATTTGTTTTTCATATATAATCGTTTTGTTTACTCGTTACTGCTGCTCTGAGCTTTATGTAGTTCTATTGATGGTGGTTTTTAGCCTAGGGTTAAAATTGTAAAACACTCTAAACCCTAGTAGACAGTGACACCACAACATTTAAGTAATCAGCATTTACTAGGCGTATTTATTGAAATCTTTAATGTTTCTGTAAATAATTACCAGGGTATGTTTTCAATTAGGGTTATGACAAGCCAAACCCTAATTCCCACGTGTGCCAATGGCAAACCATGCCAACCACACTAACATGCAAACCATGCTATCCACACCTGTGTGTCAATGGAAAACCATGCCAGACACACTAACCGCGCCAAAGCATGCCAACCATGCTAGCCGCACACCTATGCCAATGGAAAATCATGTCATCCATACTAACCGCGTCAAAGCATACCAACCATGCTAACCACACCCTGTGCCAATGGCAAACCATTTTATCCACACCTACCGTGCCATGCCAAACGCACCTCGACATGGCCTCATGCCAACTTTGACGCGCCACCATGCTGGCCTTCCCTACGCGGATACCAAAATGAAGGCATGCAACAATCAACGGTTGCCCTTCAATCCCAGGAGAAAATACTGGCCATCCAAGATTACCAAACGACCTTTCGCCCAAAAACCTAGCTTGGTCACGCACCTCGCCAAAGGTAGCCATGCCATGCGCCCATGGAAAACCCTTGGCCCCACATGCCAAGGAAAAACCGCACCTAGCCAAAGCTAGCCATTCCATGCGCCCATGGAAAACCCTTGGCCCCACATACCAAGCCAAAAATGTACCTATCCAAAGCTAGCCATGCCATTCCCCATGGAAAACCCTTGGCCCCACATGCCAAGCCAAAACCGTACCTAGCCAAATCTAGCCCTGCCATGCGCCCATGGAAAAACCTTGACCCCACATGCCGAGCCAAAACCATACCATGCCAACGGCATGACAACCTAGACGCGCCACCATGCTGGCCTTCCCTACACGGCTACCAGAAAAAAGGCGTTCAACAATCAACGGTTTCCCTTCATCCCAGGAGAAAATCCTAGCCATCCAAGGTTACCAGATAACACATGGAAACCTTTGGACTGAAAACCTAGGTTTTTCCATGCCAAACCATACCATGCCAACGGCATGCCAACCTAGATGCGACACCATGCTGTACTTCCGCACACGGCTAACAAAATGAAGGCGTGCAACAATCAACGGTTTCCCTTCAGCCCCATGAACAAATCCTAGCCATCCAAGGTTACAAGAAAACACATGGTAACCTCTAGCCCGAAAACCTAAGTTTGCCCACGCCATACCATGCCATGCCAACGGCATGCCAACCTAGCCGTGCTACCATGCCGGCCTTTCCCATGCGGCCACCAACAAACGAAAGCGTGAGACGATCAACGGCTACCTTTCCTCTTAAGATGAAAGATCTCGACCGTCGAAGGACACTAAGATACCAAGTCTCCCAAGCTCGAATTTCCAGGCAACCATGAAGTGCCACATGTTTTCCACAAAAATATTCGAGACATCAAACACATGTCACAAACTGGGGGATCCTCTTTGGGTATTGGTTTAGCGGTTTACAGCATGCGGCGTACACTAAGCCCGTCATAAGGAAGTGTCATAAGGGTGAGGCGGTCAGTAAATATAGGGAGTCAATGGTGAAACTCTCAACAATTAATTTCATGCCTTAACAACCTTATGGAACATCAATTCCATACGTTAAACGTTTTATGGAACATCAATTCCATACGTTAACAATTTTATGGAACATAAATTCCATGCATGCGGTTATCACCTCCTCCCATTTACTTACCCATTTATCCATCCCTTAATGAGACCAGAGTACGTTTCACTTGGACTTGTATAAATAGGTCTTACCTATTTCCACAGAACAACAAGTTCATTCGGGAATATACAACACTTAGAAAATACTTGCTAGCTTACCATTTGTTAGCCTTCCCACTTTTCTGATACAAGTCATAGTAACACAACTACTCCAGAATCAACTATTCTGGTCTCATCACTTTCCTTGATTTCCTCCCCAAAATCCACCCATTCTCCTCCACTTTGTGACCAAAGCAAGTCCGGAACGACCATCTCTTGGTTAAGGCTGGATTTGTACAGATTGATCTCTCGAACTTAAAGTACTCCATTGCAGTACATTGCTTAGGGTTTAAATTGTTTCTCACCCGTACATAGTGGAAGACTGATCTATCGGTTGCAATATCAGTTTCAATTCCTAATTTCATCTTCCAAACGTCGATCCCAATATGGAACTCAGGTCTGGATCAGATGCCGAGAATACCAACACAGAGCACGCACCTGGTGTTAACGTTACTTCCAACAACGTCGTTACATCATATACCGACCACGGTAACTCCTAAAATACTTCTTCAAGCGCAACACCGCCAATCACCAGGGACAGAGCTGCCGCCGCCTATAATATCTCTTCACAACCTCCTAATCACGGCAATATATAAAACGTCCCTTTGGGAGCTACGACACCAGTCACTAGAGCCAGAGTCCTTGCTACCGCTCCTAATGCTTCTTCAAGCACGGCTCTTCCAACCGAAACTAAGATCCTGAATACTCCACTGATGGGACGAGAAACCGGATGGGACCATAGGAAACCGACCTTATGTTACATCGCTGATTTGATGGAACGACAACATATGCTCACCAGAGCTCATACGGATATGGTTTCGACACAGAAAGAAGTACTCTTCTTTTTCAATGCCCTAACAGAGTGACTACCACGCGAATCACGCCCGCCAGAGCCGTCTAGGAACGTCTGCAACACCCCCGGCGCTAGCACCTCGGCAGAACACGCCTCCGCAGACGAGGAGATTCACGCTAGAATCCTATTGGAAAGAAATCAGCCGTCCAACTTCGTCACAAGAGAAGATCTGGAGAAACTCCTCCGAAACCGAGTCAAGAATGATGAAATGGACGTGCATCAGCACCAACCCCCTTACCCATCTGAGATACAAAGAATCGATCTTCCAAGGGGATACTCCTCTCCTGAATTCAACCTGTATGATGGCACCATAAATGCACATGAGCATGTCTCCCGCTTCTTGGAGTCCCTTGGATAACATGAATACAATCACGTCCTTCGTATAAAGGAGTTTTAGAAATCACTTACCGGAAGAGTGTATACATAGTACAACAACATCCCGCCGAACAGTATCCCCAACTAGGGTAGCATGGTTACCGAATTTTACAAGAAGTACTTCTTCGTTTCTGAACAAGTTACTTTCTCATACCTTGGGAGAATGTACCAGTGGGATAACGAACACACGAATAATTTCGTTAAGAGATTAAATGTTCATGTACTAGACTGTCATGACTTAAACGTGACCGAGAAACAGCTGGTGAACGCACGCATCAATGGTATGGTTCCTATTTACCGTTCCTTGCTAGAGCACTTGTGTTTCCGGATATTCAAAGAACTCCATGAAGCCTCCAGATTTTATGCAACGATAGCACCAGCATTAATGGATAGGTCTAGACCGACTCGAGCCGAAGACATGCGCGAAACTCGCGATAACAGGCGCCTCACCAGTAAGCAATTTAACGCTGGCCCCTCCTCTGTAAACATAGTGAACGGGAGAGGGAAAAGGAAGCCCCAGCTGTAGACCATCATCCTAAATGTGAAGTACTGCACAACGGGCAACCCCTCCACTGAAGGCCATCCCTAAAGATCCCATGCGTCCTCACGAAACTGAGAGGAATGCCCAAGATTTCCTGTTTCCCATCGAGGAGGTGATTGATCTCCTATAAGCATGGATTCAAGGCAATGTCATTAGACTGCCACCTCCCAGACGCCCACTGATTGAGGCCGAGATGGCAAACCCCAAGTACTTCCACTACCACAGATGTTTTCACCACCCAACCAGTGATTGCAACAGACTAAAGCATATCTTCAAAGAAAACATAGAAGCAGGAGAGCCCCAACAAGGAAATGAGGGAGTACATCGAGACCCACTTCTAGTAAGGAACTATGGGGTCTCTAGGGACTCCGTTCACGAGACTGTACAATCCATGATGCAACACATATGCGATATTCTCTATCTTTCCAAGGTGAAGCGCCAATATATCTTCATAGCCCTCAATTGTATTGTATTAGGCAAGCGACTTTTCCCCTCCATGGAAACCACACCAAGGGCCCAAGATTTCCAAACCGGCGGAATCAAAAAGGATAACTGGGGACTGCTGACCACGTCCCGTTTAAGAGGTATTAAATTCGACAACACGCTCATCGACATGGAGTCTGACTTCAACATTATTACTTTCAAGACACTGAAAGTTGCGGGATTTACAAAACAAGAAGCTACCCATTCCCTGTCTGCGATTAAGAACACGGGAGGATAAGACTTGAACGCGCATGGCTACATCAACCTCGAGGTCAAGATAGGAGATGTTATGATGCATAGCAAATTTCACATTGTCAAAGAATTAGGTTAGGACATGATACTAGGTCACTTATTGGTACTCGACAACAAAGCGGAATTAGATACATAAACTCTATCAATGTCGACACCCGAAAGGATCTCCAACAAACCATCCCACTTGCTATCGCATCGGCGAGTTATTGATAGAACCCGGATGCCTGGATAAGACCTGTTGGCACTAACCCATGGGTTCCAAACGCAGGTGAGTCTGTCCGAACGATCTCCTCTACAACCAGTCATTCCTTCCCTATTCCGTCATGGGGACTCGGTGTGATTCCTGGAAAGGACATTGTCAAGAAATGTGAATGGGGAATTGGGCCATTCGAACGCTTTGCAAGAAACCTAGAATCCTCCATCAGAACGAATGAAACCAAGATTCAAATGGTTGCACAACACCTGAACCCGTTTTCAATCGGAGATATAGTGGTTAAGGTAAACTCGTTTCAAGTTGGGAAGATGACGATAAAAATGGATGTTCGAATTGGTTCGCCTAATGAAAGAGAAGACGAGATGTATCTGGTGGCAGACGTTCTTTTAGGAAGATATTGCAAGATCATCAACATAGACAAACCGGAAGGCGTGATATTTCACTCGCGATGGATCAAGATTTTCAATCCCTAAAAATGGTGTACCTTTTCCTTCCACTCTCCCTTTTGTATTTCCTTCAACAATTTCTCTTGGTATTTGTATTTCCCCAAGATAAATACACCGTTTGTATTCTTCTCCGGAATTTTCTTAAAAAAATAAATATAGTACATCTCTTTCCGAATGAGTTTTCCAGATATTAGAGAAACACATCAAACTAACCCAAAAAAAAAAACCATTATCACAACCAGAAATACCTCATTCAATTACGAAAAAAAAAATAACAAATAAGCGGAACGTTAAATGTTGAAGAAGAAGGTAAAGATGAGTCTACAGAAAACATCAAGACGCCTAAACAACAAAGAATGATAAAATGGAGAAACTAGCTATCGAAATATGGAACACGAGTCTCTTTGGTCAAGGATATTTTCAAGAACTTTCCCCAACAGTCTCTCGGGAATCAAAGATTCCATTCGACAGCATTAGAAGCAGCAACCCCAACATCCCATCCCGAAGAAACCTCAGAAGTAACAATATCCATCTCTTTCCCGACACCCTCTTCGACAACTGGTCCAGCATACGCCACCATGACCCCTCTAATGTCACCAACGACATCTCCGACGTCAATTCCGAAGGATGCTTCGGTCATGTCAAACGTTTCCTCAGAAGTTTTCTCAGCAGACCTTCGAGGAAAATTTCCTGACTCATCTACATCAGAATCGAGAATTATTGCGTCGTCATGAACGAAGAAGTTAGGTCGACTTTCCTCTAAAAATTCCACAGGATCGGTTTTCCGTTGGTTCAACCTAGAAACAGTCCGATCCGCCCTAGCATTGGACTGAGAAGAACTTTTGCTGCACTGGATATTCTCAACACACCAAGGTTATTCATCACCTTCTCGTTCCTCCTCCATGTCCACCTAACACAAGAAAGTCCGTACACGTGACCGCGCTTTATTGAGATAGATAGAAGGGAGATCCTTAATAATTCCACCAGCTTCATGGAACAAAGATTCGATTCTACCTAGCGCCTCCTTGTGAGATGAAAACTGGTTTTCTCCGATTCCAAAAAATTATTCTCTGAAGAATTGGAGGCGTGGTTGTCTCTGAAAGATCTCATCATATGATACAAAGAACAAAAAAAAACATGGTAAAATTTTCACCTCGTATATACCAACGACATATATAAGAAAGAATATGAAAATAAGAATAAGGAGAAGACGCGAGATGATACCTGTAAGAAAGATGGGCGTGGAAGAACTAGGCGAATGGAGGGTTCGAGATCATCTTTTATGTTCATCGAAGTGACGCAATCCCCAAAAAGGAAAGGTTTATGCTAGCCGTGACTTAAGGCATGACATCTGATCCTAATTAAACCCCTTCCTTCTAGCCAATATAAAGGAAGGTCTCATGCTTGACCGTGCAACGTGAATGGGGTTTGCTGAGGAAACGTGGAAAAAACGTGTTTGAAACACACTAACTCGTGTGTTACTTTCCCGTCGCCAGCAATTCGGAGGCAAAAAACTGGAAACATAACCTGAGCACAAGGAGAAACACCCCCTTTCCTTGCGGGCATAACGTTTTTGGGGTTTTGAAGAGAAACATAACTTCTTATTTGATCCAAGTAAGGAAAAGAGGCAACTAGACCCTTAAAATACGGATCACAAAGCCAGCTGCGCCACATCTTATACTCGCCACTCCTAGTTGTCCATGCACGTCTCACCTCACCGAGACGCGCCTTACCATGGCCCCACGATCCAAACCGTCTGCTTGATTCTCCTTCCAAGACCGCACCCCCTTTTCCTCAGAGATGTACGACCAGACCAAGCCGGTAACTTTCGTCTCACGACTCCATGATCTGCATCCACAGTGAAACTTACACAGGGACGCCAACACGGGAAGCCAAAATTCTCTTTGCCCCTCAAAAAGGTTAGTCGAATTTTCCTTACCATCCTTGCAATGATTTACGTCTCGATTCCATCCTTATTTGTCACCATAATATGCTTACCTCGCAACAAGGCACCTGTTCCAAGCTAAGCAGGGGACTTAATGTTGATGGTGGTTTTTATCCTAGGGTTAAAATCGAAAAACAACCTAAACCCTAGTAGACAGTGACGCCACAACATTTAAGTAATAAGTATTTACTAGGTGCATTTATTGAAATCTTTAATGTGTCTGTAAATAATTACCGGGGTATCTTTTTCAATTAGGGTTACGACAATCTAAACCCTAATTCCCACGTGTGACAATGGCAAACCATGCCAACCACACTAACCACACCGAAGCATGATAACCATGCTAGCCACACTAACCGCGCCAAAGAATGCCAACCATGCTAGACGCACCCCTATGCCAATGGCAAATCATGTCATCCATACTAACCGCGTCAAAGCATTTCAACCATGCTAACCAAACCCTGTGCCAACGGTAAATCATGCCAGCCACACCTACCGCGCCATGCCAAACGCACCTCGCCATGGCCTCATGCCAACTTAGTCGCGCCACCATGCTGGCCTTCCCTACGCGTCTACTAAAATGACGGCGTGCAACAATCAACGATTTCCCTTCAATCCCAGGATCAAATCCTCGTCGTCCAAGGTTTCCAAACGACCTTTCTCCCAAAACCCTAGCTTGGTAATGCACCTAGCCAACGCTAGACATGCCATGCTCCCATGACAAACCCATGGCCCCACATGCCAATCCAAAACCGCACCTATCCAAAGATATCCATGCCATGCACCCATGTAAAACCCTTTGCCCCACATGCCAAGGAAAAAACGCACCTAGCCAAACCTAGCCATGCCATGCGCCCATGGCAAACCCTTGGCCCCACATTCCAAGCGAAAATAGTACTTAACCAAATCTAGCCATGCCATGCGCCAATGGAAAACCCTTGGCCCCACATTCCAAGCCAAAACCGTATCTATCCAAAGCTAGCCCTATCATGTTCCCATGGAAAACCCTTGGCCCCACATGTCGGGCCAAAACCATACCATGCCAACGGCATGCCAACCTAGCCGCGCCACCATGTTGGCCTTCCCTACACGGCTACCAAAACAAAGGCGTGCAACAATCAACGGTTTCCCTTCAACCCTAGGAGCAAATCCTAGCCATCCAAGGTTAACAGACAACACATGGAAACATTTGTACCGAAAACCTAGGTTTGGCTACACCAAACCATACCATGCCAAAGGCATTCCAACCCAGATGCAACACCATGCTGGCCTTCCCTACACAACTACCAAAACGAAGGCGTGCAACAATCAACGGTTTCCCGTCAGCCCCGTGAGAAAATCCTAGACATCCAAGGTTACCAGAAAACACATGGCAAACTTTGGACCGAAAACCTAAGTTTGGCCACGCCATACCATGCCATGCCAACGGCATGCCAACCGAGCTGCGCTACCATGCTGTCCTTTCCCATGCGGCCACCAACAAACGAAAGCGTGCGGCGATCCACAGCTACCTTGCCTCTTAAGATGCAAGATCTCGACCGTCAAAGTCACTAAGCTACCAAGTCTCCCACGCTTGACTTTCCAGGGAACCACGAAATGCAACATGTTTTCCACAAAAATATTCGAGACATCAAACACATGTCACAAACTGGGGGATCCTCTTTGGGTATTGGTTTGGCGGTTTACAGCGTGCGGCGTACACTACGCCCATCATAAGGAAGTGTCATAAGGGTGAGGCGGTCGGTAAATGTAGGGAGTCAATGGTGAAACGCTCAACAATTAATTTCATGCCTTAACAACCTTATGGAACATCAATTCCATACGTTAAACGTTTTATGGAACATCAATTCCATACGTTAACAGTTTTATGGAACATAAATTCCATGCATGCGGTTATCACCTCCTCCCATTTACTTACCCATTTATCCATCCCTTAATGAGACCATAGTACGTTTCACTTGGACTTGTATAAATAGGTCTTACCTATTTCCACAGAACAACAAGTTCATTCGGGAATATACAACACTCAGAAAATACTTGCTAGCTTACCAATTGTTCTCCTTCCCACTTTTCTGTTACAAGTCATAGTAACAAAATTACTCTTCCAGAATCAACTATTCTGGTCTCATCACTTTCCTTGATTCCCTCCCCAAAACCAACCCATTCTCCTCCACATTGTGACCGAAGCAAGTCCGAAACGACCGTCTCTTGCTTTAGGATGGATTTGTACAGATTGATCTCTCGAACTTAAAGTACTCTCTTGCAGTACATTGCTTAGGGTTTAAATTGTTTCTCACCCGTACACAGTGGGATATTGATCTATCGGTTGCAATATCAGTTTCAATTCCTAATTTCATCTTCCAAACGCTGATCCCTATATGGAACTCAGGTCTGGATCGGATTCCGAGAATACCAGCACATAGCACGCACATGGTGTTAACGTTACTTCCAACAACGTCGTTATATCATCTACCAACCACGGTAACTCTGAAAATACTTCTTCAAGCGCAACACCGCCAATCACCAGGGACAGGGTTGCCGCCGCCTCTAATATCTCTGCACAACCTCCTAATCACGGCAATATAGAAAATGCCCCTTCGGGCGTTACGCCACTTCGGGTGTTACGCCACCAGTCATTAGAGTCAGAGTCGTTTCTACCGCTCATAATGCTTCGTCAAGCATGGCGCTTCCAACCGAAACTAAGATCACAACTACTCCACTGACGGGAAGAGAAACCGGAAGGGACCATAGGAAACCGGCCTTATGTTACCATCGCTGATTTGATGGAAGGACAGGAGATGCTCACCAGATCTCAGGAGGATATGGTTTCGACACAGAAAGAAGTACTCGTCTTTCTCAAGGCCCTAACAGAGCCGCTACCACGCGGATCACGCCCGCCAGAGCCGTCTAGGAACATCTGCAACACCCTCGACGCTAGCACCTCGGCATAACACGCCTCCGCAGATGAGGAGATTCACGCTAGAATCCCATTGGAAAGAAATCAGCCATCCAACTTCGTCACAAGAGAAGATCTGGAGCAACTCCTCCGCAGCCGAGTCAAGAATGATGAAATGGACGTGCATCAGCACCAACCCCCTTACCCATCCGAGATACAAATAATACATCTTCCAAGGGGATACTCCTCTCCTCAATTCAACCTGTATGATGGCACCAAAAATGCACATGAGCATGTCTCCCGCTTCTTGGAGTCCCTAGGAGAACATGAATACAATCACGTTCTTCGTCTGAGGGAGTTTTCGAAATCACTTACCGGAAGAGCGTATACATGGTACAACAACATCCCGCCGAAAAGTATCCCCAACTAGGGTAGCATGGTTACCACATTTTACAAGAAGTACTTCTTAGTGTCTGAACAAGTTACTTTCTCAGACCTTGGGAGAATGTACCTGTGGTACAACGAACACCCGAATGATTTCGTTAAGATATTCAAGGTTCAAGTACTGGATTGTCATGACTTAAACGTGACCGAGCAACAACTGGTGAAAGAACGCATCAATGGTATGGTTCCTATTTACCGCGCCTTGCTAGAGAACTTGCGTTTCCAGATATTCATAGAACTCCATGAAGCCGCCAGATGTTCTGCAACGACAGCACCAGCTTTACTGGATAGGGATAGACCGACTCGAGCCGAAGACATGCGCGAAACTCGCGGTAACAGGCGCCTCACCAGCAAGAAATTTAATGTTGGCCCCTCCTCTGTAAACATAGTGAACGGGAGAGGGAAAAGGAATCCCCAGCTGTAGACCATTAGCCTAATCGTGAAGCACCGGCACAACGGACAACCCCTCCACTGAAGGCCACCCCTAAAGCTCCCATGCATCATCACGAAACTGAATGAAATGCCTAAGATTTCCTGTTTCCCATCGAGGAGGTGATTGATCTCCTAGAAGCATGGATTCAAGACAATGTCATCAGAATGCCACCTCCCAGACTCCCACTGACCGAGGCCGAGATGTCAAACCCCAAGTACTTCCACTACCAAAGATTTGTTCACCACCCAACCAGTGATTGCAACAGACTATAACATATCTTCAAAGAAAACATAGAAGCAGGAGAGATCCAACAAGGAAACAAGGGAGTACATCGAGACCCACTTCTAGTAAGGAACTATGGGGTATCTAGGGACTCCATGCACGAGACTGTACAATCCATGATGAAACACATATGTGAAATTATCTATCTTTCCAAGGTGCAGCTCCAAGATATCTTCATATCCCTCAATCGTGTTGTATTAGGCAAACGACTTTTTCCCTTCATGGAAACCACACCAAGGGCCGAAGCTTTCCAAACCGGCGGAATCAAAAAGGACAACTGGAGACTGCTGACCACATCCCATTTAAGAGGTATTGAATTCGATAACACGCTCATCGACATGGCCTCTGACTTCAACATTATTACTTTCAAGACACTGAAAGCTGCGGGATTTACAAAACAAGACGCTACCCATTCCCCGTCTGCGATTAAGAACCTGGGAGGAGAAGCCTTGAACGCGCATGGCTACATCAACCTCGAGGTCAAGATAGGAAATTCTATGACGCATAGAAAATTCCACATTGTCAACGAATTAGGTTACGACATCATACTGGGGCACTTATGGGTACTCGACAACAAAGAGGAATTAGATACATACCCTCTATCAATGTCGACACCCGAAAGGATCTCCAACAAACCATCCCACTTGCTATCGCATCGACGAGTTATTGATGGAACCCGGATGCCTGGAGAGGACCTGTTGGCACTAACCCATGGGTTCCAAACGCAGGTGAGTCTGGAAAAACGATCTCCTCTACAACCAGTCATTCCTTCCCCTATTCCGTCATGGGGACTCTGCGTGATTCCTGGCACGGACACTGTCAAGAAATGTGAATGGGGCGCTGGGCCATTTGAACACTTTTCAAGAAACCTAGAAGCCTCCATCGGAACCAACGAAACCAAGATTCAAATGGTTTCACATCACCTGAACCCGTTTTCAATCGGAGATATAATGGTTAAGGTAAACTAGTTTCAAGTTGGGAAGATGACGGTAAAAATGGATGTTCGAATTGGTTTGCCTAATGAAAGAGAAGACGAGACGTATCTGGTGGCATGCGTTCTTTTATGAATATACTTCAACCTCATCAACACAGACAAACCGGAAGGCATGATATTTCACTCGCGATGGCTCAAGATTTTCAATCCCTAAAAATGCTCTACCTTTTCCTACCACTCTCCCTTTTGTATTTCCTTCAACAATTTGTCTTGGTATTTGTATTTACCCAAGATGAATACACTGTTTGTATTCTTCTCTGAAATTTTCTAAAAAAAAAAAATATAGTGTATCTCTTTACGAATGAGTTTTCCATATATCACAGAAACACATCAAACTAACCAAAACAAAAAAAATATTATCACAACCAGAAATACCTCATTCAATTACCAAAAAAATAAATAACAACAAACAAGCAGAACGTTAACTTTTGAAGAAGAAGGTAAAGATGAGTCTACATAAAACATCAAGACGCCTAAATAACAAAGAATGATAAAATGGAGAAACTAGCCATCGAAATATGGAACACGAGTCTCTTTGGTCAAGGATATTTTCAAGCACTTTCCCTAACAGTCTCTCGGGAAGCAAAGATTTCATTCGACAGTGTTAGAAACAGCAACCCCAACATCCCATCCCGAAGCAACCTCAGCAGTTACAGTATCCATCTCTTTCGCGACACCCTCTTCGACAACCGATCCAGCATACGCCACCATGACCCCTCTAATGTCGCCAACGACATCTCCGGCTTCAATTCCGAAGGATGCTTCGGTCCTGTCAAACGTTTCCTCAGAAGTTTTCTCAGCAGACCTTCGAGGAAGATTTCCTGACTCATCTACATCAGAATCGAGAATTATTGCATCGTCCTGAACGAAGAAGTTACGTCGACTTTCCTATAAAAATTCCACAGGATCTGTTTTCCGTTATTTCAACCTAGAAACAGTATGATCCGCCCTAGCATTGGACTGAGAAGAAGTTTTGCTACACTGGAGCTTCGCAACACACCAAGGTTCTTCATCACCTTAACGTTCCTCCTCCATGTCCACATAACACAAGAAAGTCCGAACATGCGCCCGCGCTTTATTGAGATAGATAGAAGGGAGATCCTTGATAATTCCACCAGCTTCATGGAACAGAGATTCGATTCTACCCAGCGCCTCCTTGTGATAAGAAAAATGGTTTTCGCCGATTCCAAAAAATTTCTATGAAGAATTGGAGGCGTGGTTGTCTCTGAAAGATCCCATCATAGGATACAAAGAACAAAAAAAAATGGTCAAATTTCCAACTCAAATATACCAAAAACATATATAAGAAAGAAGATAAAATAAGAATAAGGAGAAGACGCGAGATGATACTTGTAAGAAAAATGGGCGTGGACGAACTAGGAGAATGGAGGGTTCGAGATCATCTTTTATGTTCATCGGAGTGACACAATCCCAAAAAAGGAAAGTTTTATGCTAGACGTGACTTGAGGCATGACATCTGATTCTAATTAAACCCCGTCCTTCCAGCCAATATAAAGGAATGTCTCATGCCTGGCCGTGCAACGTGATTGGGATTGGCTGAGGAAACGTGGAAAAACGTGTTTGAAACACACTAACTCGTGTGTTACTTTCCCGTCGATAGAAATTCTGAGGAAAAAAAACTGGAAACATAACTTGAGCAGAAGGAGCAACACCCTCTTTCCTTGCGGGCATACCGCTTTTGGGGTTTTGAAGAGAAACGGAACTAGTTATTTGATCCAAGTAAGGAAAAGAGGCAACTAGACCCTTAAAATACGGATCACCAAGACATCTGCACCACATCTTAGCCTCGCCACTCCTAGTTGTCCATGCACGTCTCACCTCACCGAGACGCGCCTTACCATGGCCCCACGAGCCAAACCGTCTGCTTGCTTATCCTTCCAAGACCGCGCCCCCTTTTCCTCGGAGATGTACGACCAGACCAAGCCGGTAAATTTTGTCTCACCACTCCATGATCTGCATCCCAGTACAACTTACACATGGACGCCAACACGGGAAGCCAAAATTCTCTTTGCCCCTCAAAAAGGTTAGTTGAATTTTCCTGACCATCCTTGCAATGATTTACGTCTCGATTCCGTCCTTATTTGTCACCATCATATGCTTACCTTGCAACAAGGCACCTGTTCCAAGCTAAGAAGGGGACTTAATGTTGATGGTGGTTTTTATCCTAGGTTTAAAATCGTAAAACACCCTAAACCCTAGTAGACAGTGATGCCACAACATTTAAGTAATAAGCATTTACTAGGTGCATTTATTGAAATCTTTATTGTGTCTGTAAATAATTACAGGGGTATCTTTTTCAATTAGGGTTACGACAATCTAAACCTTAATTCCCACGTGTGCCAATGGAAAACCATGCCAACCACACTAACCACACCGAAGCATACCAACCATCCTAACCACATCCTGTGCCAATGGAAAACCATGCCATCCACACCTACCGCGCCATGCCAAACGCACCTCGCCATGGCCTCATTCCAACTTAGCCGCGCCACCATGCTGGCCTTCCCTACGCGGCTACCAAAATGAAGGAGTTCAACAATAAACGATTTCCCTTCAATCCAAGGATCAAATCCTGGTCGTCCAAGGTTGCCAAACGACCTTTCTCCCAAAACCCTAGCTTGGTCACGCACCTAGCCAACGCTATCCATGCCATGCTCCCATGGAAAACCCTTGTCCCCACATGCCAAGCCAAAACCGCACCTAGCCAAATCTAGCCATGCCATACGCCCATGGAAAACCCTTTGCCCCACATGCAAAGCCAAAACCATACCTAGCCAAGGATAGCCATGCCATGCGCCCATGGTAAACCCATGGCCCCACATGCCAATCCAAAACCGTACCTATCCAAATATAGCTCTATCATGCACCCATGGAAAACCCTTGGCCCCACATGTTGAGCCAAAACCACACCATGCCAATGGCATGCCAACCTAGTCGTGCCACCTTGCTGGCCTTACCTACACGGCTACCAAAACAAAGGCATGTAACAATCATTGGTTGCCATTCATCCCCAGGAGAAAATCCTAGCCATCCAAGGTTACCAGACAACACATGGTAATCTTTGGCATGAAAACCTAAGTTTGGCAATGCCAACGGCATGCCAACCTATTCGCACCACCATGCTGGACTTCCCTACACGGCTACCAAAACGAAGGCGTGCAACAATCAACGGTTGCCCTTCATCCCAGGAGAAAATCCTAGCCATCCAAGGTTAGAAGACAACACATGGTAACCTTTGTCCCTAAAACCTAAGTTTGCCATGCCATGCCAACGGCATGCCAACCTAGTCGCGCCACCATGATGACCTTCCCCATGCGTCCACCAAAAAACGAAAGCGTGCGACGATCAACAACTACCTTTCCTATTAAGATGCAAGATATCGACCGTAGAAGGTCACCAAGCTACCAAGTCTCCCAAGCTCTACTTGACAGGAAACCACGACGTGCCATATGTTTTCCACAAAAACATTCGAGACATCATCACAAACTGGGGGATCCTCTTTGGGTATTGGTTTGGCGGTTTACAGTATGCGGCGTACACTATGCCCATCATAAGGAAGTTTCATAAGGGTGAACCAGTCAGTAAATATAGGGAGTCAATGGTAAAACGCTCATCAATCAATTTCATGCGTTAACAACCTTATGGAACATCAATTCCATACGTTAACGGTTTTATGGAACATAAATTCCACACGTTAATAGTTTTATGGAACATCAATTCCATGCATGCAGTTATCACCTCCTCCTATTTATTTACCCATTTATCCATCCCTTAATGAGACCAGAGTACGTTTCACTTCGACTTGTATAAATAGATGTTACCTATTTCCACAGAATAACAAGTTCATTCGGGAATATACAATACTCAGAAAATACTTGCTAGCTTACCATTTGTTAGCCTTACCACTTTTATGATACAAGTCACAGTAACACAACTACTCTTCCAGAATCAACTATTATGGTCTGATCACTTTCTTTGCTTCCCTCCCCGAAACCAACCCATTCTCCTCCACTTTGTGACCGAAGCAAGTCCGGAACAGCCATCTCTTGGTTTAGGATGGATTTGTACAGATTGATCTCTCGAACTTAAAGTACTCCCTTGCAGTACATTTTTTAGGGTTTAAATTATTTCTCACCCGTACACACTCAAAATTACAGAAATCAACAAAAACTATTTCACCTAAAAACAAGTTCTCTTTTAAAAAAAGAAAGAACATTTAAGTTTTATGGATTTTTTTTTGTGAAGTTCATTTTTTTTATTTTTATTTTTGATCAGTTTTTTTGTGATGTTCATTTATACCTTTTCTGTAAGTTTTGGGTGTTTGTAAACTTATGAAGTTTAGCTTGTTGAGTGATTTCCCTGATTTTTGTTTTCAGAAATGGCTAGACATAGAGGTGGTAACGTGAAACAAGTTTCCCTTGGTGATCCAATGACCACTCCATAGTACTTTTCTTCTCCCCCAACACAAGAAAGGGCGCAGACTAATATGCGATCTTTAAACGGTAACAATATTACTTCCCCTTTTTCGTAGTTTCTCTCTTATTTTTTTCATCGTATCATTTCATTTGTTTTTCATATCTAATCGTTTTGTTTACTGGTTACTGCAGCAATGGGTGGTACATATTTAAATGTATCAAAGTCCAGGAAGCGACCTGCTGCAGTAGTAAAAACTCCTCAAAGGATGTTAAAAAGAAGACAGTCAGTGATAGATACTACATTACAAGCTGCAGCCAGTCTTCCAATGCCCCAAAGTTTAATTCAAGAAAAATGATCATTGTTGTTGGGTGATGTAGAAAAGCGCCAATCATCTATTTCACCACATAATAATGTTGAAGGCAACTCCAGTCAACGTTCTTATTCTCGGAAGTTATATCATCCACATCATGTTGAGTTTGAAAATCACAGTAGGGAGCGTTCTACTTCAACCTATCATCTGAAAAATGTGCACCGCAACAGTCCACGAGTATCTCCTCGATGACATACTCAGTTGGATCGTAATGAACCTGAGTCAACACCTCGTAGGAGTCATGTACGACATACTTTGTTGGCTCATGATGCATGTGAATCAACACCTCATAGGAGTCCTCGATTGTTTTATCGACAACAAACCCAGTTGGCTGATAATGAAGGTATATCACCAAAGTTAAGCCGTCAAGGTTTTTCGCAGGAAGCTTCAAATTCTCCTTTGGAAAATGATTCTTCCTATCCACCGGATAAAAGTAAAATCACTTACCTTTTATGTATTCTGTCACAGTTGAAAGTTAACATGATTATACTAAAAACTGATTTTGTTGGTTGTTGTCTGTTTCTTACACAAAGATTACTAGGGGTATTACCACCCTTCCTAAAGTTTCAATTAGAGATACTGATACTGATAAACTGAAAGTGGAGGTTTTTTAAAATATCTTGGTGGGTACACTCAGCCTGTAATGTATTCTCGCGGTAGGAATGTAGGTGCGCCAAAGTGACAACTTCCCTTTGACTGTGCGTTTATTTTGAAACATGCCTGAAGAAAAGATATAAAGAGTATCTAAACTTGTCAAGGTAATACTTAATTCACCTTTTCTATTTTTTCTAGCTCCATGGACTGTTTAACAAATTATTTTTCGTTTTAGGATTATTATATCTTAGTACCTGATGATGAAAATGCTGAAAAGTCTATTAGAACACAGATGATGAGGATGCTTTGCGACATCCATCCCCTAGAATCTGCAATCTCGATGATTGGGCTATTATATGTGACTTCTTTAACAATGATTTAAAGTTCAAGGTATATAAATTTGTTGGTCTTATCCTTTGCAATACATTTTGTTGATTTGAAATTTTAGATAATAAATTTATGTTTAAACTTTAAATGGAGTTGCGGTGTCCGGCTAGTTGCTCGAAAATCTGATTATGGTTTTTGTATCATAAGAAACAGAAAAAAATATATATTTTTGGTGAAGTCTGGAGTGTTTACTAATTTTCATTCTTCACATTTAATTGTAGGATGCGTCCGAGAAAGCAAGGGATGCGCTGAAGGCACAGCCTCTGAACCATACCAATGGTACAGAGAGTTTTGCTAGAAAAGCGTATGATAGGGTAAGCCTTAAATTGTTTATTAATTTCTTTTCCTTGTTCTTCATGTGTTAATTAAATTTGACGGTGGATAACTCACTAGTTCTATTTTATTAGGAACGCAAAAATCTCCCAATTGATCCACTTAGCATGTTCATGGTGACCCACAAGGCTAGGAAGCTTGGTAAACTATGTATAGATTGGCAGGTACAAATCTCCTTCACTCACTAGTAATAAGTTTGAATAATGCTTAAGACTTATTGTTTGTCTGAATTTGAATAATAAATTCAACTAATAACTCTAGCGTATGAGTAATTTTTAAATGTGAATATGCACATGTTGTAAAATGTATAGCATGTGCACAACCATCCATAGACCATCATTTAAACTAATCCGAGGAACTCGTGTTTGTGTGAGTCAATGTCTCTAAAGTTTCAGGCAGTCTCATGTTACTTTGTGTTTGTTTGAGTCAATTGAAGGTTATTTTGTGTTTGTTTAGTCGAGAGATACGCATCATTTCCATTTTTTACTTTTGGTTTGATAGAAATGTGTATTTCAAATTTGTGTAGCTTTTTGGTTATGCATTTCTTACTATTGGAATGATAGAAATATTCTTATTCTCCTCATGACTTTCATTAGCGGATGTTGCAATCTTTAATTTGAATCTGTTTGGAGATGGTCACAACCTTTTCACTTTTGCAGGTTCTTTTCATCTTTGTAAAAGACTGAATGACATGCCACTTTTTTGGGTCACTAACTCTTAGCCCTTAGAATTGTTCCATGCATATCTTTTAAGCAATTTAAATTTGTATAGGAGAGATGGAGGCACGAACTTTCTATAACATGTTCAACCTGTAGGTATGATAACAATATTTTCGAGCAACTTAGGAAGATATCATGATTGTGTGTAGTTTTCCTATGTTCAATATTCATTAATTTTTTGTTCATTGATGTTTTAAATGTCTGCATGCTTTTGTGTTGTCAAACTATGATTTGTTATTACATTGGCACCATTATGCCACTCATGAACCAATTCAGTTCAAGTTTATTGTTGTATTTTTATGTATCCTCCTCGAATAAAATATCAGGTATGCACAATTTTTATTTGAAGACTTTGGTTTCTTTGATGATACATAAAACTTTATTTAGGATAGTATTTGATCCATTCATCTTTTGCTTTTTTTGCTTCAGTTACTGCATTTTGAATGAACATTCTGGTTATTCTATGACTGTTGTTTTGTTTTGTCTATTCTTCATAGCAACTACATAAGCTTGAATTTTGAATTAGTTTCTTGCTTTTACAACGTGTATGCAGGAAGAAATGAACCATCTCAGTGATCAGGTTCATCGAGGGGAAGTCAACTACACACTTGAAGAAATATATGCAATGGATGTTGATCCACGTTGTGTTGGGGATAAGCGTGCTCGTAAATCAAAAGTTGCCACCCGCTTCACTTTATATGAGAATAATGAAGCACATATGGATGCTCTCCAAGAACAGCTGGACTATGAAAATAAGAAAGTTGCGAAGAAAAATAAAAAAATCTCAAATTTTCAAAGTAGGGAGCGTAATATCAGAGAGTGCTGGAATGAGGTTTTGAAGACGCTTGGTTGTGACCCTGTGCCAGATGATATAGAAGATGAGTCTTTAGACGAACATGAACATGAAGTGGATGATGGATTTACTTGGGATGATGTTCTAGAATATGAGAATGAATATGCTGGGGATGATGATGATTTGCAGGTAGATGGCGGTGCTGATGACAATCCGGAGAAAGAATTGTCTTATGAGGATGAATAGTCTGAAAGTTGCTGGATGTGATGTTGATAATTAGGAAAAATGATACAGTATTACTGTTGAATGTGCATGGTTTTTTTGTGAACATATAGGTCCAAAGCCTTTCATTGGCTCGTTTTCTTACCTTTTTCTGTGATGGATGGCTTTTGCTTTTCGGGGATGGATGGCTTGCAAACCAGTACGTTAACTTGATGGTTTTGTCTTTTTTGTAACAAGTTAATTTGCTTGGGTGGGGATACTGAAGTACATATCACGTGTAATGAAGGAGTGGTTTTTATAATCATAAGTGGATTATTGTAATTATAGAATCTTAATTAGTAATTAACTCCAATATTTGATTTTAAATTGTAATTAATTTTGGGATTTTCTAAACCAGGAGCACAAAAATTTGGTTGCTTAAAAAATTTAAGCAACCCAACTTTAGGCCAAGTTGTTCCATGCATCTATTAACTAGGTATTTCAATCGCCCATGGGTACTTGGTCTAGCTATGAAGCGATCGGTATTTCATTTGCTCTAGTATGGTTGGTCTATCTATGAAGCGATTGTCTTTTCACTTGCTCTATTATGGTTGGTCTATCTATGAAGCCATCATCATTTCACTTGCTCTATTATGGTTGGTCTATCTATGAAGCGATGGTTATTTTGTTTGCTCCAGGGAGGTTGGTCTAGCTCTAAAGCGATCAATATTTTTCTTGTTCTAAGAAGGTCGGTCAAGCTATGAAGCAATTAAGAAATTAGACGCTACATGATAGTTGGTTGATTAATCAAGCGATTTCCTAGCTTCTCTAGACTTGTAGAAATCCCACCTTTTGCAACTCAAGAGCGAGAGCCAAATTAAGTCTCTTTAAGGGTTAGAGCGACTTAATATGGGCTTTTGCAACCAAAACTGCCTGGTCGCTTAATCCAGTTTTTCTTGTAGTGAATTAACACTATAATCCTGGAGGATAGATTGTACCCCATTAAACTTTAGTTCTGGATAGAAGAAGCCAAGCAGAAGCATAAATTAAAATAAACCAAGACATGATACAACCCATAAAAGTTCGAATAAACTTTTGGAACACACCAAATCAAACATAAACCAAAGCAACCACAACCCGAAGACACACTGACCAGATGCATCGGAAACAAAAGCAGATACAAAACCAAAGAAAAATAACAGAAGTGGACATAACTAATTAAACACAAAAGGCTCCCCCAGCTGATTTGATTCTTTTGAAGATATTATCAACATCTCTTGGGTGCGTCGACTACCATCTCCGACTCAAACGGCTTTCGTGCTGCATAATAAGTTCCCTCATTTTGGTATAAACTCCAAATATCTGGATCAAATCGTTCCCATTCTTTATTCGGAATCAACTCAGAGACGTTCACGACCACTATAGGATATATTCCTTTGTAGAAACGGCTTGAATAAACGTTTGTGGTATTGTCTTCACCGAATATCGGTGCCCCCATTACCTTAGAGATGTTCATATGTTTATCCTTACAAAACTTTCGAAAAGTATAAAGGTTATCAAAGGGAACCCAATTACTAGGAACATAATGATCCGTCATCCATGGTTCTTCTTTTGATGATCCACCACCACCACCACCACCACCACCAACACCATCACCAACACCACAACTCTCTATAAGCTTTGATTTCAGTTCAAAGTTTTCCTTCTCAAGAGTTTCCTTATTGTTCTTCTCTCGTTCCAGTTTCTTTTGTAGGTTTGATACTTCTGTGGTCAACTTGTTTCCATTGTTCTTACAAGTGGCATTCATGGATTCTAAGTCTAAAACTTGCTTCTCAAGAGCCTCCTTATCGTTTTTCTCCCTTTCTAGTTTATTTTGTAGGTCAGACACTTCTGAGGTCAGCTTTTTTTCATTTTTTTTCAAAGTGGCGTTCATGGATTCCAAGTATGAATTCGTTTTTTGAAGAGCTTTGATAAGCACGTAAGTGTTACATTTTATACCCATATTTATATATATTAGCTAGGACTCGATATTTTGGCTAACGATATTATTTTAGTGCTTTTGTAGTAAGTACTGACGAATCCTATCAATAGAGGTAAAAACGGTTTAATCAGAAGCTAATTGTCGTTTGCGATGAAAATGACAAATTATAGATGGCCTGGTATTTTTATATACCGCCAGCATGGAAATCATTTCACTGCCAGAGGCCCAGAAGTGTGATTCAAAGGAGAAAATAATTGTTATTCTTTGACAACACGTGCACCCACTAGTGGAGTAAACAAAAAACAGACGTGTCTCACTCCACTGCCACATGTTTGAATAGTATTTTCAAGAGCATCATCAGCACTTCAGAGTCTCATTTCTTTGTTAAGCAGAGAGACAGGGTTTTGGTCATTTCATAAGTTCACAAGGTTACGGATTTTGTTGTGGCTCGAATCATAAGGACTTGGTGGAGTTCAAGACTGAAAGGAATGAAAAACAGTGGATTCAAGCCGGTGAACTGTCAACATTGATATCAAACTGTGTAACTCGAAATTAGTTTGTGCAAGGAGTATCATCCATAATGGAGTTGGTTGTTCTTTGTTCTATACAAGTGAAGGAAATGGTAATCTTTCTAATACTCTACAACAGCAACTGACCTGGAGTTCACTTCATGAGCTCGATTGGCTCGACTGTGGAGTACTGGGAAAAGAAGTTGAGAAGAACGGTGTTGGCCGATGATGGTGACTGGTACCACCTGCATGGTGGTCAGAGTTTCATGGAATGTCTGTCGGTTTATTTGAATTCGAAGTGGAGGTGTTTGTTGGCTGCACTAGTCGAGAATAGATGAGATGCATGTTGTTGTTGGTTAGATGATCAGAGAATAAGCAAGGCAGTGGAGAGAAGAAGATGCATGATGTTCGAGCAGTCAGTGAAAGCAGGTGGAGATTCAGTTTGGAAGCAATAAGACATGGTGCTGTGGCTCAATGGAAGTTGGATTTTACTTCGAGCTGTCAAAGGAAGTAGCGATCGATGGAAGCAGCGAAGAAATGATCCCGGTGTTGCTTGTTTTCCATGGAGTCTGTGATGTTTACAAGGGTTCAAGGGAATTATTAAAATCCAAGACGAACAGAGGCTAGGAAATTGATAATCCATTGAAGGTGCTCGGTGTTGTACTCGTGGAAATGGACAGACAATAGCGGTTGTGTGCAGTTGTTGATATGGATATTTGGAGGTTCAAATGAGTTGAATCTGCAGGTGGTGCTGGCTACAATCAGTGATGAGAAAGAAGAGAATAGAAAGCAGTAGTCAGTAGATGGCTGAACTGTTGCGACCAGTGTTTTTAATGAAGTTGCGGAGATGAAATATTGCTACAAGTTTCCCTGAACTGCAGTTGATAGATTAGTTGTTGCAGTCACCGGAGAAAGTGGCTTGTTGTGGCTATGGATCACAGTGCGATATCAAGGAGGATCCGGGGACGTGAATGGAGATGGGATCGAACATTTACTGGAACCGTCAAGGCTACACTGGGGTATACGTTAGCTGAAGTGGTTATTGATAAGCGGTGGCGAGTATGTCTGGTAGATAGAAGTGTTGCTGGTGATCGATGGAGATAGTTGGATGGTTAAAGAGCTAGTGGTGATGATGGAATTCCTATGACGGTACCAGCAATTCAGTAGGCATCCTAACTACTACAAGCTAGGGGCTCTGTGTTCCAAGAAATGTGTTGGTTGAATGAATGACGTGGGTAATTGGCTGAGCTCGTGAAGCCAGTGGTTACGAGATATATAATGATGGGGTTGAATTTCTTTCTCAATCCCAATAAACACACAGAAACATTTAGCATTTGAGTCTCTTATGAAGTTGGGATTTGTTTGTTGGACTGGGCCGTGGAGTTACATGCTAAGTGGGCTCGTCTCAGCCGCTATTTATTTATACTTCAACAGAGAACAAGGGGGCCGGTTGACAGAATTGTTTAGGGGTTTTTGGCTCTGTTGGTGACAGACAGAGAAGGAGAAGGTTGGCGGCCGCGAAGGTTTTTTTTCTCAGGGCGGAAGAACAAGAGAAGACGAACACAATCGATTTCGGTTTAATCATTTCTTCTCTTGTTATTATTTTTGATGGGTTTTAAGAAACTGATAATTATGTCTTGCTAGATTATTATAACTAGGGTTTATGTTGAAACCATTTTAGGTACTTGGCTATTTGAATTGATTTATTGAGCAAAAGACCATTATGATTTTAATAGATTAATCTTTGAATATTGTTTACTGATTGATTGAAATATTAGTTGTTGCTTCAACGGTTTTAAAAAACCTATGGGCATAATTGATGGTTCTACAGATATTTTTGTTCTTATTATTTGATAATCTATGATTGGGTTAATGTCTTTGATGGGTTATGCTTAGAAAATCCAGATAATATTTGTGAATCAATATTTTAGTTTCGTATAATTTTCTCACTAACACAATTTGATGGTGCATGCTTGGATTTAGTCTTTTGATGTGCCATGCTTAGGGTGTCCCAGTGATATTTGCGACGCTATTACATATAATAGGTGATGTCGATAGAACGGACAATAGACAAATATTCAGGAGTTATGTTTCATTTTAGTAATTGAAAAAAAATAGTGGTGGATACGATAAAACCCTAGTTACCGAGCTTCCCATTGAATTTAGTTTGTTAGTTTAATTTTATTATTATTTTTTTCAATTCTAAATATTCAAAAACATTATTGTTGGTTACTCTTAATTGAGATATTGATTATAGTATTTCCACCGCTCTTCGTGGTAACGACCCGTACTTGCCGTTGTATGCATTGTAGACACCGTGCGATTGCGGTTATTTATATAGGGTTTTCCCAAATCCTATCAATTTTTGGTTCCTTATCGTTTTTCTCATGTTCCAATTTATTTTGTAGCTCTGATACTTCGGCCGCCAACTTCTTTTCATTGTTTTTACCGAAAATGGGCAATATATCCAAAAATGTGTGTTTCCTGGGCCAAATGGACGGGTAGAGATTTTTTCTGGGTAAAATGGACAGTGAAACTTTTTAATTGAAACTGACCCAATTACCCTTTTCCATTTTCTCTCCATCATCGTTTTTCCTCTTTGTTCCGTGTTTCTCCTTCATGACTAGAAACACCAATACCGCCATCAAAAAGATATCAACTTTCTCCATCATTAACATCAACACCACCACCACCATCTCTACTACCTGAAAAAACCAACATCATCCACAACATCGTTTTTATACAATACAGTCTCCGACGCCGCCACCAACACCACCGTCCATGAAGAAATTTATGATACCTTAATTCAAATTTCTCAAATTTACAATTTGACAATTGAAATATCCAAAAAATGGTTTTGTGTTAATTGAAATATATGCTCAAATTGGTAAGCTTCAGACCCTAATTGTCTTTGATTAGATTCAAAATAGTTTAATTCATCGTGTTTATATGTTTATCTTGATTGGTATTGGAAATGGGTTCAACATGTACTCAATTAGGGTGGATACGATGTCGTATAGCTTTAAACTGGGATGAACTTGGTTTCACCCGATCTTAATTAATTGAATTTGGTTAGATGAAAGTGGTTAGATCTAGATTTTAAGCTATGTAAAATCTAGTTTGAAGTTGATTGAATTTCGTTTGGATGAAATGGGTTTCATCTAGGTTTAACTTTTGTAAAATCTAGTGTGAAATTTATTGAATTTGTTTTGGATGAAACTGGTTTCATCCTGTTTTGGGTTGAACTGAAATTGTGTTGAAATTGTTTTGGTTTGGATGAAACTGGTTTCATCCTGTTTTGGGTTGAACTGAAATTGTGTTGAAATTATTTTGGTTTGGATGAAACTGGTTTCATGTATTTTTAAAATAAGATGAATATGATGGTGTTGATGGTGGTTTTTAGCCTAGGGTTCAAATCGTAAAAATAAAACTAAACCCTAGTAGACAGTGACGTCACAACATTTAAGTAATAAGCATTTACTAGGCGCATTTATTGAAATATTTAATGTGTCTGTAAATAATTACCGGGGTATCTTTTTCAATTAGGGTTATAAAAAGCCAAACCCTAATTCCCACGAGTGCCAATGGCAAATCATTCCAGCCATACCAACTGCGCAAAATCATGCCAACCATGCTAGCCGCACCCCAATGCCAATGGAAAATCATGCCAGCCATACTTACCGCGCCAAAGTATGCCAACCATGCTATCTACACCCCTATGCCAATGGAAAATCATGTCATCCATACTAACCGCGCCAAAGCATGCCAACCATGCTAGCCTCACCCCTATGCCAATGGCAAATCATGCCATCCATACTAACGGCGTCAAAGCATGCCAACCATTCTAGCCGCACCCCTATGTCAATGGCAAATAATGTCAGCCATACTAACCGCACCAAAGCATGCCAACCATGCTATCCGCAACCCTATGCAAATGGCAAAACCCTTGGACCCACATGCCAAGCCAAAACCGCAACTAGCCATGCCCATGACAAACCCTTGGCCCGGCCCACATGCCAAGCCAAAATTGCCCCTAGCAAAAGCTAGCCATGACATGCGCCCATGGCAAACCCTTGGCCCCAAATGCCAAGCCAAAATCGTGCCTAGAAAAAGCTATCCATGCCATGCGCCCATGGAAAACCCTTGTCCCACATGCCAAGCCAAAACCGCGCCTAGCCAAAGCTAGCCATACCATGAACCAACGACAAACCCTTGGACCCACATGCCAAGCCAAAACCGCGCCTAGCCAAAGCTAGTCATGCCATGCTCCCATGGAAAACCCTTGGCCCCACATGCCAAGCCAAAACCATACCATGCCAATGACATGCCAACCTACCAGCGCCACTATGCTGGCCTTGCCTACACGGCTACCAAAACGGAGGCATGCAACAATCAACGGTTGCCCTTCAAACCCATGAGCAAATTTTATCCATCCAAGGTTACCAGACAACACATGGTAACCTTTGGCCCGAAATCTAAGTTTGGCACGCCAAACCATGCCATGACAACGGCATGACAACCTAGTCGCGCCACCATGCTGGACTTTCCCATGCGGCCACCAACGAACGAAAGCGTGCGACGATCAACGTCTACCTTGCCTATTAAGATGTAAGATCTCGACCATCGAAGGTCACCAAGCTACCAAGTCTCCCAAGATCGACTTTCCAGGCAACCACGACGTGCCATATGTTTTCCACAATATATTCGATACATCAAACACATATAACAAACTAGGGGATCCTATTTTGGTATTGGTTTGGCGGTTTACAGCGTGCGGTGTACACTACGCCCGTCATAAGGAAGTGTCATAAGGGTGAGGTGGTTTGTAAATTTAGGGAGTCAATGGTGAAATGCTCAACAATCAATTTCATGAGTTAACAACCTTGTGGAAGATCAATTACATACGTTAACGGTTTTATGGAATATCAATTCCATACGTTAACGGTTTTATGGAACATCAATTCCATGCATACGGTTATCACCTCCTCTCATTTACTTACCCATTTATCCATCCCTTAATGAGACCAAAGTACGTTTCACTTAGACTTGTATAAATAGGTCTTACCTATTTCCACAGAACAACAAGTTCATTCAGGAATATACAACACTGAGAAAATACTTGCTAGCTTACCATTTGTTAGCCTTCTCACTTTTCTGATACAAGTCACAGTAACACAACTACTCTTCCAGAATCAACTATTCTGGTCTCATCTCTTTCCTTGCTTCCCTCCCCAAAACCAACCCATTCTCCACCACTTTGTGACCGAAAAAAGTCCGGAACGACCATCTCTTGGTTTAGGATGGATTTGTACAAATTGATCTCTCGAACTTAAAGTACTCCCTTGCAGTACATTGTTTAGGGTTTAAATTGTTTCTCACCCGTATACAATCGAAATTACCGAAATCAACAGAAACTATTTTCACCTACAAACAGATGGTTAATCTATGGTGTACATGGTTCATCCATGTTTTATACTAGGATGGAAGCAGTTTCATTCGGGTTGAATTTACGATTAATATGTGTTAATGCCATATTATATATGAGTCGTGTCTTTATTTCTTCCGACCATGTTAATATGTGTTAATGCCATATTATATACGATTAATCGTAAAAATCACGTTGAAAATATATTTTTTTTGTCAGAAGGTAACCAGGATTAGATAAAACCCAGTTACATCCTAGCCTGTACAAAACTGTAATTTTTTGTCAGAATATAACCAGGCTTGGATGAAACCCAGTTACATCCTAGCTAGCCTATACAAAACTACATTTTTTTTTCAGAATGTAACCAGGCTTGGATGAAATCCGGTTACATCCTAGCCTGTATAAAACTGCAATTTTTTGTCAGAATGTAACCATGCTTGAATGAAACCCGGTTACATCCTAGCCTGTACAAAACTGCAATTTTTTGTCAGAATGTAACCAGTCTTGGATGAAACTAAGTTACATCCTAGCCTGGCCAAAAAATCTATTTTTTCCAAATATACAGGATGAAACCGGTTTCATCCAAGTCAAAATATGTTACATCCTGATGAAACCAATTATATCCTAATGAAACTTTTCAGAATTTACAGGATGAAACCAGTATCATCGTGAACAAACTTGTTTTTTGGTCACCTGTATTCATTGAAATTTGAACATAAAAATTGTAAAGCAAATGGAAAAATAAAAAAGACATCAAGGTTTATATATCAATCAATACAACCGAATAAAAATATCTTTTTACAAAGTTATCAAATATCCCACAAAATGATATATTAAAAATACATTTCCCACCAGAAATCAATACACTGACCTCCAGCATATTACACTACCTTCACCACCCACTGTGGAAAAATTAGCACAATCCACCATCCTCGCCCAAATTTAAGGACTCACTTGGGGCAATAACTTAGCAGTCCGCACCCAAATCTGAGCTGGCAGTACTTGCCAAAACCTTGTATTCATCTCCGGTTTCTTGCAAACTTCCAAACTGAGCTGCTAGATCTTTATGGATGGATACATTTGCAGTACTTAGGTATGCAACATAACAAGAAGCCTACGAACAAGACAAAAAAAAGAGAAAAAATACCTCCAGCAATGGACAAAGACCAATTTTCACAGTTTGTTGTCCAAAAATTTCTTCGTAGTTTTTTTCTAAAAATTCATGCATATGGTTGGAGTTTCTCCCTATTGCATTAATCTGACCATTCAAACACTGACCACCAGCACATTACACCATCTTCACCACCCACTGCGGACAAATTATCACAATCCACCATCCTCGCCAGCATCTTCCTCCCCAACCACACCAATTATCACCTACCACTTAACACTCAACATCCTTACCGATCAAGACTCACCACTGCATTATCCACCACTTGCACATTTACTGACCTCACCAACATGAGAATATCCCTTCACAACACAAAATGATTTCAAATATCAATGTTAATAATTTCATTTGTATCTAGGTTTTAGTTACTAATGAAAATACTGACCACCAATAGAATTCACTATCTTCATCACTTACCACTGACTAACAACATCTACCACCCTCTTCCATTACCACTGATCATTTACCACCCATCAGCACTACCACTTAGGCACTAACCAACCACCCCAACAAATATGAAAATTAAATAAGTTTGTACACAATTGAAAATCATATTATTATTAAACTTAAATTTTTTTTCAGAACTAAATTACACTAAACAAAGCTAAGGTTGAACAATTAGTCTTAATTTGTTATTGAATTTAGGCAACCCTAGAAAATCAAAAAAAACCCACATCATCAATAGCTACTGAAACTTCTAATTGTAATGAACCAAAGGATTAAAAATTATATAAAACTTTCAATTAGATGAAAACGAAATCAAAATTGCACAAAATCAGTTTTGAATTAAATAAAATTAAAATCAAACTAATGAAAATTTGTTCGAATCCTTAAAATAAAACTTACCAAGATCGAACAAAGATTAAGGATCTGATAGTAATCCGAACTTGAACGTTGAATGGATAAAGAAGTTGAAGCTCGTTTACTTAAGATATGCATTTCACCATTACGAAATTAGTATGGGTATAACTTATATTGATTGAAGGAAGATGGATTGACATGAAGAGATGATCTATTTCACCATGATTGAGCTCTGAAAATCGTTCAAGATCTGAAAAGAAAACTAAAATCGTTATGGAGAAGAAGAAGGTGACGAGAGAAAAAAAAAGAAAAGAACCTTTATGTTTTTGGTTGAGTTTAAAGCATGAAGGTTATTTTAGGTAAAACATATTATTTTATTTTTCCTGGGTGAAATATCCAAATTGGCTAAATGAACAGTATATTTTTTATTTTTGGCTATATAAACAGTATAAAAAGCTAGTGTTGATGGTGGTCAAATGCTAAACTCTATAAGTCATTTAAAACAAGCATTTACTAGGCGCATTAATAAAAGCTATTAATATGTCCCTAATAATTACGGGGTATATTTTTTCAAATTAGGGTTACGATAAACCAAACCCTAATTCCCCTGCGTGCCAATGGAAAATCATGCCAGCCACGCCTAGCCCAAGATAGCCGCGCCATGACAATCTCACCGTGCCATGTCCCTAGCTATGTTATCCGCATCTCGTGTGCCAATGGAAAATCATGCTAGCCACACCCTACCGCGCCAAAGCATGCCAACCGTGCTAGCCGTACCCCGCGTGCCAATGGAAAATCATGCCAGCCATGCCTAGCCCAAGCTAGTTGCGCCATGCCAATCGCACCGTGCCATGGACCTATCTATGCTAGCCGCATCTCGTGTGCCAATGGAAAATCATGTGCCAGCCACATCCTACTGCGCCAAAGCATGCCAACCATGCTAGCCGCACCCCGCATGCCAATGGAAAATCATGCCAGCCACGCCTAGCCCAAGCTATCCGCGCCATGCCAATCGCATCGTGACATGGCCCTAGCTATGCTAGCCGCATCTCGTGTGCCAATATAAAATCATGTCAGGCACACCCTACCGCACCAAAGAATGCCAACCATGCTAGCCGCACCCCGTGTGCCAATGGCAAATCATGCCATCCACGCCTAGCCCAAGCTAGCCACGCCATGCCAATCATATCGTGCCATGGCCCTAGCCATGCTAGCCACATCTCGTGTGCCAATGGAAAATAATGCCATCCAAACCTATCCCAAGCTAGTCGCGCCATGCCTTGGCCCTAGCCACGCCATGCACCCATGGAAAACCCTTGGACCCATGTGCCAAACCACGACAAAGCATTCCATGCCCACCTAGTTGCGCCAAGGCATGCCATGATAGCCTGGCCATGTCGTCGTCCCTCCTAAAATTTTCTTGAGTTTTTCTTTCGGGGTGTTTTCACCTCCCGAACGAGTTCAAAACCTAACTATCACCGTGAGAGGAGATATGAGATTCTTTTCCGGTTAATTTGAGAGGCGGACCGTCAAAATCCGAGTCCGTACTAGAAGCGATTCTAGTGAAGGGAACTAATTAGGGTTTGTAAAACAAATTGAAGCCAGGAACCCATCAACTGTTTCCCTTCAATCCCAGGAGAAAATCCTTTCCGTATAAAGTCTCCTCATGACTTTAGCCCTTGCTTGGTCACGTACCTAGCCAAGCTAGCCGCACCATGCTAAACACGTCTCGTCATGGCCCCTCATGCCGCGCCACCATGCTGTCCTTCCACATGCGGCTACCAAATTGAAGCCAGACGACCATCAACGGTTTCCCTTCAATCCCAGGAGCAAATCCTGGCCGTCTAAAGTCCCCTCACGACCTTAGACCCGAAACCATAGCTTGGTCGCGCACCTAGTCCAGGATAATTATCCCATACACCCATGGAAAACCCTTTGCTCCTCATTCCAAGTCTAAACACACCCAAGCCATGCCACCCTGTTGGACCTCACTACATGGCTACCAAAACGAAGGCGTGCAACGATCAACGGTTGCCCCTCCTCTCAAGATGCAACATCTTGACCATCTAAGGTCACCTGGCTAGCAAGTTCCCCAAGCTCGACTTGCCAAGCCACAACAACGTTTTACATGTTTTCCAAAAACATTCGAGACATCAACACAAATAGGGGGATTCTCTTTGGGTATTGGTTTGGTGGTCTACAGCGTGCGGCGTACACTACGCCCCTCATAAGGAAGTGTTATAATGGTGAGGCGCCTAGTAAATATGGGAGTTATGTGGGAAATATTCATGGGACATAAAGCCGTGAGTTAACAAACTATATATACATCAATTCCATAACACTAACAGTTTCATGAAAATCAATTTCATGCGTTAGCCACTTTATGGGACATCAATTCCATGCATACGGTTACCACCTCCTACCATTTAATCCTCACTCCTTAATGAGACCAGAGTACGTTTCTACTATAACTTGTATAAATAGGTCTCACCTATTCCCATTTGAACAACAAGTTCATTCGGACAATAGAACACTCAGAATACTTACCTGCTATCTCCCCTCATGAGATCTCGTAGTTTTATGAAAACAAGTGGTAGAAACTCAATTGCTCTTCCAGAATAAACTATTCTAGTCTCACACTCTCCTTGCTTCCCTCCCCAAAACCAACCCATTTTATTCCTCTTTGTGACCGAAGCAAGTCTGGAACGGACATTTCTTGTTTTAGGCCGGACTTGTACAGATTGATCTCTCGAACCTAAAAGTACTCAACGTGCAGCACATATGTTTAGGGTTTGTACCAGTTTCTCACTCACCTACCGAATTTACAGAAATCGTCGGAAGATATTTTCACCTATAAACAATTGGCGACCATAGCGGGAGGATTGATCTATGGGTTACAAGGTCAATTATCAACTTTCGACCTCGTTCTTCGACCTAGAAATCAAAACGGTATAGGAAGGCGACTCACTCTGACTCAGTCACTCGACGACTCGATTATCAGTCATGACATGACAAGGGACGACTGGGGACTCCCTAGGGGTCAGAAGCAAAACGATCCGCCAAGGGATTGATGGATCGGTCATTAGACAACTCAGCAACGATTCGGAACACTAGTGAATTCCCTTGGCCATATTTTTTCGAGTAAACTTGGTCCTACGCCCGGAAGGTTCACTTTTCATCAGGAGACCTTAAAAACCAAGTAAGTCCTACCTAGACAAGATAAGTGTTTTTATTTTTCAAGTTTTCACGGGAATGATAAAACCAATAGCCATGTTATGTTTCACCCCCATGTCATCTACCAACAAACGGTTCCATGGTTTTTCTGGGATGTCTATGTCACTTTCAGTCATAACCAAAATAATCAATTCCTAAACAATTCATTCCAAAAAGAATAACCCAAAAACCGTCAAGGTAACATTTTATCTATCAACCCAAGAAATCCAGAAAATCAAAAACCATAAACCAGGCACTTTGTTTGCCTTTCAAAAAAAAAGGTCACCTACCCGTATGTGCCTACTTTGCAGAACAATGATTACCTGCCACTATTAGAAAACGTTACTATGGTGAAATTCGAAGAATTTTTTATGATGAAGTATTTCCACAAGTTTATGAAAGGCATACCCATGGCTAGGGTTTACACCAGTTCAGAAGAAAAATGTTTCTACAAGATTTATGGAAGGTATACCTATGGTTATGGTTCGTACCAGCACAAGAAAACAAAAAAAAAAATTGAAAGAGAAACGCTGGAGTACATAGATGGAATATGCTTTCCCACTTTATCACTATCGCGCTACCGCTAACACCAGGACGTGATAACAAAGACACGAGGTAAATAGGGGAGCCAACCCCTTTCATGAGCATAACACTTTTTGGAATTTGAATAGCAAAGGATTTCTTGTTTGAGCTACGTATGGGAAGAAGCAATAGGGCTCGCAAGAACAAGTCCGCGCCACGCCGAGCCAGTTCCCATTCCAAGCCGATCTAGTGCTTACCATATGAGCCTACCATACATGCTTACCAGGCACGCTTCCCAGACGAGATGCGCTTCCTAGACACGCCTACCCGACAAGCTCACCAGACGAGCTTACCAGACGCACCTACCGGACAAGCTCACCCGACGAGCTTACCATACGCGCTTCCCATACGATCTTACCAGACGCGCCTACTAGACAAGCTCACCAGGCAAGCTTACCAGACGCGCCTTCCCGACAAGATTACCAGACGCACTTACCAGATGTGCTTACCAGACGTGCATTCCAGCGATGACATCTTACACCCTTCCCGCGCCACCCTCTCCGCTCCGCAACCATCCATAGAAGCACCATGGCTCCAGCACTCCATGATCAAAATAGTTCCATCTCTGCACGATACACTTACGATCACCAGAACCAGAGCCGTTTCCGTCGCCCCAATGTTTCTTCAAGTGTGACAGCTCTAACTGTCACCAGAGACGCTACTCCACCGTCGGGGCATGATACTGAAAAATCGTAAGAACCCGACCTCCTTTTACCACTTCTAATTTGATGAAAAGACAAAGGCACTTCAGCAGAACATGCGTTTATAGATGGAGAGGTTCGCATCGCTCTTGGACGCCCCGTAAAAGGGGAGCAGCGATCCAATTTCATCACACGTAAAGATCAGGAATGACTTCTCCAAAATCGAGGAAAAGAAAATCGACAACCCCCGAGTTCACAAAGACTCCCTTCTTGTCAGGATCAGCATGATTTACAGGGACTTCGCCCAAAAAATCGTGACGAACCACTTATCTGAGATTCTATATTTCCCCAAGGCGCATCGTCAAGACAAATTTGTAGCCCTCAACTGCACTGCATCATAGAAAAAGTTGTTTCCAACCAGAGAATTCGTTTCCAAACCCCAACCTCTCCTGGACAGCACGATTGATAGATGGAACTAGGGACTCCTAGCCATTGTTTGCTTGAAAGGTGTCTAGTCTCAAAGCACACTGATTAACGCAGCTGCTCCGCTTCAACACCCGCTCCAGCATCCACTCCTTTTCAGCGTTCTCTCCATGAGCTACTCCAGGATCCCAAGCCTTCTCAAAAAAAAAAAAAAAAAAAAAAACAACTTCGGAAACTAAAGAAAAAACACGACTGGGGACTAATCATCGCAGTCCATCCCGACGACCGCAAAAGATTCATGAGATAACCCAGAGACACGTCTGAAACATATTCTTGAAGAAGCAGAGGAACCGAGCGTCACATCCTGAAGAGTATAATAATCTTGAGTCAAATCCCATGGACATGGATTCAAGACGATGCAATGAAAAAAATTCTCAACACGAAGCCGTACATGTGCATCGAAGACTCCATAAGAACACCACAGAGATACATTCACATGTTCGGCCGCGCCATCGGATCTAACGGAAATATAACTAGGGACTGATCACCGCATCCCCTTCCATACGATAGTTCAAGGTTCAGAAGATGGTTCAAAGGATGTCTCTTGGAAACGAAGTCCTTGAAGACTTGATAGCAGCACGATGGCAACAAAACGTCTCCCAACTCATCTATCTCATCTAGTGGATCCGGAGATGTTGAATATACAAGCATCCAAAGCATACTGTCATCACGATTAGAAGGTCCAGGAACTCAACAACCTAAAATCAAGGATGAACCGACAACGCAACCACATCCATCCGTCCCAGGAATAACAACATAGTTTTGGTAAATTTCTTTGAATCCACTGGAGAGGCACTACGGAAGAAAACATGGATCCGTATGATCAACAAAACAACAGCAGAGGGTGACTTGCGCGAGACTATGCTACCCTGGACCAACAACATCCCTCCTGACTTCTTCATGATTTTCACTGTCGGGCCGTTTTCCCCTTCTAAACGAGCTCGAATCCTAAATACTCCCGCGTAAGGAGATACAGAATTCTGTTTTCTTGTTCGATGAAGGGGCGGACCATCAACATCTGAGTCCGTATGCGGATTTTACAGCGATTCTAGTGAAGGGCGTTAATTAGGGTTTAGCCGTGTCAAACCCTAAACCGCAAGCACTCCCCTTGCAAGCGCTTCCCTTCCTAGGTGTTTCCCTTACCAGCGTCATGCCTTCCCAAGTGCTTTACAGAGCGGCCCACACCTGTTCTATGCCTGTCAGTGCTGATGGGTCCCATTCATGCCAAGTTCATGCTAGTAGCTCCGCCTCGCGTTCCAAAGCCTAGCCCCTAAGACGCCTAGTCATACTGGGATTTATGCAAAGTTACCGGATGCAGAGATTGCGGATTCTACTTACATCTTGAAAAAGGTCAGAAAAATCTCCTACTGTCTCAAATGAAACACCTCATCAAGGACCCCAATGAAAGTCAGGCTGAATAGGAGGGTTCAATACTTTAGTATTTGAAGAAAAAAAAAAGGGAAAGAATTCCCCATGGGCATAGAAAAAGAATAAATCAGGCAGCAGAGACAAATCATAACCATGTCGAGACTCCTATGCATACCTCACCCCACCACGTCTAGATTGTCCATGTACGCCTCACCTTGCCACGGCCCTATCCAGGCTGTCCCCTTCATTTCCACGACACCATCACGTCTAGCCATCCGTGTACGTCTCGGATTTCCAAGACCACACTATGCCAAGCTGCATGCTCCACCATGCCATTTCCGCGGTCAGGGTCATGCCACCTCTCGGCCCTTTCGGTCCAAGCCATCCGCTTGCTCCGCCCTCCAGGACCGCGCCCCCTTTGATGTGGAGAGGTACGACTAGACCAAGTTGATAACTTTCATCCCATCACTCCGCGGTCTGCATTCCAAGTACAATTTCCGTCGGACTACTAACATGGAAAGCTAAAACTCTCTCCACCACTTAAAAGGTTAGTCGGAACTCTCCTGACCATGTTTGAAATGATTTACGTTGTATGTAACCATCATATGCTTACCCCGCAACAAGGTACATATTCTGATCTAAGCATGGGACTTAATGTTGATGGTGGTCTTTAGTTTAGGGTTAAAATCGTAAAACGCTAAACCCTACAAGACATTTAAAATCAACATTTACTAGGCGCATTAATAAAAGCTATTAATATGTCCCTAATAATTACGGGGTATATTTTTTCAAATTAGGGTTACGATAAACCAAACCCTAATTCCCTCGCGTGTCAATGGCAAATCATGACATCCACGCCTAGCCCAAGCTAGCCGGTCCAATCCAATCGCACCCTTCCATGGCCCTAGCTATGCTAGACGCATCTCGTGTGCCAATGACAAATCATGCCAGCCACACCCTACCGCGCCAAAGCATTCCAACCATGCTAGCCGCACCCCACGTGCCAAAGGTAAATCATGCCAGCCACTCCTAGCCTAATCTAGCCGCGCCATGACAATCGCACTGTGCCATGGCCCTAGCTATGATAGCCTCATCTCGTGTGCCAATGGAAAATCATGCCATCCACACCCTACCACGCCAAAGCATGCCAACCATGCTAGCCACACCTTGCGTGCCAATGGAAAATCATTTCATCCATGCCTATCCCAAGATAGTCGCGCCATGCCAATCGCACCGTGCCATGGCCCTATCTATGCTAGCCGCATCTCGTGTGCAAATGGAAAATCATGCCAGCCACACCCCACCGTGAAAAAGCATTCCAACCATGCTAGCCGCACCCCGCGTGCCAATGGAAAATCATGTCATCCACGCCTAGCCCAAGATAGATGCGCCATGCCAATCGCACCGTGCCATGGCCCTAGCCATGCTAGCCACATCTCGTGTTCCAATGGAAAATCATGCCAGCCACACCTAGCCCAAGCTAGTCGTGCCATGCCTTGGACCTAGCCACGCCATGCACACATGGCAAACCCTTGGACCCATGTGCCAAACCATGCCAAAGAATGACATTCCCACCTAGTTGCGCCAAGGCATGCCATGATAGCCTATCCATGCCGCCGTCCCTCCTGAAATCGCCCTGTGTTTTTCTTTCGGGCTGTTTTCCCCTCCCAAACGAGTTCAAAACCTAAATATCCCCGAGTGAGGAGATAGGAGATTCCTTTTCGGTTAATTTGAGGGGCGGACCGTCAAAATACGAGTCCGTACTAGAATTCTGTAGCGATTCTAGTGAAGGGAACTAATTAGGGTTTCTAAACCAAATTGAAGCCAGGCACCCATCAATGGTTTCCCTTCAATCCCAGGAGAAAATCCTGGCCGTATAAAGTCTCCTCATGACTTTATCCCTATCTTGGTAATGTACCTATCCAAGCTAGTCGCGCCAAGCTAATCACGTCTCGCCATGTCCCCTCATGCCGCGCCACCCTGCTGGCCTTCCCCATGCGGCTACCAAATTGAATCCAGGCGACCATCAACGGTTCCCTTCAATCCCAAGAGCAAATCTTGGCCGTCTAAAGTCCCCTCACGACCTTAGACCCGAAACCATAGCTTGGTCGCGCACCTAGTCCAGGCTAATCACGCCATACGCCCATGGAAAACCCTTGGCTCCTCATGCAAAGTCTAAACACACACTAGTCGTGCCACCCTGTTGGAACTCACTACACGGCTACCAAAACAAAGGCGTGCAACGATCAACGGTTTCCCCTCCTCTCAAGATGCAACATATCGACCGTCGAAGGTCACCTGGCTAGCAAGTTCCACAAGATCGACTTTCCAAGCCAGAACAACATTTTACATGTTTTCCGAAAAACATTCGAGACATCAACACAAACAGGGGGATTCTCTTTGGGTATTGGTTTGGTGGTCTACAGCGTGCGGCGTACACTACGTCCCTCATAAGGAAGTGTCATAAGGGTGAGGCGCCTAATAAAATGGGAGTTATCTGGGAAACGTTCATGGGACATAAAGCCGTGAGTTAACAAACTTTATAGACATCAATTCCATAACGCTAACAGTTTCATGACAATCAATTTCATGCGTTATCCACTTTATGGGACATCAAGTCCATGCATACGGTTACCACGTCCTCCCATTTACTCCTCACTCCTTAATGAGACCAGAGTACGTTTCTACTATAACTTGTATAAATAGGTCTCACCTATTCCCATTTGAACAACAAGTTCATTCAGACAAGAGAACACTCAGAATATTTACCTGCTAGCTCCCATCATGAGCTCTAGTACTTTTCTGAAAACAAGTGGTAGAAACTCAATTGCTCTTCCAGAATAAGCTATTCTGGTCTCACACTCTCCTTGATTCCCTCCCCAAAACCAACCCATTCTCCTCCTCTTTGTGACCGAAGAAAGTATGGAACGTCCATTTCTTTGTTTAGGCTGGACTTGTACAAATTGATATTTCGGACCTAAAAGTGCTCAACGTTCATCACATTTGTTTAGGGTTTAAACCAGTTTCTCACTCACCTACCGAAATCGGCGGAAGCTATTTTCACCTATAAACAGCTAGAAATCTATTTCACCCAGGAATTGTTTGTTTTGGTGTTTTTGACCAATTTTATGTTCTTTTTAGAAGTCGCGTTCGTGGATTCCAAGTCTGAATTCTTTTTCTGAAGAGCTTCCTTATCATTCTTCTCCGGTTGCAAATTCTGTCGCAGATCTGATACTTCCGCACTCAACTTTCTTTCATTATTTCTAAGAGTGGAATTCGTGGTTTCTAAACCTGAAACTTTTCTCTCAAGAGTTTGTTTTTGTCGCTGTTGTGTGCCGATGGAGGCAATTAGAATACCTGGCAAACTGTATACAGGCGCGTTTGGATAATCAGGTTTCAATATGCAACTATTAGTTCGATCTCCCACCAAACCTTGACAGTTTATCGGCGTACCTTCACGTCTACTCCTCAAATTGGATATGAAAAAGTCATAATCACTTTCTCTGTTAATGCTCAAGGATAGATGCTTTGAAAAACTGTAGTCTTCTGAATCAACAAAATCAGTGGATGTATTAGGGGTACCGATGGACAAGTTTTTCTTAACCTGGCAATATTAATGTTACCCGAAACTATTTACATAAACAACTGTGGATCTTTAAGCCACGACATAGTTATCCTCTTAATTTGATAGGAAATATAGGAAGAGAAAGAGATGTAATAATAATAAAGTTGTGAATGAATTGAAAGAAATAATGAGTAATGGATTTGAGGATACGAGTGTTACCATCATATTTATAGATATATAGATTAACTAGGATAATTTAAGGAATGGGCACCAGCTAATGCAGATCAATAATTAATCAGAATAATGTCTGATTAGGTAATTATACGAAGTCAAGTTAGTCTATTACAATAATTTGTGTACGTATTCGCATGGAGTGCCGGTGTTCACATGAATATACATATTAATATATATACTTAGAAGCTGTACAATGACCCAGTTTTTGTTTAATCCGAACCTAACCATGAGTATGTAATTAACATGTACCCTCTAATATTTCGTTTACTGGTGGGGGAGGGTGTTGGTGAGTCTTATAGATTGTAGCAGAAGAGTGTGTGCGTGTTTTGGTTGCTGTGATCCTGTTTGGCTTTTGATTTGGTCTTACTTTTCGGTTGCGATGATGCTAGATTAATAATCATCCGGTTGCACGGATGTACAACCTTATTGGTAACTATGGAGTTCGTAAAAGCTTCTCTTCGAAGTTGGTAGTTAAAATTCAGGGTGCAAATTCCCCACAAATCGTTGTTATTTTCACCAACCCGCCAGGCCAACTACCTAACGTATAAGGACATTTCAGGGTCATATTATATTTGGTTACCCACCCAAGGTTCCACCATTCTGTAACTGCCAATAGATTATTATTGTTGACTCCGTATATAGGTATACTATAAGGTGTTTGGGTATAATAACATGGTGATGACTAAGCATGCTTGCGGTGTTTTACATAGTTTGCTGGAAAATTAATGATATATAGAAAGTAGGAAATACCATATAGTCCTAATAATAAAATATAAGTACCAGTCTAGTCCATTTGACCCAGTCAATTGTCTGTTTGATATATTTGGTAATATAAATTATCATTTGGTCCTAAAAATTATCATTTGGTCCTACGTTGATGTCATGGATGATGCAAATGTCACCCTGTAGTGGCAGAAATACCATTTTGGATAAGGACCATATATATATTCAAAGAGTAGGAGAGAATAAATCATTCTCAGATTTACTTTCTCTCTCTTCTAATCTAGATCTAGTTTTTCCTCTCAAATTTTTTCTTTTCCTCTCAAATTTTTCTTTTCCTCTCAATTTTTTTTCTGAGACGATGATTTTTTTTCCCCTGTTTTGTTGAAGATGATGATGTGTTGTAGTTGAATATGGTAAAGTTGATGTTGATGATGTTGTTGAAGACGGTGTTTTTTATTTTTAAGTTGCTGCTGCTCATGTTGGTGATGATGAAGAAGATGAAGAATTGTTGCTGCTACTGTTCTTGACGATGAAGATGATGAAAATAATGAAGACGTTGTTGAAGATGATGGAGATTTGATCTTCTTCGTGTTGTTGCTGTTGAAGACAATCCATGAAATCGATGAGGACGATGTTTTTGTTGTTGAAGAAGATGATAGAGATGATGTTGCTGCTGTTGAAGATGATGTTTAACTTTTTCTTTTTTCTCTGTAGTTGTATATTTTTCTTGATTTTCTTGCTACTAATGTTGTTGAAGATGGTGGAGACGATGAAGATGATGACGACGACGGAGATTTAGGGATGAAGATGTTGTTTAAAATGAAGATGAAGATGAAGTTTCATCAAACAAATGAACTGCTGCTGCTTTTTTGAAGATGAAGACGAAGATGAGTTCACCTACTGCTGTTTTATATGGACTTCATTCCTGGAATGAAGTCAGTTTTTTTGTATGGACTTCATTCCTGGAATGAAGTCTGTTTTTTTAGGTTTTTGTATGGACTTCATTCCTGTAATGAAGTCTGTTTTTTTAGGAATGAAGTCTGTTTTGTTTTGTTTTTTATATGGACTTCATTCCTGAAATGAAGTCTGTTTTTTTAGGTTTATTATATGGACTTCATTCCTGGAATGAAGTCCGTTTTTTGAGGTTTTTATATGGACTTCATTCCTGGAATGAAGTCTGTTTTTTGAGGTTTTTATATGGAATTCATTCCTGGAATGAAGTATGTTTTTTAAGGTTTTTATATGGACTTCATTCCTGGAATAAAGTCTGTTTTTTTAGGTTTTTGTATGGACTTCATTCCTACAGTAGAAAAATCGAAATCCTAAACGACCAGAAACATGAAAATTGCAAAAACAATCGCCAGGAGAGAGAGAATGCGTACCCATTAGTTATTTCTTTCTGATTAACTAGTAAAAAATTAACACAGAAGGATATTTTTGTCTATTTAAATATTTTTAAATAATTATGGACCAAACAGTAAAGGCGTTTGACCAAAGGACTAAACAGACATGGACCCACCTAAAAAAGGACCAAACGATATTTTTCCCATATAGAAACATATTTTATCACATAAACAGATAGAAATTGGCTTATATTTTCACTCCTTTCACTCTTCTAATTGTATATATAATTTGAGGCCGAAATGATGGCTCCAGAATGAAAGTTAGGCCAAAAGTTTGAATTCTAGAGCTCATGGCCCCCTTCCAATAGAAATCGAGGGTTATCAATCTACAGTAATACAAAACATAACCTATCACTCCTCCCCTCTCCTCCACTATAAATCTACTAAATCTAAAACTCTAAATCTACTAAATATCTGATAAACCGATCAACCCTATTAAAACTCTAAAAAAATGGTCAAGAAACTGCGAGATTTACAACCATGAAAGTTAGGACAAGAGCTTAAATTCTAGAGCTCTTGGACCCCTTCCAATAGAAATCGAGGGTTATCAATCTACGGTAATACAAAACATAACCTATCACTCCTCCCCTCTCCTCCACTATAAATATACTAAATATAAAACACTAAATGTACTAAATCTCTGATAAACCGATCAACCCTACTAAAACTCTAAAAAAAAAGGTCAAGAAACGGCGAGCTTTACAACCTACTCCAACACCATCAGGTCCATCACTAAAACAGATGAAGCCTGTCATAATCGTTATTCGCGTACCAAAAGAATCTGAGATGAACACCAACTTCGGATTCTATCATATATCATCCAGGTTGCTAATGGATCCAAACTTGGGTTTCTTTTCTCACCTTTTTTTAAAAAAAAAATAATCTTAGCGTGATTTTTGAATCTGTTGTTACTTATCACGTTTTTTCATATGATTTGATTCTATTTGTAAAAAAAAAAAAAAAAATGTTCCCTGAACTTAAAAGCCCTATTTATTTTTTCCCATATGATATGTGGTTACTAGATCACGTTTTATGAAATGATAAATGGTACTCCAGAAAAACGTTTTTGATGTTACTAGGTCATGTTTTTTTTTTCCATATGATCTGTAGTAGATTTAATGTACCTATAACTTCTTAACGTTCGCTTTGGAACCATATACCCATCTACTTGGTAGTCTTAATATCTTATGTCATATGACTTGATTCTTTTTTTTTCAATGCTCCCTGTGTTTTTAGTGTTCCCTGTAAGTCAAGTGAAAATTAAAACCTACACCAATCCTTCGACCCCATGATCTTTTGTTTTTTTTTCTTAGCCGATGACCAGTTAAGTCTAAATGATTTTTAACTTTATGTCCTGTTATGTTTTGATTTTTACTGAGACTAGGATATTAAAAACACATCTATTCTTTATCGTCTACAAACAAGTTGTTCTTGGTCGTTTAACAAGTGTGGTTTTCCTGATCGTCTAACAAGCGCTATTTTTGTAAATAATAGATATTGGTCAAGTTGGATGTATATATACTAAAAAGAAACAGGAGGCTTCGCAAAGAACAACTTGGATGCAAAGGGCTCCAAACAAGCATCTGTTTATGGACGAGGGAGTACCATTGGAATCCATCTCAGATAGAAGTTCAAGTGAAGATGAGATTTTCAATGCCAATATTGTGGTGCAGTAGTTTGGCATCAAGAGAGGAGTAAAAATTCTCAGAGTATAGTTAATTGTGAGTTTATCATATGTTGTTCTTATTAAAGATTGTCCAGATGCTCTGATGAGGTTGTTAGATTTTAACGATGTATATCGGTCCATTTTGGAAATGATTCTTGACGAGTAGATAAAGAACATAAAATGTTTTCTTAGTAATCCATAGTTGCCTCTGTTCTTTATCTATGAAGGAAGAATCCCTGAGAAAATGTTAAATGAACGAATTGCCTCTGCCTCTTTCACTAAAATAATCATATTCTGCGAAATACTGGATGAGTTTGCTAGTTTCTGAATGTTTCTGCGATATTATGAAATAGTTCTGTGAATAATGTTGTGATGAATAGTGGTGATGAATAGTTGTGCTGAATAGTGGCGAAATTGTGAATAATTCTACGAGATTCAATCCTCTTGAGAGACTCTGAATAACATTTCTTAGAAATTCTGAGCAATACTTCTGAGAAATTCGGAATAGTACTTCCTATCTTTCTTGCGATGAACAAATCTTTCCTGCAAAATTAGGTAGTGTTTAATATTAATCTGTTGGTCTTATTTTGCCTTCCTAGTTAAAGGTCTTATTTTTCCAACTTTTCTTTTTGCGACAAAATCGCAGGACGTCTTTACATTTGCATGTATTGACCCATTGATCTTGCCTTATCCATTTTTCTTTGAATTTTCTGCGACAATATGACAAGTCTAAATCCCCTTGCGAGAATAAAGTCCCATGACATTGCCGTCATGCGATGAAATCGCAGTACGTCTTTACACTTTCATGTAAAAACCCATTGATCTCATCTTATGAATTTTGTTTATGGCTTGTTGCCTCTGTACAATTTACGTTACGCGACAATATGACGGGCCGAAGTTCTCTTGCGAGAACGAAGCCCCATGACATTGTCGTCTTAAGACACTTATCAGATCCCTAATGGAGGGTGCCGCCCTTAATCCCCCCTGGTTTCCCCTTCAAGGAGGGCACATCGGCCATACAAGACTAGCTCCTCCCATCCGGATCTGTCAACAACCAGTTTTTTTCGCAGCCTCTTGTACTTTATGACTATATGGCTTATAGTTACGATACTGCACCCTAAATGGGGTTTTCTTCAGGCCAAGTGCATCATAGACAAGACTTACCAAGGATGGCCGGGGTAGGTTCGTCCGTCCCGGTCACCCTTGGCTCAACCGTTTACCTCGGCGCCTTGGTCATACTCTGCACTTCTTGGAAGAGATTCTCAGTCTCACAACCAGGGTATAACCTTATATAGTTGGAAATCCAAGATCTCTCTCCCGGATAGGTTTTATTTAATCCCAACATCTGCATGACTCAGGTTCCAGCGCGGTATAACCTTATCGCTGAATCATGTCAAGAGATACCCCCTCATATGACGCGCTTTAAGGTCTTAAAGATGCCTCTTGCGAAATTGTATTCGCGAACTAGGGTGCACGCCATAAAGGTTCGTCCCATTCTTATATCTCTGCGAAATTGTATTCGCGTTTCTCGCGATAGCTTCGCGTTTCTTCATTCTTTCATTTCTTATTTCATTCTCATAACATCATTTTTGAAGTAAATATTCTTTAAAATCTTTTGAAATCTTTAAAATATTTTTTGAAATCTTGCGATTGTATTGCATTTGTTAAATCAAAAATATTTTTCTGTAAAATAAATTTTCTAGAGAAATATATAAATTGAATGTTCTTGGTTTTTTGCGATTTTGAAGTCTTTGTAATCTTGCGAGGGTATCTATTTTTTGGAAATGAAATCAAAAAAAATTGAAATCTTAGAAATCTTTGCGGTAGTTTCATTTACTGTAATCTTTGAAAATTTTGAATTTTTTTTGAAATCTATAAAAAAATTGCGATGATTAGAAATCTTTGAAAAATTTTGCGATTTTTTTTTTGTTTTGTTTTTTTTGCGACGATCTCATTTTTACAATATTTTTTTAAATTTTTGAAGTCTTGCGATTGTATCACTGTTGTCAATCAAATCAAAAAATCTTTGAAATCTTTTGAAATCTTTGAAATTTTAGAAATCTTGCAATTATATCTTTTGAAATCAAAATTTTTGAAATCTTTTGAAATATTAAAAATCTTAGAAATACTCTTTGAAATATTGCGATAGTATCGTTTTTTATGAAATAAATCAAAATTTTGCATTTTCTATAAGTAAAATATTCAAGTAAGTGGTACTTAGCTTTTTTGCGATTTTCTGTTGCTGCCGTCTCTCGCGAAGCAATCGACTTGCTTGATAAATGTGAAGGAATGAGAAATGAAGTCTTGTGAAATTAACTCTTGATCTACCTCTTGTATAATGTTGCGTCATACTAACTGTTCTAACCATTTCTTGTGAAATATGTCTGCGAAATAATCTCCCATTTTCTTCTTGCGAAATAACCAAAGATCTTGCGAAGTAATGAAATACCAAATTCCTGCCTCTAACCAATCTTGGTGAATTCTCTTATGTAAAATAAATGCATCCTGCAGAAATTGGACTTCACTTGCTCGCTACTCAATTGCCTGCGTGAAATAGCTTGGTGTACTTTAGTGGGCTTTGACAAACTGGGCTTGAATGTTGCTCATTTCTTCTTTACGCTGGTTTTTGGGAAGTAGAAAACATTTGCGAAGTAACCACCTCCCATTCATCCTGATCTTCTCTCTTCATATTTCGTGCTTTCTCCTTTGATGGTACTGTAATGGTGCTTTCCTGCGCCTATATATCTTCTCAAACAACTTAATGCCTATATTAAAAGCATATTAAAACAATAACACATTTCCCTTCTTCCATTAATGGAATCCCCTTATTTCGAGCTCTTTCATGAGCTGCGATTTTCTTCGCAGAATTAATTTTCTGTTCCTATACTAGCTATTGTATTATAATAGCGGCGTTATATTTCTTCGCAGAATTAAACTTCACAGAATTAATCTTCATGAACTGCGGCGTTGTGCTTCATATTTCTAAAGAATTGTTCGCTAGTTTTAGTTGTCAAAGTAGCTTCTCAGACATTCTTTCCTTTTTATATTCCCCTTGATTCTATCATGTCCATGATTCCACTATCACATCCATACAATGGTTTCACAGACTTGAGGTTTCGAATCATAATTTAACCGCAAGAATTATGTCAAAATCTTATAGGCAAAAGCGTCATCTCGCGTCAAATATCTTCGTATAATTCCTTTTCTCGCAAATTATGAAGTTTACTTCCTCTATATGAAGTTTATAATATCTGATAATAACATGGTGGATGCTTCTTTCCCTCAGATTATAACGTTTTTGATCTTCTACAGAGTGGATTCCATTTTCGCCAGTTGTACTGGTTACGTTTTGTAAGAGTTGCTGGCTTGGCTTTTTACTGATAATTGTAAGGGTAACGTAATCTCCTCAACATTCCTCTCTGGCTGTGATGCCTTTCAACATAACTAACTGCTCCTATCATTCGTCTTTGGCTCATCAGGTTTGGCATAGTTTTCATCCTTCTCCGTTATTTTTGATTGGTTTCATATTTTTGTTTAGATGTTGATGGTATAGCTCTAAGTTCATGAATTTTTGGTGATTTTTCTCGAACTCATTACTGCTGCTTTGTTTTCTTCCTTTGTTATGATCTAGATGATGTCTCCTCGTCATAAATTGGTTTTCTGGATTGTCATGAATGTTTTAATCGTACGCTATCTTCTCTTTTTCTTCGTTGACTTGATCATCCTTATGTAATGTGGCCAATATTATCTCATTTTCATGTATTATTCTTTAGTCGTCTTGTGCTTCTTTTCTCTTCTTTTGTCGCAGATTGTTGTAAACTTTGCAGAATGTGTCATTTGTTGTTGCTTCTGCATCTGATATGTTTTCTTTCTTCGCAAGAATGGTTGGAAGCATGAAATTGATGAATCCGTACTAACTTATCACCACTAGAATTGATTTTTTAAACTGATTCCATTTCTTCGCAGAAACCCATCCTACCTGTTCGCAGAAACTTATCCTACTTCTTCGCAGAATGATCACGGAATAGCTTCACAGAAGGAATTGATCAGGCACATTCCTTCGCAGGTTATCAAATAACTAGATGAATTTCATTCTCCTTTGTTTCACTTCTTCGCAAAAAACTTTGCTACCGTGTACTATATCTTTGCCTTTGCCTCAAGCATGTGAGATCTTTGCACCCTTGGAGCTGTGATTATGACTATCCCATTGTTTAATTTTCGCAAATGCTTTTGCTATTTTTCCATACATGTTTGTGTTGCTTCTCTTTTCGTTGATTGCTGGTGATGTTTTAACGAAATAAGCTTTGACTTTATTGTGCCTCTTACTGGTGCTCTCTTTTTATTCGTTGAAGACGTCAAACTCTCGCAAAACAAAGACATCAAACAATTAATAAACAACACTTACTATTAATGTAAGAAAATAAGTGCATATTAATAACAATACATTACTATAATTAGACCTTCATTATTCAAAGATTTTTTAGGAAAATCTGCGATTTACTATGAAATGGATGAATAGCGAGCATAATCGCCAGCTATATCAAAAAATTAATGTTTTCCACATGGGGCTCACAAACAATGTTCAGATTTGTTGTGATCATTATTCTACGAATAGTTAATTAATGGTTGTGATCATTGCGGAGATCAATATTTTTCAGATTCGTTGTAATCTTGATTCTACTTTTCGCCTTTTTCCTGCCCACTTTGCCTTCTAAGAGGAGACTCTCCATCTTCTTGCTATAATTATATCTTTTTTATGTTTTCTCCACCTGCTCTTCATGCCAACAATGACCTCACTCTTGTAGAGATATATCTCCATTGTTTAGATTTTTCTTCCTTGTTACTAATTGATATGACGTACCAACCTATTTAATTGCAGTTTACTTCGCAAAAGGGACCCTTGTCATCACAGGTGTTTTACAAATTAATCATTTGTTTTATTATGAGGAGGTTGTTGGTCAGGTTAACTCTCTTTATTGCTTTGGTTGCGTTGCTCGCGGTAATCCATAAGATTTTTCATTCTATCTCTTCATAACAGTGGCGATAATCGCTAATGCCCTTCGCAGATGGAAATTATTCTTTAATAGCGGCATTTAAAATGTCCAATAGTTGTTTGTATCCTTCCTATTGCCTGGAGTACATTTTTCGCAAGTGAATTTCTGCGAGAGTCATTCATTTAATTTAGTAAGTAGTCAATTGAGTTTGAAAGTTCATGAAATGGATTTTTTTTTATTTTTTTTTTAATATTAAATTAGAAAAGAAAAGAAAAGAGATTTTGTCATGTAGAATTATTTGTTAGTGTGGCTTCATTTGATTTCTTCGCGATTGTTGATGAAGTATGTGTTCAATAAATCATTAGTCTTCTTCCTTTATCTACTGTGCTGTCTTTGTCCTTTGTGATTTCTCCTCCGTTGGAATCTAAATTTTCTGTAAAAATGTTGGTGTTGTTTTAATCCATTTATTCGCTGACGTTGTATGTTGATAAGTTGGTGGATGCATCTTATCGCAAAAGAGAAATTTTGCTGGAGTTGTTGATTTCTTCATCTGTGATTTCAATCACAAAAATCATGTTCACAATAATTGTCAAAATTATGATTAAATTCAAGATTTATAGACGTAAATTTATGATCAAAACTCTTTTGGATTCAAAATATCAACTAAACAACAATTTTTGTGAAAAACAAAGATTAATAATCTAAAATTCAAAATCTTCCAGATCTATACTATGAACATATAATAAGATAAGAAAGAATTCGTCCTGTTTGAACAATTAATTGATCCAAATTCATTGGATTTCTCCCTGCGAAGAACATAAAATCTCATGATTTGACATTTTAGAAATTCTTTAAACAAATTTGTAAAATAAAGCTTGGTTACTACAAATTCGTAGAAAAAATATATTTAGATTCAAGACTTCCATAATAAATCAAATTTCTACAAAAAGCAAATTTTAGGTTTTACAAAAAAATCTATTTTCCAAATTTTGTTTTGAAATTCCTATATCAGAAAAATGAAACAAAGAATAACAAAAGTGATAAGAAATTTGTCCTTTTCGATGATTAGTTGACACAATTTTGCTGATATTTTCTTCATCCGCCACTTAACATATCTCCTTCTCTCTGTATAATCATGATCTTTCGTCGTAGCTCTCCATATTTGATCTTGAAACTTTTAGATCCAGTGAAATCTAATTCTAACGAGTAGTTGTCCCTGTTTCTAGCGCCAAAATGTAGTTGCAGGTTTTCCCACAACACACCCCTTGTAATATCTTGATAATAATCTCTTAATCTAAATTAATTTGATATTAAAAGTATGATTAAAATTCTAAAAATTATAAATAGACACACAGATTTTTACATGGTTCGATCAATTTGATCTACATCCATGATTCTTCACTATGATTGTTTAAATTTAAATTTGATTTTACATTGATAATCTCCATTAACGGAGTTCTAGATCTAGTTTTGGGGAAGATGATGATAAAGAAAAATACATTCTCTCTCCTAAAAACCCTCTGCAAAATATCTCTCCCTTCTAAAATATTGTCCCTCCCCTCTTTCTCTCTCTTGTTCTTCTCTTTATATAGGTATTTTCATAGTGGGTGACAGCTCACATTCAATTTATCTTTCCCATTTTTTAGGATTTTCGCTATGCTCCTTGCTGGCTCTGCTATCGTGCTCGCGAAATCTGATATCTGCTCGCGAAATCTGACATCTGCTCGTGAGATCTGCTATTAGCTCGCGAAATCTGATATCTGCTCGCGAAATCTTCTCTTTGACTACAAAATCTTCATATTTTCCTCATGTTTTATGCTGTCGTTGTTTATTACGTCATTCTTTGAATTATTTTGTGATGCTCGTGAAATGTTGTTGAAGAGTTTTAGATGACGCTCGCAAAAATGTCGTTAATCTCTCGTGATTATAATTGTGGCGATATTCTGGTCCTACAGCACTTTGAATGGAATCTAAATTTGATGGATTCATAATCAAAGGAATAAAAAGAATAAGCTTAGGGATTACCGAAATTTAATGGGATTTTATTGTTTATCGGGAGCAAAACCTTTAGTATAGTGTTTATAGTCCTGGTGCCTTACAAAACCAAAACGAAAATAAATTAACAACAAAAAATTGGAGAACGAAGAAGAAATATAGAGGGGAATGTTATTTTCTGTTATTCGATGATGAAGATCCATGGTTTCTTGTAGAAGAAATGTAGAGGGGAAGGTTTAGGATGAACGAATAGAGTCTTAAGATTTAGGTTTAGGTTTATTGTAAGTTACAACCGGTTTCCCAATAGAGTCAGAATATGCAAATAGATATTAAGCATATCTTCAACACACACCGGGTGGGAAGGTGTCACTGCTACTCAATAGAAGTCAATAGACTGAAAACCTTAGAACAGAACTCAACAAATCTTAAACACACCATCAGAATATGCAAATAAGTATTGCTGGAAAATAACAAACAATAACAACATAAGTCAATAGATAGAAAACATAACTATTAATATTACAAAATATCATCAAGTCGAATATTACACTTTCGATTATCGATTTAATTGCAGAAAATAAAGAGAAGAAAAAAAGAAGGGACGAAGAAGGGATTAGGGTTGGGATAAAAATTAATACTCAAAATATAACTAAACAATAAAAAAGTGAAAGAAACAAAGGCGTATGTTGAAATTACCCGCGATTTTGCCTGCTCTGTTCTTAAAAACTGTGAGAAAAAAAAAACCACACTACCTGTGATAAATAAATCAAACAAAAGAAGAATTGAAATCAATTAATTTTTTATTTATTTTTCTGATCAAAAGATTCAAAACCAACAGAGGTGGCGTACGTATGAGAAGAACCTATAATAAGAAACATATCAAAACTTCCAAAGTTAACGAAATACTGCAGTACAAAATTAATTGATTTTACTTTCGGAAATAAATCTAAATCTAAAATGTGTCAAAAGAAACCCGTGTATACACCTAAAATACGCAAACATACCTAATTTTTTCACTCAAAACCTGTTAATCGCATTTTTGATCTTATTTACGGATCAAAAAAACAAGGAAAAAAGAAGAATTTGAATAAGAATGTGATATTGTTCATCCCGTATAATCATGGAAGAGAGGAGATTAGGGTTTTCAATATTTTGGTCCCAAAAATATTTTTTTGATTTTCTTTTATTCTCCAGTATAATTTTGGTCCCGAAAATATCTAAGTTTTAACCCCTCCAACCAATAGAGTCCCGCCAAGTGTCCTCATCAGGTTTATTCTAAATGATTGTAAGTACTCTCTTCTAAGTGATTCTCTTCTCTAAGCGAACGGTGACTGTCACCATTCAACATGGGGTTCATATGAGATAGGATTACAGAGGAGTTAGATGCCTTACTAAAAAATTAAAAAAAATGAAAAATGAAAATGAAAATAATGAAAACCCAGTATAAAGACTCCAATGTTTTGCAAATTGCCCACCTAACATGCACCAATGTTTGCTAAAAATTAGACTTCGCTACCTAACGCGTATGATGACCCAAGGCTCCACCATTGGGTAACTGCAAATAGATTATTATTGTGGACTTCGTAAAGGTGGTAATACTCTAATAACTAGAGATAAGTATGCTTCAAAAAAAGAAGAAAAAAACTAGAGATAAGAGTGTTTAGGCATAATCACGTGGTTATGACTAAGCATGCTAACAATGCTACACCAAATGACAAAAAATTCTTGTATATAGTATAAATCATTTCACACTAACCATCAAGAAAAATATATTCTCGTCCGAAACTCATAATTTTCTTGGTTGCCCTGCCTCTCAGTTCAGAAGCAAACCAGCTATCAATAAGTTTCGTGAATTTTCTTGTTTGATGTGATCAAACAAGCCGCAGATATATCATACATATAACCGGTTACCAACAATCTATATGGGCTTGCGGTAGCAGAAAAAACTTTGAGCTGAAACAATTGTCCTGGACACCGTGTCTGAAGGTTTAAAACCAAAACAAAAATACTCGATTCTCATGTAATAGTCATGAAAAAACAATAAATCTACAATTACCATGATATTCAAGAGTACCTCCATATTTCTATTTTATATTCTCAAGTGTCCAATACCAAGAAATAAAGTTGAATGTGTCCTATATGTGTTGAAGTTTATGAGGTAAATAATTACTGATCCACGAATAAAATTTATAAGGGATGAGCCTTTCCCTAAACCTACGTACTAGCAAGATGAATTCGATCAAGTGAGAATCGAATGGATTCAAACAGTAGAGGCCTATGAATAGTTACGTACTTACTTACATGTATGAGGACGGATCCGTTGATAGCGATCTGTAGGCTGTAGCCATTAAATTGAATTTAAGTAGCTTCCTTCCCTAAAATAATATTGTACTACGAGTCCAGCTAGTATATCAGTTTCATTTTCAATGGTGAGTTTTTGTAAGGAAGGTGTTTAGGCGTCAAAGAGTCTGTGCGGAGGTTTAAAGTCTTCTTGTTTGGGCTTCTAGCTGCAGCTACAACCGATTACCAACAATCTATATCTGAGCGCACTGTTGTAGAAAAAGCTTCAGTATCCTAGGCGCGGTATCTGAAAATGTAAAACAAGAAAACTCTCGTACTTCTATTCCTCCATGCATTGCAGATTAGTTATTGCCAATTAATGAGTCGAAGGACAATTATTTTCACCAGGAGTTGGTGGTTTTAAATTATTTCCAAGTTGCATTTCGAAGCGTTAAGCATTTGATTCCTTTAGATCCACTTGATGAAAAAACATAAAAATTGCAGCCCAACAACGGTGAGACAAAACAAAACATACTGACGAGAAAACTAGAAATAGATAGATAACACAAGACTTCAGCCCCATGGGAATCCAGACTAGGTCGCTTTTAATGCCAGAAGCAATGGGCGTTTTAGCATTTGTATTGGTGTTATCCATTGCATTTGAAAGATTCGTGTAGGCTTTTAATTAGAAGCTCAAGTATTTATAAATAGGATCTGTCACCGTACAAGAAGAAGTCAAGCAGAAGCATAAATTAAAAGGAACCAAGACATGATACCACCCATACAAGTCCGACTAGACTTTGAAACACGCACCGAATCAAACACAAACCAAAGCAAACACAAATCCGAAGACAGACTGACCAAATGCATCGGAAACAAAAGCAAATACAAAATCAAATATTAAAATTAAACACGAAAGGCTCCACCGGCTGATTTGATTACTTTCGAAGACATCATCAACATCTCTTGGGTGCGTCGACTACCATCTCCGACTCAAACGGCTTGCGTGCTGCATAATAAGTTCCTTCATTTTGATATAAACTCCAAACATCTGGATCAAATCTTGCCCATTCATTATTCGGAATCAACTCAGAGACGTTGACGACCACTATAGGATATATTCCTTTGTAGAAACGGCTTGGATGAACGTTTGTGGTATTGTCTTCACCGAATATTGGTGCACCCATTACCTTAGTGATGTTCAGATGTTTATCCTTTCGAAACTTTCGAAAAGTATAAAGGTTATCAAAGGGAACCCAGCTACTAGGAACTGAACAATCAGTCATCCATGGTTCTTCATTGGATGATCCACCACTCTCTTCAACAACACCCCCATTCTCTTCAAACTTTGATTTGATCAGTTCAAAATTTTCCTTCTCAAGCGCTTCCTTATACTTCTTCTCTAGTTCCAATTTCTTTTCTAGATCCGATAATTTTGCGGTCAACTTCTTTTCTTCGTTCTCACAACTAGTATTCTTGGATTTTAAGTCAGCAATTTGCTTCTCAAGAGCTTCCTTACCGTTCTTCTCCCTTTCCAGTTTCTTTTCTAGTTCTGATACTTTTGCGGTCAACTTCTTAGTCTTCTTTCCTTTGTTATCACAAGTAGCATTCATGGATTTTAAGTTGGAAATTTTCTTCTCAAGAGCTTCCTTACCGTTCTTCTCGCTTTCCAGTTTCTTTTCTAGGTTTGACACTTCTTCGGTCAGCTTCCTTTCATTGTCTACATAAGTGGCGTTCATGGCTTCCAAGTATGAAGCTTTTTTCTGAAGAGCTTCTTTATCGTCCTTCTCTTTTTTCAACTGATTTTGTAGATCTGAGACTTGTGCAGTCAGATTCTTTTCATTGTTTTTCAAGGTGGCATTCATGAAGTCCGACTCTGAGTTCTTTTTCTGAAGAGCTTCCTTGTCACTCTTCTCCTGTTTCAACTGATTTTGTAGATCCGACACTTGTGCAGTCAGCTTATTTTCATTGATTTTAGAAGTTTCATTCCTGGATTCTAGGTCTGTAGCTTTTTGCTGAAGAGCTTCCTTGTCACTCTTCTCCTGTTGCAGTTTCTGTTGTAGGTCTGACACTTCTGATGTCAGCTTCTTTTCATTGCTCTTACAAGTGGCATTCATGGATTCCAAGTCTGAATTCTTTTTCTGAAGTGCTTCCTTGTCGTTCTTCTCCTGTTCCAGTTTCTTTTGTAGATCTGAGACTTCTGATGTCAGCTTCTTTTCATTGCTCTTACAAGTGGCATTCATGGACTCCAAGTCTGAATTCTTTTTCTGAAGTGCTTCCTTGCCACTCTTCTCCCGTTGCAGTTGTTGTTGCAGACCTGATACTTCTTCAGTCAACCTGTTTTCATTAGCTCTAAGAGTAGAGTTCATATTTTGTAAACGTGAAACATTTGTCTCCAGAGTTTGTGTTTGTCCCACTTGTGCATCAATGAGAATACCTGGTAATCTGTATACAGGCGAGTTTAGATCATCACGAGACAAGAGATAGCTCGACATAGTTCCGCGCTTACTTTGATTGAAAATTCAAGGACAAGGGAGATTTCAATGGAAAAGCTGTGAATGAATTGAAAGGAATGGATAATATGAATGTTTGCTTACCTCCTTAACGAACACCATTATATATACAGAAGATAGGACACCAGCTCAATAATCAAAAAATAGTGTATGATTACTTAATAATTATATATATGAAGTCGGTCAAATAAAATAACTTGTGTATTCATACAAATTAATACATAGTACTTATTACAGTGACCCGGTCTTTTTTTAATCGAAATCTAACCATCATACAAATTACAATATGTGAAGTGCACTTAGTTATCTTTCATCTCCTGGTCTACGAGGGCAGTCTTAGTTATCTTTCATCTCCTACTGGACAACAGCTGGGCAAACTTATATAATTAATTATATAATTCCCACTTTTTCTTTTTGGGATTTTGGATTTTGTTTCTGTCGTGCTTTCCGAAGGTGATGTTTATAGATTAAAAATTATCTGATAGGTAAATTAAACCGTCTCGAGTTCTAGAAGTTGTTCCTGGTAGCTTAAAACAATTAAACCCCCGGTATAAAGACTCCAAATTTGTGCAACTTGCACAACTAACATGCGCCAGTGTTTTTAATACATTTCTGCAACTTGCACACCTAACATGCACCAATGTTTAATACTAAAAATTAGACTTGGCCGGGACTGCCAGTCCACCTACCTAACGCGTATGACGACCCAAGGCTCCCCCATTAGGAAACTGCGGACAGATTATTATTGTGGACTTCGTAAAGGTGGTAATACTCTAATAACTAGAGATAAGATTGTTTAGGCACAATAATGTGGTTATGACGCATGCTACACCAGATGACGAAAAATTCTTGCTCATACTTTCAATAAAAACAAGCCGCAGAATCAAGCACTTATGGATGAAGTAAAATGTGATTTCAATTTTATATTCCTAGACTTGCAAATCAAGTGTCTGATACTCTTGCTAAGGATTAACTTCGTTAATTGGGACGATAGTCCTAATTGTGTTTTGCAAAACTTAAAAGTAGATAAATCTAATGCAAGGGACAATCACATCTCTACATTAAAAGGCTCTACTATTAAAGATGTAAAAGGGTTCCTAACACCTTAAGTTAGTTTCTTTGAATACATTTTAACTTGCAAAAAAAAAAAAAAAAAAAACCAAGCCGCAGATATAACTTACATACAACCTGTTACCAAAATCTATATGAACATTTCCCAAGGTTTAAAACAAGAACAAAAACAAAAAAAATCAGATTCTCATTCGACGGGGGTGCAATAGTTGTTCAAGAAAAACAGTAAAGCTATAAATTCCATCATATTCAAGAGAAATCCATGCTTATATTTTCTATTGCCTCATGATATAAAGAACATTACAGCCAGAGTTACAGGTTCTACTTGTTCAACAAACTACATTTTGCCCAATAACCTGATATCACAAATTTCATTTTCTCCGCTTGCCTAATCAGCCAAGAATATTCCAGCTTCATGCCACCTTTACGTGCTTATTGTTTTAGGGGGGCTTTCTTTTGTCGGTCAGATATTCTGGCAGGAGCATTAGAATGTGACTTGAACCGACCTCGGCCTCCTTCATCAGTTTCCTAAAGAACATACAAATTAGATTAAGACCAATAGTAAAGTTCAGAGTTTACAGGCAGGCTAACAAGACTACCACAGCTAAATGGTAAGTAATAGATCAAGCGTCTAAAATCAACATTAAATGAAATACTAACCTTTTTCTTCACAATCTGAACCACGTCCTCGTCTTGAAGAACGTGAGAAAGACCACAAGTTTGTGGATAATGTCTCGAACTTACACCCCAGACGAGCACATATTTGACATCCTTCACCAGACTCCTGTGTATATGGTTACAGAAATCCTCTACTGTGCAACCACCTCTATCCTGAAAAGGTTACCATTGGAGTGCGTTAAATTCACGGGATTTATGCGTTCAATTCACTTGAGAGAGAGCATGCAACTTACAGCTGAAAGAACAACAGGGTCACTGAAATCTGGTTGTTGTCCTTGTGGCTTTGTATAAACTCTTACAAGCCCCATTGCATCCCACATCTTTGCAAGTAGTCTATCCAAATTCAGCTGTTTGAAGCAAAATACAAAAAATATGTTGACGATATCATCCCCAAGATTAAAGATCGAGGAAAACAAAAGATTTGTTTAATAATTCAGCTCAACCCATTTCATGCACATTGTTTCTCACACATGGGTATCTAAGGTTAAGGGAAAGAGATAGTGAATCTACCTCCAAATTACAACTAATGACGACAGAATTTGGTTGCCGAGCTAGGTGGTCCACATCATCAATACCAACCACATCAATCTTGTTATACACATAAATACATTTCATGTACTTACGGTTTCCTTCAATGACATCTATGAGATCATCCACTGTGGCATCCTCACGGAACAAAAGCTACAAGAGAAAAGGCAACCACGCAGAATGAGATCACATTGCTTAATCACCTACGGTTACAAATTTATAATCACATTGATTTGTAGCCAAGTGACTGGCCTAAAAAACAATTGGAAGGAAAAATTTGAAGATAGAATAACCTCTGCGTTGTGTATCTTATACTCGTGCAAAATTTGATAACAAAGCTTCTCATCAATATGAGTCAACTGCATCGTAGTGTTGAAAGATATACCTCCAGTCTTTTTCCTTTTGAAGTATATCTGGCAATTACAGTAAAAGAATGAAATACGAACAAGAAAACATGACTAATGGTACGTAATATCTTTCAGAGAAATTTACATAGAATAGGATATAACCTGAGGTGGCTTCTTGTTTAAACGCAAACCCACGGCTTCCAACTCCTTTGTCAATATTTGACGATGACCCTCACTCTGAATCAAGTCCCAACATGGACATATTTAGAAGATAATAAAATGGGTAGCTAAAATATAAGTGACATAGAAGAAAAACATGTATTTCTCAACAAATGAGGCGGTAGGACGGGATCATGGGTTTTGCCATCTTAAAATGAGCAAACATTTTTAAAAACGTAAATGCATTATGCATGAGACAGAAAGAATAAGCAATGGTACATGGAACAACTATACATAAATACAAACAGGGATAATACACTGCACGAGATTAGACTGCTTAATCGAATATAGGAAAAATAATTCCGTCTTACTCTGAAATGCTAAATAGCAAAGAACAACTGGAAGTGCTCAGAATACCAAAAAGAATAACAAGATCAGACAAGACATCGCATAGTACTGTAAACCAAAACTCACTTTTGAGGCATCGAGAACCATCAATACAATATCTGACGACTTGGAAACTGCAATGACCTGTATTTCATGTAACAGAAAAATAAGAGACAGGGAAAACGGTTTCCAAATAAAGAATAGAGATAATCAGGACATGGGGCAATAAGAAGCACCAGGGCGGGTTGGACTACTTTGTATTTACCTGCCTACCACGACCCTTTCCTTCAGAAGCACCTTCAATGATTCCAGGAAGATCAAGAAGCTGAATTTTGGTACCATTGTAATGTATAATCCCAGGAATACATGTAAGCGTGGTGAATTCATATGATGCAGCTTCTGATTTTGTTCCCGTCAACATAGTTAAAAGTGTTGACTTTCCCACACTACGCAGAAGTGTTCAATGTTACTAATCAAACATGGCAATTTTTAAGTTTTCAAGGCACGAAAAATAAAAAGAGATGATCAGAGAACAATATATATTGCTAGTTCTCAGGAAGTGACCAACCTCGGAAACCCTATAAGTGCAACACGTCCATGACCAAATTTTGTCACTTCAAAACCCTCTCCAGCTCCAGCCGAACCCTGGCAATGAATATAAAGGGAGAAAAACAATTACAAACTATAATCCAAATTACAGAAAGGAACAAGGAAGACAAAAAGAAAAGGTAAGCACATTGGACTAGGAACCCGTATTTCGCCTATAAACTAAGCATTTATTGCCTAGCTTTCTTAAGCCAGGGATATCATATAGACATGCACTGAGTCAAGAAGATGGTCCAACATGTTCAATAATGCTTCTATGATAATGACTATTAAACAGTATTATTGCGAGAAAAACAATTACAAACTATAATCCAAATTACAGTTGTTTTATCATAATTATATTCATATTCATAACATATATGCAATCTTTATATACCTTTGGAGGCTCCAACAGTTGTGTTCTTAACTTTGCAATCTTTGCCTTCAGTTGCCCAAGATGGTACTCTGTATAGTCAGAGAAAAAATACAAGGTTACATACAAAAACAAACTCGAACATAAAATATGAACTGAAATGAATAAACCACCTCTGTTACTTGCAGATGTGCAGCTTCACTCTATGACATAAGTGCATACTCACACTCCTCTCTCAATGACTTCCAAGTGCTTACTAATGTTCCCGTTTAATAGTGGTAATTTTAGTGTATGGTACAGACCGGTATACATTTTACTAGCAAGAAAGTTCTGAAAGATGAATACTTGTAGCACATTTACAAGGTTCCCAGACCATTACAAGCTATTTGTTATACAAAGACATATGTTTTTGTCGTTCTTGAATTTTGTACACAAATAGCTTATATCTGTCTTTCTAATTAAACTCGGGCATTGTGGACTACAAGCAACATCTACAAAAGTATCTATACTCAGGTCTGCATTTTGACAAGTCATCCATGACAGGTATCACCTTCACAGTATAACAGCAGGAGCATCTCTCTCGATATATATATATATATATCATGAATGACTTATACATCAGCATACTTCAATAGCAGCATTATTGGTAATTCTGTAGAGAGCCAAACACTATCTTAGCTTGATGGAGTTCATACTCCCCGGTCTAAACTCATCAGAAACAATAGGTTCTATAAGTTCTAGATTCGCACACAATCTCTTTAATTAGCAATACACATATCCCTAAGAATTTCTAAATCAAATTCAATTGAGGCTTTCGAAAAAGTTTCAAAACCTGGATACACATTCACATATGCAATCCTATCTAAAAAGCTGAAATGCATAAACAGCGGACAGTGCCAATTGTTGTGCGGTGGTTTTGGGTATTCCCAGTCCCCACACCCACATCGTCTAAAGAAGAGTGTCAGTCACGGAGATCTAGTGCTTGAAAATTTATATTTTGTTCTATATGTTGGATAAATTGAGTTGCAGAAGTACCTGTAGCTTTATTTTTCTGAGTCCTAGCCATTTCGGCTTCGATTTCTTTTATCCTTTCTATGATACCCATTTTGTCTGCTGTTGTTGTGCCTGCTTCCAAGAGATAAATTGTTAACATTCCCACAAATAAGCAATTGAAATAACATTTAGATGAACGAAAACGCAATGCGAAGAGTGACATCCCATTACACCCATCAGTAATCAACTGTAATACAAAACTAAACCCTAATTCTCACCTTCAGAAGAATTTAAAGCTAGAAAACAGTCATGTAACCAGTTATCCCAAAATCTAGAACTAGCCCGGACCAATTAATACACAAATCTAATGAAAATTGGAAAATTGATACCTAATTAAACAAATTCAATCACTCTATACACAAACACCTGAAAAAATATAGACCTTTTCAATGAAGGTGCTACTTTTGAACAAAACCCAACAATATTTATACTCTCCAAACATCAATTGGACATAATCAGTGAAACCAAGATTGAGATTAATGCAAAATCATTACAAAATCATGAATTTACAGCTACAAATCTAGAAAAAAAAAAAAATTGAGGAAAAACTGAAAACAAAGAGAAAGGATTCTTACACCAACCTTAGAGAATCTTAATGAGATTGTTCAGAAATCCAAACCCTGATTCTGGAGAGAAGATGATTTTATGAAGTGAGAAGCGAGAATCTCACCACTAAACCCTTCTTGACTCTGTTTCTGGAAATCTACAAAGAGAAAGTGAAGATGAATACGAAAACGTGATACCCTGTTTCACGGAGTACTGAAACTGTAGTGATCCTTTAATCATAGCCTTCGGATTTTTGTTGCTTATCCAGAGGACCGGTGCCTTTTATGACCGGACGGTACAGTTTTGGAAACCATCCGGTAGCCAAACTGTTAGCTTTGGTCATTATGTCCTTATTCACCGGATGCAACAAGATGGTGAATCATTGGGGATGAAAAACGTATGGGAAGCTAATTTCAGATCACTGTCACCATGTGGAAGCAAACAGGAAGCTATACATACTTGAGTCATTTGGCAACATTGGCCAAGCTATATTCTGGCGAATTCGATTTTTCTCTGCAATGCTATTAGGGATACTTTTCTTGAGTTTTGGTACTTGACTTGAAAGAAAGCGTTAACATATACAACTTGATGAGAGGGACACCAATTCAGCAAACATCAATCTGAAATAACAGGCGAACTGCGAATACAGTGGTACTATTGTGTCGGTATCTAAAACCTTATTGTTTCTAGCAACATTCATATATAGCTACAAGAAACCAGACCTTGTTTCATTTACAATAGGTCTACTACCAGCAGAGACAACTCCTCCTGCTTTGCGGCTTACTCCTACTCCCCCTACTATTTTGCGGCCGAATATTCCTCCACCAGCTCCTGGTTTCCGACCTCTGACGCTTCCTACTTTCCGTCCTAGATTGGGTGGTGGCCCCTGTGAATACTTCTCTGCAAGCTCTCTGACACGTAGAAGTATGTGTGCAGGGAGGGCCGCAGAAGCTTGCTTCTTTGAGTTTAACATCTGCAAGTTTTGTTCCCGCCAATCAGAAATTAAGTTTGTCAACATATTCTGTCTTGTCAGATCTACCGTCAAGAATAATATGAACAAATTAGTAAACAAAATTCCAAATGAAACCGAGGGGACTCACGTCTCTGGCAGATGTAGGATGTGCGTAGCTGGCTCTTAGCAAGTTCCTCCACTTATCCTAAAAAGTTAGATTATCCGAATGTTAACCTTGTTAACAACTTCAATTCACACAGAAGGATGAAGTGTAGGGATTTGTTGGGTGCACATACCTTGAGATCAACCGAAGTTCGGTAAGAATAGGATGTAAAGCTAAGTTTCTTGATCTCAGACCACCTCCCAGCTCCGAACTTTGCGACACCGTCAACCAGTTGGGTAACCTCGCTTAGAGTCCAAGCTCGATGATGTTTCCTTATGGGCTCACCTTTAGTGGTGGACTGAATTCTTAAATTGTGATCTGAATTGTCTTCAGCTAAGTCTAGATTTTTCATTTCCACCTGCTGCTCGACACTAATGCAGGTTTTCGCATCATTATGGTTCTCCTTATCGTCCTCCTCTTCTTTCTTTTGTTCAGCAGCAATCTGGAAGCAAAACATCCATTAGCATACTTGTGTCGGATCATCACATGTTGAAATTAGTGTTTTAGTGATATATTAATAGAATAACGGTAGAGGCACGCGTGAGAAGCATGACATCAGTGCATCGGAACTTTTGATAGACTATCTTGGCCAGACATCGCACAGATTGTGGTGGGTATCAGTTTCAAGGAAAAGTCCTCAACCACGTCAAAGAACATATGATCTTTTAGGTACACAATATAGAGCAAAAGGAAGTTTAGTTGTGAGTCTTGTGACAGCATGCAAACTTTAGGCTCCATAAACAGACTGCAATATGACATTCAGTTTGTAAAAAAAAAAAAGCTTCAAGCAAAGGCCTACATCTTACCGGCTGTTCATCACTTTGTTGAGGTGCCAATTTAGCTTTCAGATCTTTATCCCCATTCTCATTATCTGTCTGAGAAACACAAACATCAGGGGTCTTCGTGACTGGTTTCGCATCCACACACATGCTACCAGGGTGGAATTTCTGCCAATTACACAAGTAAACAACTTAGTACAGAAGATCATTTTTGCCAGTTTTGGGTTAAATTCTCGCTCAACCAATTTAGTTGACAGTCTGAAGTAAATGACAGATAAATAAATTTCAAGTGATAAGAAGATTGTGCATACCATGAGAGGCATAAAATTTTCTCTGGGGCGCCCTCTTCGCACCCTAGAAACATATGGGACTTGCACTCCAGATCCCCCAAAGGATTCCTGCCGGGTCACGACAACTGGCCTGTCCAAACCAACACTTTGCACAGGTTTCACCTGGGGCTTTGGATCAGACTGGCAGTTCCCAGAACTTTTAACAGATGGTACTGGTTTCCCACTGCATTCGCTATTATCATCTTTGGAAAGTTCTTCAATATATCTCTTTGTAGGTTTCCGTACTCTTTTGGTATGTTCATTATGAGGATCTTCACAAATATATTCATCTTCCGCATCAGATTTCCGCAGTCTCTTGCCAGATACCTGCTCATCTCCAACTTTGTTAGCGGGGGTGATTGGTGAATCTTTGTGGCTACCTTTAAAAATTCCATCTACTTGATCTTCACTCTTAGAGCATTTTATCTCACAAGGGGCTCCTCCCTCGATTTTTTTCCTTCTGATCAAGGTTTTGTCTTTAATGGTAAAAGTCGAAGTCGCAACATCACACGAGTTGGTCAATCCCATGGCGATCCTCCTCTTAAGCCAAAGCTTGTCCTTGACAGTTGTTTCTCGCCCAAAAGTAGCCCTAAAAGTTTCATGAAGTTCTCTTACAGACAAATTATCCAAGCAGATTTCTCCTTTTATCTTAGAAAAGTCTGGTATTGAGCTGCTGCAAGTGGCGGAAGCTGACGAAGAAGATCCAGAGATTCTCAACGCATCTGCAGGCTTCAAACATGTCTCTCCCTGTACTTGACTAGCACACTTGTCATTCACTCCAGGTGATACTAGAGGAGCAGTTTCCTGCAAAGAAAACCGTAAGAGTTTAGAACTACAAAGAAAAAAAAGCTAGCAAGCTTACTGTAATGTGGCATAAAGTAGGATACAACGTTAAGCATGCTGGGAGTCACTGGTTTGCAGCAAAGAGAAATTCTCGAATCTTATCCCTTTTAAAATTATCAAACTGACCACCTTAAATTGTGCAGGACAAGTCTAAGTAGGCTGACACCAAGAAAACTGCATATTACATAGATGTCTGAAAAGCTAATCAGCTAGATGTTGTCAAGCATTTTACAATGAAACAGTCACATTTTCTAAAGGAGATAATTATCTCAATCATACGTCGAAGGAAGGGAAGAAATAGGCTGCAGAACCGACACAAGAAATATACATAAGCAGGCAAGTAGCACTAACTGCACCACACAACCATAACATGTTCAATAAAAAACAACCCAAAGGTTTTCACCGTAAGGTTGACAGCTTCGATTAGAATATGTATACTTTAAAAATTCAAAGCAGAAAATATGCATGCCTTAAAACAAGGTACGGAAATTTAGGGATTAAATGAATATTCATTTTATTAAATTTAGTGGCTCACCTCAAGCGAGGCCTTTAACTTTTGCACTTTCACTTTGGCATTGTTGGAAACTCCTAACGTCGAGCTGCTGCATGTGACAGAAGCTAAAGAAGAAGGTCCACAAATTTTCAAAAAACGTGCAGGCTTCAAACGCATCTCGGCCCCCGCTTGAGTAGTACACTTGTCATTCAATCCATGTGACACCAGGGGAACTGTTTCCTGTGAAGAAGGATCAATAGCTGGCAATACTTCAGCACTGTTGGAAACTCCTAGCATCGAGCTGCTGCATGTCCCAGAAGCTAAAGAAGAAGGTCCACAAATTTTCAAAAAACCTGCAGGCTTCATACACATCTCAACCCCCACTTGAGTATAACACTTGTCATTCACTCCATGTGACACTAGGGGAACAGTTTCCTGCGATAAGCTTTTATGTCAGAAGATGAATGACCAAGAGATCCACTTGATAGGCTGAGCCTCTATTCCTCTAAAATATCAGGTTAGAGGGCATGATTTCAGCCATTCCGGAAGATCCAATCAATTAAATGCGTCTAGACTCATGGTATTTGCAAATGCATAGGCAATAGCGAAGTAAACATTTGCAAAAAGTAAAAGGCTGAAGCAAATCCAACAAAAACAGAAGTATTCGGCATTGACTCACTAGTACAACCACTATAAGAGCAGACTAAACTCCTAAAGCATAGTAGGTTAAGATGTTATCAATCATTTTACGATGAAACAGTCAGATTTTCTTAAGGATAATTATCTCAAACATATGTCTAATGAAGGAATGAAAAAGGCTACAGAACCAAGACAGGTATAAGTTAGACACACATCAACTATCAAAAATTGCTATGTGACATATAAGGCCCCGACATAAAGACTGAGTTTATCCACTAAGATCCAAATAAAAGGTTACTCCTGTACTTTATTTATCTCGTGATGTCATCACTAGCATCCAATAGGTTTTGACCTTTCCGAGCATAATACCTCAATGGTTCACTCTGAAACAAAAATGATTTCCACAGTAATTGAATTACTAGATAAAATCTATAGATAGTATTAACTATTAGTAGCCCACTGGAACTAGATATAAGCGGATAAGCTAATAAGCAATAACTGTTCTGCACACCCACAACATGTTCAACAACAAAAACCCAAAGGTTTCACCGCCAATATTGACAACTTATAGTAGAAAATCAGAAAAATTGCATGACATACAACAAGGCTACACAAATTCAGGGATTTAAATGTGAATTCATTTAACAACTTCAGTGACTCACCTCAAGCGGGGCCTTTAACTTCTGCACTTTCAGGTCAGCATTGTTGGAAATTACTAGCATCGAGCTGCTGCATGTGGCAGAAGCTAAAGACGAAGGTCCACAAATTTTCAAAAAACCTGTAGGCTTCTTACACATCTCAACCCCGATTTGAGTATTACACTTGTCATTCACTCCATGTGACACTAGGGGAACAGTTTCCTGCGAAGAAGGATCATTACAGATTGATCATCACTAGCTGGCAATACACCACCATAAACTTTTATGTAAGAAGATGAATGATTAAGATAAGCGGAGCCTCAATTCCTCTAAAACTATCAGGTTAAAAAGCATGATCTCAGCCATTCAGGAAGATCTAATCAAATAAATGCTTCTAGACTCATAGTATTTGTAAACGCAAGGGCAATAGGTTAGTATACAATGGCAAAAAGAAAAAGGCTGAAGCAAATCCAACAGAAACAAAACTATTCAACAACGATTCATCAGTACAACCTCTATAAGAGCAGACTAAACTCCTAAAGCATAGTCAGCTAAGATGTTATCAAGCATTTTAGTGAAACAGTCAGATTTCTACAGGAGATAAATATCTCAAACATATGTCTAATGAAGGAAAGAGAAAAAGCTGCAGAACCAAGACAAGAAAAAGTAAGCCATGCATCAATTATTAGAAATTCCTATGTGCCATTTAAGGCCCTAAGCATAAAGACTCAGTTTATCCACTAAGATCCATATAAAAGGTCACTCCTGTTATTTTTTCATGTCATCACTAGCCTCCAATAGGTTTTGACCTTTCCAATACCAAGTGAATGCCTCAATGGTTAACGCTGAAACAAAAATGCTCGTCCGCAGCAATTAAGCAACTCGATAACTGGTAATTAGCAATAACTGCTCCACACCCATATAACATGTTTGTTTCCACTGCATGGCGCCCAGTGGAGAGAAGTACCACTTTCACGTGTAGGAGGCATAAGACAGACTTGCACAAATTTGGGGATTAAAATGCAAATTCATTTAATAACCTTCAGTGACTCTCACCTCAAGTGGGGCCTTCAACTCTTGCACTTTCACTTCAACATTGTTGGAAATTCCTGTCGAATATGGGCCACTGATGTCAAACATAGGTCATTAATATGAAAACAATACATAAGACCAGAAAGGTGCATTGTAATTAAAAAAGTTAATGATAAAGCTAGAAAGCGTGATCTATTTGTAAATCATAGATCTTAAACAGTTCAACCCACAACAGAGCCTTATAGATTCATAGAGATGGGATATTTCAAACATAAACGAGCAAGTGGGAAGTCAAGCAAACATTCTTAAAAGGGGATCATCAAAAGCTCCTTCTATATGTAGTTTACATGTCCTTCTAGAAGGATACCAGCACTTTCTGGAAGACAGAAGCTTATTCAGATAGACGCACAATGAAAACTACAGACGCAAATTGGGATGCTTATGTAGGGTAGTATTCTTGTCTCCGGCCGTTCTTCCTGTGTTCAAGTACAATGGACATCTATCGGAAGAAGTTTTTGCCATCCTAGTTAGTTTAAAACTTTGAGTTACTAGTTCTGTTTGCTCCCTTCTTGCATGCAATGTATCCACATTGTTTTCCACTCTAACTTAACAGTAAACCTACGCATGCAACCACGTATAAAAGAAATACCTACACTAACTCGTGATACAAATTAACACAGCCACCAACACATAGATCAACGTAGTAGAGGATACAAATTAAACACCAAATACAAAAACAATGGCTACCTTCAGATCCCAGTAAATCATTCCTCACAGGGAGAAGCCCGGCCTCATTTAATATACACTCTTCAGCCTGTCTTGTGGCAGCAACTATAGGCAGCAATTCAGTCTTATCCTCTTCAAGCAAGTCATCAACCTCCATAACATCATCATCTGTAGCAGAAATTATTCTTCCATCTCCATCCACCTAAACAAAAAAAAACAACAAACAAACAAACAATGAAATACCACACAGCCAACACATTACAAAGCCTAGTGAAGTACCACTGTATCGCAAAACGAAATGCACGCAGAATAGTTACCCGGACAAGTTTGTAAACCACAGGGTCAGCAGTTTCCTTGGAAGACAACAAGGACACACCATCTTTCCCACCCAAACTCTCATTCCTCCCTAGTTCATCATTTCCATCTACAACCACCGCCATCGTCACCATAGCAAATCCGCCACATGCAACTCAAATCGACACTGTAAAAGTAAACACAGTAGAGGATAACCAATTATGAAACTCTACAAACAAAATGCAAATGGCACCCAACGAAAACAGTAAAACTTCATCTAACAACACACAAATTAACAAAATCAAACCAGCCGCAGACCTCTAATCACATATTATTTCACAAAACACATATCATTACCAACATTCAATTCAACTAAAAGTATAAAAAAGACCTAAATCCCAACAAAAATACTCAAATTAGTAAACCCTAACTTCTTATACTTACCATAGAACTCAAAATTTGATCTCCCCAGTCGAATTTTCCTCCAAAATCAGACGAACAAACAAATAATCATCCATCGAATCAACATTAATCCATCAAAAATCTATCAAATCGATTCAAATGTGAACAGATTGAGTTGAAATTAGTATCGATTGAAAAGGAAAATGAGAGGGGGAAATGGAGAGAAAGAGAGAAATCAAGGGTTTGTAGAGTTTGTCTCTTCTTCTTCTTCGTCTTCTTCAGTTACATCTAGCGGATTTAAAATGATTTTGTGGAAAAGAAAACGAAATAATTTGATAGTTCAAGTCCGGAAAGTGTTTGCCCTAGTTTTTCTTTTAGGTGGGGGACTGTACCCAAAATTTGGGCAGAATTGATTTTTTGGGTTTGACTAAAAAGCCCTTGAAGTTTTCTTGCTTGCCTATCTCACGATTGCTAAGACTAAGTCTTATGGGGTGCTACTCTAGCACCTAGATTAGCAGTCAGGAATACCTCCTAAGTCTTATGGGAGTGCTAATCTAGCAGCTAGATTAGCAGTCCACGTCAGCCCAGAGCTAAACCAATCGGCGCTCAGCGCTAAATGGTTCAGATAATAACCAATCTCAAACCATCGATCAAAAATAAATCCTCAGTCTTTAATCATTCCGCTTAAAAGGTAGTTTTTCTAGCGCTTTTAATCATTCTCACAGATCAATCTAGCATGCTACTTCACATGCTAGCAACTTGTATGAAAGATAACTAGTGTTAAATTTTTTGCTACACTTTTTTTTGGAATTGCAACACTTATGTGCTAATCTAGCACCTCCAATCTAGCCCATAAGACTTAGTCTAATATCAACTGCAGTCATACGACTATAACTAAAGACTAAATACCAAATGAAAACTAAAAAAATGGGTTTAGTCAGTGGTGAGACGTTACGGTGCTGGAGTAAATTTGGTGGAGTGGATGTGTAAGAGTTCGTCTGATATGGGGCGTAGGTATAAATTGCGCTCGGGTGGGACGTAACTTTAATTTACGCCTGATGTCGGCCGTAGTCTAAAATTACGTTTGGTGTGTAGCGTAATATATAAAACCTCCCGATGGAGAGACGTAACTTGAAACTACGCCTGACGGGGCGCAAATAAAAAATACGCCTGGTGGGACGCAAACTACAAACTACGCCTGATGGGCGTAACTTGGGAGTTCGCTTGATGGGGCGTGAATTGGAGTGACGCCTGTTGTTTATGCCAAGGATGAGAAGCAGGAAGGGTTAATTTGTTGTTTATGCCAAGGAACGAAAGAGGTTTGTGGTTCCTTTCTACAATTTGAATCATCCTATATTCAAAGTTTTGTTACAGATGGCAGAAGAAGAGTTTGGATCGAAGGTTGATGGATCTCTACAAGTGTCTTGTGAAGAGGAACGGTCTTAAATTCCCAAATAGAAATTTCGAAATAAACCTGAAACTGGTGGAGGGTTGGGGCGTAGTTTAAAATTACGCCCCATATAGTTTAAGGCATAACTAAAAATTGCGCCCGGCTTTAGGCGGACTTTAAAGATACGTCCCATCGGGCGCAATTGAACCATACCGCCTGGTTGAGGCGCAATTGTAACATACCGCTCGATATCAGGCACAAATATAAACTACGTCCCATCGGGCGTAGATTAAAGTTATGTTTGAAACAGACGAAGCTATTATTTGCGCCTGACTACCTAGCGCAAATTAAAATTACGCCCTACTCGAAACGCAACTAATATTTGCGCCTGATGTCGGGCGTAGTCTTAAATTACGCCCGACCAAAACCAAACTATCGACCAAATATAGTTTGGTTTTTGGTTATAGTCTGGTATTTGATCGATACTCCTCTCTGTAGCGTCTTGATTTTAGACCAAATTTTTAGTTATAGTCGATGACTGTGGTTGCTCTAAAGGCTACCCGCCCCTAGCAGAAGCGGTATCAGCCTTAGCAATCTTGGATTTTTGGGGTTCGAATTCGAGTTTGTTGATCTCTTGAAGTTTTCTTGCTTAATAACCCAAGATACGATTTATTTCAAACTTTATATTATAACCTGATGTATGATGAATGCCTTGATATATGTACTCTGAAAAACAGATCTATGGAATCAAAAATGTATTACATTATAAACATTTCTTTTTCCATGATGAATCATATTTCTTCGTCGGGAATTGACTTAACTTTAACTGATTTTGCAGGGTACACAATTGAAGCTAGGGGAAGTACCTGCAATTGTACTAACAGAGAAGATCTAGAGAAGAAATGTGTTGAAATTGCTTTCCGGTGGACAACACAATGGAATGGTCATGAAGTAACTTTTCAGAGTGATTAAATGCCTACTTTGATGCTGCTTAAAGGAATGTATATTGAAGCAAGAAAACTGAGATACTCTATTAGTAATGATTTCCAAAGTATCAACCCTGAAGTAGTGAACTTTAAAATTTCAGAACTAATTTTTTGTGATAGATTAAATGTAATATGGTCAGCCCACACTGCAGCTTTTTGTAATATCTATAACCTCCCACACAGGTGGACATGAAATGATCTAGGAGGCTTGCTTAATTCTTTTAATTATCAGTTTTTTAATGAACATGTTCCTTGGTCGAGTCCCAATCCGATCTTGGTAACAAACTATGAAATGTAATGTTAGAGGGTATCTTCCTCTTTTTTAGAAAAAAAAAAATTCTTCTTGCTTGACTTTTAGGGTTCTAATTTGAGTTTGTTGATCTCTTAAAAATTCCACTGGTTATATCGAAGTATTTGTTTGTTTAGCCTAAAAAAATTTGTATTTCATTTGACTTTTCCTAAAATAGTGCACCTCCCGAGGTTGTAGTTGGTGATCCGAAATGTTTTACACAATCCATTGTCTATGAATCATGGATACCTCGGTCATCAAGTATGGATTTATTAAAAGGGTGTTTGGATATTACGTAAAAAAATAGCACTTTGACTTGATTAAGTCGAAAAATCAAAAAAAGAAAGAAAAAAAGTTTTGATTACGCACGCCTTAGACTTGAGTTACATGTTGCTCAAAATTACGCACCTTAGACTTGAGTTTTGGCTGTTGCTGGCTAGTCTTGTGCTTCGGGTTGTTCAGGTATCCGGACTGTATAATCCCATTAGGCAGTGCCACTAGATGAATCAGATTTGGGCTCTTGCTATCAGCATAAGCAAAAAAAAATGGAACCGTTATTGCATGTCTCATAGTGGTTTCTTTTTCCAAGTGTTGCTAATATTGGGGGAGGCTTACGAAATCCGAGCCACTATGCGCAATACGAAACCTACACGAGCAATGAAACACAATGCGGAAACACACAAACTATGACGATATAGAAGCAATCACACAACACCGGAAATTACGTGGAAAAATCCCTCCAAGGTGAAGGGTAAAAAACCACGGGCAAATCTTCCACTATAACAATAATGGGTTACACACAATTCTCCCAAATTTGGGGATAACAACAACCTCAAGGTGCCTATAGCACTTGGATATCAATTTTCCTAATTACACTCACCCCTAAGGATGGATCAACAATTCATTCATATATAATATGAGATTCACTATCAATTTGAGAAATAGAAGTGATTTTAGATACTTACTACTAGGGTTTGACAAACCCTAGATTTTTTCCCCTTTGAAGAGTTGTGGAAATTGATGAATCAATCTTCACCACAATCAACCAAAAGATCCTTCAACAAGAACCCTTTCTTCTCCTCTTCAAGATGCCTCTAATCTCACCAAAAATGGTGGCTTAAATATCTCTATCTCTTTTTCTCTTCTTCCTCTTTTTCTCTTCTTCCTATCTTTCTCTTCTTCTCAAAAAAAAGAAGAAAACCCGTGAGAATGAAAAACATTCTCCTGATGCCTTTTGTACACAAAAACAAAACAAAAAGCAGACCCTATGTAGCTACCCCCATTGGTTAAGGGGACTCCGGGACTATTGGGTCCATAAGGAGTAAACCCAACAATCTCCCCCTTACGACTTATGGCAAGGTACCCGTCACCACCAAACCTTCCCTGCTGCAGAAATACACATGCTTGTATTTTGGTAGCGACTTTGTCATCATATCACAACCATTGTCATCTGTATGGATCTTCTCAATATACAAGACCTTCTCCTCGAGAACTTCTTGTATCCACTGATACCTAATATTGATGTGCTTGGACCTCGAGTGAAAACTCGAATTCTTGCTGAGATGGATGGCACTCTGGCTATCACAGTAAACGATGAACCTCTGTTGCTTCACACCGAGTTCTCTAACAAACCTCTTCATCCATATCATCTCCTTGAAACTCTCTGTAGCTGCAATGTACTCTGCCTCTATAGTAGACAATGCCACACATTTTTGTAACTTGGATTGCCAAGAAACAGCTCCCCCTGCATAGGTAAATAAGTAACCCGATGTAGACTTGAGACTGTCTTGAGCACCTGCCAAATCTACTGTAACCAACTAACTCTGGCTTGTCACCTCCATAGCACAAACACATATTAGAAGTACCCCTTAAATACCGTAGTATCCATTTCACTGCTTCCCAATGCTCCATAACAGGATTTGATAGAAATCTGCTTACCACTCCAACTACATGAGCTATATCCGGCCTTGTACACACCATTGCATACATCAAACTACCAACTGCGGACGCATAAGGAATTTTCTCCATCTTCCGTTTCTCAACATCATTCACAGGACATTGATCACGAGATAACTTAAAATGGTTTGCAAGTGGACAACTTACCGGCTCAGCCTTGTCCATATTAAATATTTGCAACACCTTCTCAATGTAGCTTTCTTGTGATAGCCACAACTTCCTCGCCTTCCTATCACGAGTGATCTCTATGCCAAGAATACGCTTTGCTGCACCCAAGTCTTTCATAGCAAAAGACTTGCTCATATCTGACTTCAACCTGTCAATCTTTTTCTTATCTTTTCCAACAATAAGCATGTCATCAACATATAGCAAAAGAGTAAGAAAATCACCATCAGCAAATTTTTGAATGAATACACAATGATCGGAAGTTGTCCTCTTGTACCCGTGTTCCTTCATGAATGATTCGAACTTCTTGTACCATCTTCTTGGAGCTTGCTTCAAACCATATAGAATCTTCTTTAGCTTGCACACCATGTGATCTTTTCCTTTGACTTCAAAACCCTCGGGTTGTGCCATATACACATCTTCCTCCAACTCACCGTGAAGAAATGCTGTCTTGACATCTAGTTGTTCTATCTCAAGATCCAAACTAGCGGCTATTGCCAAGACAACCTGAATAGAAGAAAATCTCACCACCGGTGAGAAAATCTCGTCAAATTCAACACCCTTTCTCTGCTCATAACCCTTCACAACTAAGCGTGCTTTGTACCTTGGTTGTGAGTTACCATCTTCAGTCTTGATTCTATACACCCACTTGTTCTTCAGAATTTTCTGGTTCTCGTGCTTGTCAACCAAATCAAAAGTGTCATTCTCATCTAAAGAGCCAACCTCTTCTTTCATGGATTTCAACCACTTCTGACTTTCAGGAACACTGAGAGCTTCTTCATAAGACTCTGGTTCACCTGCATCTGTGATCATCACATACTCATGTGGTGGATACTTTGTTGAGGGTAATCTGGTCCTGCTGGATCTTCTCAACTCAGCTTCTAGTTATTGTTGTTGCTGCACTTCTTGCTCAACATCACCCATTGGAACATCTTCATGAGCTTCATCTTCATTGCCATCACCATCAACATCATCATCATGTTGTTCAAGGGTAAGAACAACTGGATTTGGATCCAAGGTCATATCATTTTGAAGCTTTGGCATCTCAATCTTCTCAAAGTCTTCAATTGTTTGGTCTTCAAGGAATACTGCATCCCTACTTCTGATAACCTTCTTCTCAACTGGATCCCAAAATCTGTAACCAAACTTCTCTGTTCCATAGCCTAGGAACACACACGCTTTGCTTTGTCGTCAAGCTTTGATCTCTGATCTTTTGGGATATGAACAAATGACCTGCAACCAAACACTTTCAAGTGATCATAAGTAGGCTCTTTGTCTCTCCATACCTTTTCTGCTACTTCTCCATCTAGCGGTCTTGAAGGAGATCGATTGATCAAATACACGGCATTATTCATTGCTTCACCCCAGAAATGCTTATGCAACTTGGAATGAGATAACATGCACCTTATTCTCTCAAGAATAGTGCGGTTCATCCTCTCTGCAACACCATTATGTTGTGGAGTCTTCGGCACTGATTGTTCATGACGTATACCCATGATCTTGCAATACACTTCAAGTGGCCCAATGTACTCTCCCCCGTTGTCATAACGAAGGCACTTCAAGGTTCTACCTGTTTCTCTTTCCACCATGCTGTGAAATATCTTGAACACAGGAACAACATCATCTTTGGTCTGGATTGCATATGACCAAACCTTCCTTGAAGCATCATCTATGAAAGTAACAAAATAAACAGCACCACCAAGTGTTTTGACACTTAAAGGTCCACATACATCAGAATGAACAAGATCAATAATACCAGAATTGCGCTTGGGTAAAGCTTTATGAAAGGAAACTCTTGTTTGTTTACCAACTAAACAATGAGTGCACTTACCCAATTGCATACCTTTGGCATTTGGCAAAACTTGTCGTTTGGTGAGGATTTGAATTCCCTTCTCACTAAGGTGACCAAGTCTTCTATGCCAAAGCTCGGAGATTGAATCTTTGTCAACAGCATTCAACTCACCTTTCAACAACTTCACTTGTGTCTTGTACAATGTGCCACACTTCTTGCCTCTTGCAATAACCATGGAGCCCTTGCTTAGCTTCCATTTTCCATCACCCAAGTGATTGTTGTACCCTTCATCATCTAACACTCCTGGTGACATTAGATTCAGACGAAGATCTGGTACATGTCGCACATTTCTGAGAACCAACGTACAGCCAACACTGGTCTCAACCTTCGCATCATGCATTCCTACAATCTTCGAAACACCATTGTTTCCCATTCTGACTGACCCAAAGTCACCAGCCTTGTAGGAAGTAAATACATCTTCATGAGGAGTAGCATGATAAGATGCACCTGAATCAACTATCCATTCTGAATCAGAACCTGCAAAACTCACACAAACATCATTACAATCTGAGAATAAAATGATATCATCATTTGTTACAGTAGCTGCAACACCATTGTCTTGGTTATCATTTCCTTTCCCCTTCTTGTGTTCTTGCTTCGGCTTCCTGCATTCATTTGAATAATGACCTCTCGTATGACAGTTCCAACATTCAACTTCCTTTCTGGACTTTGATTTACCCCTTGACTTGCTACGGCCAACTTGTCTTCTGTCTTTTCTTCTACCCCGATTTTCTGTCACAAGAGCTTCTGAATGAGATGATTCTAGTGACCTTCTTCTAACTTCTTCACTCAGCAAACTGCTAGTTGCAACAGTCATGTTCAACTTCTTGTCTGGAGCAGAATAACTGAGACAATTCCTCAATGTCTCCCAACTGTCTGGTAAAGTATTTAGCAACAAATAAAATTGAACCTCTTCAGGAATTTTGAGGTCCATAGATGTAAGCTGATTCATGATCCCCTTCATTTCATTTAAATGTTGCGCCATTGAACTCCCTTCCTTGTAACACAACTTTCCAAGCTTTTTGAATAGAAGAGCTTTTTCACAAGGAGACTGCTGATCATATATCTCCTCTAACTTGGTCCACAAAGGATATGCTAGTGTCTCACTAGACACATGATGAAAAATGCTATCATCAATCCACTGACGAATATAACCAACTGCTTTTCGATTAGTAACCTTCCAATCTTCTGCACTTGTCGCCTCAGGCCTTACTCCCTTACTCTCTATTGGACCATAGAGATCTTTACAATATAACCAGTCTTCCATCTTCGCCTTCCATATGAAAAAGTTCTCACCGGTCAAATTGACCATTCTATTACTAGTGCTAGCTTCCGCCATTGCACAGGATTAGCTCAACCCAAAAGCTCTGATACCACTTGTTGGGGGAGGCTTACGAAATCCGAGCCGCTATGCGCAATACGAAACCTACACGAGCAATGAAACAAAATGCGGAAATACACAAACTATGACGATATAGAAGCAATCACACAACACCGGCAATTACGTGGAAAAACCCCTCCAAGGTGAAGGGTAAAAAACCACGGGCAAATCTTCCACTATAACAATAATGGGTTACACACAATTCTCCCAAATTTGGGGATAACAACAACCTCAAGGTGCCTATAGCACTTGGATATCAATTTGCCTAATTACACTCACCCCTAAGGATGGATCCACAATTCATTCATATATAATATGAGATTCACTATCAATTTGAGAAATAGAAGTGATTTTAGATACTTACTACTAGGGTTTAACAAACCCTAGATTTTTCCCCCTTTGAAGAGTTGTGGAAATTGATGAATCAATCTTCACCAAAATCAACCAAAAGATCCTTCAACAAGAACCCTTTCTTCTCCTCTTCAAGATGCTTCTAATCTCACCAAAAATGGTGGCTTAAATCTCTCTATCTTTTTTTCTCTTCTTCTCAAAACAAAGAAGAAAACCCGTGAGAATGAAAAACATTCTCCTGATGCCTTTTGTACACAAAACCAAAACAAAAAGCAGACCCTATGTAGCTACCCCCATTGGTTAAGGGGACTCCGGGACTATTGGGTCCATAAGGAGTAAACCCAATAGCTAACTGCTTAATGTGAGCCATTAGAGATGGTTTATAGGCATACTGATATGGTTTATACAGTCAATAGAGAGAAAGGTGAGATAGTAATGTGGGGTAGTTACTATCAACGGCAGAGATTTGAAGGCTGTTTCTCTTCCAAGCAATAAAAAATTCATTTTGTTGAGGCAAGTCTTAACTTTCTGATTCATTCTCTTCAAAGAAGAAAACCAGAGAAAGCGATCTCCAACCTTCAGAGAGAAAATGAAAAAAATGCCTCGAGTGCTTTACAGTGAGGGAGGGATTGTTGAGGAAACTTCTGAGATTCTGGAGGAGCATATATACATTGAGTTGGTATAAATCCAATTATCCCATCACGAGTTTTCCATATAGGAATTTCCTTCCCAAATGGCCGAGAGGCAATCAACTATACACGCGATTTCAATTGGCACTGAGACAATTTACGATATAATAAAAGAGTGAAAATGGAGCAGATGTATGATCAAATTCCACCACGGCAAGGGAATATTGTAGTGTGTCCAAGAGTCAACAACCCCTATCCAAATCAGGTAATTGATATGTTTGTATTTGCAAATGCATGGCATGATTCCTTGATTTTTATCCTTGTAGGAATTAAAAAATTGTGATTTTTGCAGGAGCATTCCATAAATAGAGCAACCACACCAGAGGTTTTCCAGAACAGTACTTATGAAGAGGGTGAATGTAGTGGAAATGGTGGTGGAGAGAGGTTAATGTTCCACAACAATGTGCATGAATTTGGAAGTGGTAGTGGTACCAAAAGTCTAGAGGAAACTAATCTTGCTGCTGATGGACAAGGTGAAGAAAGGCCCCCACCAGATCCATTTGCAGTTAGTCGCGATCCAGGACCGGGATGGAGTGTAAATGATGGTTGGGTTATGTATACAGCTCATCCACGACTTGGTCACTATGTGGTGAACGAGGGAGTTGTGCTTGTTGGGGATCGGTATGTTATTACTGGTAGAGTTCGGCAAGGATTCTTTGTTAATGTGATGCATGCACCTATTAGAGCAGAGATATGCAGAAATGCAACAATTCCCATTCCTCCTCAAGCTGTGGTGTTTCCTCAGCTCGATATGTTGTGTAATGTAGTTAGTCGGATCGCTGCTGAGGTTGTTTTGGTAGAAAATGCTGGGTATGGAGAGGTGAATCCACCCCAAATGGGACAAGTGCCAGGAACAACGCCACCAACACCAGCAATGAAACCAGTAGGTTCTCCAGTTGAGCCTGAACCTGAAAGAGACAAAAATGGCCGAGACTATCCTCCTACACGTCCAACTGATAGACAAGCAGTTCGGGCTCGCCAAAGGATGCAGAATGTTGGTCCAAGCCGGTTTAATCCTGTTTAGACAGGTAAGCTGCATAACTAGATATTGAGGGCTGTGAGGGTTTTAAATTAGCTATGCATCACTTTTTGTTGAGATTCTTGATGTGCCTAACTGAATCTAGAGTATGTAATTTTTCGTTTGAGTATTGCTCTGAGGATCCTAATCTCCATTAATCTTTTGAGTCGTGATGCTGAGACAATTGCAATTGCAGTAATGAACTTGACCGGTGATTTTCATTGAATTGAAGAAATGTCAGAGATTTGAGATATCAGTGATTTTGGTGATTCCCGTATTAGATTCAAAAACAATAATGATTGCAACTTCATCTCTCTCTTCTTCATATGATTTTCTCCCCTCCGTCATCTCCGCCCCCCCTGTTGCGCCTCAATGGCTAGTTTTAGCCGGAGATGCACCGAAATTTCTACCTGAATTTTTAATTTCCTCAAATGAAGACTTCCCTACCCTCTTGATCATCCTCAATCAAAAATTAGTTGAATACTAAATTTTATAGGGAATTTTAAAAGCAAAGAGAAAAATAAAGGAAACTTGGGGTTTTGACATTTGAGAACGTTTTGTATTTCTTATTATTCATCATATACTTCTAGGAAAGCTAATGAACATTGTGTGTACATATTTCATCATCCGCCACGTGTCTATAGAGAAACACGTGGAAGACATACCATCTCGGGCATCAAGATATGATGCCACGCGCATACAGCCAAGATACGTGTGTCAGCATGGCGGGGCCCTCATCTAACAGATCCAATGGCTAAGGATCGAGGAGTACCGAGATATAATGCCACTGCGAAGCACTGAAAAGCACCCAAAGACTCACTTTATCCCATCTCAAGAAAGATCCAAGATCGACGGCTGGATAAGTCCAACTGACATGGAGGTGACAGGGGAAGAAGACCTTTGTCTGGCGCGTGCAGACGACTCAACCACATGCATTAAACACTCTGAGCAGCATACGAGTCGATCAACCTGTGGAAGACACAACCATCACTCTTCGACAATAAGCATGGAACACTGGGGGCATCGTAAAAGACGAAGAGGTCCGCGAAATTGACACAAAGCACAAGACGATAAGGTTACAACGACCTTCTGAAGTGGACCCCACCTTGTAACCCTATAAATACCCCCCCCCCCACACACACACACACACACACCACCACCACCACCACCACCACACACACACACTAAGAGAGAAGGGGGGACGAATCCAGAATTAAGAGAGGAGAGAGAACTAGGAAGAGTAAGTGATTCCCTTGATTCCGCAGCCTCAGTTCATACTTAAAAGTCATTCGACTATCTTTGTAATCGATCAATACATAATGAAACACCAACCCCGTGGATGTAAGCCTTAGTGCTGAACCACGTAAATGATTGTCTCAGTTATATTTCAACATTTACATTCAGCACTTACATTCCGCACTTTATATTCAGTATTTTATATGATGAACTTCATCCTTATGCTTCGATCTTTATCTATTCTATTATACGAGCATTGTCAGTGATAATATACGACTAGACAAGGACGAGCCCGAAGGCTCCGAGTCGATGAATCGATATAATTATCCCCCTTTACACATACAACGCATAATTTATAGTTTTCAGTGTATGCGAACATTATTTGTGAATACGTGGATACCATCGTGATTTACGCGTTCACAAACATTTTGTTGGGCACAAACAAATCTTGCTGCAAGGTTCTTGCAACAGGTGGGAGAGCTAGGATTCCATGTGGTAAGACCCGTAAGGGGCAATAGGGGAAAAAAAATGCTTTGTAGGGACAATTAAGAGATAAAAAAGTTTTGGTGTCGGGGATAAATAAGCCTTGGGAAGCTTTTATGTCAGGTGGCCCTGGGCTCTGCCCCTGGTTGCATGTCCCATGGTTTTGCCCTAATTTTGGTGGGACTGTCTTGTACATTATTGGAGCAGAGATGACATTCCAGTTATTTGACCAAAAAGTGTACTTTCATGGACTTTAATCACACTGTCGGATATATACAACTGACAGTTCAGAATTTGTAGACAAAAACTATGCAACAAAACACTGTGACATGAAATTGTCCAAAAAAAATTCAGGATTGAGTGGTTGGAATATAAAATTTCTTATCAATTTTGAATCCACAAGTATGCATTTCGGTAACCATGGATCCATCATCATGTTTGCTTCATAATTCATATATAAGGAGCTCCAGAACCCGAGAACAGTGATGCTTCAATGCACAACTTTAGTCAATGTTAGGGGTGACATGCTGGAGTACTCAAAATGATTACTTGGTACCACGTCTGACGGTTTCTTCCACTCTAGTAAGTGCATCTGTGAGCACATCGATACCCCAATCCTTCACATCCCCCTGCACATCACCATAATAGTAAAGAATGTATATCATGGTACAAGAATGTGTTCATTGGGTCCTAAGCTATTCCTATTGCAAAAATGACACCAGCAAGTAACTATGGCAGTATTTGATTTCCATCAAAATCCAAAAGGCATAATGAACAACTCAAGTAAACTCAGTTTCCACTTCAAAACATCATGCAACTCATGCAACAAGTTTACCTTAAAGCGAACATGATCAGAATAGTGAAAAGGACACAGTACAGCCAGATGTTGCAGCACAGTGAAGGGTTTAATTCAATTATCCTGCTCTATTTAAATCTTCCTGCAGACAACTACAATTTTTATGTCCACAAAGGAGAACCAAAATTGTCGGTTTTATTCTAATTAAAAGTGATTTCCAGTGAGCCGACCTACTCTGCAGGATTAGAGGATATCCCTAGCAGCCACCCATAGAGGTTCACCATAATTGTTACTTGGATCGCTATAAGTTAATCTTTTCTGCTCCATCAGTAAGTTATCTGGTCTGGGTTTCCTCAAAGGGTGTCCTTGTACACCTCCTGGGGTTGCAGAGAACCCTAAATCTAAGTTGTTAAATGAAAAATTGATCTCCGCAAATATATCATGTTGAAGTCTTTCTTCCAATGCACATTATCAATCCTGAAAGTATGATTGCAGTGATATACAAGCTGACATAGACAAGAAACAGCCAGCAAAGGTTGTTGACATTTGCCAAGAGCTTATAGATAGGAACTGAGAGCAGCAGTCATGAGAACCCCTACTGTTCTGTGTTTCAACTTTCAAGCATTCACAAGACGAATATACCCTAGTAAGTCAATGTGCCAGTGGACCAATACTATAGCGCTAAAGTAATGCTCATAGATCTAACGATTATTTCTATGCCGGTACTCAACATAATAACGAAGAACGTATCAATGTGAAAGTGCTGGACTTTAAACTTAACAAACAAAGTCGTACAATTGACTCACCATGCGAAGTGGTTCATCAGTTCTTAAGCGTGCATTTGGGCGAGCAAGCTTGGATTCAAATGGAGTCCTTGGCCTCACTTCTTGGATTTCCTCCCATTCTTCACGACTAAGCATCCTAACTGTCCCTTGACCCTCAGGAGCATTCCTAATTTTGCGCTCAATCCTCTCTTGAGATTTTGATTCATCATACTGCACCAAAAAGAGATCAACAAAAATATTAAAGGTAGATCCCTAAAAGTATTCATTCAACTCAATACACAATGGAAAAGATGAAACTGACAAAGAATTAAAGTGTTTATTGTTCAGTGTCCACATATAGAACACTAAAGATTTCTTCCACCAGTATACAGTGAAGAAGTTGCATACGGATCTTAGGTTGTCTTTTCCTGAAGTTCCAGATGTACCCTTCTTCACTTACATGTTGCTTTTACTAAATTTCACTCGATTATAACACAAGGAACTTGAAAACTTAACTCGACAGAGCTTTCAATATTTACACATTATGTTCTATATATGGTCTAGCTTCTGATAATATAAACATAGGCTTCAAGGGTATCGAGGAGAGTAGAAAAATAACTATCCACTAATCTTTCTCATTCTAAATGGTCAAAGAACAGATGACCTGGTGACTTGCTTTACAAACTAAGGTGTCCACAATACCGCACAATACTACTACTAAATTTCACTCTATTATAAGGAAGCAGAACTTAACCCTGGTAAGTTTAATTACAAACATTAAGTTCAATATAAGTTTTCTTGTTGATACAAGGATGGACTCTAGACTCATAACCACATTGTTCTTTCACATTTTAAGGGGTCGAGCAACAAATGAGTTGGTTTAACAAACTACGCTGAATCTACATTCTTTTACTTTCAATCACCCCCTATCAACTTCCAACTGCCTTACACATGTGGAGCATCCTTGAATCCATATCATATTGCTCCACATACAACTATCTAGAACACGTTAAAAGTAACTACAAGTACTGATTAGATGCTCGCCCAAAATGTGCACACAAACTAAGCTGAAACCACCAGATGCCCTCCACTGTTAGACAAAGGGGTGAATCCTTGGTGCAGCATGGATTTGCCAACTCATCTCGCGTGCATGTTTTGAGCAAGAAGAAAATCATTCTGAATCTAAAAGCATACCAACAATAACAAGTCCAACATACAAATACGACTAAATGGGTAGCTAACTGACAATGCTCCACAAAACATTGGCTATAAACTTCAATTTCAATATAAGGTTTCTTGGTGATACGGACGTGTGTCTAGCTATAGTAACTGTTAATAGAATCGATTATACGCTTCAAGAATATCTTGAAGACTTATCACATCATTGTTCTTTCACATTCTAAGGGGTCGAACAACTGACTTGTTTAATTACTTCAAATACATAACAGAAATAACAAGCCAACACGCGCAACATACAAAATAGACTAAATTGCTAACTGGTGATACTCTACAAAACACTGGCTACAAAATTCAACTTCAATAAATCAAAATGCAAAAACCTTATAAAAAAATTGCTAACTTCAGAGCAAAGGGGCATGGATAACTGATATTGTTCTACAAATTTTTGCCTACAGAATTAAAAAATGCGACAACTCAATCAATTTTTGAGCAAAGGGGCATAGATACATACCAGCATTAGAACTTTGGCGAATAGAGCAACAGCAACAGCAGTAAGAACAACAGGCATTTTAAGGGTATCTAAATAAGCCATTGATTCTGGTACTTCAACTAAGAACTCATCCTTCTTTTTACTTCGATTCGTCATATTCTTCTTCTTCTTCCTCATTTCTGATACTGTTTTCTTGAATGTTTCACTTGGTGGATTATTATGAGATTGTGTATGTATTAGTCTTCGAGATTGGAATAATGATCGACTAATTCGATACATTTAGGGGGAGATTCGAGATTGAATTTAGGGGGAAATTGGGGGTTTTCAGATTGAATTTGGACGAAATTGGAATTGTTAGGGTTAGAGATTTTGTGGGAGTCAAATTTTCTCTAATTTCTCTAATTCGGGAGAAAACGAAGGAAAAGAAAGGAGGAAGATGATATAGATTGAAGAGTCTACTTTACCCTTTTCTATTTGTTAATTTACATGAGTTATCAAGAGAGACTGATCTTTAAAGAGGGTATTTTCGTCAAATCAGTAGTTAAGTAGGGAAAGTCCCGTTGACCGTTTCTTGATCTAATGTGATTTTGTGCACGCCTTTTAACGAATGTTCACGTGACATCTCAGTTTTATCACTAGATTTAGTTTTGGTATTTACGCTAAGAGAGACGAAATTCTTAACATGTGTAACAAGCTAATAAGGGAATTAATCATCAACTATTTCACGCCAATCAAGCAAAACTTATCTAATGGAGTGTGCTCAAAACTGGATTCTTGAATTTTTGAACTTCTCAAAAACTAGTTAGAAATTGAGATGAAATGAAAGAAATGATTTCATTCAACAGTAAAGTTGTCCATAGTTGTTGTTTAGTAATTGAAGATCCAAATAGCATCTTCTCCACAATTTTTTTTTTTCAGTTTTACTTTCAAGTACAGATATTTTATTTTTAGTAATTCATTCAAAGCTAAGACTCAAAGAGAGTCATTGTTACAAAAGGAGTAGAGTCATCTAATCTGGGAGTATGAGCATTACCAAGATTAGATTTATCTACTGAAAGTTGTTCTAAAATCTCCCCCATCTTTAATAGCAGCAGAGGAAAACTAAACTGTTTTCCGTGTTTTTGGAATCAATTAGGTTCGTCAGATCTTATAGATGTAAAATTCAGTCGTTGGATCCCGTGAATTTTTGGTGTCTGCACAAGGGTTTATGAGTAATATTTGTTAAATATAGGGGCTTGTCTATATAAATATGATTTTTATCTAGAATACAAAATAGAGCTAGGCTAAGTTTGTCTGTGTTAGTGGTGGTCAGGATTTATCCTTGGCAAAGATAAATCAAGGGTCGTGGTTCTCCTGGCCACCCCGTACAACTCGCAAGCGTGATATTAATTCCAATATTATGAATGAAAAATGAATAAGCAAGTCAAGATATGGAATTTTAAAAATTACAACTGGGAGGTTCGAACTCATGACCTATTGTGTCATAAGAGTGGTCTCTAACCATTGTTCCACCTTGGTTGGAATTGATATAAAAGATAAATCAACAGTGGTGGTTTGTTCAACTTAAATGCATAATTGGTCTATTAATTAGTGTTTCACTAATTGCACATAATAAATAATCTATTCATTATAAAGTGTTTTATTAATTAGTGTTTCACTAATTGCTCATAATAAATAACTAATTATTTTTTAATTATAAATATTTTCTTAATTAATTATAATATTTATTTCTATTAATAAGTAATTTTGATAAATAATATCAATAGACATTTTCTGCAACAATGAGTAGTAGAAGAGGCGGAGGCCGAAAGATTAGTGGTGGTTAAGGGCGGAGCCAAGCACAATTATATTTATTTTTGTTCTTTTATCGTAAAATGGGATACAAAGTCCATTTTTCACATGTTTCCAGCTTGCCAAGAATTTTTTCTCCCTCTCTCCTCAAAATCCTGGCTATGCCCTGGTTTGTGGTGGAAGAAGTAGTGATGGTGAATGATGGTGAGTAGTGATGGAAAATATTAATTTTATGTTGTCGTTACAACATCGATAACATCGTAGTGTGGAAGATGAGGTTGGTTGTTTTTAACACTTTTGATGAAGGAAGGTACCATATATTTCAGGGATGATATCATACAAGACAACATTTTCATGATCATAGTTGGATCACCCCAAATGGTACCCCTGTTATTTTTGGTACTATATCGTATAAATCATGATTTTTTAATGTTAAAATAAAATTGATTGCAATACAAAAAAATATATACACGGAAAAAAATTAATGAAACTAATCAATTGACAATTTTTTTTTCAATCTAAACCTCATAATGGCATTTGTGATTGAAAATTAGAATTGCGTCCAATAACCTACATGGGATGGGCGGAAGTGATGGTGGCAGTGGTGGAGTCAAAAATTGACATTGAGGAGGCCTATTTTTTTTTTAAAAAGAAACATGTAAACTTTGGTAGACTAAACCATAAATATATATGGATAAAGTACTATTTATAAAATAAACAAAAAAAATTATGTAGTTATTAAAAATTTAAGGGGTTAGAGCCAGGTTAGTCAACCCTTGGCTCCGCCACTAGGTGGTGGTGAATAAAAAAAGTGGATTCATATGGTTTTATGGTGGTGACGGGTATTGGTAAACACAAACATATTATGCTAATTTCGTAACGCCACAAAATGTGTAACGTTATATTATAAAGTATAAAACGTGGTTGGTCATTCTAATGTTAAAATAAACTCGATAAAACACATGTCCATTTTAAAAAATTGGTGCAATCAATTGCCATGTTATGTAATAACTAAACGAACGACACGAATCAATATCAGAACATATGAAATTATTTATTATCGATTTGTTTATGTAAAGAGTGGTCAGGATTCGTCCTTTCCAAAGATAAATTTATCGATGGAGTTGTTCAACTTAACCATTTTTAAACATTTTATTAATTAGTGTCTCATTGATTGTTCATAATGATTAATTAAATTTCTATTATAAATGTCCCTTTAATAATCTAACATAACTACATAATTTTATTAATAAATAATTTTACTAAAAACTATATTAATTCTAATGGTGGTAGTGGGAGTAGGGTTAGTATAAGCGGTGATGGATGTTTGTGAATGGTAGAGGCGGTAACATTACTATTGGTGGACGAAATGGTGGCGGTGGATGGTTTTTATGGTGGTGGGAGTTGGTAATAGTAGTGTATAATAATAGTTTTTGTTTTTTAGTGAGATTTATTGACCAAGTAAAAAAATAATCTTCACAAAACATGCAACATTGTATTGTGAAAGATGTAATTGGTTGTTTTTAGCACGATTGATAAGGACAAAAACCAAATATTTCGAGGATGATACCGGAACGTATAAGACAATATGATCATGACTGTTGATCACCCTTATTATATAAAGGCAATTGGTGTACCCGCGTAAGAGAACATTACTGCTCTCTCAAGTACTATTACATTATTTTTCCTGAAAGACCATCAATGTCGATTTGTTTCGCGACAACTACCTACAAAGACAACAACTTTCACTCAATTCCCGATATAAAACCTTATTGACTGGGAAAATGTATTTGCATTCTAAAATATTTGTTTGAAAATCATGTTTGTTCATCAAAATCATCATAAAAAAATCTAAATCAAAAATTTAAATTTCGCCTCCGATGTTTATAGAATATTTTTTATATTTTACATTCTCAAATCACGTGACCTCTTGATGACAAATCAACAATATCAAATTAAAGATCAGTATGTATATGTTTCATTCACTGGGTTAGAAGATAGAGTAGACACAGATGAGTAGATCACACCAAGCAGAACTTGACTGAGAATACTTCAATAATTTGGTCAAGAGATAAGGTCAAAAATTTAAGATTAACTTTCTATAGGACAAATTAGATCGTCTTCGATATGAGCTGACTAAAATATGGATTAATAAAAAAATTAATTCAAGACAATTGCAAAACATAGTTTGGCTAACTCTGCCTATGTAAAGAGTGGTCAAGATTTTTCCTTCCTCAATTGCTATGTTATGTGAGAAGAAGGTGATATCTAAGATTGAGGTATAATTCAAATCTATTAGATTCATACCATTTACAACTGGATGCCTTGAAGAAAAAAAATTGACGTGTTGTTATTATTATTACATGCAAGGGATACATTGACCACACTTGCGCAAATAGCTCACTTCGCAAATAATTGGTGTTGCATGTACTGTCTAGAATGCAACAAGGAATTTGAGAAAATAAGGCACCAAAAGAAGTGTCCAGGGTATTTTGGATATAATAACTTAGACCCGTTGTAATACTTTTTTTTTTTTTTTTTAGTTTTTCCACAATATATTTATTTAAGAAAAATGAACATTGCAAATACATAACATCAACAAAAATTAGACAAATTGTGTTTGACAATAATGGCTACTGATGGTCCGGAAACCACAAAAGAAAGGAATTGTTGTAGAAGAATTGTTGGGATATACAACATATTACTTAATACGAGTGAAATAGGTATAACTATTTCGATTCTGAAATCACATAAAGTTCACATTAGAAGATGACATCAAGTTTAAAGTTAGTCAAAAACATAATATGGCTAACTAAAATGGAGGATCAACATCATCTACGTAGGTTAGTTAGTAGATTAGTTTGGTTTTTATTATGTTTTCTACTTATCTACACCATTTTGGTGGTTTTATCTACTATTTTGAGGTTTATCTTCGCTTTAATGGCGATTCTTGGTTATTGGGTTGAGATTTAAGATCAATAGTGATGTTCTCCAACGACGAAACCTTCATCTTGGTTGTCTCCGATGACGGAATCTACATCGGAATCTACATCATCAACTTATCCGGCGACGAAACCTCCATATGTGGTCTTTTTGGCGACGGAAGCTTCATCAAAAAATACTATTCTCTGCCTATTTGGAGGATCGACAACATGACCATGATAGATGAGTCAGCTGGAGCGAAATAGGAGCATGTGGAGACTTTTATGGACGATATCGATTAGTTGATTTCACTGAGATGAGCGCTGCTGACGACATATTTCCAAAAAATATTTAAACTTCCATGTTCATGTAAGCATTATCTTATTATAAGCAATGAACGTAAATAAAAAAGTGTCTGGAAGTTAACATTATATTTCTTTCATTTGAGCAAATCTCAGGCGGAAAAATATTAAAGGAAAAAACAAAGAAAAAAAGAGAGAAAAATCCCAACTATTTTTATGACAAACACATATCAAATCATAAGGAGTTGATAAGTATTCGGGACACAAATTATACGATATATTAAAAATGAACCAACATCATGGCCCGTGCCGTTACGGCACGGGTTAAGGGCTAGTATATCTACAAAACGTGCCATTTTTATAAAAAAACAAGTTGAAAATTTTAAACCTTCGTATCCTTCAAACTATATGTCGGATTTACAAAGAGCATAAATAAGGGTATCAAATTTTCAGTTTCTGAGAAAAAAAAAAGACTTTGATTTTTCACGAGAACACATGACGTGCAACGCACGTGTTCCCAACTTGTACATATAGGAGGAGAAGTTCCCCATTCTAGAATATAGTTTAAAGGCCTAACGTACTTGTCCTAGATATCCACAACCTAATTTCCTAGCTCGGAACAAAATAAAAGCCCAGAAAATTGGTACAGTTTTTAGCTATTTTGTTTGCCTCATTGATACACGCTTTAGCACCCAAGAAATATCTGAGTTGTGTCCATTAATATAGTTAATTAAAAATACTTTCACAGTCCCCCTTCTATGCTTAAGTTTTGAATTTGCTTTTCTTTTGCCCAAATAGCCGCCTCCATCATTCTTATAGCCTCTGCCTCTTCTGGGTCTGAGTTTTCTGATTGTCCAACTCATCCTGATTCACTATTTCCTACATCATTTTTCAAAATTAAAGCAAAACTAGATGGTACTGAGTCTGAAATCCAAGCCGCATCAACATTGATCTTTAGAGTATCTCTACATGGAGTCTTCCAGTAAGGAGTAGATTTCTTCTGTTGTACCTGTTTAAATTTAGTATTTTTTCGTTTTCTTGTAGACCAAAAATCAACGTGTCTCTGTATTTCTAAAGCTAGACTATTAACTGATTTAAATTTATCTTCAAAGACTCTATCACATCTCTCCTTCTAGATAAACCACATTTTAGTTAGAAGTAATTCAATATAAATATATGTTACTAGGTTTAGCAATCCAATTTTTACAAAGATCTAGGATTGTACTTGAGGAATTCAAAGATAAAGAGATTGGGTTAGGAAATGAGTTTCAAACTTCCTTAACATTAGTAGGTAATGCATTTTGTAAATATTTCAATGAAAATAACTTTATTCTCTCTGAAATATTTATCTTTATTATTTCAAGTACAAAATAGAAAACTAAAAACACACTCAAATTTCTTGGAAGTTTACAAATTTCTGGGTACTTTTAATCTGAAAGACTGAGCTTGAAAATGGGTTTGCCTCATTTTTTAAACAAATCCGAATTGGGGTTTTACTGTGAGAATATTGAGTGGAGAGTATTGGAATATATTCTACGTATCTTAGCCACCGAGGTATCGAGTTGGTCATACACGTGCAAATAAGATATACAAGACCAAGTCATTATTATGTAATCTGGCTCATGTATTTTAGATAGAAGAATCTGACCTAGTCAAGATAGTTTGTTATGGTCTAGGGGTTTCTTTTTTATTATATCATCTTATATATAAGAATCATAAATGTAGTTGTAAATCTATCTGAATGAGTTAGATATCTTTAATACAGTTCACCCCTATGAGGTTTATTCGTGGATGTAGGTCGAATTGACCGAACTACGTTTAATCTTTTGTCTTCAACATTTCTCTGTTATCATACCAATCATATTTTATGATGGTTCAGAGAAGGAAAATATCCATCGCTCATGCTATCTTTTTTATCTATGTTGATGATTTTTTTTTCCCTGTGTTGAATATCAGTTAAACAACATTCTAATCGAGATCTATTGGAGTCCACCTGTTGAGATAAGTTATCATTGTTTTCCCTAAAAAAAAATTTTAACATCATCATAGTTTTCTGATCTTATTTGCTTCCGAATTTTAATCAGCTGAAATCGTATTTCACAACTCTTTTTTACTAGTATTAAATTATAGTGATGGCTTATTGAACTACGTTATTTTTGTCTCTTAGGTCGTTTGTCGAAATAATTTCAGTTACATATGTTCTTTCCATAAACCAAATCCATTTTTAAAATATGTTCTTATTTGTATCATCTTATCAAGATTTTAATGTTCCATAATTTTCACTTTCCCAGTGACCATGTTGATACCATTTGAAAAAGCGAGGGTACAACAACCATACCCAATATTTCATTTCGGCAATTCGTATGGACTAACACCAATATATTTCCAAGAGAATCAACTAGACAGTCAGACTAAATGAAGGAAAATGCATCCAAGAGTTATATATCTGTTTCTCAATGTAATCAGCAAATCAAACAGATAGAAATCCGCAAGCATGATTATTATGAGATACAACTTGAACGGTACCAAAGACCAGTGTTCAAGTGATAATCAATTTATATCAACAACCAAAGGTTTGATTATCTAATTGATTGAACTATGCATAACCTGTGATATTTCAATTATATATAAAATATAATGCGGAAAATAAATAACACAGACACCAAAAAAATTGTTAACGAGGAAACCGCAAATGTAGAAAAACCTCAGGACCTAGTCCATATTTGAACACCATACTGTATTAAGCCGTCACATACTTTATCCTACTACAAGTTAACTTCGGACGGGATTGTAGTTGATCCCTAACCAATCTCACACTGATTAAGGTACATTCACGTTCCTTACAACTCTGAATCCCAGCAAGACTTTACACACTGGATTCCCTTAGCTGATCTCACCCACAACTAAGAGTTGCTACGACTCAAAATCGAAGAATGGATAAACAAATTTGTCTCACATAGAAAAGTTTATTGAATAGATAAATCTGTCTCCCACAGAAATACCTACGAGGTTTTGTTTTGTTTTTTGATAAATCAAGGTGAACAGGAACCAATTGATACACCGAACTTATATTCTCGAAGAAAAGCCTAGTAATATCAATCACCTCACAATAATCTTAATCGTATGGAAGCGAAACAAGATATTGTGGAATCACAAAACGATGAAACGAAGATGTTTGTGACCACTTTTTATCTTACATATCGAAGATTAAATCTCGAGCAAATCTTAGACAAGATAGTACTCAATATGATATAAAAAAGTAAGATCAGAACACACAACTGCAGACAAAATAGTTGGGTATGGCTTCAGAATCCCAATGAAGTCTTTAAGTCGTTAACCTATAATGGTTTTAGAAAAACCTAGGTTAAAGAAGAATCGACTCTAGTAGCAACTAGTATCACACAGAAGGAGTGTGCATTAGGCTTCCAAGTTGCTAGTGCTCTCCCTTATATTGTCTTCAAATCAGGGTTTGCAAAGCATTCAATATTCACCGTTAGATGAAAACCTGATTAGATTCAAGCTAATATCTTTCAACCGTTAGATTGAACTTAGCTTGTTACACACAAATGAAATGTACCTTTATTTAGATATGGATAACGGTACCTGAATGTGTACACTTAGTTGGCTCAACAATAGTTAACCGAAGTTAGCCATGTGAACACTTTCATATCAACCTTGTTCATCTTAATCATAACTATGTTCAAATGACTCAAATGAAACTAGTTATAGAGTTGTTCAATTGTCTATATTCTCATAGAAGTATACAAGACACAATTGAAGAAAACTTGTTTTTGATTCACTCGAATCGATTCAAGAACATTTTATCCACAGTTTGCAAAAGATTGCATTCCTTATTAAATAAATGTATTTGTTCATGAACAACTGATTTAAAAACTTAACCCACTCAAGTATGCAAACGGGTACGCATACTTTGAGTTCCGGACTTGGTCTATCCGCCAATATGCGAACGGGTACGCATACTTTCGTTCACGACTGAACTCAGTTGATTTAGTATGCAAATGGGTACGCATACCAAAATCCCGGACCTGAACTGTTATGCCAGTATGCATACGGGTATGCATACTAGGTTCCCATACTTCAACTGATAAACGAGTATGCATACTAATTTCCCGGACTTGGAATAACTTGCAACAGTTATATCCAATCAATGGTTAGTTGTTTTAAACTTCCATTTTAATCAATGAAATATTCTTAGAAGACAAGAATAGCTATCTCACACAAACTATTAGTTTCAAATCAATTTTCAAGTGATCAAACGATCAATACAAACCATTCCGAGTCTACATCAAAAGACTTTTACTAGGAGATTTTCACATGATCATCTTTTGACTTTCTTCAAGAATATATGGTGAACTTGGTTAAAGCGAAAGCTAACAAACACATATTTCGAGAAATATGTAAGCGAGTCAAACTCATCTCGAAATATCAAATGTGTATAAAGTAAAGTCTATATAGCTATGCGACTTTGTCTCAATAGGAGATATAATAGAAATGGACTTCTGAGTGATAGATGGGTTCAAGTCTCCACATACCTTTTGTTGATGAAGTTCAACAAGCTCCCATTAGTAGTTCTTCGTCTCCAATCGATGAACGTCGTGAAGTCTAAAGCTCAACTACACATTTTATCCTAATCTGAGACATAGCTATAAGTAGACTAGAAATCAAGACTTATAGTTTTGGCAACTAAACTTGACAAAAAAGATTGAGATAACAACGCTTGCGAGTTCGACCGAGCAGTGCTACAATCTCCCATTTTGTCAATTTAAGTGACAAAACCATTAATACATATGGATTACAAAATAAATAAACTTTGTAGCTTCTCATCCAAATGCTTGATTTCCTTGGTTCTTCAACATTACTCGAAATCTTTGTCACTTCCAAGTACTCCAGTGATTCTGAACGTGTTCAATTCAGCACCATAGTTGTTGAAAATCCGTAGCCATAACAATAAGAAAACAGATATTCTCAATCATTGTTATATAGTGTCATAGTATTATTACACAACATCAAAGTCCAATTGTATCACAACTTTGACAATAATAGTATGGTGATATGTATCACTCCCCCTTATTCAATACTTCATCTCACAATGAAAACCACTCCCTCTTACATAATGATCCGTAAACCAATATGTGTTGGTAAGCTTTCGCTTTAACCAAGTTCATCTTATATTCTTGAAGAAAGTCAAAAGATACGAAAACTATACAATAATTCTCTTCCTTTTTGTCAATATAAATTGGCAAAGGTACGAAAACTAGCGGGATCATAATGAAATTCTCATTGAGATACTTCATGACTAAAAGAGAACATATCAACTTTGTTTCGATGATTTCACATAGTCGAAACTTAATATATTCATTAATGAGTTTATAAAGATACAAGATAACTCCTACAATATTCCACAGCCGTACTCCCCACAAAGACAAGTACAATTAAGAACTCTCCCCCTTAAAATGTCATTCCAAAAGGAACAACAAGAGCGACCTTAATTTTACAAGAACATAAGGATTTCTTTGGACATTAAAAAAATACATGAAACATGAATTTGTATCCAGAAAACTCAATTAAATTAAACACAAAGGAACCTCAATGATTAATTTAACCAGAAATGCTCAACATAAGAAAACTTACGAAGCCATATAGTACTTTCATATAGAAGTGGATCAGGGAAAGATCAATACTGCGGAATATTCAAAGATCCATTCTATTTTTCATCAATATTTGCATAATGATAACATAGACTTAATCTTTGACTTTCAAAAGTTCATTCTATTTTCCATCAATATTTGCAAACTGGCATTAAAAATAACACATTTAGAAGTTTAATTGAAAGATAAAATTGTTAGAGCATAACTCGGTTGAACCCACCAAGCATTGGCATGTCAAGTTTGGTTGTCATATTTTAGTGAATCAAAACTCAATTAAAGAGTCGCTTGATTATGTACTAGAGACAACTTCGTATATGTTTGGATAGAAAGATTAGGATAATGAGACATACAAGTATTACTCAAAGACTTGAAGAATGTGAAGAAGTAACAAGCTACATCGACGAAATCATCCTCCTACTTGAGGTTAGTAATATTTTTGACTTGAAATATTTCATTCCCAGTGTATCTTTCAAGTCGTGCTATATTGAAAACATAACTGCGAAGATGTGAATGATTATACTCTAGTAAACATATTGTTAAGAAATTACAATACGAAGTATAACGCTTATCTTTTGAACTTCGTATATAAGACATTGACATAATCGTATGAATGTTATTGTGATTATGTGTATGGGTATGGGTGAATATTTCGTCATAGGAAACAATGTTTACATTCGTTCAAAGGAAGTACATTCATGAAATTGTTTTATGAATCGAAATGGAAATCGCTAGGCTTATTGGTATTGTTATTCATTGCATATCTTTGGATAACCAATATGTGTGAGTTAGTAGAACCGATCATAACTTGTTATGTATCTTGGTAAAACTAGTCACATAGCCTAACTTATGTATTAATTTGAATTTTATTAGTGTAATTGATCCTAAGTAATCACCTAAGATGGTATGATCGATATTTGTAATTGGTGTGACCGATCCTAGTATTGATATGACCGATCACAAAAGAATGTGTAATCGATCCTTGTAATTGGTGTAACCGGTCTTGGTAATTGGTGTGACCGATCCTGGTAACTGGTGTGACCGATCACAAGTAATACCATGAGAATATGGTAACCAGTCCTGGTAATTGATGTAATCGATCCTGGTAACTGATGTAACCGGTCCCAGTAACCATATTAAGGTAGAACCGATCCTTGTGTTTGGTAGAACAGTAAACCCATGATTAGTATATTGATATTTGATCAATCACATAGTTTTTGGAAATCAGATGAACCATTTCTAAACTTGTTTAGAAGTGTGGTATAATCGGTTCCAAGATTTTAAATATGAAAAAGGATTTACAAAGAAATAAGATGTCGACATACTTTGAACATGATCAGTAACTATTATCTTTTATTGTTCAAAGATATTACTAAATAACTCAAGGAGATCCCGGACCGAAATAAGTTGAGAATCTTTTAATTAAGGTTGTTAATTTTATATGCTTTTAATTACCAGCAATTAAAATGCATATCTCTGGAAAATAAAAATTGATAATGTGCATTTACTAATTGGATATTTTCTAGTAGGATTTCGGTTAATTTTGGATAGAGCATTTCTAAGAATTATGAAAACCGATTTGGGAATTTATTGCATATCTTAAGACTATTCGGTTTTGTAAATTCCTTGGTGTTCAAACTTCCTTGTCCTATAATACCCAAGTTTGCATTTAGAGAAAACTATCCTAAGAGCCAGCAAAACTACCTTATTGTTTTTATTGGTGGAGCTGTCTATTCGGAGAGGAAAGTACCCTAATTAGGCGAAATCTCTTACGATCGCTCATTTAAAGACTTTTGTGGCATCAAGAAGCTCTACGAGTACCGTTGGTGGGAAACTAGATAATTGCAGTATTATTAGTTTTCGATTTGATTTGATTGACTAACGGTTGTTGAACTTTGATTGCACCTAGTTTGTTTATTCTTGAGAATCTTTTCTTCTGATATAAGATTCACTCAAACTAGATCGAAGTGTCGACGGGATCTTTAGAACTGTTTGTATATCTAAAGACATTTTGTGATAATCCATTGTTAATAGACTCCGTTCTATGTGTGATTGATCACAAGAGATTCAAGTTGTGGTGTGTAGGTGTTTATTGAAGATTTAAGAAGATTTGAAGACGAAGAAGATTTTTATTTAGGTTCATAATCTTTGGTGTGCACAAAACTTGATCGGCTAGGATCCAACTACAATCGGTTTATCTTTGATAGATTTGATTGATTAGTTGCGTAGATCGGCATCAGTATTTAGTATCTTTGTAGATCATATTATTGATTACAAAATCTAAACTCTGCTACTTTTGTAGTTGTTGGATAGATAGATCTAAACCCAACAAAGGAGTTTATTAGATTAAACAGAAGAGCCTTTCTCTAACTCATATCACTGAGATTGAATAGAGTTGTTACCGAACATATTTGTTGGTCCTTTACTGTTTGGAATACGAACCAAAGGATTCCAGTGCATGTAATTATCGAATGTCGGAAGCGCAGGGATACTGGAGAAACTAGGTGAACTATAGGTTTAGTTGCTTGGTCTAAACTATACGAAGTTGGTGTGATTTTGTATAATGGATTAATTCCGAGAGTATTCAATTCTGGACTAGGTCCCGGGGTATTTCTGCATTTGCGGTTTCCTCATTAACAAAATCTTGCGTGTCATTTACTTTTGTTTTCCTCAATTATAATTGTTGTTATTATAATATAATATAAATTACACAAATGTTAACTCTGTATTACTTGATAGTGAATCCTATAGGGTTTGGTTAAGTCCGAACCTATTATCAAGTAACCACACTTTGATTATTGTATTGTCTCGATCTCGTATCCATAGACGATCACACAAAGTGTGAATACCGATTCGTTGAATTGTCTCGACTCAATGCATAGACAATCACTTTCGGTAAGAGGACTTATAGGTGGAAAAGTTTAAGATTGTGGTATATTTGGGTACCCTCGTCTTTTCAAAAATCATTCAAGGCTAAAACACCATTAAATACATTACAACCATTAAAAATAACAGTTTAATAAGATTGACATAAGAAGTTCAACATAAAATACCATAAGCAGAGACATAAACAAAAAAAATTAAACGGTAATTAACCAATTATCTTATAATAGTCTCTAGAAATTTCACCGAACTTCTCAATCAGTTCAGGATAAGCTTCGTCCTTGGAATAATCCAACTGCTCTCCTAACCATTCAACTTCTTGTTGAAGATGGATGATTTCTAGGTTTGAGCCAATTGAAGCTTCTGATGATGTTCCAGCTGAAGTTATCTTCATCTTTTCAATGCTTTCCTGGGATAAGACTTTTGTTCTACCAAGATCGGTTCCAAAAGCAGCAATGCCGAATTGACTGCAAATCCTTGAAATAAGACTTGGAAAGCTTGAAGTCTTCTTAGATGGCTACTTTACACTTATTATCTGGCGAATGATAAAACTACAGAAATCAATGTCTCTCCCTTCAACAATATAACATGCAAATTTAGCAAGAGATCTGGTCCATAACATTTTGTTAATTGTGCTTGGAATCAAGTTAGCCACAACCAGTTTTCCGGCAACTTTGAGAAACAACTCAGCACCATGAACATCAATCTTGCCATCTTTTTAGGAGACGTCTTTATCAAGAAGATAGTTTAATAGTAAGTTTGGAGACAATCTTTCATGCTCAAGAGGTGGTAATTATAAGTTTCCAACTCGGGTCAAGTTTAAGTTCCCAGCAATAACTTGATGATTCACCACAAAGATTTCATTCCCCACAACAGTTTTAAAAGAGCAGCTGACTAGGTCTGGTTCATGTAAGTTTGCATAAAACTGGGCAGTCATTTCAACATGAGCAATTCCCATGGGTTGATGAATTATACCCAAATCAAAACCTTTAAAAAACCTAAAGAGATATTCTACACTAATTTTTGAAGCATCATAGTATCTTTCCATGATAAGCAGTTTCTTGAAATATTCCAAATAAAGGTCACGAGCCTTTTTGCTAACAAACCTAGCTCTCAAACTTGCATCATAGTAAGTCTCATCACTAGCATTAGCACCTGAACTCTCACCACAATTCAATCTTTTCCTGGGTGCCATTGAAACTAAAGAGAATCCAAAAACGATAAAGAACTTATCGGGTACCACTAGTGGATAATGGGTTTTAAACAACTTCCTGGGCTTTAATAAAACGACTTCCTTGGGCTGGTGGTAACTATAGGTGATGTGAGACACAATTGTTTTGATGAAAAAAATTGAACGTTTTGCATTCACAGTTGTTTTATAAAGGTGTATTTTCATAATAAACTATGGTTGTTTTATCGAGTAAAAGAATGACTGTGGGAGAAACTAGTTTCTACTTTCTATAGCACCCAGTTCCAGGCATTAATACCCACACGTTTCTCTCTTCGGTACCTTCACTCATTCACAGAACAAGATCCCTTCTTGGGAAAAATATCCCCATCTTCTTCATCCCAAAATCGATAACTATGTACTTTCATCACCATAACAGTTCAATTTTCACAAGTTTTCTTATTATTTCGTTCTCATACGCAAATTCAATAAATCCTCCAAAAAAATAAAATCCAATTTGTTTCTCACTAAATATAAATCAAAGACAAACCTCACTTCACATCACAGATCGAACTCACTTTCGTTCTCATACTTAATTTGATTGTTTTTTGTGTATGAAAACCTTGATTTAGTTTTTTTTTGACTGAAGATTAAACAAATCTTGTTGGTACTCTTAAATTAGTTTTGTATATTTGAATTTATGGGGTTTTTAAATTCTGTTGTTGAATAAAGGGTTTTGATTTGGGTTTTTTGTTGTTGACGTTGCTTCAGGATAAGCTAATGTCAGGAATGCTCAACAATCTGAGTCATGGGAAGATCACAAATTTGCTGTACAAGCAGTTATCAAGCAGCAGGCGGACGATTTTGCTCAGTTCCATCATGGTTTGTTTGAAATCATAGAGACTTACATATGGGTTTTATTTAATTTCTGTTTTCGATTCTCAGATCTAGGTTTTAAGGTTTTTGATGATAAATTGATGTTTTTGCAGTTTGGTTGGTGTTGAAAACGGTTTTGAGTGAACCACTTCAACAACTTCATGAGAAATAAATTTTTAAGGTATAAATATATTATTACTTGCTCTGATTTCAATTTCTCAAATTAGGGATTATTTAATTTTAACATTTTTTTTATTTGGAGTTCAAATACGTAGATTTTGGTATTTTTGATTGATTTTAATTATTTATGTTGTTAGTAGTCAATCAATTTTGGTATTGGGTTTTCAATTTTCCCCTTCTTTTTGGGTTTTCTTGAATGGAATTGAAATTTGTGCTTGAACGGGGTTCTCCTGAATTGAAATGGTTTCTTGAATCAGGTTTTTCCTCACAGGGCAGGATAGTACCTTTTGGATGTACTCAAATACTCCAACAGATTTTGACGATGAATCTGTTGCTTCCATAGAAGGATTGATGTAATTAGTATATGGGTATTCTTTGATTTCAAGAACAACGCAATGAATTTGAGAAACTGGTATCAATCCAGCTGAATTGGTTGAGATTTGAGATGTTAGGGTTTTGAGTAGAACCAGAGAGATGGATAAGAGATGCTATTAAAGCCGAGTTTCTGCTATAATTGGGGTTGCCATCGATTCGAGAAGAATGGAGGATCTGTGAGGAGACTAAGAGATATACTGAAGCTAAGATGAATCTATTCTTGGACTCAGAAGAACTGATGAGTGATTTGTGGTGGATTGAGTTGTTAATCGAGAAGAAGAGATGTTGAAATGAAATGGGTTTGTGATAAATTTCCATGGAACTGAAGTGTTGCTGTAGAGAATTGGTGCCATGGGTATTTGACCTAGATGAATGTTAGGACAGGTGAAATAACTATAATGGTGATGGTGGATGTTCACCTGTGGTTGTTGTGTATGTATGAAATGAAGGATCTTGGGATGGTAGTTGAGCTGAATTGTAGGTGTTGTTGGTGGTAGTGAAGCTGGTGATGTATAGAGGAATGAGCGAATGATTCATGCTTTTGATCATTTCCATGGGTAAGTAAATCCTTCTCCATCCTACTTAAGTTTGAGTTTGCCACAATTTTTTTTTTTTTTTTTTAATTTTTTCAAAACTTGGATGCAAGATACCCTTGAAGCAACAAATTTTAATGAGTATAGCCGACAGACTCATGACTCTCTGTCTTGTTGGAATCCTGATTCATTAGGACTTAATCTCATAGACTGTTTTGTGCCATATATGTAAGAAAGAAAAGCCTGGTGCTATTTTGGAATTTATGACTCGGTGGAATGACATTAATAATAGTCCAGCTCCAAGCACATGTGCCCTCTTTTAGGAGATCCTAGTAGAATTGTTTTGCTTGCGTGCCATGGATCAATGACAATGATAGACACATTTTTGTGTCTGAATTGTCCTCAGTGTCTCTATTGTTAGTCTTGATTTTTGTACTAATTTTGGTGTTTTTATGTTTGTTTAGGTGTTTTTGGAGGAATACACTTGTGTGGAAAAAGTTGCTCGAAAAGTGTTTTTTGGACCCCCGGGAGAAAAGTGATAAAGGCACCCTCACTTTGGATAAGGGCACCCCAGGCACCCAAGTTGATAAAGGCACCCGACTTTTGGATCGGGGCACACCATCCCTACCATTCAAATTCAGTTTTGGCGGGAAAAAGGAGTTCTTCAGAAAACAGATTTAGGGTTTGTATTTTGAAGGCGTTTCAGTGAGATTCAATGGCTGAAACTTCATGGTTAGACTTGATTGATCTTAACAGGCTTGGTATGGGCTTTGGAATCGGTTAGAATTGGCTGGAATTCCGAGTGAAGAAAACCAGAGCAGCACGGTTGCGGGAGGAGAAATACACGGAATTTCGTATGATTGCAGTGAATGTTACTCAGTATACAGCGTTTCTAGTACGTGTTGTGGTCTGTTCGGAGTGTGTTAGCCTACATGCAATGCAAGAAAGAGATAAAGAAGGAAAGAATCCCGTAAATATGAAAAGATATTATTCCCGAGTAATGGCTTTGCTGTGAGAGAATTTGGAGACTTTACTGTGTGATATTTTGCCCCTTTCGAGTATATAAACGGTTCTGAGGGTTATGAGACGGCTATGGAGAGTTTGGGGACGCTGTAGAGCTGAGAAAAAAAGCTGCAGAAAATTCTTTTCTGCTGCTGCATGAGGAGGAGAACGAAGAACATTGACCCCCAAAAGCAGTCGTTAATTGTATGGTAGACACGACTGTTGGTTTAGGGTCGTAGTTGTACAGAAACAGATTTTATCTATCGTTCTTTGTAACAGCCGCGTTTGTAACAAGTATAACTGTTACAAACCCGGTTTTCATCATTTTCTCTTCATTCCATCATTTGCACACCTCCTTTGAGCAATAATAATGATTTTTGAGCGTGTTTCCAACATGATGTGCTAGACCCATCTTCCGGGGCGATGAAGGAAGCCGAATTTCACTAATGAGGTAATTATATTAATTCTTTTTATGACTAATTGCACAATTATTTAAATGAATTATGATTATCTTTGAATGGTTGTCATTTCAATTGATGGGTTATGCTTGCTTAAATGTTTTGATATCCCATGCTTTAGATTTACATCCATTACTCTCGAAATCTACTTTAGGCAATGAATGAGAGTCAATGCAACTTTATATTATGAGCTATTATTGTTTAGAATTGGTATTTGAACCGCATGAAATTGAAGTCTGGTGGAATTCTGAGTCCCGGTTATCTCTTCATCTTGTGACAATTTTGTACATATATTTTTATCTTATCTTAGTTTTATTAAATCTAAAATTCTTTGCTTTCACAAGTCTCAAAAGAACCTATTACTACCACTATTACAACATCATTGATAATCCATCAGGAAACCTCGGAACACGTATGTTTTCTATGACTATTGCTTTATTACGTTTCAAAACTGATACAGGTAAGTCCTGGATTTTCTTGTTTTTCAGGGGTGCGGTTTGCAAGTTATCATGGTCACTTTATGTTAAGGTCTTCAAATTTATTGGCGCTTCCCGCAGTTGACTGTGATAAAGCCTTCACAATGCAATTGGATTTGGAAGAAACCTTACTTACAGCTCAGACAGTTTACTTCCAAGTTGCTCTACTATATCCTTTACTAACTTCCACATATAACGTTGTACTGGATGTATTTTAAACCAAAAATATCCATATATTGATGCAAATCTGATTTTCTGGTTGCTGTATACATAACATGATATGCATGTACAGCAAATGATCCTTCAGCTGGATTGTTACGGATTACGAATCATGTTCATGCTGTTGGGATTTCTGGTAGTGCACATATGCTTAGTTGGAGTACTAAGAGCGTATTCCTCGAACATCGTTCGATGTTGTTTTTCTGTTGCTTCATGGATAGGATAACTATTTGCATCTTCTTTTACAAGTTAATTCCTCATCTTCGTCCTTTTCTGCTTCACGTTTATATTTCTTTTCGAGTCATATTGGTTGTGGTGCTTTAAATCAGCACTAAGTAGTTATTGAAGGAGTTCAAGTGGATGATATTCAAGGGGCAGATACTCAATTAAATGTTTTCTTTATACAAATTATTATTGGGTGTCTTAACAATTTAAAGATACACATCATCATCCGGCGAGAGGCGAATCAAGGTCAATACAACAGTGCCTGTGGTGTCAGATCTTGGAGAGATGTACCGCCGAGCTGATATCGGTGCCACTATTTCTTTGCTTAGCAGGATTGGTAAGGTCAAACCCTGGATTATTATGGAATTTGGTTTTTGCATGGGTCTTTGATATATTGTTTTTCTAATAATTTTACATCTATCGAGACATCTTTGTCTAATAAGTTGGAAGAGGCTTGCCGTTTCGTCCAACAGAGAATTGTTACAGCCCTAAGGGAGTACCGCAATCTGTATTCAATTCAACATCGCGTGGGAGACAGGATGATATATCTAGAGTCTTTGAAATTCTTACCTCTGTATGGACTAACACTATGTAGATCATTAGCTCTTCGTGGTGTAAATATTGATGCTCAGCTAGATGACCGGTGCGTAGAGGGCTACACTATAATGACGTTACCTATTAAGAAGCTATTGAAGTTTCTCTATCCTAGCTTAATTAGGATTAACGAGTATATTTTGAAGGTAAACGTTTAAACGACCTATTACAAATGGCATATGCTGTAAAATAAATTCGTAACTTAGTGCATCTTTGTTCGTTTAAATTAACTCCAGTTCATTGTGGCAGGCATCAGCTAATAGTGATGGTTCCAGAAACCATTTCAAAATGTTGCCCCTATCAGTGGAGAGCTTAGATCCAAGTGGCCTCTATATATATGATGATGGGTTTGGCTTCGTTATTTGGTTTGGTATTAGGCTTTCTTCTGATTTGGTTACCAAATTAGTTGGAGTGGACTTTTCAACTCTCACTGATCTCTCAAAGGTATGTGACTTTTGCCTCTGTATTAACATTATTGTTCTGAACTGGTACCGCTTTTGACTCATTTCTGGGAAAAACTATATAATGAAAATGAAGCAGAATAGTGATACCGTTTTCGACCCTCATACGCTGTATTATTAGCTCATTTCGTTCGTCTACTAGGATAGTCGTAATTTATCATTAGTGCATCACGCCATCACTATTCCTTTTTGCAAGATTACATTTGTTGTGTGTGAAAATGATATAGGAATGTGACTGATGGGCCCTTGCATGAGGTGTCAAATGCGGTGCATTTGAATTAGATGAAACAGAACACGTCTGTACATATACATTTGAACTTATTTCAGTAATGGTGTGCTTTATCTTTTATTAAATATTTTTCCACTACACATTAGACACAGTTTTGTGCTGGTAAATCACAAGATATGCATGCAATATCCAACTGTTATTATGTCCAAAGTACCCATTGAAGGGTTTGCAAGTGTCAGAAACCGTGTCTATTTGCCCAGGCAAGGAAACAGTTTAGAAAGTGGAGTGTCCCTTATACACAATATTTGATCTTTGTTTATTTATTTCACACATATTTTTATCAATTTAGGAAAATTAAGGCAGCATTGAATCTCCTCTGATGCTGTTTTTTTTTATGGTTCATGTTATACTATGTGAAGGTAACTAATGTAGTCTTGGTTGGTTTTTGTTTACAGCTTAGGGCTGGAGCAATGGACCTGATTTGAGCTACGTTGTCATAAAATGAAGGCATAGATGGTGAAGTCCTACCTTAAACTCGAGTTGAAATTTTATGGTTTGTTAAGCTTGTAATAGGATATTGGTCAAGATTTTCCAACTGAGTCTCCAATTTTTTCAGACTTGGAACTTGTAGTGTTTTAGAAAGTTGAAATTGTAAAATGAATACATGCACTAAAGTGATTATCAATTTAATTTTGTTAGATCCAGTTTTGAAATCATTATTTGTTTAAATGCGATTCATCTTTTAGTAATTCAGTTGAATCAGCTTTGGATTCAGCTGAATCAATATCATTTTTTTTATTAAGATATCACTAGTAAAACGACTGTGTCCATCAGTAACTGTCTATTTAATGTCAAAGAAAGTGGTTCTTTTAAAGAATTCAACCTTTTCCAGAAACAGTCGTTTTGGAAAAAACTACTTCTAGATTCCAACTGATGAAAACAGTCGTTTTCAAAGATATTACCTCTTGTCTTGGCAGTGGTTTAACTTCCATTTTCCACTAGTGTACGTGAACTTTCGTTAATGGTTAAGCTCAATAACTGGATAATATGAAGAAATAGAGGCAAGCCCGTCGAATGATTTCCTGTTGCAAATACAAATGTACCAAGAACACTAAAATAATATTGATAATTGAGGTTATGGACCTTATGGTGATTGAGAGCTTACGAACTCTTGGGTTTTTTTTTTTTTTTTATACTCGAACTGTGGATAAGAAGAGGTGAATAGAATGAAGTGAGTTCTTCCATTTTTTATGTGTCAAACGGTGGTGCATGAACTGGCTAAACATGTTCTAGAACGCGGTTCAAACACGTAATAGTTCACCGTTCGTGAACCGTACATGTGCACATAAGGGCTCGTTTGTTTTGTGCAGCATCCTATTTTGATTAAACAAAACAAGGATGAGAAATTTGGAGCAACACTCAACAAATTTTTAAAGAGCAATTCTCTGTAAACACATGAGAAAACCATCCTTGCATACTATGATACCACGAGAGAGTTTCTTTCCAACTACTGTTACATCTTACAGTATTGAAAGAAACCCAAAGAATTGTTTTTATAAGTTTTTCAAAAAACTTGAAGAGGACACATGAGAATTTGTGATCCTGATTTCTTCGTTTACAACTTATAAGAAACAGTCTCTGCAGATGATATTTAGTATTGTGTAAGGTAACTCTTTTGATAAAAAGAGACGTCCTAACTTCTTCATAAAAGAAGAAAATACTATTATCTTGATGGGGTGTATCAGGAATTGACCAATGAATTGAATCATGCTTTGAGATGATAGAGTCAGAAGGCTGAGATTTAAACTCATCTTGTAATTTGATTATTTGTTGCAACCAATTGGATTACCCAGAGAAGGAGCATTTCTATTAATAATTAGTAAAGAAAGATCAACCTCAACATGAATATTATTCATCATAGCTTGATTTAGCTTATCATGATATTCTTGTTCTTTCTGGAGATATAACTCAACATCAAGAGACAAGCTTTCAAGTTTATCTTCAAGCCCTGAAAACACTTCAAGGGATTTTAAACTTGGTGGAGGTTTAGATAGAAATTCTTCTATTGATTTTATTAAATCAGTCATGGAAACAAATTCTGGAATCCTTGTATCTGGTGGTGCATTTATTGAGATAACATTTATGTCCAAAGAGTCAGATTGCTACAAACACACACTTATGAGGTCTTAAACGTGTTTGTCTGCTCTGATACCAATTGGGAAAGCGGGGGTAAAACAACCACACCTAATATTTCATTTCGTCAATCTGTATGGACTAACTCCAATATATTTCCAAGAGAATCAACTAGACAGTCAGACTCAATCAAGGAAAATACATCCAAGAGTTATATCTCTGTTTCTCAATGTAATTAGAAAATCAAACAGATAGAAATCCGCGATCTTGATTATTATGAGAAACAACTTGAAAGGTACCAAAGACCAATGTTTTAAGTGCCTATCAATTTATATCAACAACCAAAGGTTGGATTATCTAATTGGTTGAACTACGCATAACCTGTGATCTTTCAATAATATAAAAAATATAATGCAGAAAAGAAATAACACAGACACCTGAAATTTTGTTAACGAGGAAACCACAAATACAGAAAAACCCCAGGACCTAGTCCAGATTTGAACACCACACTGTATTAAGCCACTAAAGACTCTAGCCTACTACAAGTTAACTTCATACTGGAATATAGTTGAGCCCTAGCCAATCTCACACTGATCAAGGTACAATCTCGTTCCTTAGCCTCTGAATCCTAGCAGAACTCTATGCACTTGATTCCCTTAGATGATCTCACCCACAACTAAGAGTTTCTACGATCCAAATTCGAAGACTTTATAAACATATTTATCTCACACAGAAAAGTCTATTGAATAGATAAATATGTCTCCCACAGAAATACCTATGAGTTTTTGTTCCGTCTTTTGATAAATCAAGGTGAACACGAACCAATTGATAAAACAAACTTATATTCCCGAAGAATAACCTAGTAATATCAATCGTCTGGCAATAATATTAATCGTATGGAAGCGAAAAAAGATATTGTGGAATCACAAACTGAAAAAGCGGGGGTCTAACAACCTCACCCAATATTTCGATTAGCAAGTATGGACAACTCCGAGTTGTTTTCTAGAGAATCAAACTAGACTCAATCAATAGAAAATATTTCAAGGAGTTATTATCTCAATCTCTCGATTTGATTTACTCAAGCAAATATGATTCACGAGTTATAATCAAATATAGATAACTTGGATGGTACCAAAGACTAATATCCAAGTGTCAATCAATTTAAATCAACAACCAAGAAGGTCGGATATTCAAATTGATTGAACAACACACGACCTGTATTATTTCAATTATATAACAAAATATAATGCGGAAAAGAAATAACACAGACACCAGAATTTTTTTAACGAGGAAACCATAATTGCAGAAAACCCCCGGGACCTAGTCCAGATTAAACATACACTGTATTAAGCCGCTACAGACACTAGTCTACTCCAAATTAACTTAGGTATGTACTGTAGTTGTATCCCAATAAATCTCACACTGATCCAAGGTACAATTATGCTCTTATGCCTTTGATCTCAGCAGGATACTGTGCACTTGATTCCCTTAGATAATCTCACCCATAACCAAGAGTTTCTACGTCCCAAAGTCGAAGACTTTAGCAAACAAATCTATCTCACACAGAAAAATCTACAAGATAGATAAATCCGTCCCCCACGAATAAACCTATGAGTTTTGTTCCGTATTTTGATAAATCAAGGTGAACAGGAACCAAACAATAAAACCAGACTTATATTCCCGAAGAACAGCTCAGTTTTATGAATCACCTCACAATAGTATTAATCGACGCAGTGAAAAAATATATCGTGGAATCACAAACGATGAGACGAAGATGTTTGTTATTACTTTTATATATTTCCTATCGTAGATAGAAATCTCAAGCCAATTATTACAATTGTACTCATACGATAGAAACAACAAGATCAGATCACACAACTACAAGAAAAGTAGTATCAGTCTGGCTTCACAATTCCAATGAAGTATTTAAGTCGTTAACCTGGTTTTAGAAGAAGAAAACCAAAGGTTAAATGAGAATCGACTCTAGCTTAGCAAACTAGTATCACACAGAATGTGTGGGGATTAGGTTTTCCAGTTGCTAGAGTTCTCCCTTATATAGTCTTTCAAATCAGGGTTTGCAATCAATGTTAGCTTAGTAACAAAGCATTCAATATTCACCGTTAGATGAAAACCTGATTAGATACAAGCTAATATCTCTCAACCGTTAGATCAAAAACTTAGCTTTCCATACACACATGTACTTGACGATTTTGGGTTTGTGTAACCGTACCCAAACGTGTACAATAGTTGGTTCAATATTAGTCAACCAAATGATAACTTTCATATCAACCATATTCTTCTTCACCATAACTAGTACAAATGACTCAAATGAACTAGTTAGAGAGTTGTTCAATTGCTATGAGATCTTATGTACTACACAAGACATAATTGAAGCAAAAATGATGTGATTCACTCGAATCAATTCATGAACTATAAAGCCACGGTTTGCAATAACATTCCTTAGATAATTTAGATAAGTTCACGAACATCGTTTTTATACATAACCACTTAAGTTCGCGGACTGGGTAAGCGGACTCAAGTTAACCGGTTGGAGTCCACAAACCCCAGCAGAAATCCTCGGGTTCGAGAACTTCCGTTAGTTCGTGGAATGAGTTCGCGGACTGAAACCGAGCTACAAATCCAGCAGAAATTCTCGGATTCGAGAACTACGCACGTTCGCGGACTGAGTTCACGGACTGGGTTGATTGCTCAATTTCCGGTTTTCACTTGATCAACAAAGTTCGCAAACTTCAGTTCAAGTGCTAAGGACTTATACATATATGTGTTATCACAACAATGTTTATATCCCCAGTGGTTATATTATCTAAACTCTCATTTCAATCATCGAAACATTCTCAGAGGACGTCATATAGTTGTTATTCACAAACTAGTTTTCGTTAGAGAAATTTCCAAAGTGATTGAAACATAACATGACTTTCATCACTAGGTAAAGATGAAATAGGCTAAAGCGAAAGCTTTACCAACACACATTTCGAGAAATAGATAAGCGAGATATACTCAGCTCGAAATTCCACATGTGTATATTCTTAGTCTATATAGTAATACGAGTTTTGTCTCAAGATAGTAGATAAAGTAGATATACTTTTGAGTGATAGATAAGTTCAAGTATCCATATACCTTTTAGTCGATGAAGATCTACTGGTTCCTTGAGTAGTCCTTCGTCTTGTATGATGATTGCCATGGAGTTCTTGAGCTCAACTACACTTTTTATTCTAGTCCGAGACCTTAGCTATAGTAAACTAGAAATCAAGACTTTATAGTTTTGATCACTAACATTGACAAACATGCTTGAGATAGCAACGCATGCGAGTTCGACCGAGCAATGCTCTAACACAAACGATGAGACGAAGATGTTTGTGTCTACTTTTTATCTTACCTATCGGAGATTAAATCTCGAGAAAATCTTAGAGAAGAGAGTACTCAATATGATAAAACAAAGTAAGATCAGAACACGCAACTACAGAGAAAATATTTGGGGTTTGGCTTCAGAATCCCAATGAAGTCTTTAAGTCGTTAACAAAGTAGTCGATCTCGGATTCCGGTTTGTCTCGGTCGGGACCGAGACACTGTTACAAAGTTGTCTCGGAGAGATTTCGGTTCTAAATCTCGGTGTAATATCGGTGATAGAACATTTTTTCAACAAGCATGTACCTAACCGTCACGCATAATTTTCCTTCTATCTACATTTGTATCACCTAATATCTAAAGAAGCACCAGGTTGTCCCAAAATCTCATCATTGTTCCCACATGAATGGTCGAAATTTATTGTTTCGCATATCTAAATGTAACGCTATTTAAAGGGTTACTGAATAATGTCGCACTTTAATGCAGGTGTCACACAATATGCAAAACCGAAGATCAAGTGTAAAGTACATTACGGCGTATCTCAATAGCCAAAAATTCAAAACAACAATGCTACTGTCCAATTTCTGTATTCAGGAGATATATCATCCAAAGTAAACTCTTTAGTAAAACCAATGCTTAGTGCTTACTTCTATATACCTTCATAATTCTTGTAACTTGGCATCTTTGCAGACCACAGAGTATTAGACCCATAATTATTGTAGAGAAACAACATCTGTATGAACTATAAAAGAGACGCAAGTAATAAAATTAACACCTTTAACAATGAGGAATACTAGCAAACACTTAATGGGCATAAAAACCACAAAGGTTTTCCCATACCGACTTCTGCAATTTCTTGAAATATTTTAAGAAATAAAACCAATCCTAAGTAAACTATTATGGAGAACGATTTCATTACTAAAAAGTGTTGCAGACAAGGGATTTTATATAAACTTGGTTGTGTAGACTACCGACCTGTGATGGTTAGATAAAGATACTTATTATCCAGGAACGGGAACGAGGCCGGGAGTGGGAGAGAGGACGGAAGCGGGGATCGTAAAATTTTCAAAAAATGAGATACGAGAAGCGAGCTCGGAGCGTAAATTACATTTTTCCAGAAATATTAGTTATATTACCAATTTTCCAATTTTGTAATCAAGAAATAAGACAAGTACATAAAATATTTATTAATGATTCATTTTTCACATTCGACCAACCATCGGAGACAATTGAAATTCAATGAATCTTCCAGTCGCTATAACTGGATAGTGGTAAAATGTAATTGTGTAGGAAGCTGAAGTGAAAAGTGGGTCTAGCACTATAACTGGATAAACATATAACGTATGTTAGGTGATGACACATATCATACACAGAGACTTGAAGATGTGAAATACTAGATAGAGATATAGATATGAGAATATGCACAGTTAGCACAATCAGTAGATAAAGATACAGAGATTTGAGAATATATACACTTGGTAGATAAAGATATACGAGAGCATGTACCTACTTAGTATATATAGATATGAAGAATTAAACATACGAGAATATACTAAACTAGTGAAACATTTATATCATCTTAGGAGCGCGCTTCTCTCACGTTAGGAGCGCGCTCCCATCACAATTCTCACTAAGGAGCGCAAACGCGGATCTTAGTGAGATCCGTGACCACTTCTCACGTTCATGGCTACTAAGGGAGATATATATTTAAACAGGAGCATCAATGATTTTATTGGACTTTGGATCGAGTGACGGATGTTAATCGAAAGAGATACATGATGAAACTGTAAATAGAAAGCGACTTTTATTTTTTTTAGTTGTTACGTCCAAGGATTTTAGAACTCAAACCTGTAAAACATACATTTGGGAAAGTGACGACAATTCCATTCAAATATCGGCTCGGCTGTATCTCGGCCGAGTTAAACGAAATTTCAGTTGAAATCTCGTCTCCACGAGATAGTAAAAATCGTTTTCTCTTGAGGCGAGATCCGGAATTTCGCCGGAATCTCGGCCGAGACAGCCGAGATCGCCCACACTGGTCGTTAACCTATAATGGTTTTAGAAAAACCCAGGTTAAAGGAGAATCGACTCTAGTCACAACTAGTATGACACAGAAGGTTTGGAGATTAGGTTTCCCAGTTGCTATATTTCTCCCTTATATGGTCTTCAAATCAGGGTTTGCAATTGCTAGACACATTTCTGTGTCTGAATTGTCCTCCGTGTCTCTATTTTTAGTGCTTGATTTTGTACTTATTATGGTGTTTTTATGTTTGTATAGGTGTTTTTGGAGAATTACACCTGTGTGGAAAAAGTTGCTCAAAAAGTGTTATTTGGATGCCCGGAGAAAATTACTAAAGGCACCCTCACTTTGGATAAGGGGTACCTCAGTTACGGCAGCTGCTATTCGCACCCCCATCTCTGTTAGGGGGAGGTTATCTTCTTCATTCAAATTTCAAGTTTTGGCGGGAAACATAATCCTCTACTGGCATATTTAGGGTTTGTGATTTGGACATAATTTAGAGAGACTCAAGGGATGAAATTGTTTGAAAGTATGATATATGATGAAACATGCCTGGTATGGGATTTAGAATTGATTGGAATTGGTTGGATAATCTTGTGGAACGAAAACATGAAAGTGCAGTTCTTTAAGCCCGTTTATCTCTGTTTTAGTTGTGGAGGATTTCTAGGAAGATTCAGGTGCTACAATCAATTGGTTTGAGCCTGTTGCAGCTAAAAAGAACTGGTAAGTCCGTCAAATTCGATAAAATAGAGTTGTTACGTGGATTAAGAGAAAACATGGCAATATTGATTTAAGGTTTTTCTGAGTTTTTGTAGTAGTAATTAAGATTCGTTCTCTCGGATGTTGTTAAGATTAAATTAAAAGTTTTAAATAAAATAATAAATAGAAGAGAGATTCACTGGGCTTAGGATTTCACCGAATTCTAATCAATTGATTCAATTATTTATTCTTCACCAATTATAGCTCAAGGAATAAAAACACGGACTCTTATTTTGCTAAAGTAGATTCTCAAAACATTAATTGTATCCCCTAAGCATAGATTATCTAAACAAAGCATAACCTATCTAATTGAATCACAACTAATTTTATCGAATCATAAATCAATTAAATTAAGTGCAAAAGTCATATAGAAAAATAAATAAATTAACCCATGTCTAAAGTTCGGCTTCCTCCGTCGACCCAGTGTGGGAGTTTAACTTCTCATGATGTAGACACTCTCAAAAGAATTTTTATTGCTCAAAAATGTGTATACAAAAGTAGAAAAGAGAGAAAATAATTAAATCCAGAATTTAGTAACGCTGTATAGACGTTACAGAAAAACTGTTACAATGTAAATTCAAAATGTGTTAAACCAGAACAAGTGTTATGAATCGCGTTGAATTGATTTTAGGAAAAATGAAAATATACAAATTTGTCACAGAACTGGATGGAGTCTGATATGTCTTTCGCGGCTTGAATGCTCTCCCAATCTCCATTCGAACTCATTATACACCTTTGGACCAAGAATCTTCGCTCATTACTCCCAAAAAAATTCAAATATTAATTCTTTTGTTGATAAAAAATTGAATCACAACCAATTTTCCAAAATACCTCGATAAAAAATCATAAAGTTCTCGGCAAAACTATGTTCTTCGTCTCCTTCTTCAAATGAATTACAACAGACCGAAAACTGTTGTTGTTGCTGGTTTTCTCGCACTTAATTTCTCTCGATCCTAAACCCTTCTGTTCACTCCCCTCTCACTCCATCCTCTTCTAAATCACCCAAACAGCCTATTTAAACGTCTCAAATTCAAAGATAATCCGTAATCACTACAAATAATCTTTCATTACTCGTTATTATTCCCCTCGGTTTTGTTAAGGTAATAATTCCAGGTCTGCGCGGGTTTTTTACGCAAGAAGAGAACGGTGATAATCTTGTTTCTCTTTGAATCGGTTTTGCTTTTTAAGGTAATAATTCCCTGTTCTTCTCTTCCACGCGTTACTGAATCTATACACACTCCCACACGTTGGATACTCGCCTCAGATGAAGTCAAAGTCAATCGTGGTATCAAGCCTAGAAGGATGGGTTTCTAACAACTGAACTTTTTTTAGACACAAAGGTTCAGGAAAAAGTGTAAATCCAGGCACAAATTTAGTTAGGGACCTTTTTAAGAGTTAAGGCACATGGAGAATGTATAGATTCCCCAAACTTAGAGTTTTTACAGAAAAACTCGGATTTGAAAAATGGTCAATTGAAGTCAGGTACATCTCACTCATCTCTACAAATAAGTCTATTGTTTTGACTCAAAATATAGTTTCTCTAAAACCATGGAATCGTAAGGAAATATTATTACATCGTCTTCTTGAAACATTATCATTATTAAGCTCAAATTTTGGAGTAACAAATTCCTGATCACTATGCCTACTCATTTCAAATTTCTTCATCAACATTATCATAACTATCAAAATATAAATGTTCTTCGTAGAACTGTTACCAAATAAACGACTGCTCTGAAGAGTCTGTTCTTTACGCTTTTCAGGAGGCAGCTGCAGCAGAACTGAATTTTCACGCTTGATTTCTCTCTCGACGGTGCTCCTTAAAGCTCTCCCAATCTCTCCATCCTCTTCTACTAGTAGCCTATTTATACACCTTTGACCAAGAATCGCTCATTACTCCCAAAAAATCTTCCCACTCAGGGCAGTAAATCTATACACACTAACACAACTTCCTACCAAGAATTAGCCCCTATCGAAAATCAATCGAAAAACCCTTGCTCTTTCTTCACACGATCCTAAACCCTTCTCTAAATCACCCAACAGCCTATTTAAACGTCTCAAATCTATCACCAACAAATAACTTTCGTTGGATACTACTTACCCTCAGATGAAGTCAAACCCATTGCAGCACGCCAAAATATCCCAAACTAACAAGACAATCCCGAGAATATTTCCATAATATATATCCTTCCCTGTTTTAGTTCTGAACCACGTGAACTCCTCATTCTTCGATTCTGACTCACCTACCATTCCTGTTATGATGAAACATGATAATATGAATCCTATCCCGTGAAAAAATCCGACCAGAACTCGACCAAAATCTCTCACTGAACTTTCCGGCAGGGAATAAACCCTAGAATGATATTTTCTCCAAATCCGTGATTCCAGCCAATTTTGATCGAAACAAAGCACCTTAGCACTCCTGTTAAGATCATTCAAGTTATCCCTAACAGTTTCAGCCATTTAATCTCCTTAGAACACAATCAAAACATCAATCCTAATTTTGTTCCTTTGAAACCAATTTTCCCGCCAAAATTGTTCTTCACTCTGGTTGCTTCAAATCACCATTCTAACCGATTATGATCAAAACGATCGATCATACCAGGCATGTTTAGTCTTAATGAAGATACCCATTCAATTTCAGTGCTTTAGTCTCACTAGAACACCTCCAAAATCCAAACCCTAATTCTGCCACTATTTTTCCCACCAAAATTTGAATTTGAATTTGGGAAGAAGATGTCCTCCCATTAATCCTTTACGGGTGTCCCTTTAGCAATTTCCTTATAGGGTGTAGATATCACAGAGGGTGCACCTTATCCGTTGAGATGCCCCTTAGTAATTTAGGTGTCCTTTAACCAACATTGAGAGTCCGAAAAACATGTGTCCACCGGGGGTACAAAAACCACTTTTCGAGCAACTTTCTCCAAAAGAGAGCTTATTTCACAAAAACACCTACAAACAAGTTTATTAGTAATAAAATGAGACCTAGCTAATATAAATATGTGTATAAAATGGTGCACTTACGTGCTTATCAAATATATTTCCGTGAGTTATTCTAGGGATTTTTATTTATCTTTGGAGGTTTTCTTTAGTCAACAACGCGTTTATCTTCACCTGAGAGGAGTTTACAATGTGTTGGAGTGTGTCTACTGCTAAAACACTCGTGCAAGAGATAAAACAGGAAATTATTCCCGTATAATGGCCATGAAGAATAATGAATTGATTTCGATAATATTTGGAGTTATTATGTATGATTGTTAGTCCTGTGATTATATAAAGGAGTTACAGGTAATATAAAGGGGATCGAGAGTTGGGGAGACGCTACAGAGAAGAATAAGAAGCTGCAGAGCATATTTCTCTACTGCTGCAGAGAAGGAGAAGTTGAAGAACAATAAACCGATATGAACTGTCGTTCTTGACTGTCACATATTCATCTCATAAACGACATCTCTTCTGCGACATCATATAACAATAGTTCTTCACAACAGTTGCAACAACGAGTTGTAATGACCATTAAGCGTTGCAAGCTTCTGGTTTATATTATTTTCCTCTATTTTTTTCTTTGTAAACACTATTTGAGCTATAAAAATATATTTTGAGCGTGTTTTTCATTATGTGGAGCTAAACTTTCTCTGAGACGATGGAGGAAATCAAAATTCATCATGTGGTAGATTCATTTAATTATTTATATGACTATTTGCATTAAATTAAAATTAGAAAAAGATTTTTCTTAATTAATTGTTATTTCGTTTGATGGTTTATGCTTAGGATTAATTCTTTTGATATGCCATGCTTAAGATTTATAATTAATATTTTAAGAATCTACCTTAGGAAAAGAAATAGAGTCAAAATTCTTATTGAATGATCTATAATGGTTTAGAATAAATAGTCGAATCGCATGAATTTGAATATTTGGTGGAATGCTAGTCCTAGTACCTCTCGAAACATTGTTATTATTTTGTATATATTTGCTAGTTTTATAATTTAAATCTAAAAATCAATCTCAGCAAGTCCCAGTGAACGACAACCTTCTTACCACTATTCAAAATTCGACCAGCAATCAATGTTACCTTGGTAAAAAAGCATTCAATATTCACTGTTAGATGTAAACTTGATTAGATTCAAGCAAATATATTTCAACCGTTAGATTGAACTTAGCTTGTTACACACAAATAAAATGTACCTTCATTAAGATATGGATAACCATAGATGAACGTGTACACTTAGTTGACTCAACAATAGTTAACCGAAGTTAGCCATATGAACACTTTCATATCAAGATTGTTCATCTTAATCACAACTAGTTCGAATGACTCAAATGAAACTAGTTATAAAGTTGTTTAATTGTTCATATTCTCAAAGAAGTATACAAGACACAATTGAAGCAAAATCGGTTTTGATTCACTCGAATCGATTCAACAACATTTTAGCCACGGTTTGCAAAAGATTGCATTATTTATTAAATAAATGTATTTTCTCATGAACAACCGATTTTATAACTTAACCCACTCAAGTATGCAAACGGCTAAGTATACTTAGAGTTTCGGACTTGGTATGTCCGCCAGTATGCGAACGGGTACGCATACTGTCGTTCACGCCTGTTGATGGTGGTTTTTAACTTAGGGGTAAAGTCGTAAAACCCAAGTCAGATAATGACGTCACATGACTTAAACGCATTTATTGAACCCTTTAATATGTCTGCGAGAAAATTACCAGGGTACTTTTTTTTAATTAATTACTAATTAGGGTTTATATAGGCCAAAACCCTAATTCCCACGCCACATGTGCCAATGGCAAACCATGCCAGCCACACCTACCGCACCAAGGCATGCCAACCATGATATCTGAACCCTTGTGCCAATGGAAATCCGTGCCAGCCACACCTACCGCGCCAAGGCATGACAACCGCACCCCTGTGCCAATGGCAAGCCGTGCCAGCCACACCTACCGCGCCAAGGCATGCCAAGACAAACCGTCCATGCCAAGCCCTTGTCCCCCCATGCCTAGTCGCGCCACCATGCTGGCCTTCCCTATGCGTCTACAATACATGGTAACCTTTGACCCAAAACCATAGCTTGGTCACTCCAAACCCTTGGCCCCACCATGCCAAGCCAAACCGCACCTTGCCTTGGCCCTAGCCATGCTAGCCGCACCATGCGCTCATGGCATGCCAAGCCCTTGGCACCACCATTCCAAGCCAAACCGTACCTTGCATTGGCCCTATCCATGCTAGCCGCACCATGCGCTCATGGTATGCGAAGCCCTTGGCCCCACCATGCCAAGAATAACCGTCCATGCCAAGTTTTTGGCCCCCACTGTGCCATGCCAAACACACCTTGCCATGGCCCCATGCCAACCTAACCGCGCCACCATGCTGGCCTCTCCTATTCGGCTACCAAAACAAAGGCATGCGACAATCAACGGTCTCCCTTCAATCGCAGGAGCAAATCCTATCTGTCCAAGGTTCGAAGACAACACATGGTAACCTTTGACCCGAATCCCTAGTTTGGCCACACCAAACCGCGTCAAGGCATGTAATGCCAATGCCATGCCAACCTAGCCGCGCCAACATGCTGGCCTTCCCTATGCGGCTACCAAAACGAAGGCGTGCGACAACCAACGGTCGCACTTCAATCCCAGGAGAAAATCCTAGCCGTCCAAGGTTACCAGACAACATATGGTAACCTTTGGACCAAAACCCTAGTTTGGCCACACCGAACCGCGCCAATGGCATGCCAACCTAGCCACGCCACCATACTGGATACCAAAAAGAAGGCGTGTGACAATCAATGGCTACCAAAAAGAAGGCGTGTGACAATCAATGGATACCTTTCATCGTAAGATGCAAAATCTCGACCGTGGAAGGTCACCAAGCTAGCAAGTCTCCCAAACTCGACTTTCCAGGCAACAACAATATGATACATATTTTCCACAAAAATATTCGAGACATCAACACATATCACAAACTGGGGGATCCTCTTTGGGTTTTAGTTTGGCGGTTTACAGCGTGCGGTGTACACTACGCCCGTCATAAGGAAGTGTCATAAGGATGAGGCGGTTAGTAAATACAGGGAGTTAATGGTGAAACGCTCTTTTTTATGGAACATAAATTCCATGCGTTAATGGTTTTATGGGACATCAATTCCATGCGTTAACGGTTTTATGGGACATCAATTCCATGCATTAACGGTTTCCACCTCCTCCCATTTACTCACCCATTTTTCCATTCCTTAATGAGACTGAGTACGCTTTTTACACAAATTACTAAAGGGACTTGTATACAAGGATTCACTTAACTGTTGAGTATAAATATAGGCTGGAATTAAAAAGAAGGTATCGAGAGTTGGGGAGGTCGAGAGACGAGAGAATCAAAGGGCGGAAATTTCTGCTTTCATTGTTCCAAGAACGAAGAACATAAGGCCGTGAAAGCCTGTCGTTAATAAACCGTGGTTTATTCACGGTTTTGCAATGAGCTTTCAAAGAACGGTTGAATAATGAATACGAGACATTTCAAGTATCGTACATTGTAACAAAGGATTTGTAACGTTTTGTGCGTTGCAAATTCCTAATTTATTTTGATTTCTCTCATTTTTCATCATTTGTAAGCACATTTGAGTAATAAAAATCCATTTTGAGCGTGTCTACAATATGAGTAGCTAAACCCCTACACTCGGTGCGATGGATGAAGCCAAATTTCATACATGGGTAAAATGATTTAATTCTTTTAAGACTTTTGCATTAATTTTAATAGAATTATGATTTACAAAAAATTAGTTGTCATTAAATAGGTCTTACCTATTTCCACCGAACAACAAGTTCAGTCAGGAGCATACAACACTCAGAAAACATTTTCTAGCTTTCCATTTGTTAGCTTCCCACTTTCTGATACAAGTCGTAGAAAACAACTACTCTTCAAGAAATCAACTATTCTGGTCTCATCACTTTCCTTGCTTCCCTCCCCAAAACCATCCCAATTTCCTCCACTTTGTGACCGAGGCAAGTCTGGAACGTCCATTCCTTGGTTTAGGCCAGACTTGTACAGATTTATCTCTCAAATCTAAAGTACTCCCTTGCAGTACATTGTTTAGGGTTTAAATTCGTTTCTCACCCATATACCCGAAATTACCGAAATTAGCAGAAACCATTTTCACCCTCAAACAATGCCCTAACTCAGTTGATTTAGTATGCAAACAGGTACGTATACCAAAATCCCGGACCTGAACTGTTACGCCAGTACACATACGGGTATGCATACTAAGTTCCCGGACTTCAACTGATAAACTAGTATGCACACGGGTATGCATACTAATTTCCGGACTTGGAATAACTTGAGTATGCCTGAAAACTAATGTGTTAGGGACAACTTGTTGAACCTGCAAAGTTGGAAAAAGTGATAATAACAATCGCAACTCCAAACATTCTCCTCACAAGAAAGGTATATTTCGTAAACTAGAATATAACATTATTAATATTAAGGGTCCTTGTTGGGTGTGTGGAAATATTGGTAATATGGAAATTCACTGTAGACAACGTAAGGATAAGAAGAATAATGCTAAGTTGGTTTAAAATAATAAAGACGAGTTTTCTGCTGTGGTGTATGAAGTTAATTTGGTGACTAATGTTATGGACTGGTGGGTAGACTCTGGAGCTACCAAGCATGTCTCTGAAAACAAATACTTGTTCACCTCTTATCAGAAGGTAGGGGAAGGCGATTGAGAAACTATATATAGGTAACTCATATGCATCAGAGGTTACAGGAAAGGGAAAGGTCGATCTGAAGCTCTTATATGGAAAGACTCTCACATTGAATGAAGTTCTTCATGTTCCAGACATCTTCAATTTTTTTTCTTCTTGTTATGTTTTAGATGATAAGGGTTTTAAAGTTACAATTGAGTCTGGAAAGGTTGTAGTAACTAAGGGAAAAAATTATGTGGGTAAGGTCTATAAGACTGGGGGTCTATAGAAACTTAATATAACATGTCTTGAAGTGAATTGAATGATTTTTTTGCTTATATGTGCGTGTCATTGGATGTTTGGCATGGTATATATACTTGGTAATGTAAACTATAAATCAATGAATGAATTGGCTAGCGTAGGATGCATACCCAAATTCATTATAGATCGAGATCATAAGTGTGAAATTTGTGTACAGTCTAAGCATGCTAAGAAATCATTCACTAAGAATGTCCAGAGATACAGTAAACCATTAGAATTAATTCATTCTGACCTAGTTGATATGAAATCAGTTCAAACTAGAGGTGATAAGAAGTGGGTTGTGACTTTTATAGATGATTGTACGAGGTACCATCTTGTTAATTTTCTTAGAGGGAAAGATGATGCCTTGGAAGCCTTTAATATATATAAACATGGAATTGAGAACCAATTGAATGCTACCATTAAAAACTATTAGGTTTCACCGCGGTGGTGAGTATGAAATTCCTATAGCATATTTCTGCGAAGAACATGGCATAATACATGAGACTATCATTTTTACTTCTAACACTAAAGAATACATTTAAATTTGGTATGTTTCGATATTATTAATGGCTTACTAATTTATCGATAAATTAATGCTTCACTAAATTGGTAAATTTAGCAGTTCAAGGCTGTTAATTTACCAAAGTTTTATTGTAACTGGTTCCACGCCAAACACCCAACAATTGAATGTAGCTCTTTACTGCTCCCTTTGGCTACACTACACCCTACATTATCTCTGATTTAAGCATGTTAAATGGAACAATGAATTGTATGTTTTAGAAATGTTTGAATTGCAAAAGAAGAAGTGCTTCTACTTCTCTAGAATTGAAAGTTGGTTCCGGAAGTCAAAAGTAAGAAAAAATCGAACATTTTTGCTTGTAGAGGCCATTCTCGAATTTTGTTCTAATCTAACTTGAATTAATTGGTCCTCAAGATCGAAAAATAATTTCTTTAAATAATATATCCAATAAATTCTAATCGGGTCCATCCTCACTAATGAATAAATATGCAAGAATTCACTTGTCTCAAATCAGTGACTCATGAATCTTTCTAGCAACATAATCTCAACCGTTTAATCTTGGTGATGGAAATTACAGTACATATAACAGGCTTAGATCCTAGTTAGTAATTCTCCGAATCATTCCCAAATGATTCTCGAACGTATCCGAACTGACCGAATCCGAATGATACTTCTGAACTATTTGAACTCCGAACCTAGTTCCCGGATTATATGGACCTCACGAATGATTCGCGAACGTATCCGAACTGACCGTATCAGAATGATATTTCCGAACTAGAGGTAACTCTCTCACCAGAGTTTTGTTGATTGGTTTTTATTTGATTTTGTATATATTTTATATTTGAATACAAGTATTCAATTATATTTTTCTATTGGTAGTTGTTTAACCAGTGTTTTATGTGTTGATTTTTGTTTAAAAGTATATAAGTTTTATAATACGTTTATGCGATTAAATTGTTTACTTCTTGTTAAATAATCATGCTAAAATGTTTTTTTCCATCTTATAAATCATATACAAATCAAATTAGTCTCGTAATAAGGTCATAATACTTATCAATTTATCATATATGTTAGCCGAATTTTAATTACCGAACTCACATTTATAAAACGAATATGCACGTACGTATACCGTTCTGAACTACTGTCCGAACAACGAACCGTTGACCGGATTTTTGACCGAATTTGATCTATCCGAATATGTATAATTCCCGTACGTATGCCGTCCCGAACTACTACTCGTACCCCGAATTGCTAACTAGGGCTTAGACAGACTATGGATATTCTTTTTCTGCTGGGAGCCCATTTAATGGTCAGAGGATTCATGTCCTGTGGAGACCAATTTACAACCCTGGATATTATATTATATATTGATGAGTAACACGCCCAATATCACTAGGGTTTTTAGGTTTTTCTGTACTGTCAGGTAACTCTTTTAACTTATTTTAGAGTTTCCAAAGATCTTTCATTTAGGTTAACCAATTCAATATTTTTGATTTCTGTACTGGTAATTATTTTAACTTATTTTAGAGTTTCCAAAGATCTTTCATTTAGGTTAACCAATTCAATATTTTTGATTACTGATTTTTGAAAAGAAAATATAGCATTTCTAAAAACAAGAGATTTACCGAATTCTTCATGTGGTAAAGAAAAGTAGATAGAATTAGTATGTTAGGATTCTCTACTATGTTAGCTTCTAGTTTAATTGTCTACTTGGTTTTTTCATCTGTCCTCATCATTCCAAGTTAGGGTTTTTTGCAAGTCCATTTTAGGGTGTCTATGTTATGGTTCTACATGGTATTCATTATTGATTGATTTGAGAGAAGGGAATTGTTGCATATGTATTAATTAGTGAGAATGGACCTGATTAATATATATATATATATATACATTTTTTTTTAACTTGTTCAAGTTTTATTATGATCTTTATTTACAGTCGGGGTGTAAATAATTATGATAGTCGTTATATCTTCATGATTTCTTTACCATTGTATTATTTGGTTGTTTAGTGAAGCTTTAAGAGTCGAAGAGGATTAGGATCAACAAACTCAATTGATAACTTACCAACAAATACACGGCTCATTGCATATACCGGTGCGTATAACATTCCATCCATAAAGAGGTTAGTTTGTTTGTTTCCATGTTTTTGATTGAATTGAATGGTTGACTTTGAAGGTTATGTTATATTTTCAGAATGAATTGCAACGCACTTACGCGACAAGGTCTAAAAAACATAATGCAGTTGCCAACCCATATGCGACAAGGTCTAAAAAGTGTGATGCATTTTCCATCCCATACATGACAAGGTTTCAAAAACGTAAAGCAGTTGCCAACCCTCTACCAAGAGTTAAAACAACTCTCCTTGACCTCCCGTATCATATCATCGCAGACATACTAATTAATCTCCCAGCAGAATGTGTTTTCCAGTGCAAACTAGCGTCTAAATTCCTTGAAATCTTAGTCACGACTCCTTTCTTTATTCGCACACACCTTGCACGTCGAGATATTCCTATCATCGCTTTGCAATCTTTTACACAATCTAGTGAACGGGATATTAAGTTTTATTTTATTGATGAGCAGGCAAAAAAGGTTGAGGAAGCAAACTTGAAACTTGATTTCCACTACATGCAGAAAGATGATCCGATCATGCTTTATAATTCTTATGACGGGTTTCTTTTGTTGAAAAACAGCAAAAATTACGTATCGAGATCTATTTTTATCATATGGAGTCCTATAACAGAAGAACAAGCAACTATTACGACGGAAGGTAACCACTTCCATGTATGTGGATTTTATATCAATCCTCACAACAAGGAATATGAGGTTCTTCTTCAGTACAGGGTATACAGAGATGGGAACAGTGGAAGGTATGCCTTTGACATACTGAGTTTTGGATCAAAATTAAGGAAAAATATGTTAAACTTAAGGTTCAACTCAAAAATAATTGTTATGTTATAAATCAATCTCTAAAAGAGATATATATAGTGTTACAAGAGAAGAGAAAGTCTTCTACAAAGAAAATAAGAAAGGGAGGAAGAAAATAAGAAAGGGAGGAAGAAAATAAGGAAGGGAGGAAGAAAAACAAGCCATCCTACAAGCCACCCTATAGCCACCCTACAACTACTTCCACCTACTACTACTAATTCATTAGTCAATCTTGATGACTAATGTTACAACTACTAATTAATTATTCAACACTCCCCCTCAAGGTGGTGCATATATGTCACAGATGCCCAACTTGACAAGTGAATCATTAAATATTTTATTTGATACGGCCTTAGTCAGAATATCTGCCAGTTGTTGTGTTGTTCGGACATATGGTACTTCAATAATTTTTTCTTCAAGTTCCTCATAAATGAAGTTCCTATCAATTTCCACGTGTTTCGTTCGATCATGTTGCACCGGATTCTCTGCAATTTTGATTGCTGACTGATTATCACAAAACAACTTCATAGGTTTTTCAGATGGGAACCCAAGCTCTCCCATAAGCCTTTTCAACCATAATAATTCACAAATGCCTTTTACCATTGCTCTATATTCGCTTCAAGACTTGACAAGGAAACAACCTGTTGTTTCTTAGACTTCAAGTTACTAAGTTACCCCATTTAAGGTAACATAACCAGATGTCGATCTTCTCCTATCGCCTTTGCCTCCCCAATCTGAGTCAGTGTAACCTGATACATAAAGATGTCCATGTTTTGAAAACATCAAACCTCTGCCTGGTGCGGACTTCAAATATCTTAGTATCCTGGTGACTGCATCCATGTGTTGCTGACCCGGATTATGCATAAATCTGCTTACAACACTTACAGCATAAGCATTATCTGGCCTTGTATGAGAAAGATAAATCAAGCGACCAACTAACCTCTGGTATTGTCCTTTGTCTGCTGGTATTTGATCAGAACATTCTTCAAGACCATGATTTTGTTCCACAGGAGACCCGATTGGCGTACAACCAGTCATACCAGTTTCCTTCAACAAATCAATCACATATTTTCGCTGACACAAGAAAATTCCCTTTCTGGATCGATTAACTTCAATACCCAAGAAGTACTTAAGTCCACCCAAATCTTTCATATCAAACTCAGAATACAAGCAATTCTTCAGATTACTCATCTCTTTAGGGTCATTTCCTGTTACCACCATATCATCTACATAGATAATAAGAGCAGTTACCTTGTCACCTACTCTTTTAAGGAACAAGGTATGATCAACATTACTTTGTATATACCCAAACTTCTTCATTGCAACTACCAAACCATGCTCTGGGAGATTGTTTCAAACCATATAAAGCCTTCTTTAACTTACACACAACATTAACATTGTTTGGAGCATTATAACCTGGAGGTAGTGTCATGTAGACTTCTTCTTGCAAATCACCATGTAAAAAAGCATTTTTTACATCATATTGTTATAGAGGCCAGCCTAGATTTGCTGCCAAAGACAATAATACTCGAATAGTGTTGACTTTTGCAACATGAGCAAACGTCTCCTGATAATCAATACCATAAGTCTGGGTAAACCCTTTATCCACAAGTCTTGCTTTATACCTGTCAATAGAGCCATCTGGATTATGCTTGATAGTATATACCCACCTGCAGCCAACTGGTTTCTTTCCTTATGGTAGTGAGACTATATCCCATGTACCATTTTCTTCATGTGCCACCATCTCCTCTTTCATAGGACCAGCCCATTTCGGATTAGATAGTGCTTCTTCTACTGTTCTGGGAATAGTAACATCTTCCATTTGACTGACAAACGCTTTTCCCTCTTTTGATAATCTATGAGTTAACACGTAATTCGAAATAGGGTATTTCACCTTCCTTATTGCTTCAGGTGAAAAACGATCTGGTGGAACTCCACGATTACTCCTTGGTGGCAACTGGTACCTGTCGGTGTCAGGTAGTTCACAAGTATCATTAGTATTAATCGAACAATCTATCCTTACCTCAGGGACATCGGCACCGGCTGGAGGACAATTATATGTAGGTACTGTTGATGAAGAGAGAGATGGAGCTTCAAGATCAGGTGTGTCAATTTCTTCGGAAACAGGAATATCGAACTCTTGAACTGGCTCCATGACTTGTATATCATCAATTCTTGAACTACTGACAGTTTGATGTGTACTTATGCTTGTTTCATTTGCTATCATATTAATTTCACTATTAGTCGGAAACAAATCCATCCAATTCAACTCTTCAATAACACTCTCTCCATGAAGAGGAGAATCAGATACATCGGATGAGTAAAACATTTCGTGCTCAGAAAAGGTGACATCCATAGTAACATAAAATTTATGACTTTGAGGATGATAACACCTATAACCCTTCTGGAATGGATGATAACCAATAAAAACACATTTGATAGCACAAGGATCTAGCTTTGTACGTAGATGTTTCTGCAGATGTACAAAAACAACACAACCGAATACCCATGGAGGAAGCTTAAGATGAGAAGGTATTGTTACAAACGAAGCCAATTTGTCCAACGGTGTCTGAAATTTTAAAACACTTGTTGGTACTCGATTAAGAAGATATACTGCACTAGTAATGGCTTCTTCCCAGAATTTTGGCTTCATATTTGACCCAATCAAGCATGCCCTCGTAATTTCAAGTAACTGGCGATTTTTTCTTTCCGCCACACCATTTTTTTGTGGCATAGACGGGAAACTAGTTTCATGAATAATTCCATGTTCTCCAAAGTATCTTTGTAATACTTCATTAACATACTCACCTCCATTATCAGAACGAAGGACCTTTAAGTTAGCCGAAAATTGTGTCTGAATCATTTTATGAAATGCGCGAAAATGATCAGCCACATCACTTTTATTCTTCATTAAATAGAGCCAAGTCATACGAGTACAATCATCGATAAAGATAACAAACCACCGAAATCCATAAGTACTAGTAATACGAGAAGGTCCCCAGACATCAGAATGAACCAAATCGAATGGGACGTATCTTCTACTGAAACTATCTGGGTAAGTAGTACGATGACTCTTCGCAAGAATGCAAGTATCACATTTAAATTCTAACAGTTTGCAAGACTTAAACAAATCAGGAAACAAGTGCTCCAAATATCCAAAAGAAGCATGTCCTAAACGGCGGTGCCACAGTAAGATCTGATTTTTAGATGCACAAGAAGACCTTTTAACTGAAAGAGATCTCCCTTCACAAACATCATCGATGTAATATAAACCATCTCTCTTAGTACCTCGCCCAATTATCTCCCCGTTGCCGAGATCCTGAAGAAGACAGAAAGTGGGATAGATTAGTACTAAACAATTTAATTGTGCGGTTACTTGTGCTGCAGACAAGAGATTATTTGAAAGAGAAGGAACCAATAATGTGTGTTCCAAGGACAAGGAAGGTGTTAAATCAACTCTCCCAGCTCCGGTAACCGGATACGGTACACCATTGGCGTTGGAAATAGTTGTATACGCAGGTAGCAACGGATCTCTCAAAATAGAGGCATCGAACGTCATATGACCCGTAGCACCAGAGTCGAGAATCCAACCATGATCTTTTCCAGAATCAGTAGCAAGTAAAGCGACATCAACCTTACTTGATTGCTGGAAGAGGTTCGGGTTCACCAAAGAATGAGATTCCACCACGGAAGAATGAGTATCGGTCGTCGTAGTCATCATTGAAGTACATGTATCTACCCCTTTTTGGTCGATCTTTATTTGTATTTTATAGGCGTCCCACCAATCGGGATAACCAATTTTCTTGAAACATTTATCCACGAAGTGTGAATTGCTTCCACAGTAAACACAACATCTAACGGAAGACATTATCACGATTAAAGAAGAAATTATGAAGTATGAATACAGGTCGCAAGCAGCTTGCGAAAAACTTGGCAAGCATTTTATTTATTTATTAAATGACCAAAAAAAGGTACAAATGAAACTGATTGTGTACACAACTGTTTCTGGGGGTGAAAAACAAACCGGCTAGATTCTACCTAGCAGCTAAAAATTATATGAGTAGTCGAATAAGAGGAACAAGTCCTATAACGGTAAAAACGGTAAGAGTTTAAATTCAAATCTAGTTTTCTCTCTTGCACAGAGAAATTAAATTTGACAAATCAACCAAATATATGAAAACAAACTTAACAGGGGTTTGCTTATAAGAAAAACAAACTCAATAAAAAAAAATCTTGATCAAAGATGATAACAATTTTTAATACGAAACAAAAACAGCAGTACAACTTACTTAGTCCAAGATAAATGGATTAACAAGTTTAAGTAGGATTTAAAAAGGACAATCATAAACATAACAAGTTTATCATAAAATCGGTAGTACAACTTACTTGTTTCAATAAGTGTATAAAGAAAAACAAGAACCTTAAGCCAGCGGAAGAAGGATCAATCGAAGTAACAAAGCACTCACTATTACTAAGAAGCACTCAACTCACCATGGAGCTCTGATACCATGTTAAACTTAAGGTTCAACTCAAAAATAATTGTTATGTTATAAATCAATCTCTAAAAGAGATATATATAGTGTTACAAGAGAAGAGAAAGTCTTCTACAAAGAAAATAAGAAAGGGAGGAAAAAAATAAGAAAGGGAGGAAGAAAATAAGGAAGGGAGGAAGAAAAAAAAGCCATCCTACAAGCCACCCTATAGCCACCCTACAACTACTTCCACCTACTACTACTAATTCATTAGTCAATCTTGATGACTAATGTTACAACTACTAATTAATTATTCAACAAAATATTGGCATATTCACGTATGTGCCACAGAGTGAAAGACCCCCCCACGATCATAAAAGGGACATTGTATTGGATAGTTGGAAACACTATTTACAATGAAGAGGCTAATTGTTCAAAGTCCATTATGGCATTTGAAATCAGAACAAAGAAGTTTAGCACAATGCCACATGGTGGAGCTTCTTGTGATTATCCTAAGCATCATCCTTATAGAATGCACTTAATAGATATGGAAGAGAAGTTGGGTTTATGTGTTGTTTCTCCCTCAGATACTAAACTTGTGCTGTGGGTTCTAAACCATGAAACAAATAGCTGGGCCAAAACACATACTGGGACCCTTCCCAAATGATCTACGCCGGAATATTTCTCATGTTGGCCAAATAGTTTGAAAGTGGAAGTTGTGAATATGAAGGATGGCAAATTGCTAGTTAGACAGAATCACAGACTGGTACTTTGGGATTTGGATTCGGATACTGGCAAGATAGTTGAGAAGAGAGGATTTGAGGATGATAATTTTCGACCAGTGGTTCATACTCATAGTTTAGTCTCCTTGGGTACTGATAAATTGATACAGTTAGACTCATAAAGAGGTTAAGTTTATGTTAATAATTAAAGAGTTCAAAATACTTTACTATAAATTTTTTTCTTTTCAAAAGTGAATGTTAATCTCTTTTTATTTTGGACGATAAAAATGTATGTTAATCTCAGTACTGGAACTTTGGATGCAATTATGTTTTTTGGGGGAACTCTCAGAAGTGAATAAACTTCCATGAGGAATCCCAGAGAAGGATCCCCAATATATATTATTTCATAGAATAAATGTAGTAAATACAGGGAATAATATCCTGACAGAGAATAAGGGAAATATATTCTATTACACCCCCTTAGTCTTAGCGGGAGAAGAGCAAACGCTTAGACTAGAACGAAAACGAAAAAATAATTGTTTAGGGAGACCCTTGGTGAAGATATCAGCGTATTGATTTTCAGATGGAATATGCAAGACGCGAATGTCACCAATATGGACGCGCTCACGAACAAAATGAATGTCTATCTCCACATGTTTGGTGCGTTGATGCTGCACAGGATCTCCAGACATGTAAACAGCACTCACATTATCACAATAGACCATAGTAGCCTGCCGTAATGGTATATGTAGCTCAAGAAGAAGATTCCGAAGCCAAGTTGTTTCAGCAACCGCATTGGCAACCCCTCTATATTCTGCCTCCGCACTGGATCGAGAGACAGTAGCTTGACGTTTGGAGGACCAAGAGACAAGATTGTCTCCAAGAAAGATACAGTAACCAGAAGTTGAACGTCGTGAATCTGGACAGCCCGCCCAATCAGCATCAGAGTATGCAGTTAGCCCAGAAATAGTGGAGACTGAGAGGAATAGTCCGTGATCAATAGTACCCTGTAAATATCGAAGTATGCGCTTGAGAGCATGCATGTGAGGCTCTCTCGGGTCATGCATGAACAAACAAACCTGTTGGACCGCATAGGATATATCTGGTCGAGTGAAAGTAAGGTACTGTAATGCCCCGGCTAAGCTTCTATACAAGGTAGGATCCGCAACAGAAGGACCAGACGTGGCACTAAGCTTGGATTGAGTGTCGACCGGAGTAGATACCGAATTGCAGTCAGTCATGGATGCACGAGCAATAATGTCCTTCGTGTATAATGACTGAGATAAAAACAGCCCTGCGGAAGAACGAGTTGCAGTGATACCCAAAAAATGATGTAAAGGTCCAAGATCAGTCATAGCAAATTCACGTTTCATCATGTCAATAAAGCGGTGCAGAAGATCATCAGTGGAAGCAGTGAGTACAATATCATCAACGTATAACAGTAAGTATGCGGTGTCCGATCCTGACCGATATAAAAAGTGAGGGATCACATACACTCTATTTAAAACCACAAAGAGTGATAAAACTCGCAAATCGCTGGTACCATGCCCGAGGTGCCTGTTTTAGGCCATAAAGAGATCTACGGAGGCGACAAACATAGTCAGGTCGAGCTGGGTCAACAAATCCTGGAGGTTGATGCATATAGACTGTCTCGGTCAAATCCCCATGGAGAAAAGCATTCTTGACATCTAACTGGTGTATGGGCCAAGAGCGTGAGGTAGCAATGGTGAGAACAGTGCGGATAGTGGCAGGCTTAACAACCGGACTAAAAGTCTCAAAACAATCAACTCCAACCTGCTGGGATTTACCATTTGCAACAAGTCGTGCCTTATATCGTTGCAGGGAACCATCGGCATGAAATTTGTGGCGAAATAACCACATGGAACGAATAATATGAGCACCAAGAGGTCTCGGTACTAGTTCCCAAGTATTTGTTTTCAACATAGCAATGTACTCATCTTGCATGGCTTTATTCCAGTTTGGATCCCTAAGGGCATAAAGGTGAGACTTTGGTAGACTTGATATACGTTGCTGTGTTTGAACATTGAGGTTCAGTTTATGAGTGGGTTTGAAAATGCCACGAGAAGATCGTGTGACTGGACGAGAAGATGAGGCAGTAGAGAGAGATGGAATTGTGGAGATGGGTGGATGGTTGGGAGCTGCCGTAGGCAGTGGACGAGAAGAAGTTTCTGTAGGCAGTGGAGACGGAGCTGTCAGAGGAGTTGACGTGAAGAAGTTGCTGTAGGCAGTGGAGACGGAGCTGTAGACGTAGGGACAGTAGGTGCAGTAGAGTTGGAAGAGACAGAGATAGGAGTTCTGGTCATAGATGCAGCGGAAGAGTTTGATGGAATACGACGATGAGGTGGAGTGTAAGTTTGCCGAGCAGCAGGAGAATGAGGTGGAGAAGAAGTGGATGATGGGTAGGCTATGGAAACCGGGAAAAGAGGTGAAATTGGAGGCGAAGAGATATCTGTAGTGGGAGGACTACGGGGGCAAGATTCACTAAAAGGAAAAACGTTTTCATCAAACGTTACGTGACGGGATAGAATGATTTTGTTAGTGGCTAGGTCAAGACAACGATAGCCACGATGATGAGAAGAAAAACCAAGGAAGACGCATCTTAAAGAACGGGGAGAAAGTTTGTGTGGTGAGGTAGCGGAAAGATTGGGATAGCAAAGACAACCAAACGTTCGGAGGTGGTCGTATGTTGGTTGACGTTGGTAAAGAACGGACACAGGGGAAGAGAAGTTGAGGACTTTGGTTGGAAGAATGTTGTGAAGATAGACAGCCATATGAAGAGAATCAGCCCAATATTTAGAAGGTATGGAGGCATGAGACATAATGGTGCGAGTGATGTCGTTAACACGACGAATCATACGTTCCGCTTTCCCATTTTGAGAAGAAGTATGAGGGCAAGAGAAACGGAAAACTAAGCCATTTGTTTTAGCAAAATTATGAAAAGAGGAATTATCAAATTCACGACCCATATCAGATTGAAAACATTTAATATTTCGCTCAAATTGAGTTTTGACGAGAGAACGAAATTCTAAGAACTTGGTAAACACTTGAGATTTTAACTTTAAAGGGTACACCCATAGATAATTTGTGAAGTCATCTAGAAGGATTAGGTAGTAGCTAAAACCAGTCTCAACATGTACAGGACAAGTCCATAAATCACTATGAATGAGATCAAAAGGAGCGAAAGTAGTGGAATTTGATTCATAAAATGGTAGACGAACGTGTTTACTAACTTGACAAGAATGACAAAGTTTGGTAGACTGATTCTTATTACATTGAATAAAAAATTGGAACGTAAATTATCTAGGATAGCCTTGCCAGGATGACCAAGGCGGCTGTGCCAGACATCAGGTGAGCACACCGTCAGAGACATATGAGGAAGTGAGGCAGATTTTGGAGGGGAGACGGCTGAAGTGGTGATGGGATATAACTCCCCAGAGCTATTACATCGAAGGAGAATCGTCTTCGAATTCAAATCCTTCACAGAAAAACCAAATGGGTCAAACTCAACAGACACATGATTATCAGTGGTGAATTTACGAACGGAAACAAGGTTTTTGATGATGTCAGGGACAACTAGAGTGTCTTTAAGGTGGAGAGTGCGGGAAGGGAGAGTGATGGACTTGGTACCACTAGCAGTAACTGGGATAGAGTTGCCATTGCCGACTAAGATGGAATGTACATTACTAGTATTGAAAACATTGTGTAACATACCTGAATCCGCAGTGATATGAGATGTCGCACCGGTATCCATATAGAATGTGTCATCAGGCGGCTGTAAGCTCATAGAGCTGTAAGCTTCAGCAAGGTCATGAGGCTGTAGATACTCAGTGGTGGGAGTAAAATACGCCTGAGCTTGACTGAGACCAGTAGGGGCAGTACGGATCTGGGTGCTTCGAAGACGGCCATGAGCTGGTCCACGTGCAGAGGGTGATGACTGCCATGTAGGGAAGGTGGGATAGGGACACGGTGGAGCAGCCCAGTTGGGAGTCCAGTGACGAGGGTATGCTGGAGGCCGAGCTCGGTATGCCTGGTGAAAGTACGACGGTGTTGGCAGCAGCGGCGGATCAACGATGTGGTTCTTCTCTGTATTGTCAGATTGCGATGGGCTTTTTCCGCGTTTACCATTGCGTTGATTGCGTTGAGTACCACGTTCAGTTGATGAAGCAGTGGCAGCAAGGGCAGTTGGTGAAGGCGTACTAGTTTGCTGAGCACGACGGATCTCCTCGGTACGCAGTTGAGAGCGAGCCGCATCAAAAGTGGGCATAGACTGTTGTATAAACGATGCAACAGTATTGTATTCCTCCGGCAGGCCATTAACAAGTTGTATAACCAGCCGTTTTTCATTCATGGGAAAGTCAAGATCGGACAGACGATCGGACAATGATTTAAGCCTATCACAGTAATCATCTATGCTAGCACATTCAACAAACTTAAGATTCACAAACTTACTTTCAAGGGTAGCAGCACGGTTACCTTTGTTATCTTGAAAAAGCTTCTTAAGATGATCCCAAAGTTCTTTAGCAGTTTTGCCAGTTTTGAGAACGGTGAGCATGAGATCCTTGGCCATTGGGAACATTTTGTTTACACCTTTATTCATCACTAAACACTAATGCCTGTCTGGAAATCTACGTTACGTGGAAACCGGATTTTTTCCTGCCTGGGGAAGGTGAGGATTTATGTATTTCTTGACCAACATCACTAATCTTATTTATAAGCTATTCAAATACAACTTCAGTCAATATTAGAGTTAACATGCTCGAGTCCTCAATGCTCCACCAGGAATTGGTTATGTACATTCATTTGTCCCATTCTACTGGTTGAGCTTCAGATATCCTGTTGCTGTGACAATCAGCTAATATTCTTGATTTATTACATCAGCTAGCATGCTTGAGACTTCAGATATCCTGTTGCTGTAACAACGGCTTAAATGATTACGCCCCACGTCTGACGCTTTCTTCTACTCTAGTAAGTGCATCTGTGAGCACATTGATACCCCAATCCTTCACAACCCCCTACACATCATCATGAGTACACCCTTGTGTTCTTTGTGGCATGAAAAGTAAATTAAAGAATGTATATTTATCATAGTACAAGAATGTGATCATTAGGTCCTAAGCAATTGTGATTTCGAAAATGATATCATTGAGATACAAAAGATACAATGAAGAAGTCAAGTATATTCAGGTTCCACTTCAAAACAGTAAGAACTCATGCGACAAGTTTTCCTTGTTGGTAACATAATCAGTATACTGAAAATGAGAGAGAACAGAGCCAGATGTACAACACAGTGAAGGGTTTGATTCAATTATCCTACTTCATTTGGACTAACCAATTTGAGCTTATTCCTTTCCCAAGATTAAATCAAACCCACTTTAGTGTCCTGTACATATATAAGATTAAATTGTCATCATGTTGTGCTAACAATAGACATATTTGGACTAACCAAAAATATTATGCATAGTTTCATACATGAGATCAGGAGTTCAAGTTTTTTAAATAGAATAAAACAACATTGTCTAAGGTACACAGCACAAGGCCTTTAAACTCATATATAGTTCATAAAGCAAACTTAAAAAGCTCGAGCAAAATCAGACGCAATATTATGCAGGGAAGTATCAAACAGGAGCTTCCATCCAGCAGCCTTGTCGGGGAGTCCTGGAATGGCTCCTTTCTTAGTGGTACATATAGCCCCACAAGCATTGGCCATTCTAAGAGATTCTCTCAGCCTGTTTTCACTGTTCAACACAATTAGATAATCTTCGGCAGCAGCACTAAGGAATGAACCAATAAAAGCATTACCAGCTCCTGTAGTATCCACAGTCTTCACCGAGTACCCTTTGACAGCTCCTTTGAAGTTTTTGGTGAAGTATCTGCAACCTTTATCCCCATCAGTTACCAACAGCAATTTCAAACCATCGAACCAAAGTGACAAAACATTCTTCTCATCTGATGGATCCCCTTGGGTTAAGAATTCTACCTCCTCGACGCTAACCTTGATAACGTCTGCACTAGTCCAGATACTCATAATACCTTCGCGACAAGCTTCAGCAGAAGGCCAGAGAGGCAACCTTACATTAGGATCATAAGAAAGTAACGCACCAGCTTCCCTAGATGCTTTCATGGCAGCCATGTGTGCTGAACGACAAGGTTCCGTGATCAAGCTAATAGAACCGTAATGAAAGATTTTTGCTTGTTTGATCAAACCCACGTTAAGTTATGATTCTTTCAGCATCATGTCTGCACTAGGGTTTCTATAAAACATAAACTCCCTTTGTCCATCTTTTTTCAGCATAACGAAAGCAAGAACCGTTCTTGCATCTTTCTCAAAGCATACACCTTCGGTGTTGACTCCATTCGTTTTCAAAACATCAACCAACATATGTCCAAATTCATCGTCTCCGAACTTGCCGATGAAAGCAGAAGAACCACCAAGTTTTGTAATAGCACAAGCGACGTTGGCAGGTGCACCACCTGGAGCCTTGAGAAAACCAGGTGATTCATCTAGTGAGACACCAGCAGCATCTAGCATGAAATCGATTAACATCTCACCAAAACACACAACGTCCGGCGATGATGACTTCGACATGTTTTCTGTTCTTATATGATTATGAGAATTTGCTTCTTGCAGAAAAGACTATAAAATTCATAAAGAGAATTTGATGATCTGAAATAATAGAATAGAGAGCTAGAGAGAAAAGTTTAGAAAAGTGATTAAAGCTAGAATGGTATATGAATCTGAGGATGGGGTTATAGGTAGTATTTATAATGATAAAACGTATATATGAGTTAGATAAGAATTGGGATTAGTATCCAGTTATACCTATCCTTAATTGGTCATGCATATTTCTAATAGGACTCTATTACTTGTTAATAAAGTCAGGATGCCATATTATGTTAGGATTATGCTACAGAGGGGTAACTAATAAATATTCCAAGAAGAGTCATGTAGTATACGCGGTCTAGGGCCATCGTGTTAAGGTGAAGGCCATGCCCAGGCCGTATATACCCAAAAAACACAGGTCCTAATTCTTTTTTGGACCTTACTGTGTTTCATGACTCTTCTTGGTATCTTTATTGTTTTCAAGAGAATGCATGAAACACAGCAAGGTTGATGGATTATATACCCAAAAACACAGGTCCTAATAAATGCATGGGCAATTTGGAGAAATCCTCCGATCAAAAAAATTTTTTGGGAGAAATCCAAGAAGAATTCTTGCCCGAGAGGTTCAAAGATAGCTCCATTAATTTGGTCAGGAGTCAAAGTAACAAAGCTCTTCCTTGCCAGTGTATATTTGCCTTTACTAAAAGGATTCAAGAAGGAAGACCTAAACACGGAGGAATCATCAGGGATTAGTGTCCACTTGAGCAACTTCAATTGTGTGCCAAGTATATACATGCATGCATCCATTAACCTTTTTTTTTAATACGAAAATGGGTTGCATTGATGATTAAATAGCAGTTTTATCTGCTTGAATACAGACCTCAATACTTGTAGGGTATGAGTTATTTCAATCTGTTTTGCTAGGTAACTCTAAAGCAAACTTTGCAGCTACATGTGCTGTATTATTAACTGATCTTTTGACAAAAGAACATGACCAGATTTCAAAATGTCTAAGTAAATAAATGCAATCTTCAGTGATATTATTATTAGTCGAGTGCACAACGCTCCTATTTCCATTGACAGCCTTCACCACATTGTTACAGTCACCCTCAAAGTGGACTTCTTTTAGCTCTACTTCTTTTGCCAAATTGATTGCTTCTAGTAACGCTAGTGCTTCAGCTTGTTCTGCATCTAATGCTGTTGTTGGAATGCACCTAAGTCCATGACAGATCCCTACAAAACCACGCAAGATTAGACCAAGACCAGACATTCCTGTTTCCTTATAAAAAGCAGCATCAAAATTGATCTTAAAAGCTCCTTGGTTGGGGGATTTCCAGGTTGGAGGCTCTGAAGCATGAATATAATTTATTGACTGATGTATGATTTTGTGTGACAACCATTCATTAAAAGTTCTGTTAATCCTCCCTGCAGTTTCTTGAATGTTCACCTGTATATTATCAAACACTAATTCACATCTCACTTTCCATATGATCCATAGACAGGTATCAATTTTATCTGTATTAACAACTTGAGAAGTAGTAGTGTTAACCACATTTAAGAAATTACTTACTATCCAATCATGTAACACAATATTCTCCATGTAAGCTGCTAGAGTGGGATCAGTAGCTCTCCAAATTTGTTTTGTGACTTGGCAGTCACAAAATAAATGTTGGAAATCTTCCATTAACCTGATGCGTACGTGTTAAGGACAAGTATAATTATGTACTCCCTCCGTCCTGATTTAGTTGAAGGTATATGTGTTTTCACGTAGATTAAGAAAATGGAAAGAGATTAATTTTTTTCCATATATATCCCTTAATAATAATAATTGTTAAAATATTTAATTAAATCTCTTAGTTTTTTGTTCTTTGTTTCTAGTGGTTGATTCCAATGCAGGGTCAAATTAGGAAGAAAATGTGAAAATTATGGAAACCTTCATCTATTTTGGTACTAGAAAAAACCCCTAAACCATCGAGTAAAATAGGACGGAGGGAGTATTTAGTTTATTTAGCATTTCCATTTCGTTAGTTAGTAACAAACGAATACAGTTGAAACTCTACTAATTAAGATTATATTAATTTAGCAAACCAAACCAGTTACGGACGTGTGCTACAGAGTCTTGGTTGTTTGGAGTCTGTTTATACCTACTTGAATCATCATTTGGCCCTCATCCAAGCCTGCCATCCAGACAACCAATGTAGCTACCAGCTAGTCTAGTGTTTCATGAAGTCAATGGCTGGTCAACGGTCAAAGTCAACAACCGGCCAATGGTCAATGGTCAAAGTCAATGGATGCTCAACTGTCAAGGCCGACCTTCGGTCAATGGTCAAAGTCAACCTTTAGTCAACCGTCGAAGCCAAGTTGCCAGTCGTGCTTCTAGCCAGTTTCCAGTCATGTTGCCAGCAGTACTGCGAACCAGTTTCCATCTATGCTGCCAGCTATACTGCGAATTAGTTTCCATCCATGTTGACAGCGATGTTGCCAACCAGTTTCCATCTAAGTACTCTGCCGCGCTGCCAGACATCTTCCGTCCAGTCTCCATTCATGTCTCCAGTCAAGACTGTTTTCCAGTCAAAGATCGATAGTCATAGTCAACGGCAAAAGTCAACCATGCCAGTCATGCCTCTCCTATCGACTTTAAAATCCCAGCAAGTCCGTTGCGTTCCTTTGGAGAACGTGGATGTGTTGCTAAATCTTCTTGTAATTGGAAACCTCGACGTCAGGCTATCTGCATATGAAGAAGAAATGTGCGCCACCCTGGTTGCAAAGTCAACTAGATTCGTTCTAAAGGAAAACGAGACGAAGTGATTTTATGACTGGTGGGTGTCTCAGTGGTTTCCTAATGAGTTGGAGTCAGACCATAAAAATAACGTACTTCATGTCGCGGCATTCTTGGCTCTTTGGCTATCCAGGGATATTTTTGACGACGTCTCGGGCAAGAAATAGATAAGACAGGAACTTATCAAGTTTGCCATAAAATTTGCAAAGGGCGTCATTCTCCCTATCGGTGGTTTGTTTCTTGGTTCTCTATATGCACACCTGGATCATCTGGTTTCGTACATGCGTGTCTCGAACGGCCATATGAAGGTGGATTCATATGTTCATGCTGCTTTTCTCTAGGCATGGTTGTGGGAGCATTTCGAGAAGTATGCCCCGAAACCGTTGGCAATACTTCCCGAGTCTTGAGGTGGCTCCAGAATACTTCGTTGGTCGAACAGGCGCCGAAAAACTGGTCCAAGACTGATTAGGTTTCTTGACAACTCGTATGCAGTTAATTTTCGTTTATGGGCTCCAGTGCATCCATAACTCAGGTTAGTACTTTTTCTCCCGCTTCGAACATGTCTTTGTCTTCTGATGATGAGGGTCTGAGCGTTGGAGAGATGGTGTTCCTGCTTAGCTGCACGCCCGGTCACGTGCCATCTTTTTTTCGAGGATTTTGCAAAGCGATCTCTTATAATGTTGATAGGGCTGCTCGACATATGGGTTTTGACCAAGGGGTCCCATTTGTTCGCTAGCCGATTATTCAAGAAATCCAGTTATCTACTATTCTCGATGCTAGTGCTCATGTGTTGGGTAAAAGTCTGTATTTTCTCGCGGAACGGAATCCATCGACGACCTCTCCTATCGACTTTAAAATCCCAGCAAGTCCGTTGCGTTCAGAAAAATAGCATACTTCATGTCGCGGCATTCTTGGCTCTTTGGCTATCCAGGGATATTTTTGACGACGTCTCGGGCAAGAAAGAGATAAGACGGGAACTTATCAAGTTCTCCATAAAATTGGCAAAGGGCGTCGTTCTCCCTATCGGTGGTTTGTTTCTTGGTTCTCTGTATGCACACCTGGATCATCTGGTTTCAGACATGCGTGCCTCGAACGGCCATATGAAGGTGGATTCATATGTTCATGCCGCTTTTCTCCAGGCATGGTTGTGGGAGCATTTCGATAAGTATGCCCCGAAACCGTTAGCAATACTTCCTGAGTCTTGGGGTGGCTCCAGAATACTGCGTTGGTCGAACAGGCGCCGAAAAACTGGTCCGAGACTGATTAGGTTTAATGACAACTCGTATGCAGTTAATTTTTATCTATGGGATCCAGTGCATGCATCCATAACTCAGGTTAGTACTTTTGCTCCCGCTTCGAACATGTCTTTGTCTTCTGATGATGAGGGTATGAGCGTTGGAGAGATGGTGTTCCTGCTTAGCTGCATGCCCGGTCACGTTCCATATTTTTTCCGAGGAGCTTGCAAAGCGATCTCTTATAATGTTGATAGGGCTGCTCGACATATGGGTTTTGACCAAGGGGTACCATTTGTTCGCCAGCAGATTATTCAAGAAATCCCGTTATCCACTATTCTCGATGCTAGTGCTCATGTGTTGGGTAAAAGTCTGTCTTTTCTCGCGGAACGGAATCCATCGACGACCTCTAAATATAACACATTCTGGCAGGATGAGTTCCTTGTCATTCATAGATTCGTGAGTGATGTGGTAGAGAATCTTCGGGATAAGCCTTCTCATGCGGTTTTAGCAGAACATCCACTGCTGAGGGATCCCAAGCGAAAATCCGTCAGTTAAAATGCAGATAGTCCCCAAGTAAAGGAACGAAGATCTAAGAATCGTGCTGGAGGATTTCTGTCGGACTCCACGATTCTGCCGACTTTTAGTTCGTCCAATATGCGGGTACATATAGCTCTCCTCTTGACTTTATCTTGGAACGTTTATACCTTTGTTCCTTTTTTGAGAATGCGTCCTTGTATTCCATCCAGGGTCTCAATAGTATGAACTCCTTTTCCAAACTTACGAGCAGTCAGAAAGCATCATTTTTCAAGACAGAGAGTAGCGTTTTCGAGCCTATCCATAGTGATGAAGAATCCAAGAAGGATGAAAGTTTTGAGTCTGGTGATGGTGAGAGTAGTTCTTCTGACAACAGTGCTGAGTCTTCCTCTAGTCAGTCTGAAAGCGAATCGGTGAGTCTTCTCCACGTTTTCTTTCTTTCCCCCCTTTTTTCTGCAGTAAAACTAAATCTTTATTAGGAGGAAACCGTTCCTAGGTATGATCTTGAATTGGAAGACCACCAGAGCAAAGACGTAATTATACTTCCTACTGCGGAAACTGCACCAACTAGCAATTTGGACATGGAGATTCATCGTCCCGAGGGAGCTGTCGGGACTCAGGTGGAGGAGAGCACTTCGGGGGGTAAAATTATAGTTAGGTATCCCCTGCCAGTTGTTGATTCAGTTGCAGGTGCCACCTTCAATCATCCATATCTGGCCCCTTTTCCAGGTCATGTATTAATTGGTGGATTTATCGTGCCAGCTAAACATGCGATATTGTACACCAAGATTTGGGAAATCTACGGTCACATTTCCATGACTAAGAAGATCACCAGTCTCGATGCGTTGGTCAAGCGTGTGGAGGAAGCCTTGTCTTCGATTGATGAGATGTGCAGCGTGACTGGTCATACAATTTCTGAGGATGTAATCTCGAGCTGGAAGTTCCATCGTGACATGTGCATGGGATTCAAATTCAACATTCCTTGGTTCATTGAAGGTCTCTCTGATGTTGAAAGGTCGTTGGCCGGAGCAGTTGAAGGTCCTTCCGCAGACATGATGAAGAAACAAGAAGAGGAATTCAAGAAGTTGTGCAGGAAGTTAAAACTTAAGAGGGCGGCTCTCCAAAGCACGAGGGAGGCCTTTGCCAAAAGGATCAAGCCTCTGTTGGAAAAATTCCCTTGAATATATATATGTCTTTTGCACCTCTTATCCTTAGGTTTTTTTTTGAAACGCCTGATTTTTGGTTTTTAATTTTCTGATTTTCTCGGGTTAATAGATAAATGACGGTTTTGGATTATATATATTTTTTGAATGAAATGTTTAGAATTGAATCGTCTTGGTTATGATTGATAGTGACACAGACATCCCAGGAAAAACCTTAGAACCGTATGTTGGTAGACGACATGGGGTAAACTATGTGTCTTGTCTTGAAAACTTGAAATAACAAACCATGTATCTTGTCTAGGTAAGACTTACTCGGTTTTTAGGCCTCTTGATGAAAAGTGAACCTTCCGGGTGTAAGACCGAGTTTTATGGGAAACACCACCATGGAAAGTCCCTAGTCATTACTGAGTCGTATGATAACCGAGCTGTTGATCCTTAGGAGGATTTTGTGATTCTAAGCTCTGGGAAGTCCCCAGTCATTTCTCGGTTTTTATGTCTCCTGATGAAAAGTGAACCTTCCGGGTATAAGACCGAGTTTTATGGGAAATACCGCCATGGAAAGACCCCGGTCGTTACTGAGCCGTCTGATAACCGAGCCATTGATCCTTGGGCGGATCATCTGGTTCTATCCTCTGGGAAGTCCCCAGTCATCCCTTGTCGTGTCATGACTGATAATCGAGTCGTTGGGTAGCTAAGTCAGAGTGGATCATCTTCCTTTACCATCTTGACGTCTGGTTCGAAGGACGAGATCGACAGTCGAAAATTTGCATTGTAACCGAAAGATCGAACCTCCCGCAGTGGTCGCCAATTTTTTATAGGTGAAAATGGTTTCTACTGATTTTGGTAATTGCGGGTGTAAAAGTGAGAAACAATTTAAACCCTAAACAATGTACTGCAAGGGAGATCAATCTGTACAAGTCCGGCCTAAACCAAGAAATGGTCGTTCCAGACTTGCTTCGGTCACAAAGTAGAGGAGAAGGGTTGGTTTAGGTAGGGAAGCGAAGAGAGTGTTGAGGCCAGAATAATTCTGGAAGAGCGGTGCTTGACTTGTATCAGAAGGTGACAGCTTTGAGAAAGCTAACAAGAGTTTCCTTTCTGAGTATGGTATTTTCCCTGACCAAGAACTCGTGTCTCTGGTGGAAATAGGTAAGCCTACTTATACAAGTCCAAAAATAAACGTACTCTGGACTCTTAAGAAAAGAAAATAGATGAGTTAAATGGGAAGAGGTGGTAACTCCTGGTATTGATGGGATTTGATGAAATTGATGTCCCATAATGAAGGAGCGTTTCACTGTTGCTTCTTGCATTTACTAACCGCCTTAATCTTATTACACTATCTTGAAACGGGCATTTGTGTATGCCGCACGCTATAGACCACCAAACCAAAAGCCTAATGTGCATCCCCCAGTTTGTGTTGATGTCTCGAATATTTTTGGAAAACATGGAGCATGTTGTTATGGCTTGGCAAGTCAAGCTAGGGAAACTTGCTAGCCTGGTGACCTTTGACGGTCGAGATTTTGCATCTTGATAGGAGGGGAAACCGTTGATCGTTGCGTGCTTTCGTTTTGGTAGCCGCGTAGTGAGGGCCAATGTGGTGGCGCGGCTAGGTTGGCATGCCGTTGGCATGGCATGGTTTGGCGTGGCCAAACTTAGGTTTTCGGGCCAAAGGTTACCATGTGTCCTTTGGTAACCTTGGATGGCTAGGATTTGCTCATGGGATTGAAGGATAACCGTTAATTATTGCACGCCTTCTTTTTGGTAGCGGCTAGGGTGTGTTTAGGCTTGGCATGTGGGGCCAATGGTTCTCCTTGGGCGTGGCTAGCTTTGGTTAGGTGCGATTTTGGCTTTGGCGTGTGGGGCCAAGGGTTTTCCATGGGAGTATGGCGTGGCCAGGGCCGAGGCAAGGGCGCTTGGCTTGGCATGACGTGAATAGAATGGCTAGGTCCAAGGCAGAGTGCGTTTGCAATGGCGCGGCTATCTTGGCTAGGTTTGGTTTGGCTTGGCATGTGGCGCCAAGGGTTTTCCATGGACGTATGGCATGGCTAGGGAATTTGGCTTGGCATGTGGGGCCAATGGTTTTCCTTGGGAGTATGGGGTGGCTATCTTTGGCTAGGTGCGTGACCATGCTAGGGTTTTGGGCCAAAGGTCGTGTGGTGACCTTAGACGGTCAGGATTTTCTCATGGGATTAAAGGGAAACCGTTGATTGTCGCATGCCTTCACTTTGGTAGCCGCGTGGGGAAGGCCAGCATGGTGGCGCGGCATGAGGGGCCATGGCGAGATGTGTTTGGCATGTCACAGTTGGTGTGGCTGGCATGATTTTCCATTGGCACAGAGGTTCGGCTAGAATGGTTGGCTGACATGATTTTCTATTGGCACAGAGGTGCGGATAGCATGGTTTTCATGCTTTGGCACAATTAGTGTAGCTGGCATGATTTGCTATTGGCACATAGGTGCGGCTAGCATGGTTGGAATGCTTGGATGGCATGATTTTCCATTGGCACATAGGTGTTGCTAGCATGGTTGGCATGCTTTGGCGCGGTTGGTGTGGCTGACATGATTTTCCATTGGCACAGAGGTGCAGCTGACATGGTTGGCATGCTTTGGCGCGGTTGGTGTGGCTGGCATGATTTGCCATTGGCACACGTGGGAATTAGGGTTTAGCTTGTCGTAATCCTAATTTAAAAAATATACCCCGGTAATTACTTTAGAGACACATTAAAGGTTTCAGTAAATGTGCCTAGTAAATGCTTGTTGCTTTAAATGTTGTGACATCACTGTCTGATAGGGTTTAGTGTTTTACAATTTTAACCCTAAACTAAAAACCACCATCAACAGTTAGATAAATTATAGTATTTATATTTGTACATATGTAGTAATCAGAAAAGATGCAACTACAACTTTCATATCAACCTTGTTCATCTTAATCATAACTATGTTCAAATAACTCAAATAAAACTAGTTATAGAGTTGTTCAATTTTTTATATTCTCATAGAAGTATACAAGACACAATTGAAGCAAAAAAAATTTTGATTCACTCAAATCGATTCAAGAACATTTTAGCCACAGTTTGCAAAAGATTGCATTCCTTATTAAATAAATGTATTTGTTCATGAACAACTGATTTTAAAACTTAACCCACTCAAGTATGCAAACAGGTACGCATACTTTAAGTTCCGGACTTGGTCTGTCCACCAGTATACGAACGGGTACGCATACTTTCATTCACGACTGAACTCAGTTGATTTAGTATGCAAACGGATACGCATACCAAAATTCCGGACCTTAACTGTTATGACAGTACGCATACGGGTATGCATACTAGGTTCCCATACTTCAACTGATAAACGAGTATGCATACTAATTTCCCGGACTTGGAATAATTTCCAACATTTAGCATAAAAGTACGCATATTGTGCTATATCCAATCAATGGTTAGTTTCTTTAAACTCCCATTTTAATCAATGAAACATTTTTAGAAGACAAGAATAGATGTCTCACACAAACTATTAGTTTCAAAGCAATTTTTAAGTGATCAAACGATCAATACAAACCATTCCGAGTCTACATCAAAAGGCTTTTACCAGGAGATTTTCACATGATCATGTTTTGACTTTCTTCAATAATATAAGATGAACTTGGTTAAAGAGAAAGCTTATCAACACATATTTTGAGAAATATGTAAGCGAGTTAAACTCAGCTCGAAATATCAAGTGTGTATAAAGTAAAGTCTATATAGCTATGCGACTTTTGTCTGAATATGAGATAGAATAGAAATAGACTTCTGAGTGATAGATGAGTTCAAGTCTCCATATACCTTTTGTTGATGAAGTTCCACAAGATCCCCTTAGTAGTTCTTCGTCTTCAATCGATGAACATCGTGAAGTCTAAAGCTCAACTATACATTCTATCCTAATCGAGACATAGCTATAAGTAGACTATAAATCAGGACTTATATTTTTGGCAACTAAACTTTACAAACAAGCTTGGGATAACAACACTTGCGAGTTCGACCGAGCAGTGCTTTAACACTATTAATCCTTTATTTTGATGATATATTTATCCATTCTTTTTTATATGTTTAAGATGATCCAATCTTATCTAACCATATATAATAGTTTTTATTATTGGAGAAAATGAGTTTAAATAAAAAGGTTTTTTGGTTTTGGTGTGGATAGTTGCTCATTGTGAGTAAATAAAATGATCATATAGTTTCACATTGTGGAAAACTAAAGAGGAGCTCCACTATATAACCATTTGCTTATGGATATATTGACAAACGAGGGTAGAGCGGGTGGGTAAAATGATACATGGCCCAAACCATGCAATATGCACGCGTATACCATGTACCAAGTCTTGTGTTTACTCGAAATTATTTTTGAAAGTTTTTTCTTTAGGAAATTATTTCCAAAAATAATTTATTTAGGTGTTTTATTTATGGGAAAAAAAATATTTTTTCGTGTTATAATTGTTTTACAAGAAACAAAACTCTTTTTAGAAGAAAACCTAAGCCTAACTTGATTTTCAGGTTAATTCTCCTATAAATACAACTCGAAAATCTCTTTTCAACTTACACCAGAAGCGACTACTTTCTAGTCTTATTTTCATCATCTTATTGCTTTGTTTTGCGCATCGTGTTCACTTCCAATCCCTGTTGCTAATTTCAAGAGTGTGTAACTCGCGTTGTGCTAACTCAAGTTATATCGGGTAATCTTATCCTAGACACATTTTCACATGTTGGAGTTTAACATTCCTCATCTTGAGTATAACCGAAAACTAATGTGTTAAGAACGACTTGTTGAACCTACAAAGTTAGAAAAAGTGACAATAACAATCACAACTCGAAACATGCTCCTCACAAGAAAGGTACATTTCGTAAACCAAATGTTTATAGGTGAAAATGGTTTCTGCTGATTTTGGTAATTTCGGGTGTACATGTGAGAAACAATTTAAACCCTAAAAAATGTACTACAAGGGAGTACTTTAGATTCGAGAGATCAATTTGTACAAATCCAGCCTAAACCAAGAAATGGTCATTCCGGACTTGCTTCGGTCACAAAGTGGAGGAAAATGGGTTGGTTTTGGGGAGGGAAGCAAGGAAAGTGATGATACCAGAATAGTTAATTATGTAATAGTAGTTGTGTTACTACGACTTGTTATTAGAAAAGTAGGAAGACTAACAAACGGTAAGCTAGCAAGTATTTTCTGAGTGTTGTATATTCCCGAATGAACTTGTTTTTCTGTGGAAATAGGTAAGACCTATTTATACAAGTCGAAGTGAAATGTACTTTGGTCTCATTAAGGGATGGATAAATGGGTAAGTAAATGGGAGGAGGTGATAACCGTATGCATGGAATTGATGTTCCATGAAACCGTTAACGTATGGAATTGATGTTCCATAAAGCCGTTAACGCATGAAATTGATGTCGAGCATTTCACCATTAACTCCCTATATTTACTAACCGCCTCACCCTTATCACACTTCCTTAAGACGGGCGTAGAGTACGCCGCACGTTGTAAACCGCCAAACCAATACCTAAAGAGGATCCCCTAGTTTGTGATATGTGTTTGATGTCTCGAATGTTTTTGTGGAAAACATGTGGCATGTCGTTGTTGCCTGGAAATTAGAGCTTATGAGACTTGGTAGATTGGTGACATTCGATGGCCGAGATCTTACATCTTAAGAGGAAAGGTAGCCATTGATCGTCGCACGCTTTCGTTCTTTGGTGGCCGCATAGGGAAGGCCAGCATGGTGGCGCGGCTAAGTTGGCATGGCATGGTAGCGCGGCTAGGTTGGCATGCCATTGGCATGGCATGGTTTGGCGTGGCCAAACTTAGGTTATCGGGCCAGAGGTTACCATGCGTTGTCTGGTAACCTTGGATGACTGGGATTTGCTCCTGGGATTGAAGGGAAACCATTGATTATTGCAAGCCTTCGTTTTGGTAGCCACGTAGGGAAGGCCAGCATGGTGGCACAGTTAGGTTGGCATACCGTTGGCATGGCATGGTTTGGCGTGACCAAACTTAGGTTTTCGGGCCAAAGATTACCACGCGTTGTATGGTAACCTTGGATGGCTAGGATTTTCTCCTGGGGTTGAAGGGCAACCGTTGATTATTGCACGGCTTTGTTTTGGTAGCCGCGTAGGGAAGGCCAGCATGGTGGCGCGGCTAGTTTGGCATGTCGTTGGCATGGCATGGTTTGGCATGTGGGGCTAATGGTTTAATTATGGGCGCATGGCGCAGCTAGCTTGGCTAGGTACGGTTTGGGCTTGGCATATGGGGCCAAGGGTTTTCCATAGGCGCATGGCGTGGATAGATTGGTTAGGTGAGGTTTTGGCTTGGCATGTGGGGCCAAGGGTTTTCCATGGGGGAATGGCGTGGCTAGCTTGGATAGGTGCGGTTTGGCTTGGCATGTGGGGCCAAGGGTTTGCCATAGTGTGGCTAGATTGGCATGTGGGGCCAATGGTTTGGCGTGACAAAGCTAGGTTCGTGATCAAGCCAGGGTTCGGGCCAAAGATCGTTTGGTAACCTTGGACGGTCATGATTTTCTCCTGGGATTGAAGGCCAACCGTTGATTGTTGTATGCCTTCGTTTTGGTATCCGCACAGGGAAGGCCAATATGGTGGCGCAGCTAAGTTGGCATGTGGCCATGGCGAGGTGTGTTTGGCATGGCACAGTAGGTACGGATGGCATGGTTTTCCATTGGCACAGGGTTACGGCTAGCATGGCTGGCATGCCTTGGTGCGGTGGGTGTGGATGACATGGTTTGGCATTGGCACAGAGGTGCGGCTAGCATGGTTGGCATGGCTTGGCGCCGTTGGTGTGGCTGGCATGGTTTTTCATTGGCACAGAGGTGCATCTAGCATGGTTGGCATGCCTTGGCGCGGTTTGTGTGGCTGACATGGTTTGCCATTGGCACAGAGGTACGGCTAGCATGGTTGGCATTCCTTGGCGCGGTGGGTGTGGCTGGCATGGTTTGCCATTGGCACACATGGGAATTAGGGTTTGCCTTGTCGTAACCCTAATTGGTATTAGAAACATACCCCGGTAAGTTTTTTACAGACACATTAAAGGTTTCAATAAATGCGCCTAGTATAAGATGATTACTTAAATGATGCGACGTCACTATCTGACTAGGGTTTAGGGTTTTACGATTTTAACCCTAAGATAAAAACCACCATCAACATTAAGTTCCCTACTTAGCTCGGAACAAGTGCCTTGTTGCGAGGTAAGCATATGATGGTGACAGACAAGGACGGAATCGATACGTAAATTATTGCAAAGATGGTCAGGAAAATCTGACTAACCTTTTTCGACAGGTGAAGATAGTTTTTATTTTTTGCTTCCTGTGTTGGCGGCCCTGCATAAGTTGCATAAGTTGTACTGGGGATGCATACCATGGAGTGGTGAAACGAAAGTTTCCGGGTTGGACTGGCCGTACATCTCTGAGGCGAAGCGGGCGCGGTCTTGGAAGGCAAAGCATAGCGGACGGCTTGGCTCATGGGGCCAAGGGGTGGCGCGGTCTTGGAAAGGCAAGTGTGCGTGGATGAATTTAGCACAATTGTGCCACGTTAGTGGAACGGGCGACCTGACATGGTGTGGCCATGGCAAGGCGAGATGTACACGGACGGCTAGGCGTGGTGAGGCTGTGGAAATGGAGCAGATGGCTTGGTATGGTGCGGCCATTGTAAGGCAGGGTTCGGTGAGGTGAGGTGTGCACGGATGGCTAGGAGCGGTGAGGCCGAGACATGGCGCAGATGGCTTGGTGATTTGTCTTCAAGGGCCCGGTTGCCTCTTTTCCTTACTTAGCGAAACAGGAAGTTCTTTTTATTTTCTTTTTTTTTTCAACCCAAAAGCGTTATGCCCAAAAAAATGGGGAGCATTGCACTTTCTGCTTTGGTTACGTTTACCGGTTTTGCTTCCGAATCTCAGTGCTGGCGGCGGGAAATAAAAACATGATCTAGTGTGTCTCAAACACGTTCTTCCACGTTTTCCCACCAAAACCCTAATTATTTTGCACAGCCAGGCATGAGGTTTAATAAGGATCAGATATCATGCCTTATCTCATGGCTAGTATATAAAAACTTTCCTTTTTGGGACTGCTTCATTCTGCTGAACATAAAAGATGATCTTGAACCCTCCATCCGCATAGTTCACCCGTTACCATCCCCTTTACAGGTATCATCTCGTGTTTTCTTCTTATTCTTATTTCATCCTCTTTCTTATGTATGTTGTTGGTATAGATAGGGTGGGAACTTGACCATTTTCCCTGGTCTTTGTAGTGTATGATGGGATCCTCCAGAGATAGTCATGCCTCTAATTCTTCGGAGAAAAACTTCGGAATCGGCGAAAACCAGTTTTCTTCTCATGAGGAGGCATTCGGTAGAATCGAATTTCTGTTCCATGAAGTTGGTGGAATTATCAAGGACCTCCCTTCTATCTATTTTAATGAAGTGCGGGCACGTGTTCGGACTTTCTTGGGTTCGGTGAACATGGAGGAGGAACGAGAAGGTGAGGAAAAACCTTGGTGTGCTGAAAAGCTCAAGTGCAGCAAAAATTTTCCTCGATTCAGTGCTAGGGCGGATCAGATTGTTTTTAGGTTGAAACAATGGAAAACTGAGCCTGTGGAACTTTTATAGGGAAAACAACGTAACTTCTTCGTTCAGGACGACGCCATATTTTTTGATCCTGATGCAGATGAATCAAGAAATCTTCCTCGAAGGATCGCTGAGAAAACCTTTGACAGGACTGAAGCAGCCTTCAAAGTTGACGCTGGAGATGTCGTCGGCGACATTAGATGGGTCATGGTGGAATATGCTGGACCAGTCGTTTAAGCGAGTGACGGAAAAGAGATGGACACCGTTGTTGCTGAGGTTCCTTCGGGATGGGATGTTAAGGTTTCCGCTGCTAACGCCATCGAATGGAATCTTTTATGCCCAAGAGATTGTTGGGGAAAGTTCTTGAAAATAGCTTTGACCAAGGGGACTCGTGTTATCTTTCAATGGCTAGTTTCTCCCTTTTATCGTTCCCGGTTGTTTCTTAGTCATCCTGATGTTTTAGTAAACTCATCTTTACCTTCATCTTCACCAATTAACGTTCCGCTTGTTTTTTTTTTTTTTGAATAATTGAATAAGGTATTTCTGGTTGTGCTATAATGGTCTATGGCTTTTCAATGGTTTTTTGGGTTAGTTTGATGTATTCATCTGAGATCAGGAAAACCCATTCGGAAAGAGATGTATGTTCATTTTCTTCTTCTTTTAATGGAAATGAAATTCCGGAGAATAATACAAACAGTGTATTCTGATAGACACATTTTTGTGTCTGAATTGTCCTCAGTGTCTCTATTGTTAGTCTCGATTTTTGTACTTATTATGGTGTTTTTGTGTATGTATAGGTGTTTTTGGAGAAATAAACTTGTGTGGAAAATTCGGCTCGAAAAAGTTGCTCGGAACACCCCGGAGAACACTTACTATTCGGTCCCCAACTTTGGTTAAGGGGCACCCCAGCTGGACATCTGCTATTCGCACCCCGGGTTTGGTTAGGGGGACACCATCTTCAAGAATTCAAAAAGAACGTTTTGGCGGGAAATTGGTTCTTCACCCTGGCAGAATTTAGGGTTCGCATTTTGGGCAGAATCAAAGAGACTCAATGGCTGAAAATCACTGGGGTGACTTGATTGAGCGTCACAGGCATTGTGTGGTTGATTGTTTAGGTTAAAATTGACCAGAAAATTCACGAGAATAAAACAGGGCAACAAGTACGCGGAAGAAATATTCACGGGATTACAAAGGATTTGGACGTGCAAGCTTGTGCCTGGAGTGTGATAAACTGAATTAGAAACGTGTAGGATGCAAATAAGGATGGTTCACAACAACAAGATCGCGTGCAGGAGAAGAAAAAGGAAAGAATATCTTCCCGTATCTGGCAGAGTTATTGGGAATTATTCCGGAGTTATTGAGGTGATTTCTAGCCCCTGTCGAGTATAAAATGAGTTCTTGGAGGTCATAGAAGGGATAGAGAGTTGGGGAGGAAGAATAGAGCATTAGAAAGTCGAGAAATCAAGCCGCGAAAAATTCGTTCTGCTGCTGCTGCTGCCTCCTGAAAACGTGAAGAACAGACTCTTCACAGCAGTCGTTTATTCTGCAGCAGTTCTACGACACAGGAGCGTGGGTCGCACAGTTACAACAACAGTTTTCGTTATTTGTAACAGTGTTTGCAACATTTATAAGTGTTGCAAACACCCGGTTTTCACCATTTTCACCATTTCATCATTTGTAAACCATTTTTGAGCAATAATAATGAATTTTGAGTGTGTTTCCAACATGATGAGCGGCTAATTCTCCCACAACCAAGGCAATGAGGAAGCTATTTACGCATGAATGATTGGTAATTAATTTATTTTCTCTAATTTATATTTTATAATTCACTCAATCACTGCTTTTGCGGAGTTTTTAATTGTTTGCATAATTTTTGTCATTAGTTGTGATTCAATTAGATAGGTTATGCTTTGTATTAAGATAATCTATGCTTAAGGGATACAATTAATTGTTGAGAATTTGCCTGATTATTTGTGAATTAAGAAACAAGGGATTTAAAAGATAAATAGAGTTTTGGGTTGTTAACCATAATTTATTCATGTGTAATAGTGGAATCAGTGTCTTGGTTATTCTCTCTTATCTTGAAATCAAATTTTGATCTAAGTTTCCTTTACTTTTAAGTTTAATTAAATCTAAATTCCTTTGCCTTCACAAGTTTAAAAAGAACCTTTCACTATCACTTTCTACAATACATCATATTCATCTTGGGGAAATACATATATCAAGAGAAACTGTCGAAGGAAATGCTAAATGGAGAGTGGCTGGAAAAATATAGCATTTTAGGGATGGGAAAGCTTGAGCCATCGTGAGTGGACTATCACTCCTTCCGGCTTGTCTGTGTTGATGAGCTTGCAGTATCCTCATAAAAGAACATCTTCCACCAGATATGGCTTGTCTTATCTTTCATCAGGAGAACCAATTTAAACAGCTATTTTTACCGTCACCTTCCCAACTTGAAACGAGTTTACCTTAACCACCATATCTCCGATTGAAAACAGGGTCAGGCATTGTGTAACCGTCTGAATCTTGGCCTCGTTGGTTTCGGTGGCTGCTTCCGAGCTTCTTGCAAAGTGTTTGAATGGCCCAGCACCCCATTCACATCTCTTGACGGTGTTCGTGCCAGTAATTGCGCCGAGTCCCCATAACGAAATAGGGGAAGAAATGACTGGTCGCAGAGATAGTTGTTCGGCCAAACCTCCTTGTGTTTGGAATCCATGAGTTAGCGACAACAGGTCTTTTCCTGGCATCCGGGTTCCTTCGGAAACTCATCGATGCAGCAATAAGTGAGACGGTTTGTTGGAGATTCTTTAGGGCGTTGTCATTGGTAGAGGATATGTACCCAATTTTTCCTTGTTGTCGAGTACCCATAAGTGCCCCAATATCATGTCGTAACCCAGCTCTTTGATAATGTGGAATTTGCTAAGAGTTACAACGTCTCCTATCTTGACGTCGAGGTTGATGTAGCCATGTGCGTTCAAGGCTTCTTCTCCCGGGTTCTTGATTACAAACGGGGAATAGGTAGCATCTTGTTTCGTAAATCCCGCAGCTTTCAGTGTCATGAAAGTAATAACGTTGAAGTTAGAGGCTGCATCGATGAGCTTGTTGTCGAATTCAATACCTCTTAAATGGGACGTGGCCAGTAGTCCCCAGTCGCTCTTTTTAATTTCGCCCGTTTGGAAAGCTTGGGACCTAGGAGTGATTTCCATGGAGGAAAAAAGCCGTTTGCCTGATACAACGCGATTGAGAGCCGCGAAAATATCTTTTCTCTGCACCTTGGAAAGGTAGAGAATTCCGCATACATGATGCATCATGGATTGTACAGTCTCGTGCACGGAGTCCCCAGAGACCCCACAGTTCCTTACTAGGAGTGGGTCTCGATGGACTCCCTCGTTTCCTAGTTGGATCTCCCCTGCTTCTATCTTTTCTTTGAAGATAGTGGCAGTACTTGGGGTTCGCCATCTCGGCCTCCGTCGGTGGGCATCTAGGAGGTGGAAGTCTGATAACATCATCTTGAATCCATGCTTTTAGGAGATCAAACACCTCCTCGATGGGAAACGGGAAATCTTGGGCATTCCCTTCAGTTTCGTGACGACGTATGGGAGCTTTATAGGAGGCATTCCATGGAGGAGTTTCCCGTTGTACAGGTGCTTCACGTTTAGGCTGATGGTCTGCAGCTGGGGCCTTCCTTTTCCCTCTCTCGTTTACTACGTTTACAAAATAGGAGCCAGCGTTAAATTGCTTACTGATAAGGCTTCTATTCCCATAAGTTTCGCACATGTCTTCGGCTCGAGTCGGTCTAGATCTTTTCAGTAACGCTGGTGTTGTCATTGCAGATCGTCTGATAGCTTCATGTAGTTAAGAGAATGTCTACAAACGCAAGTTCTCTAGCAAGGCGCGGTAAATAGGAACCATACCATTGATGAATGCGTTCACCAGTTGTTGCTCGGTCACGTTCAGGTTATGACAGTCCAGTGTTTAAACCCTGAATCTCTTAACAAAATCATTCAGATATTCGTTTTCCCACTGGTATATTCTTCCAAGGTCTGAGAAAGTAACTTTTTCAGACACGAAGAAGTACTTCTTATAAAATGAGGTAACTATGCTACCGCAGTTGGGGATACTGTTTGGCAGGATGCTGTTGTACCATGTATACGCTCTTCCGGTAAGTGATTTCGAAAACTCCTTCAGACGAAGAACATGATTGTATTCATGTTTGCCTAGGGACTCCAAGAAACGGGAGACATGCTCATGTGCGTTTCCGGTGCCATCATACAGGGTGAATTGAGGACAGGAGTATCCCCTTGGAAGATGGATTCTTTGTATCTCGGATGGGTAAGGGGGTTGATGTTGATGCATGTCCATTTCATCATTCTGGACTCGGTTGCGGAGAAGTTGCTCCAGATCTTCTCGTGTGACGAAGTTGGACGGCTGATTTCTTTCCGGTGGGATTCTAGCGAGAATCTCCTTGTCTACGGAGGCGTGTTCCGCCGAGGTTCTAGCGTCGGGGGTGTTGGAGACATTTCTAAATGGATCTAGAGAGCGTGAATCGCATGGTAGACGCTCTGTCAGGGCCTTGAGAAAGACGAGTACTTGTTTCTGTGTCGAAACCATATCCGTCTGGGCTCTGGCGAGCATTTCCTGTCGTTCCATCAAATCAGCGATGGTAATATAAGATCGGTTTCCTATGGTCCCTCTGGTTTCTCGTCTCGTCGGTGGGGTAGTTAGAATCTTAGTTGTGGTTGGTGGTGCCATGCTTGACGAAGAATTAGGAGATGTAGCGGCGGCTCTGGCTCTGGTTAATGGTGGCGTAATGCCCGAAGGGGTGTTTTCGGTACTACCATGATTAGGAGGTTTCTCAGGGACATTAGAGGCGGCAGCAGCTCTGTCCCTGGTTATTGGCGGTGTTACGCTTGAAGGAGTTCTTTCGGAGTTACTATGGCCAGTAGATGATATAACGACGTTGTTGGAAGTGACATTAACACCATGGATGTGCTCTGTGATGGTATTCTCGGCAGCTGATCCGGACCTGACTTCTACCATATTGGGATCGGTGTTTGGAAGATGAAATCAGGAATTGAAACTGATATTGTAACCGATAGATCAATATCCCACTGTGGTCGCCAATTGTTTATAGGTGAAAATGGTTTCGGCTGATTTCGGTAATTTCGGGTGTACGGGTGAGAAACAATTTAAACCCTAAACAATGTACTACAAGGGAGTACTTTAGATTCGAGATATCAATCTGTAAAAATCCATCCTAAACCAAGAAATGGCCGTTCCGGACTTGATTCGGTCACAAAGTGAAGGAGAATGTATTGGTTTTGGGGAGGGAAACAAGGAAAGTGATGAGACCAGAATAGTTGATTCTGGAAGAGTAGTTGTGTTACTATGACTTGTTATCAGAAAAGTGGGAAGGCTAACAAACGGTAAGCTAGCAAGTATTTTCTGAGTGTTGTATATTCCCGAATGAATAACTTGTTGTTCTGTGGAAATAGGTAAGACCTATTTATATAAGTCGAAGTGAAACGTACTTTGGTCTCATTAAGGGATGGATAAATGGGTTAGTAAATGGGAGGAGGTGATAACCGTATGCATGGAATTGATGTTCCATAAAACCATTAACGTATGGAATTGATGTTCCATAAATCCGTTAACGCATGGAATTGATGTCGAGCATTTCACCATTAACTCCCTATATTTACTAACCGCCTCACCCTTATGACACTTCCTTATGACGGGCGTAGTGTACGTCGCACGCTGTAAACCGCCAAACTAATACCCAAAGAGGATCCCCAAGTTTGTGATATGTGTTTGATGTCTCGAATGTGGAAAACATGTTGCATGTCGTTGTTGCCTGGCAAGTCGAGCTTAGGAGACTTGGTAGATTGGTGACCTTCGATGGTCGAGATCTTACATCTTATGAGGAAAGGTAACCGTTGATTGTAGCACGCTTTCGTTTGTTGGTGGCCGCATAGGAAAGGTAATCGTTGATTGTCACACACTTTTGTTCGTTGGTGGCCGCATAGGGAAGGCCATCATGGTGGCGCGGCTAGGTTGGCATGCCGTTAGCATGACATGGTTTGGCGTGGCCAAACATAGGTTTTCGGGCCAGAGGTTACCGTGCGTTGTATGGTTACCTTGGATGGATGGGATTTGCTCATGGGATTGAAGGGCAACCGTTGATTGTTGCACGACTTCGTTTTGGTAGCCGCGTAGGGAAGGCCGGCATGGTGGCACGTCTAGGTTGGCATATCGTTGGCATGGCATGGTTTGGCATGTGGGTCCAAGGGTTTGCTTATGGGCGCATGGCGCGGCTAGATTGACTAGGTGCGGTTTGGGCTTGGCATGTGGGGCCAAGGGTTTTCCATGGGCACATGGCGTCGCTAGCTTGTCTAGGTACGGTTTTGGCTTGGCATGTGGGGCCAAGGGTTTGCCATGGGTGCATGGCGTGGCTAGCTTGGATAGGTGCGGTTTGGCTTGGCATGTGAGGCCAAGGGTTTTCCATGGTGTGGCTAGCTTGACTAGGTGTGGTTTGGCTTGGAAAGTGGGGCCAAGGATTTTCCATGGGTGCATGGCGTGGATAGCTTGGATAGGTGCGGTTTGGCTTGGCATATGGGGCCAAGGGTTTGGCGTGGAAAATCTAGGTTCGTGACCAAGCCAGGGTTTGGGCCAAAGGTCGTTTGGTAACCTTTGACGGTCAGGATTTGCTCCTGGGATTGAAGGGCAACCATTGATTGTTGCATGCCTTCGTTTTTGTAGCCGGGTAGGGAAGGACAATATGGTGGCGCGTCTAAGTTGGCATGTGGACATGGCGAGGTGCGTTTGGCATGGCGTGGTAGGTGTGGCTGGCATGGTTTTCCATTGGCACAGGGGTACGGCTAGCATGGCTGGCATGCCTTGGCGCGGTGGGTGTGGATGGCATGGATTTCCATTGGCACAGAGGTGCGGCTAGCATGGTTAGCATTCCTTGGCGCGGTTGGTGTGGATGGCATGGTTTTCCATTGGAACAGAGGTACGGCTAGCATGGTTGGCATGCCTTGGCACGGTTAGTGTGGTTGGAATGGTTTGCTATTGGAACAGAGGTGCGGCTAGCATGGTTGGCATGCCTTGGCGCGGTGGGTGTGGCTGGCATGGTTTGCCATTGGCACACATGAGAATTAAGGTTTGGCTTGTCGTAACCCTAATTGGTATTAAAAAGATACCCCGGTAATTTTGTACAAACACATTAAATGTTTTAATAAATGAGCCTAGTAAAAGATTATTACTTAAATATTGTGACGTCACTGTCTGACTATGGTTCAGGGTTTTACGATTTTAACCCTAAGCTAAAAACCACCATCAACACCAGAATATAACATTATTAAAATTAAGGGTCCTTGTTGGGTGTGTGGAAATATTGGTCATATGGAAGTTCACTATAGAAAACCACTACACCATTTTAAGGGATTAGCAACTCAGATTAGCAACAGCAGTAGCGCCGTTGCTAATTTTCTGTTGCTAATTTTTCGCAACGACAGATTGTTGTTGCTAATTTTGCAACCGCCAATTGTAGGTTGCGAATTGTAACTTCTCCACGTTCAAGCGTGCAAAGTGCGCATGTGGTCGGGAACACTAGGACTAATATTTATGCCCAAGTCAAACTTCGGTCAAGTATTCTTGGTTTTCTTTCCACCCTTCAGCCAAAGATATCCAATATCCCCTTCCTTATCGTTTTTTTCCCTTCTCATTTTTTCTCCCCCACAGATTCATCTCTTTCATCTCCTCTCCATATCTGAAGCTTCATGTCTTCTCCTCTGAAGTTTCATCTCCTCTCCATCTTTGAAGAACTGTGTGATTACATCTCCTCTCCATCTCTGAAGCTTCATGTCTTCTCCTCTGAAGTTTTATCTCCTCTCCATCTCTGAAGAACTGCGTGATTATAGAACTTCATCTCTCTTTCATCTCTAAACCTACTGAAATCAACAACTAGGGTATAACCGTTCGCATAATCCTTTCGTTTCTCTTTATAGGGTTTATAGATTTTGCGATTTTAGAGATTTTGATTTCTAGGGTTCGCATAAAAAAAAATTTAATCGATTTACGGTTTCAATTGTGTATCTACTTTTTTCGATTTCAGGGATTTTGATTTTAGGGTTACATCTGTAAATCTGCTATGAGAAAGGTAAGTTTTTTTTTGTTTTTTTTTTCAATTTCCATTTATTATTTCTTAACTTTGAAATCCTATATTTTCTTGTGCTCAGCTTGAAATCGTTCTAGTCGATTTCATTATTGAATAATTTGTCTCAAGTAGGTCAAACAAATTTTAAGGAGATTCAATCAAATTTCAGGTACAATTTTTATTGAAACCCTTTAAAGATTTGTTTGTGTTAATTGGTTCCTTCTTCACCAATATTTTCATCATACATACATGTATATCTAAGGATTCTTTGATGTTTGTTGGGTTCCTTGTTTACTATAGATAAATGGGTTTGTAAATATACCCTATATGACTTGTTTTTGTAAAAAAAATTGTCGTCTATTTAGGCAGGTGCTGATCTAAATGGTGCACCAAATGGAATAAAAGCTCTTCCACTTGCTGCAGGGGTAACACCAGATGCAAACTCTTAAGTTATTACATCTACTTAGTTTCTTACTAGGTAGGCTTAATTTTCTAATTTATGATAGTTCAATACGGTGAATAGTCATTCACTAGCAGCAATGCTAGTCGGTATGTGTATCTAGATAAACCAACATTTTTATGTATCTACTGTATTGGGTGTGCACCATGTCAAATGGGTATTCGATTTTTCTAAGGGGAATGTTTTATGAATTTTCATGAGTCTGGCTTTGCGTAGAGTGATGGTAACATTTATGAAAGTATATCATAGTTAAGTTCCCTTTCATTATTGCTAGATGGACTTGGGGAGTGGTGGCCTAACTTTTTAGCTTACTATATATGCTAGAGGAACAAAAGAAGTAGTTGACGGGGTTTTGCTTCTGACCATTATCTTTGATTAATAAAGGTAAGCCTTTTATTCTTATTAGCCTGATCATTTGAATGGTTTGATATGCTTGATTAATATTATTCGTGCAGCTTCAGAAATGTGGAATAAATGCAAATGGAAAATGACTAAAACTTATTAATTCCGTAAATAGAACTAAGTGTATTTAAATGCACAATCAATGGTTTTCCATGTCATTTTAACCTTAGGACTCTATGTTTCCAGTGATTATGAGAGAATGAGTCGAGGAATTATTATGCTTATTAAAATAGCAGCTAAGAAGCGAGATTTTGCCGCGTAGTTATGGTGACGAAAGGGTTGTGATTATTCAGTACTATAGATTTTGTGCATGACAGGAATTATTAGGTTCATATCCAATTTGAGTGGGCAGGTTGGAAGGAAACCATATAAAGAGTTTGCAATACAACAACAAGGTTTTCTTCTCGCCATAGTTTCGCGCCAGCAAGTGTTTGGGAAATGTACTGAAAGAATTATTGAATTGGGTCTTGATCGTTGCTGTCATAAAAGGTAAGCTTAGTGAATCAATTTTATTGCGTGTCTTAATTACTAGGTATTGTGGGTGAGTGTGGTGTTCATTATGTACAAAATTTCAATAGAGCTTAATTAAGTTTGTTATTGGCAGTCACATGACAAGAGAGATGAATTATTATCTCATCTTCTTTGGTTTTTGTTGTTTGTTTTGGACTAATCTTCGTTAATGATCTAGGAAAGATGTTGGTGGTGGTGACAAGGTAAGTTTGGTATATGATTTTTGTCTTCATTTTAATTAAACTATTAGATAGGGGAAAGGTTGTTGCCACTGATCTACACGGACAAGTAGAAATTGATTGGTTTAGCTAAATGTTGATGCTCTACATTTTTGTGATAGTAGTCAAAGCATGCATGTCTTGGATTAGACTTATACATCTTTTCTTTATATAGTTATAAATTGTGTGCCTTGCCAGGTATAAGGTCCAATGGTGGCCCTAACATCTTAAGTCCAGGAATTTGTGAGATCTATAACACTAGCACAAAATTCTAACAACTACGGTTTCCGTTGTACACTACAGGAAAAATATACATCTACAACTGGGGTTTTACAACTCTTTGTTAAATATCGTAGAAAGTCTTATGTTTTACAACTGTTTTCAAACTAAGAGTTGTCGTATATCATCACTACCAACACTTAGGACCAAGGGGTTGCGATAAGAAAACAAACAACAACTCTTTAAGAAAAAGAGTTATGACGACATTTAGCTATAACAACTCTGTTTTATAAGTGTAGTGACTTAGCATTTCACAACTCTCACAAGTGTTGTTGAAGAACAAAAAAATATGATAATGAAAAATATGTTAGAGGGGAGATTCGAACATGAACCTACTGCATGGAAGTGTAGCTCGTCAACCATCCTTTAAGTTCACAAGTTAAGGTTTTTTAAATTTTTTTAAATAAAAACCTATAACAACACTTATAAGTGTTGTTGAAGTAGAAATATATGATGTTGGAAAAAATGAGGTTGGGGGATTCGATCCTGAGCCTCAGGCATGGAAATCTACACCACTAACCATCCTACACTATCAAAGGTTCTATCAAGTTTGTGGTTCTTTAATACACTAACTTTATGACAACCCTTCATAAGTGTTGTAAAACAAAATGTAATGCTCAAAAAAATAATTCTCAGGTGACTGAGCTGCAAACAGCGCGAAGCCTTCTCTGAAAATTACATATTTCCGATAAGGTAGTCTGGTCATTTTCACAGTCTCCATAATGTTTATTGCACTTATTTCCATCAAGGGTAATACGATCATTTTCACATTCTGAAATATTTACTTTACATATTTCCGATAACGGTAGTCTTGTCATTTTTCACAGTCTCCATAATATTTATTGCACTTATTTTCATTAAGGGTAATATGGTCATTTTCATATTTTATAATATTCACTTTACCTATTTCCGTTAAGGGTAGTCTGGTCATTTTCACAGTCTCCATAATGTTTATTGCACTTATTTCCATCAAGGGTAATACGGTCATTTTCAAAGTGTAATATTTACATTACTTATTTCCGATAAGGGTAGTCTGGTCATTATTAAAATTTCGATAATATTTATTGCACTTATTTTCACTAAGGGTAATATGGTCATTTTCATAGACTGTAATTTTTTCTTTACTTCTTTCCGATAAGGGTAGTCTGGTCATTTTCACAGTCTCCATAATGTTTATTGCACTTATTTCCATCAAGGTTTATACAGTCATTTTCACATTCTGAAATATTTACTTTACCTATTCCGATAAGGGTAGTCTTGTCATTTTTCACAGTCTCCATAATATTTATTGCACTTATTTCCATTAAGGGTAATATCGTCATTTTCACGTTCTGAAATATTTACTTTACCTATTTTCGATAAGGGTAGTCTTGTCATTTTTCACAGTCTCCATAATATTTATTGCACTTATTTCCATTAAGGGTAATATGGTCATTTGCACATTCTATAATATTTAATTTACATATTTCCAATAAGGTAGTCTGGTCATTTTCACAGTCTCCATAATATTTATTGCACCAAATCTGATAAATTTCATTTTCAGTTCACTTGAATGAGAAACTTAGGTCCAACTCTAGTAATCTTTGAACCGGTGATGTTCAAATCTGATAAATTTCATATTAAGTTCATCCGAATGAGAAACTCAGGTCGAACTTTAGTAATATTTGCACCCGTAATGTTCAAATCTGGTAAATTTCGTATTTGGTTCATCCGAATGAGAAACTCAGGTCCAACTCTAGTAATATTTGTACCCGAGATGTTCAAATCCAATAAATTTCTTCTTCAGTTCATCCGAATAAGAAACTCAGGTCCAACTCTAGTAATCTTTGTCGCCGAGATGTTCAAATCCGATAAATTTCATCTTCAGTTCATCCGAATGAGAAACCCAGGTCGAACTCTAGTAATCTTCTAACCTGTGATGTTCAAATATGATAAATTTCGTTTTCAGTTTATCTGAATGAGAAACTCAGGTCCAACTATAGTAATCTTTGAACCCGTGATGTTCAAATCCGATAAATTTCATCTTCAGTTTATCCGAATGAGAAACCCAGGTCGAACTCTTGTAATATTCTAACCTGTGATGTTCAAATCTGATAAATTTCGTTTTTTATTCATCCGAATGAGAAACTCAGGTCCAACTCTAGTAATCATTGACCATGTGATGTTCAAATTCGATAAATTTCATCTTCAGTTCATCCGAATGAGAAACCCAGGTCGAACTCTTGTAATATTCTAACTTGTGATGTTCAAATCTGATAAATTTCGTTTTTTGTTCATCCGAAAGAGAAACTCAGGTCCAACTCTAGTAATCTTTGAACCCATGATCAAATATGATAAATTTCATCTTCAGTTCATCCGATTGAGAAACTCAGGTCCAACTCTTGTAATCTTCTAACCCGTGATGTTCAAATCTGATAAATTTCGTATTCGGTTCATCCGAATGAGAAACTCAGGTCCAACTCTAGTAATCTTCGAACCTGTGATGTTCAAATCCGATAAATTTCATCTTCAGTTCATCCGAATGAGAAAACCAGGTCGAACTCTTGTAATATTCTAACCTGTGATGTTCAAATCTGATAAATTTCGTTTTTTGTTCATCCGAATGAGAAACTCAGGTCCAACTCTAGTAATCTTTGAACCCATGATGTTTAAATCCGATAAATTTCATCTTCAGTTCATCAGAATGAGAAACTAAGGTCCAAATCTAGTAATCTTTGAACCAGTGATGTTCAAATCTGATAAATTTCTAATTCGGTTCATCCGAATGATAAACTCAGGTCCAACTCTAGTAATCTTCGAACCTGTGATGTTCAAATCCGATAAATTTCATCCGAAGTTCATCCGAATGAGAAACCCAGGTCAAACTCTTGTAATCTTCTAACCTGTGATGTTCAAATCTGATAAATTTTGTTTTCAGTTCATCCATATGAGAAACTCAGGTCGAACTTTTGTAATTTTTGAACGCGTAATGTTCGAATCTGATAAGTTTCGTATTTGTTTTATCCGAATGAGAAACTCATGTCCAACTCTAGTAATCTTTGTACCCGAGATGTTCAAATCCAATAAATTTCATCTTCAATTCATCCGAATGAGAAACTCAGGTCCAACTCTAGTAATCTTTGTCGCCGAGATGTTCAAATACGATAAATTTCATCCGAATGAGAATCCCAGGTCGAACTCTAGTAATATTCTAACCTGTGATGTTCAAATCTGATAAATTTCGTTTTCAGTTCATCTGAATGAGAAACTCAGGTCCAACTCTAGAAATCTTTGAACCCGTGATGTTCAAATATGATAAATTTAATCTTCAGTTCATCCGAATGAGAAACTCAGGTCCAAATCTTGTAATCTTCTAACTCCTGATGTTCAAATCTGATAAATTTCGTATTCGGTTCATCCGAATGAGAAACTCAGGTCCAACTCTAGTAATCTTCGAACATGTGATGTTCAAATCCGATAAATTTCATCTTCAGTTCATCCGAATGAGAAACCCAGGTCGAACTCTTGTAATATTCTAACATGTGATGTTCAAATATGATAAATTTCGTTTTTTGTTCATCCGAATGAGAAACTTAGGTCCAACTCTAGTAATATTTGAACCCATGATGTTCAAATTTGATAAATTTAATCTTCAGTTCATCCGAATGAGAAACTAAGGTCCAACTCTAGTAATCTTTGAACCCATGATGTTCAAAACTGATAAATTTCGTATTCGGTTCATCCTAATGAGAAACTCAGTTCCAACTCTAGTAATCTTCGAACCTGTGATGTTCAAATCCGATAAATTTCATCTTCAGTTCATCCGAATGAGAAACCCAGGTCGAACTCTTGTAATATTCTAACCTGTGATGTTCAAATCTGATAAATTTTGTTTTTTGTTCATCCGAATGAGAAACTTAGGTCCAACTCTAGTAATCTTTGAACCCGTGATGTTCAAATATGATAAATTTCATCTTCAGTTCATCCGAATGAGAAACTCAGGTCCAAATCTTGTAATCTTCTAACCCGTGATGTTCAAATCTGATAAATTTCGTTTTCAGTTCATCTGAATGAGAAACTCAGGTCCAACTCTAGTAATCTTTGAACCCGTGATGTTCAAATATGATAAATTTCATCTTCAGTTCATCCGAATGAGAAACTCAGGTCCAAATATTGTAATCTTCTAACTCGTGATATTCAAATCTGATAAATTTCGTATTCGGTTCATCCGAATGAGAAACTCAGGTCCAAATCTAGTAATCTTCGAACATGTGATGTTCAAATCCGATAAATTTCATCTTCAGTTCATCCGAATGAGAAACCCAGGTCGAACTCTTGTAATATTCTAACATGTGATGTTCAAATCAGATAAATTTCGTTTTTTGTTCATCCGAATGAGAAACTTAGGTCCAACTCTAGTAATCTTTGAACCCATGATGTTCAAATCTGATAAATTTAATCTTCAGTTCATCCGAATGAGAAACTAAGGTCCAACTCTAGTAATCTTTGAACCCGTGATGTTCAAAACTGATAAATTTCGTATTCGGTTCATCCGAATGAGAAAATCAGTTCCAACTCTAGTAATCTTCGAACCTGTGATGTTCAAATCCGATAAATTTCATCTTCAGTTCATCCGAATGAGAAAACCAGGTCGAACTCTTGTAATATTCTAACCTGTGATGTTCAAATCTGATAAATTTCGTTTTTTGTTCATCCGAAGGAGAAACTCAGGTCCAACTCTAGTAATCTTTGAACCCATGATGTTTAAATCCGATAAATTTCATCTTCAGTTCATCAGAATGAGAAACTAAGGTCCAACTCTAGTAATCTTTGAACCCGTAATGTTCAAATATGATAAATTTCTTATTCGGTTCATCCGAATGATAAACTCAGGTCCAACTCTAGTAATCTTCGAACCTGTGATGTTCAAATCCGATAAATTTCATCCGAAGTTCATCCGAATGAGAAACCCAGGTCAAACTCTGGTAATCTTCTAACTTGTGATGTTCAAATCTGATAAATTTTGTTTTCAGTTCATCCGTATGAGAAACTCAGGTCGAACTTTTGTAATCCTTGAACGCGTAATGTTCGAATCTGATAACTTTCGTATTTGTTTTATCCGAATGAGAAACTCATGTCCAACTCTAGTAATCTTTGTACCCGAGATGTTCAAATCCAATAAATTTCATCTTCAGTTCATCCGAATGATAAACTCAGGTCCAACTCTAGTAATCTTTGTCGCCGAGATGTTCAAATACGATAAATTTCATCCGAATGAGAAACCCAGGTCGAACTCTAGTAATATTCTAACCTGTGATGTTCAAATCTGATAAATTTCGTTTTCAGTTCATCTGAATGAGAAACTCAGGTCCAACTCTAGTAATCTTTGAACCCGTGATGTTCAAATATGATAAATTTCATCTTCAGTTCATCCGAATGAGAAACTCATGTCCAAATCTTGTAATATTCTAACCCGTGATGTTCAAATCTGATAAATTTCGTATTCGGTTCATCTGAATGAGAAAATCAGGTCCAACTCTAGTAATCTTCGAACCTGTGATGTTCAAATCCGATAAATTTCATCTTCAGTTCATCCGAATGAGAAACCAAGGTCGAACTCTTGTAATATTCTAACATGTGATGTTCAAATTTGATAAATTTAGTTTTTTGTTCATCCGAATGAGAAACTTAGGTCCTACTCTCGTAATCTTTGAACCCATGATGTTCAAATCTGATAAATTTAATCTTCAGTTCATCCGAATGAGAAACTAAGGTCCAACTCTAGAAATCTTTGAACCCGTGATGTTCAAAACTGACAAATTTCGTATTCAGTTCATCCGAATGAGAAACTCAGTTCCAACTCTAGTAATCTTCGAACTTGTGATGTTCAAATCCGATAAATTTTATCTTCAATTCATCCGAATGAGAAACCCAGGTCGAACTCTTGTAATCTTCTAACATGTGATGTTCAAATATGATAAATTTCATTTTTAGTTCATCCGAATGAGAAACTCAAGTCCAACTCTAGTAATCTTTGAACCCGTGATGTTCAAATTTGATAAATTTAATCTTCAGTTCATCCGAATGATCAACTAAGGTCCAACTCTAGTAATCTTTGAACCCATGATGTTCAAAACTGATAAATTTCGTATTCGGTTCATCCGAATGAGAAACTCAGTTCCAACTCTAGTAATCTTCGAACCTGTGATGTTCAAATCCGATAAATTTCATTTTCAGTTCATCCGAATGAGAAACCCAGGTCGAACTCTTGTAATATTCTAACCTGTGATGTTCAAATCTGATAAATTTCGTTTTTTGTTCATCCGAATGAGAAACTTAGGTCCAACTCTAGTAATCTTTGAACCCGTGATGTTCAAATATGATAAATTTCATCTTCAGTTCATCCGAATGAGAAACTCAGGTCCAAATCTTGTAATCTTCTAACCCGTGATGTTCAAATCTGATAAATTTCGTTTTCAGTTCATCTGAATGAGAAACTCAGGTCCAACTCTAGTAATCTTTGAACCCGTGATGTTCAAATATGATAAATTGCATCTTCAGTTCATCGGAATGAGAAACTCAGGTCCAAATATTGTAATCTTCTAACTCGTGATGTTCAAATCTGATAAATTTCGTATTCGGTTCATCCGAATGAGAAACTCAGGTCCAACTCTAGTAATCTTCGAACATGTGATGTTCAAATCCGATAAATTTCATCTTCAGTTCATCCGAATGAGAAACCCAGGTCGAACTCTTGTAATATTCTAACATGTGATGTTCAAATATGATAAATTTCGTTTTTTGTTCATCCGAATGAGAAACTTAGGTCCAACTCTAGTAATATTTGAACCCATGATGTTCAAATTTGATAAATTTAATCTTCAGTTCATCCGAATGAGAAACTAAGGTCCAACTCTAGTAATCTTTGAACCCATGATGTTCAAAACTGATAAATTTCGTATTCGGTTCATCCTAATGAGAAACTCAGTTCCAACTCTAGTAATCTTCGAACCTGTGATGTTCAAATCCGATAAATTTCATCTTCAGTTCATCCGAATGAGAAACCTGTGTCGAACTCTTGTAATATTCTAACCTGTGATGTTCAAATCTGATAAATTTTGTTTTTTGTTCATCCGAATGAGAAACTTAGGTCCAACTCTAGTAATCTTTGAACCCGTGATGTTCAAATATGATAAATTTCATCTTCAGTTCATCCGAATGAGAAACTCAGGTCCAAATCTTGTAATCTTCTAACCCGTGATGTTCAAATCTGATAAATTTCGTTTTCAGTTCATCTGAATGAGAAACTCAGGTCCAACTCTAGTAATCTTTGAACCCGTGATGTTCAAATATGATAAATTTCATCTTCAGTTCATCCGAATGAGAAACTCAGGTCCAAATATTGTAATCTTCTAACTCGTGATATTCAAATCTGATAAATTTCGTATTCGGTTCATCCGAATGAGAAACTCAGGTCCAAATCTAGTAATCTTCGAACATGTGATGTTCAAATCCGATAAATTTCATCTTCAGTTCATCCGAATGAGAAACCCAGGTCGAACTCTTGTAATATTCTAACATGTGATGTTCAAATCAGATAAATTTCGTTTTTTGTTCATCCGAATGAGAAACTTAGGTCCAACTCTAGTAATCTTTGAACCCATGATGTTCAAATCTGATAAATTTAATCTTCAGTTCATCCGAATGAGAAACTAAGGTCCAACTCTAGTAATCTTTGAACCCGTGATGTTCAAATCCGATAAATTTCATCTTCGGTTCATCCGAATGAGAAAAAGTTCAACTCTAGTAATCTTCGAACCTGTGATGTTCAAATCCGATAAATTTCATCTTCAGTTCATCCGAATGAGAAAACCAGGTCGAACTCTTGTAATATTCTAACCTGTGATGTTCAAATCTGATAAATTTCGTTTTTTATTCATCCGAAGGAGAAACTCAGGTCCAACTCTAGTAATCTTTGAACCCATGATGTTTAAATCCGATAAATTTCATCTTCAGTTCATCAGAATGAGAAACTAAGGTCCAACTCTAGTAATCTTTGAACCCGTGATGTTCAAATCTGATAAATTTCTTATTCGGTTCATCCGAATGATAAACTCAGGTCCAACTCTAGTAATCTTCGAACCTGTGATGTTCAAATCCGATAAATTTCATCCGAAGTTCATCCGAATGAGAAACCCATGTCAAACTCTGGTAATCTTCTAACTTGTGATGTTCAAATCTGATAAATTTTGTTTTCAGTTCATCCGTATGAGAAACTCAGGTCGAACTTTTGTAATCCTTGAACGCGTAATGTTCGAATCTGATAACTTTCGTATTTGTTTTATCCGAATGAGAAACTCATGTCCAACTCTAGTAATCTTTGTACCCGAGATGTTCAAATCCAATAAATTTCATCTTCAGTTCATCCGAATGATAAACTCAGGTCCAACTCTAGTAATCTTTGTCGCCGAGATGTTCAAATACGATAAATTTCATCCGAATGAGAAACCCAGGTCAAACTCTAGTAATATTCTAACCTGTGATGTTCAAATCTGATAAATTTCATTTTCAGTTCATCCGAATGAGAAACTCAGGTCCAACTCTAGTAATCTTTGAACCCGTGATGTTCAAATATGATAAATTTCATCTTCAGTTCATCCGAATGAGAAACTCATGTCCAAATCTTGTAATATTCTAACCCGTGATGTTCAAATCTGATAAATTTCGTATTCGGTTCATCTGAATGAGAAAATCAGGTCCAACTCTAGTAATCTTCGAACCTGTGATGTTCAAATCCGATAAATTTCATCTTCAGTTCATCCGAATGAGAAACCCAGGTCGAACTCTTGTAATATTCTAACATGTGATGTTCAAATTTGATAAATTTAGTTTTTTGTTCATCCGAATGAGAAACTTAGGTCCTACTCTCGTAATCTTTGAACCCATGATGTTCAAATCTGATAAATTTAATCTTCAGTTCATCCGAATGAGAAACTAAGGTCCAACTCTAGTAATCTTTGAACCCGTGATGTTCAAAACTGACAAATTTCGTATTCAGTTCATCCGAATGAGAAACTCAGTTCCAACTCTAGTAATCTTCGAACTTGTGATGTTCAAATCCGATAAATTTTATCTTCAATTCATCCGAATGAGAAACCCAGGTCGAACTCTTGTAATCTTCTAACATGTGATGTTCAAATATGATAAATTTCGTTTTCAGTTCATCCGAATGAGAAACTCAAGTCCATCTCTAGTAATCTTTGAACCCGTGATGTTCAAATTTGATAAATTTAATCTTCAGTTCATCCGAATGATCAACTAAGGTCCAACTCTAGTAATCTTTGAACCCATGATGTTCAAAACTGATAAATTTCGTATTCGGTTCATCCGAATGAGAAACTCAGTTCCAACTCTAGTAATCTTCGAACCTGTGATGTTCAAATCCGATAAATTTCATTTTCAGTTCATCCGAATGAGAAACCCAGGTCGAACTCTTGTAATATTCTAACCTGTGATGTTCAAATCTGATAAATTTTGTTTTTTGTTCATCCGAATGAGAAACTTAGGTCCAACTCTAGTAATCTTTGAACCCGTGATGTTCAAATATGATAAATTTCATCTTCAGTTCATCCGAATGAGAAACTCAGGTCCAAATCTTGTAATCTTCTAACCCGTGATGTTCAAATCTGATAAATTTCGTTTTCAGTTCATCCGAATGAGAAACTCGAGTCCAACTCTAGTAATCTTTGAACCCGTGATGTTCAAATATGATAAATTTCATCTTCAGTTCATCCGAATGAGAAACTCAGGTCCAAATATTGTAATCTTCTAACTCGTGATGTTCAAATCTGATAAATTTCGTATTCGGTTCATCCGAATGAGAAACTCAGGTCCAACTCTAGTAATCTTCGAACATGTGATGCTCAAATCCGATAAATTTCATCTTCAGTTAATCCGAATGAGAAACCCAGGTCGAACTCTTGTAATATTCTAACATGTGATGTTCAAATCTGATAAATTTCGTTTTTTGTTCATCCGAATGAGAAACTTAGGTCCAACTCTAGTAATCTTTGAACCCATGATGTTCAAATCTGATAAATTTAATCTTCAGTTCATCCGAATGAGAAACTAAGGTCCAACTCTAGTAATCTTTGAAACCGTGATGTTCAAAACTGATAAATTTCGTATTCGGTTCATCCGAATGAGAAACTCAGTTCCAACTCTAGTAATCTTCAAACCTGTGATGTTCAAATCCGATAAATTTCATCTTCAGTTTATCCGAATGAGAAAGCCAGGTCGAAGTCTTGTAATATTCTAACCTGTGATGTTCAAATATGATAAATTTTGTTTTCTGTTCATCCGAATGAGAAACTTAGGTCCAACTCTAGTAATCTTTGAACCCGTGATGTTCAAATATGATAAATTTCATCTTCAGTTCATCTGAATGAGAAACTCAGGTCCAAATCTTGTAATCTTCTAACCCGTGATGTTCAAATCTGATAAATTTCGTATTCGGTTCATCCGAATGAGAAACTCAGGTCCAACTCTAGTAATCTTCGAACATGTGATGTTCAAATCCGATAAATTTCATCTTCATTTCATCCGAATGAGAAAACCAGGTCGAACTCTTGTAATATTCTAACATGTGATGTTCAAATCTGATAAATTTCATTTTTTGTTCATCCGAATGAGAAACTTAGGTCCAACTCTAGTAATCTTTGAACCCATGATGTTCAAATTTGATAAATTTAATCTTCAGTTCATTCGAATGAGAAACTTAGGTCCAACTCTAGTAATCTTCTAACCTGTGTTGTTCAAATCTGATAAATTTCGTTTTCAGTTCATCCGAATGAGAAACTCAAGTCCAACTCTAGTAATCTTTGAACCCGTGATGTTCAAATCTGATAAATTTCATCTTCAGTTCATCCGAATGAGAAACTCAGGTCCAACTCTAGTAATCTTTGAACCTGTGATGTTCAAATTCGATAAATTTCATATTCAGTTCATCCGAATGAGAAACCCAGGTCGAACTCTTGTAATATTCTAACCTGTGATGTTCAAATCAGATAAATTTCGTTTTTTGTTCATCCGAATGAGAAACTCAGGTCCAACTCTAGTAATCTTTGAACCCATGATCAAATATGATAAATTTCATCTTCAGTTCATCCGAATGAGAAACTCAGGTCCAACTCTTGTAATCTTCTAACCCGTGATGTTCAAATCTGATAAATTTCGTATTCGGTTCATCTGAATGAGAAACTCAGGTCCAACTCTAGTAATCTTCGAACTTGTGATGTTCAAATCCGATAAATTTCATCTTCAGTTCATCCGAATGAGAAAACCAGGTCGAACTCTTGTAATATTTTAACCTGTGATGTTCAAATCTGATAAATTTCGTTTTTTTTTTCATCCGAATGAGAAACTCAGGTCCAACTAAAGTAACCTTTGAACCCATGATGTTCAAATCTGATAAATTCATCTTCAGTTCATCCGAATGAGAAACTAAGGTCCAACTCTAGTAATCTTTGAACCCGTGATGTTCAATCTGATAAATTTCTTATTCGGTTCATCCGAATAAGAAACTCAGGTCCAACTCTAGTAATCTTCGAACTGTGATGTTCAAATCCGATAAATTTCATCTTCAGTTCATACGAATGAGAAACCCAGGTCGAATTCTTGTAATCTTCTAACCTGTGACGTTCAAATCTGATAAATTTCGTTTTTAATTCATCCGTATGAGAAACTCAGGTCGAACTTTAGTAATCTTTGAACCCGTAATGTTCAAATCTGATAAATTTCGTATTTGGTTTATCCGAATGAGAAACTCAGGTCCAACTATAGTAATCTTTGTACCCGAGATGTTAAAATCCAATAAATTTCATCTTCAGTTCATCCGAATGAGAAACTCAGGTCCAACTCTTGTAATCTTTGTCGCCGAGATGTTCAAATCCGATAAATTTCATCCGAATGAGAAACCCAGGTCAAACTCTAGTAATCTTCTAACTTGTGATGTTCAAATCTGATAAATTTCGTTTTCAGTTCATCTGAATGAGAAACTCATGTCCAACTCTAGTAATATTTGAACCCGTGATGTTCAAATATGATAAATTTCATCTTCAGTTCATCCGAATGAGAAACTCAGGTCCAAATCTTGTAATATTCTAACCCGTGATGTTCAAATCTGATAAATTTTGTATTCGGTTCATCTGAATGAGAAACTCAGGTCCAACTCTAGTAATCTTCGAACCTGTGATGTTCAAATCCGATAAATTTCATCTTCAGTTCATCCGAATGAGAAACCCAGGTCGAACTCTTGTAATATTCTAACATGTGATGTTCAAATTTGATAAATTTAGTTTTTTGTTCATCCGAATGAGAAACTTAGGTCCTACTCTCGTAATCTTTGAACCCATGATGTTCAAATCTGATAAATTTAATCTTCAGTTCATCCGAATGAGAAACTAAGGTCCAACTCTAGTAATCTTTGAACCCGTGATGTTCAAAACTGACAAATTTCGTATTCAGTTCATCCGAATGAGAAACTCAGTTCCAACTCTAGTAATCTTCGAACTTGTGATGTTCAAATCCGATAAATTTTATCTTCAATTCATCCGAATGAGAAACCCAGGTCGAACTCTTGTAATCTTCTAACCTGTGATGTTCAAATCTGATAAATTTCATTTTCAGTTCATCCGAATGAGAAACTCAAGTCCAACTCTAGTAATCTTTGAAGCCGTGATGTTCAAATCTGCTAAATTTCATCTTCAGTTCATCCGAATGAGAAAATCAGGTCCAACTCTTGTAATCTTCTAATCCGTGATGTTCAAATCTGATAAATTTAGGATTCGGTTCATCCGAATGAGAAACGCAGGTCCAACTCTAGTAATCTTCGAACCTGTGATGTTCAAATCCGATAAATTTAATCTCCAGTTCATTCGAATGAGAAACCCAGGTCTAACTCTTTTGTTATCTTCTAACCTGTGATGTTCAAATCTCATAAATTTCGTTTTTTTGTTCATCCAAATGAGAAACTCTGGTCCAACTCTAGTAATCTTTGAAACCGTGATGTTCAAATCTGATAAATTTGATCTTCAGTTCATCCGAATGAGAAACTCAGGTTCAACTCTTGTAATCTTCTAACCTGTGATGTTCAAATATGATAAATTTCATCTTCAGTTTATCCGAATGAGAAACTCAGGTCCAACTCTAGTAGTCTTTGAACCCGTGATGTTCAAATCTGATAAATTTCATATTCAGTTCATCCGAATGAGAAACTCAGGTCCAACTCTAGTAATCTTTGAACCAGGGATGTTCAAATCCTATAAATTTCATCTTCAGTTCATCCGAATGAGAAACTCAGGTCCAACTCTAGTAATCTTTGAACCCGAGAATAGGGTTTGTTTTAAGTATGCATACTGTATGCAGAAATATGGTTTGTTTAAGGTTTCATAGAATATTTCGAAGGAATCTTACCTATAAATGGATGGATTCGTCGGTCTTACCCAGTTGCTGACTAAGAATAGTCATCTCGTGGTTCGGATTCGTCGTTCTGACGAAGTTTCCGACTTATAGTAGTCCAGTTAGAGCCAGGTTTCGATCTCGGAGCCAGGTTAAGTCTCGAAGTTTCCATAAAAGGATGTGTTCAAGGTTCCGTGGAATATTCTGATTGAATCTTACATATGAATCGATGGATTCATCGTTATTTTGAAGTTTCCGGCTTAAAGTAGTTAACTCATGGCCAGGTTTCGATCTCAGATCCAGGTTAAGTATTGATGTTTCCAAAAAATAATATGTTTAAGGTTTAGAAGAATATCCCGATAAAAGTGACACATCAGCTCCATCTTTACGAGTTTCAATGATATATCCTGCTAAATTTGGAGTTCAAAACCACTTCGGATACTGAGAGTTCATGGTTCGTATGCCGTTGAGCCACACTTTAAGCTAGAAGTGACACATGCGATCCATATTTACGAAGTTCGAATGGACATTGAGATTCATATTTATCGATTTCGATGATGTATCATGCTAAGTTTGAAGTCAGAACTCTCACGGAGCTTCATACTTCATAGTTTGTATGCCATTATACCGCATTTGAAGTTCGAATTGACATTGTGATTCATATTTATCAATTTCGATGATGTATCATGATAAGTTTGAACTCTGAAACCCTCTTGGAGCTTCAAACTTACTTTGTGACCTATGTGAATAGTCGAAATTCAAACCCGAAGCACAAATAGAAAACACAAAGAAACACACCAATTATCGTATTCACTTCTTATTTTTCAGCTTCATTATTATAAAATTTTTGGATTTTTTTTATATCAGAATGTCGATAACAATGTCCTAAATTTATTATTATTTTTTTTGATTTTTTTTTCATGTCGAAGGTTGATAATACACAAAATACATGAGTTCATATTAGTACAAAGAGAAACACAAATGCTTCAATCCGTATGAGCATCACAAATACAATCTCATCCGTCAGATTCTTTTCTCAATCCGTATGAGTGGATCAAAGGAAATCTGGTCCATCCATCATTTTCATTCACCACACCCTCGTCAACCACTCGAACTCTATTTGTTTTGATCTATCTTCATCTCCTCTCCTCTTCGTCTCCTCCACACTCCACATATGAACGGTGACATTACATGAGAAAATATAATTCACTCAACCCATCTTTACTCATCATCGCCATATCCTCTCCTTCTCTTCACTTGCTTCACCAAATCTCTTCAAAAACCCTAATTCTTTACTCATCATCGCCATCTACAGAGAAGTTGTGAAAGAAGGAGAGGAATGGAGGTGCTGTTAATGGTGAAACCAATAGAAGAAATCTAAAAGATAATGAGGAGAAGATTACAGAAAACAATTAGGGTTTGATGTGATCCAAATTTACAGGGAGATTTTTGGAATCGAGAGTTTATGAAGAACTGATGAACTCGAGATTAAGGAGAAGAAGGTCTTGTTGTCGTTTTTGAGTTTAGGGTTACAAACAAGAGTAAAGATTTTGCTCGCAGCCTCGATTCCTCATCTTCCAGACTTCCACCACCGAAGCTTTACTCTTTATTTCGATTTTTCTTCCAATTCCTCACCCTTATAATTGATATTAGGAATTAGTTCGTGGAGGTGATGTTGATAGAGGAAACAGGCTTCGAGAAGACGTAGAGATGGGGAGTTTAATTTGAAAAGTTAAGGTTTTGAATTTTATTGAAGTTTCAATTTAGTGATAAACAAGAAGAAATTAGAGATTGGGTTTGGTGATTTGAGGATTATAAATCGATGTGTTGAGCTAAAATTGGAGAAAGAAGTGAGATCAGATGAGGAAATTTAGGTTTCTAAGAATAGATGATGGTGATTGAAAATAAAATTGATAGTTAGGGTTTGAAGTGATGATTCAGAAGTTTAATCGAGGCAAAACAGGAAATCAAAATCAACTGCTTCAATCTAAGAGTTTGGATAAAGGTATAATTCGTAATCTGCTACCGATTTCTTCTTTCACTGGTTTAATCTCAGAACCCCTTTCAATTCGGGTTCCCCTGTATCACTCATGTCCTGCAATTTTTGATTATTGGGATTGTGATGTGTTTGGTGTTTAATTGCAGATTCAGATTCTAGTAATTCTTCATATAGTGATTGGTGAAGAAGCTCAATCTCCTTTCATTGAATCCAAAGATCAATATCCTTTCAACAATATTCTGTGTGTCATACATTGAATTGACTCAAAATCAATGTCAATTTTGCATGTGTGTTTTTTGGATCAAATTTGGGGATTTATTAATTTATGAATATGGTGATAGTTGTAGATAAAGGAGAAGTGAGTGATGTGAAAGAGGAAAAGTTGGTTAAAGCCACCAAGAAATGTGTTGCGATTTTGGATCAGAAGTTAGTTTTTTTTTTCCAGTTTTCAGAAGTTCTTCATCATCTTCCTCTATCGCACCAGGTATACTCTATCTCTCTCCCTCTATTCAAAACCATTATCTATTCAAAATTTTTTTGATTATTTTCTGATAGTTGCTATGTGTTCATTGCTATTCATGATTTACTTGTTGAGAATGGTATAGGTATTGATTTTACTGTGCCACAAATTGATTGAAAATTTGAAAGTATGATCAGTACCGCAATTGTTTGATAAAATTTCCCAAAGGAAAATTTCAGTTGTCTTTTTTTAATTTTTAGTTACGAAGAACAATATGTTCCGATGAGTATGTTAATAGGGAAGATGACTTTATTACTATGTCAATAGGGTATACTGGAGTGAAGAATGATCAACAGGACAAGTTAGTATCTTTTAGATTAACATTTGCTGATATGGATAATGAAAATGGTACATAATAGTCTACAGCATACATAAGGTTCAACTGATGGTCTTCTTGTAAGTAGAGACAACAAATTTTGGCTCTTTAAGATTATTAAAAACTTGAATGAGTTACTTATATATGGGTTCATCGTCAATACTTATTAATCAATCTGCAACCAACGTATAAATCATAGTTGAATGGATGTTCTGCTGATGAAAAATCTTAAGTTTAGTGGATGTTTAAGCTAGTCACTAGCGCTCATGTGTCAATTGCATTAAACGGAAAATTTATGTGTGCTTTTGTGTTTGGCAGTTCACTTAATTAGAAAGATGACTGCTTTTTTATATAGGGAATATTTATATGGTCGTATGAGAATTGTGAATGATTGTTAACAAATGCCCAACACCTCCATTCATTTTATGTAGGGAATAGTTAAATGTTTAGTATCCATTAGATCACCATTTGTAGATACGGAGAAATGTGTTTATTTGTTTATTGTTCAATTTTAGAATGCTTCGTGAATTTTAGAATCCATTAGATCTGTTTATTTGTTTCGATAATGTTGAAGTTGAATCTAAAGAGGTTGGTAGCTTGTTGTACCTAAACCAAGAATTATGATCCAAATTAGCCTTGATATATTATGAATTAATGTACTTTTGTGTCTGTTGATTTTGTGATGCAGGAGATGGTTCCCATTGAACTCATGGAATTTGTTGAGGAGCAGAAACGAGCACACAAACTCTTCAAGTGTAGTAGCATGAGTAGAACCAGAAATTCTTAAGATCATTGATGACACTGCTATACACTCTTAAGAACCCCCAAAGGTTAGTTGGCTAGACCTGGTTCAAAATTCTTTCGTGGGGTAAGTGCTAATTTCTTACTGCTGCATTCATTTCCAAGTATTCAAAACAGAGAGTGCGTTCAAATCTTGTCGGCTTTGCTAACTAACTTATTGCCTTGAATAGTGCGCCATGTTAATTTATCCTAACACAAAACAGAGTCCACCGTAAGTTTATGGTGTTCAAATTTAGATATTTTCCCTAATATACCAATTGTTATTGTTCGTTTTAGTTAGGGAAGAGTTTAAATCTTTTCTCTTCAGTAAAAAAAACAAGAAAGAAAATATGTATGCATGCACTTCACGTAGTATCAACTTCACACGTTATTCAATATACGAGATATTATATTTTGCTAAACTAAATTGATCTAGAAAATCTCTTTAAAATAGCAGTATATAGGATCATATAGCTCCCACGTAGATATCTTTCTGAGCTCCCACGTATCTATCTTTCTGGAATGGTGCGCCATGTTAATTTATCCAACTCATGGTTATTGATAATCTGATGCTTAATTTGGTACTTAATTCCCTGTTTAACTAACTTAATTCTGGTTGCTTCATGTGTGGACATTCATCACTGAGCCAACTCTCCCTCCATATACCTCTCGTCCAGATATTCCGAGGCGATGACTAAGCGTAAGGAAAAGGAACTCGACTTGCTCATTGTAATTTTTCCGGACAACAACGGCTCACTCTATGGTATGACAAGGCTCATCTTTAATTGAAACACTCTATCAGCTTAGATTTTTTATTAGTGGAATGAAATATTTAATGGAAATTTTGTGTTGTACAGGGGACTTAAAACGTATCTATGAGACCGAACTTGGTCTTGTTTCCCAGTGATGTCTGACAAAGCACTTACTCAAGATGAGCAAACAATACCTGGCCAACATGGCCCTAAAGATAAATGTGAAGGTCTGTGGACGCAACTTTGTGTTATCCTCCTAAATTTGATTATATGATGGTTAATTATTGGTTTAACTGTGTATAAGATTTTCTTCTGCAGTTTGGCCTTGCTGGTTCATTGAGGTAAAATATTAAATATTGTGTTTGTGCTAACTTTGCTAGTATCTGCAAAGGGACAATGTGATTGATCCCTAAATGCTCTATTAACAGCATGGATGGAAAATATATTTTGGCTGGAGGTGAAGACGATCTGGTGCAAGTTTGGAGCATGGACGATCGAAAGGTAGTAGCATGGGAAGTGGGACACAACTCATGGGTTGTAGCTGGACTAAGTAAATATTATCATCACATACAAGAATATTATCATCACATACAAAGTGGAAGAGAAGCAATTTCCAGCTGAAGAAATATCATCTATGGTTCTTATCAAAATGCGCGAGATTGCGGAAGCTTATCTTGGTTCTTCTATAAAGAACAATGTTGTTATCGGCTCCGCATACTTCAATTGTTCGCAGCTACAAAGGATGCTAGTGCGTTATGAGCCAACTGCAAATGCAATTGCTTATGGTTCTTGATAAGAAGGCACCTACAGCCGCAGGCCGAGTTTTGGAGAGAAGAAGGTTCTTATTTTTGAAAGGTGGTGGTACATTTGATGTTTCGTTAGTGGAGTATGTTCAAGAAACTTAACTTTTGGTAACAAATATCTATATCACTACAATTTTTTGAATGTGTTTAACACTGGCAGGTTAACTTGAATGAATGTAAATGTGTTACACTGGTATCTTAATGAGAACGTGAAGTATCAGTTACCAGCATGGTTTCTATTTTAACCCCTTGAAGATTATTACAACTTTTATTCTTCCTACATCTCATGCAGACCAATATGCATTGTCCAAGTACATTGTTGGGTCATCTATGGTTAAATCCCAGGATGGGAAGGTAGGGATGACCGTGGAGTATGATCTCAAACTAGCTCAACTTCAGCATCAACTTCCTTTAAATGAACCAGGCACGCTTATGAAACTTGTTGAGGGCACTTCAGGGGAAGATAATATATCTTTAAGTGTGAAGGTAAGCGTTTGATATTTAAGTTAATGTAGGACGTTTCTCCAAATAAAATACTTTGTTTGAAGTTTGGAGTTGTATTAATGTATGAAATGGTGATAGTTCAGTTCTTATAGTAAATGCACCATTGTCAACTCAAGACACTCTCTAACTAACAATGTCTATGGGTAAGCTAGAAAGAAGGCATTCAGAACAGTGTGCCATTGTCTATGGGTAACCACGTTTTCCATTTTAGGCGATTAGCAACTCAGATTAGCAACAACACTTGTCTCTGCAGATTATGCAAAACCTAGGGCTTAGTCTTTTGTTTGTGACCTCCATACTGAAATATCAAATTGGTTATTATGAAGGTATTTGGTCTTAAGTCAAAAAGCAGTACTCTTGTGTTATTATAGCTTGCAGGGGAATTTTTTTAAGCAAGTGAAGTCTCATCATACTTCTGGTGGAGTTCAATCTTACTCATATATTAGTCATTCTTTCCTTGTTTTTCAATGCCTCTTTCAGTTGACACAAACTAGGTCACCCATCAATTTATGAACGACAACATAGAACATTGTATGTCAAGTCACAAAAATTTTGGACTTTGATGATCATCTCAGTAAGTTAGCTATGATACTTGTATATATTTGTATCAAATACTCGGTACTTTTTGTTAACTTCAATTGAAGAATCTTTTTTCATAATATAATACAGTTTTGTATCTTCTATAGAAATGGGGAACTGGGTAATTGGGAGGGGGGGGGGGGGGGAATTGATTTTGACCAGGTCAATGAAGACTTGACCTTTTTTTTAATGTTGCAAAAAAGTAGCAACATCGGTAATCTGTTTTTAAATTTGAACCAGAACCAATAAATTAGAACCAGAACCAACATTATATGGTTTCGGGTAGGGGTATTCCTGTAATTAGCAACAAATTAGCAACATCAACCTGTTGTTGCTAATAAAATTTTTATAAATGGCAAGCGCCGTTGCGAATGGCCGTTGCTGACCGTGATTAGCAACAGAGCTTATGTCGTTGCTAAAAATTGCGACACCGTGTTTAGCAACGGTAAAAGCCTGTTGCGACCCCGTTTAGAAACAACTATGGTAGGTTGCTAATACCTTTAAATGGTGTAGTGAACGTAAGGATAAGAAGAATAATGCTAACTTGGTTTAGAAGAATAAAGACGAGTTTTCTGCTGTGGTGTCTGAAGTTAATTTGGTGACTAATGTGATGGACTGGTGGGTAGACTCTGGAGCTACCAAGCAAGTCTCTGGGAACAAATACTTTTTCACCTTTTATCAGAAGGTAGGGGAAGGCGATCGAGAAACTCTATATAGGTAACGCATATGCATCAGAGGTTACAGTAAAGGGAAAGGTCGATCTGAAGCTCTCATATGGAAAGACTCTCACATTGAATGAAGTTCTTCATGTTACAGACATCTTCAATTTTTTTTTCTTGTTCTGCTTTAGATGATAAGGGTTTTAAAGTTACAATTGAGTCTGGAAAAGTTGTAGTAACTAAGGGCAACGATTATGTGGGTAAGGTCTATAAGACTAGGGGTCTATAGAAACTTCATATAACCTGTCCTGAAGTGAATTGAATGATTTTTCTGCTTATATGTGCGTGTCATTGAATGTTTGGCATGGTATATATACTTGGTGATGTAAACTATAAATCAATGAATAAATTGGCTAGCGTAGGCTGCGTACCCAAATTCATTATAGATCGAGATCATAAGTGTGAAATTTGTGTACAGTCTAAGCATTCTAAGAAATCATTCACTAAGAATGTCCATAGATACACTAAACCCATAGAATTAATTCATTCAGACCTAGTTGATATGAAATCAGTTCAAACTAGAGGTGGTAAAAAGTGGGTTGTGAGTTTTATAGATGATTGTGCGAGGTACCATCATGTTTATTTTCTTAGAGGGAAAGATGATGCCTTGGAAGCCTTTAATATATATATAAACATGGAATTGAGAACCAATTGAATGCTACCATTAAAAACTGTTAGGTTTGACCGTGGTGGTGAGTATGAAATTCCTATAGCAGATTTCTGCAAAGCACATGGCATAATACATGAGACTATCATTTTTACTTCTAACCCTAAAGAATACATTTAAATTTGGTATGTTTCGATATTATTAACGGCTTACTAATTTATCGAAAAATTAATACTTCGCTAAATTAGTAAATTTAGCAGTTCAAGGCTGTTAATTTACAAAAGTTTTATTGTAACTGGTTCCACGCCAAACACCAAACAATTGAATGTAGCTCTTTACTGCTCCTTTTGGCTACACTACACCCTACATTATCTCTGATTTAAGCGTGTCAAACTGATCCTTGAATTGTATGTTTTAGAAATGTATGAATTTCAAAAGAAGAAGTGCATATACTTCTCTAGAATTGAAAGTCGGTTCCGGAAGTCAAAATTAAGCAAAAACCGAACATTTTTGCTTGTAGAGGCCATTCTCGAATTTTGTTCTAATCTAACTTTTGAATTATTTGGTTCTCAAGATCGAAAAACAATTTCTTTAAGTAATATATCCAATAAATTATAATCAGGTCCATCCTCACTAATGATGAATAAATATGCAAGAATTCCCTTGTCTCAAATCAGTGACTTATGAATCTTTCTAGCAACATAATCTCAACCGTTTAATCTTGAAAGCTGTTTTTGGGCATACCAAAAAATTGTCGGGCATATTCAAGGTTCGGCTCACAACTTTTTTTTTTGCGTAGGTTCGCAAGGTTCGGCTAATAATCTTTAAGCCGAACTTAGAAAAAATATATGCCCGGTAATTTTTTGGTATGCCCAAAAACATCTTTCTTAATCTTGGTGATGGAAATCACATATAACAGGCTTAGACAGACTATGGATATACTTTTTCTGGTGGACCGTTTAATGGTCAGAGGATTCATGTCCTGTGGAGCCCAATTTACAGCCCTGGATATTATATATTGAATAACACGCCCAATATCACTAGGGTTTTTAGGTTTTTCTGTCCTGTCAGGTAATTCTTTTAACTTATTATAGAGTTTCCAAACATCTTTCATTTAGGTTAACCAATTCAATATTTTTGATTTCTGTACTGTCAGGTAATTCTTTTAACTTATTTTAGAGTTTCCAAAGATCTTTCATTTAGGTTAACCAATTCAATTTTTTTGATTACTGAATTTTGAAAAGAAAATATAGCAACTCCAAAAACAAGAGATTTACCGAATTCTTCATGTGGTAAAGAAAAGTAGATAGAATTAGTTTGTTAGGATTCTCTACTACATTAGCTTCTAGTTTAATAGTCTTCTTGGTTTTTTCATCTTTCCTCATCGTTCCAAGTTAGGTTTTTTTTGCAAGTCCATTTTAGGGTGTCTATGCTATGGGATTCATTATTGATTGATTTGAGAGAAGGGAATTGTTTCATATGTATTAATTAGTGAGAATGGACCTGATTAATATATATATATTTTGTTAAACTTGTTCATGTTTTATTATGATCTTTATTTACAGTCGGGGTGTAAATAATTATGATAGTCGTTATTTCTACATGATTTCTTTACCATTGTATTATATGGTTGTTTAGTGAAGCTTTAAGAGTCAGAGAGGAATAGGATCGACAAAATCAATTGATTGATAACAACCAACAAATACACGGATCATTGCATAGACCGGTGCCGGTGTGTATAACATTCCATCCATAAAGAGGTTAGTGTGTTTGTTTCCATGTTATTGATTGAATTGAATGGTTGACTTCAAAGGTTATGTTATATTTTCAGAATGAATTGCAACGCCCCTTACGCGACAAGGTCTAAAAACCGTAATGCAGTTGCCAACCCATATGCGACAAGGTCTAAAAAGCGTGATGCAGTTGCCAACCCATACATGACAAGGTTTCGAAAACGTAACTCTGTACCGAGAGTTGAAACAACTCTCCTTGACCTCCCGTATCATATCATCACAGACATACTAATAAAGCTCCCAGCAGAATGTGTTTTCCGGTGCCAACTAGCGTCTAAATTCCTTGAAATCTTAGTCACAACTCCTTTCTTTATTCGCACACACCTTGCACGTCGAGATATTCCTATCTTTGCTTTGCAATCTTTTACACAATCTAGTGAACGGGATATGAAGTTTTATTTTACCGATGAGCAGGCAAAAAAAGTTGAGGAAGCAAACTTGAAACTTGATTTTCACTACATGCAGAAAAAGGATCCGATCATGCTTTATAATTCTTATGACGGGTTTCTTTTATTGAAAAACAGCAAAAATTACGGATCGAGATCTATTTATATCATATGGAATCCTATAACAGAAGAGAGTAACTATTACGACGGAAGGTTACTACTTTCACGTATGTGGATTTTATTTTAATCCTCACAACAAGGAATATGAGGTTCTTCTTCATCACTGGGTATACAAAGATGGGAACAATGGAAGATATGCCTATGAAATATTAAGTTTTGGATCTAAATCAAGGAGAAATATTGGCAAATTCCCCTATGTGCCAAAGAGTGAAAGTCCTCCTACGATCATAAACGAGACATTGTATTGGATAGTTTGCAACATTTACAATGAAGTTTCAGAGGTTAATTGTTCAAATTCCATTATGGCCTTTGAAATCAGAACAAATAAGTTTAGCACTATGCGACATGGTGGAGCTTCTTGTGATCATCCTACCCATCATCCTTATAGAATGCACTTAATAGAGATGGAAGGGAAATTGGGTTTATGTGTTGTTTCTCCCTCAGATACTACTAAACTACTAAACTTGTGCTGTGGGTTCTAAACCCTGAAACAAATAGCTGGGCCAAAACACATACTGTGACCCTTCCCAAATGCTCTACGCCAAAATATTTCTCATGTTGGCCAAATACTTCGAAATTGGAATCGGATTGTGAATATGAATGATGGTAAATTCCTAGTTAGACATAACCACAGAGTGTTACTTTGGGATTTGGAATCGGATACTGGCAAGATAGTTGAGAAGAGAGGATTTGAGGATGATAATTTTCGACCAGTGGTTCATACTCATAGTCTAGTCTCCTTGGGTACTGATAAATTGGTTCAGTTAGACTCATCAAGAGGTTAAGTTTTTGTTAATAATTAAAGAGTTCAAATTACTTTACTTTACTTCAATTTTTTTTCTTTTCCAAAAGTGAATGTTAATCTCTTCTTTTTTTTGGACAATAAAAATGTATGGTAATCTCAGTACTGGAACTTTAGTTGCAATTCTTTTTTTTTTTTGGGATACATTTTGTTTACACCATTCTTTATGCATGCATATTTAGGGGCCATCCAAAAAGATTTAGGGGCCAACATGTTATACTCATCCAAAGGCTTTGGTTACGGGGTTACCTTTTTTATAGTGAATTTCCGTAAATGTCCTTGTAGTAAAAAAATTTAAAAACCCAAATATAGTCTTGTTCATATTCTCTCCCGATTGTAGCAGTATTCGTCCGAAAATTTTTCTCCCTCTCTCCATTTCAACCCTTCTTCTTCCTCTCTTCCTATTCTCTCCCGATTGTGGAGGTTTTTTTTTTATAAAACAATGGAGACGGGTAATGCATCCCACAGACCTAAAACCAAAAACGTTCCTCGGGGTTTCGTTCCAAATATAGGGAATTTAGCAAGAAATAAAGAGATTGTTGGTGAAAATGACGAAGAACGCGACGAAGACGAATCCGCGGATTTAGTTGGCGGTGGCGTTTCTGATAGTGTAACACTCCGGCAACTTCAAATGGCACCAATTAGGTAAGACTCTATCAATTTTAGGGTATATTTCGTTTTAATTCGCCGAATTGAGAAAAAAAAAATCTAGGGTTTTCTGCAATTTACCCAGATTCGGTAGTCAAACCTGTTAATTTACTACCGAATGTAGTCGTGTTCTTCATTCCTGAAGAACATTGATAGAATTCGGAAGTTATATGTTTTGTTTTTCTTCCGAATGTGTTTGGCCCTATGTTCCTGCGTACGAATATTGTTAAAATCGGTAGTTAATTAATTTGTGGTCTTCCGAATCTGTTCAAGTAGACATACCATAATCGGTAGTACACTTACTACCGAATTTCTCAATCTGATGAAATATAATTAAAAAAAATTGATTTATGAAAAATCCCATTTTTGGGCCAAGATGTATTCGGAAGATAACATAATGTTTTATACCTCCGATTTTACATGCTGAAAAATTTAGAGTTTCTGAACTCCAATTGATGCATATTCGGTTTGAAAAATTGTATTGTTTGTTCCGAATGTTTACATTCGGGTGTAGTTCGTATACAAAGGCCTCCGATTGTGTAGTTTGTAAACATTGATTCTTTTATTGTTTTTTAGACCAAGTCGAGCTAAGCAAGCCCCAAAAACAGGCGACTTAGGGCCTCGTCGAGAAGGGAGTAAGAAAGTGTCAGCTAGTGATAAGAGAGAAAGGAGTGCCAAAGCTAATTCAAGTGATCAACAAAGTGTAAAACCACAAGGAAGTCAACAAGGTGTGCAAGCAAGTGGTCAACAACCCACTCAAGAAGGTGTAGAACCAACTAGTCCACATGGAATTGAACAAGGCAGTCAACAAGGTTTAGAACCAATTGCTCCACAACTTACATCCCACCCTGAAATTGAACCAATTGATCCAGTGCCCAGAGTTCAAGAAGAAGGACAACCAAGTGGTACCCAAAAAGCCAAAAAAGCTAACAAAGGAACAGAAGGTGGAAAGAAGGATATTGCTAAGAAAGCATCACATCTTGTCCCTCATCACTTGAAGGTGAAGAATATTCGACCTGGAGAAATCCTTGGGCTACCGGCGGATGGAGGAAAATTGCTTTTTGGATACAAAGACTCTTGGGCCAAAGAAATATACGAAACCGAGGTAATAATAATCGTATATTTTTTATTAATGTACTGTGTATGTGTTACTTCGATAATAGTTGTATTAAGGGTTTTTGTATGTACTTTAAACAATTTTCGTGTGTTTAATAGTATCATCAAGATGCGGTTCGTCTACTCAAACCCACCGATGCACCAACAAAAATGCTTGACTGGCCTTTATCCGGTGAATGTGAAAGGTTCAAGAGAATTGTAACCAACTCCGGGTTAGCTAATGCTGCGGAGAATTCATTTTTGGAACATGATCGTGTTGCTATATCGGCGTTCGTGGAGAGAATGTATCCTGAGACCGATACCTTCCATATGCCTTTTGGGGAGATGACGATTACCCCGGATGATGTTGTGCAGATTCTTAACCTTCCTGACCAAGGCACAGCTGTGAAGTTCAACTACACAAAGCAGTTAAGTTGGGCACAATTATATGTTCTAACTAAAAAGTGCTTAGGTTGGGATGAACAGACGACCACAGAAGAGTTTAAGAGGCATGCAAGTTCCAGAACAAGACAGTTCAACATTACCGTATTGATGGATATGTTCCGAGGAACCTTGGTTAAAGAAAAAAATGGAACGTTAACTGATGAGCAAGTGAATCACGCGGCCACAACGTATCTCCTTTGTGTATTGGGATGTGTCATTTTCCACAATACTTCTGGCAACCGGATCGATGCCAACCTTCTATAACTTTTGGATCCCCTACATGAAGTCGGTGACTACTCTTGGGGAATGGCATGCCTAGTATTCTTGATGGAAGAGTTGAGAAAGGCGTCGAGGCGAGGAACTAGCCAAGTTGCCGGGAATGTCGCTCAATTGCAGGTTATTTTTGAACTCTATTAGTCAATCTATAGTTATTCGGTAGACAATATATACGATGCCTATTCTGAAATCCAAATGATGCATATTCCGTAGGATTCATATTTTCTTAACCCCCGACTGTTGTGTATTCGTAAACAAATTACATAGTTTTACTTCCGCTTTTGTATAATCGGAATTTACTCTTGCCATATTAGTACCGAATATATAGGACAAACTACTATAGTTTAATGAACTCCAAATGATTGATATTCGTTAGTACATGATCCCATTTTACGTCCGAATGTATTTTCTTCGGACATAGGGCAATTAGTTTTACTCCCGAAGATATATAATCGGAACTTGATGTTGGGAAATTAGTACCGAATATATATGCAAAAAACCAATGGTTACTGAACTCCAACTGATGTATATTCGGTAATAGATTCACATATGTTGCCTCCGAATGTTGAGTAATCGGGAATCTGTAACTTAGGTTTTTTTCCGAATTTATAGAGTCGGGTATTATGGTTTGCCAATTACCACCGAATATGGAAATCATTAAATATGGTCTACTGAACTCTATTTGTTATCCATATAGGCCTGGATCTATGACCACTTCCCTATCCTGAAGTTGGCCGGAGAAGACCCGGAGTGGCGCAAAGGTACTGCTAGAGGAAAAAAGTATATCTTCGAAGACAACCGTTCTAGGACAAAAGAGCAGAAGTTGATCCGCATGAGGGAGGTTATGGACCAATTGAAGGCCTCATATGTATGCTTTGATCCATACAAGGAAGATCGTGCTACTGGGAATATAAATGTTCGGTCGAACTTGTCCCTTTATTTTGGACCGTTGTGGCACCCCACAGGTTATGTGATGTACAACCCCTCTAGGGTGATGCGACAACATGGGTATATACAACATAAACCAATGGAGGAAATGAGGGATTACTACAAATTGGAGACGGGGTTGTGCTCTTCTAGTGGTGACAAGATGACGATCGTTCACAAAGGCCTACCTACTATTCTTGATAACTGGGATAAGAGGACTGAGTTCATTATCAACACTGGAAGACCAGCCCCCCGAGGTGATGAAAATTCTCCAGGCTATATGATTTGGTATAGGAGCGTATCACATCCTTTGGTTATCCGTGAAGTTAAATCCAAGTCTACTTCGGCGGGGTCTAGTTATAATTGTATTATCAAATACAAACCAAGTGGTTACGATAGATTGGTGCGTATTCTTCTAACTTTCTTGATATTATTGCTAAAAATCTTATGTAATAACCGTTTGATGGTATGTCATTATGTTTAAAAATAGGTGAATAGGTTTAGTTGTGTTTCCAAAATGTTAACTGCTTGCATTAAGAAGGGAGATCCCGTGCCAGTTGATAATATACAAAAGGCTAGAGACCTAATTGACAATATAGACAATGAAGAATATGCAGCAGAATTTGGGGAAAAATCCACGAAGAGGCAGTTAGATAAGATGGCAGTATCAAAGTCGGGTAAAAGAACTCGAGATTCTATGAGCAATCGAACGTAAGGTGTTGAAGTAGAAGGACCTCAAACTCGTGGTCGTGGTGTACTTGGAGGTAGTCTCGGTCGTAAAGTAAAATCAAAGAAACAATGAATGACAATCTTCCGTTTTATTTATGGAATGCTTCTTAAATTGGTTTTGTTTTTAAGGTTAGGATCGGACTTGAACTTCTTAAAACACGTTATGGTATGTGGATGGTTTGTTTGATGGTTTATGAATGGTTAGTTTTTTTGTAGATTTGGAATGATGAGCCATTGTAGATAATCTTCATTGTTTTGTAGCTTTGGAATGATGAGCCATTCGAAGGTTTTGTATATTTTTGTTCGCCCGATTATTTGAAGTTCAAAACCAAGAAAATCTTCATTTTTCCATGGTTCGGAATTTTAGGCCATGTTATATTCGGTAGATAAAGACGCTGAATTATCCTCCGAATTTGTATAGTTCAAAAACAGCCCCGCCATGTCTCTGGGTGGTTCCACAGGCATAACAGATGGTTAGCCATAAAATTCGGAGGTTTTGTATATTTTTCTTCGCCCGATTATTTGAAGTTCAAAACCAAGAAAATCTTCATTTTTCCATGGTTCGGAATTTTAGGCCATGTTATATTCGGTAGATAAAGACGCTGAATTATCCTCCGAATTTGTATAGTTCAAAACCAGCCCCTCCATGGCTTTGGGTGGTTCCACAGGCATAATAGAGGGTTAGCCATAAAATTCGGAGGTTTTGTATATTTTTCTTCGCCCGATTATTTGAAGTTCAAAACCAAGAAAATCTTCATTTTTCCATGGTTCGGAATTTTAGGCCATGTTATATTCGGTAGATAAAGACGCTGAATTATCCTCCGAATTTGTATAGTTCAAAAACAAGAAAATCTTCATTTTTCCATGGTTCGGAATTTTAGGCCCGGTAGATGGCTTGTATGGGTGGTTTCCACAGGCATAACAGAGGGTTAGCCATAAAATTCGGAGGTTTTGTATATTTTTCTTCGCCCGATTATTTGAAGTTCAAAACCAAGAAAATCTTCATTTTTCCTTGGTTCGGAATTTTAGGCCATGTTATATTCGGTAGATAAAGACGCTGAATTATCCTCCGAATTTGTATAGTTCAAACAAAAAAAATATCCGTTGGGTTACATATCCTATATAAGGAGGGTATCTCTCACCATATATGCACCAAGAATACATTTTGCTCTCTCCAACATCAAATAAACCATATTTAACATAATGGCCCAACCATTCATTAATTCTACCGAGTTCACGATGGAAGAAGATTTATATTTATGTAGGCGCTATGTACAATTCTATCCGAGACGGGGTGAAGAACGCAGGCAAGGTGGTGTAATGAGTATGAGTTATTTGTTTAGAATTCACGAAAGATTTTGCATCGACACCGGAAACCCAAATAACCGTCATTCGGCTGATCTTTTCTGCCGAATTGGTTCAATAAACGCACACGTCCAACAATTTACTTCCGATTGTCGTGTATTATTGTTGGCACGTTGTACCTGTTTACTGTTTTGGTGCCTAACCTAACGGCCATATTATCAACAAAAGAGTCGTTCGAACTTTAACCTATATAAGGTGGGTAACCTCTTCTCATTTAGGAACCAAACCACACACATCCATATTCCATTGTCAAGTATTTTTTCGAACCACAATATTTCATATTACAATCATGTCGAACTTTGACGCAACCGAAGATTTGGCCATTGTGAAAACATGGTACCAAGAAACCAGACGTGAAGATGTCATTTCCGGGAGGTTAACCCCCGAAATCTTTTGGGGGAGAGTGTACATCCAATTTGTCCGAGAATATGGAAATCCAAAGCAAAGATCCCTCCAACAAGTTCATGATCGGTTCCGACTTATTCAAAAATGGGTGAACGATTACATAACGATACAAAAGCGAATCTTTAACATTAGCCACTTAACCTTGTCGATCCAACAATTTGTAAGTATTTGCATACGAAACAATACGAACTGAGCAAATTGTATTTATAGTTTATACAAACTACGCATTCTATTATAGTTTGTTTTGGTTTATGTAGGAGACACTCGCAAAAATGCACTACTTAGAGGAAAAAGGTGAAGAATTCACATATGATGGAAGTTACGAATTCTTGAAGGCCGTGGCCACGGTATAGAGTTTGGCCCAATTTCCCTAAATTATTGTCTGAAATATGTTATATTCGGTAGCTAGTAAGTTGTTTAATCTACCGATGCTGTCATAATCGGTAGTTATTGTGTTGTTTAATCTACCGATTCTGTAATATTTTGAAAGTTCCAAAGTCAAAGTTACAATCGTAAGTTTTTATATTTTATAATCAAACGAATACTTGAGGGTTCCAATTTCTTCAAGTTCTGAATTGAAAATGATTAAAATCGGTAATGTGGTGAAATACAAAACCAACCGAATATTACATTCTGTCATACTATGTGTAATATTATCTCCCGATTATATCACATATCTCCAATGAAATTTAAAAAAAAACTTGTAAAAAAAATACTGTTCAAAATACCTCTTCTACACATAATGGAAAGACTAATCGTCATCATCATCTTCAATCAGTTCGAGTAACCCAGCGGGAAAGTTGTTATTTACAACACGATCCCAATCAACCATGTTGGACTCATATTTTTTCACCCAATCCTTGCAATGGTTCATTGGAAAGTAATCGTGCCACTTACTCAACGGTGGTAAGGGACAATCTTTCTTTACCCGCAATCCTATAAAATGCATTTCATTCACAAACGCCATAACAATTCTTCTATCTTTAACCAACTCATCGCAAACCGTTCTTGTGGGTGCAAACGTCATACTGGGTCCATACTTCGGAGGAACAAAAAAATGTACCACGCAATTCAAAACCGCCGCTAGGAGATATCCACATTTAGGCATTGTCATCCAATACTTGTATCCGACTGTCTTCAATCCCTTTCGACAATTTATACGCGCAACTAAATCTTTGAACTGACTCTCTTTGTCGTATCTATCTCCTCGCCTCATCATTTCCATATAAAAATCCTTATCCTTCATTAGTTGTACCACCATCTTATTTCTTAAATATTGGCATTGGGTGACATCTTCGATTACGGCCTCTTTGAAGTAACCCATTTGTTCCGTAGCGACATGAAATACACAATTTCCATCCCCATCAACCTCGTCCGTGGATATAAAAAATGGAGCAATGAGTGGAGGGAGTTGTTCCAAATACTCTTCGATAATTGTATAGTGCTTCGATTTGGTTTTCCATAAAGATCCCTAGGGCAACGAAGACTACCATACTTCTCTTTTATAGTCACCATTTCTGTTATTAGTGTTTGTTGAGACTCGCTCAGTAGATCAACAACAGTACAACTAGCTTGGCTCTCCACTAACACAACTTCTTCCACCACCTCAGATTGACTTGCTTGATAAGGCTCGGTAGAGACCTTTGATTTCACTTTTCGTGCGGTGGGTCCACTTTGATCCTTTCTTGGACGACCTCTTTTCTTAGGTTCCGGCTCATCTTCATATTCGGCTTCCAAACGCTCGGCCCTACACAATATTCTTTTATTAGACAAATACTCCTTCAACTCTTTTCTTTGGATGGTCCTCGACACTTCGGTGTTGGGTCTACCGGCCCCCTTTTGTTTAATAGGTTCATCAACTTCCCGTAAACAAGGGTGAAGGGCTTCCTCCAAATTGTGCATCAATATTTGCTTTTTGGTGCCATTTGATGTAGCATAACGCTGTGCTATTCACGCACACAATTCAGACTCAAAGAAAGACGGACCATCAACTACCGGGGTGCTTGGAGTAAAATTTAATTGCTTCCAAAATGGATGAATATCATTGATGTCAATCACTTCAACATACCTACCCAACTTATGACGACACGGGAGTCCAATACCCATCATATCCTTGCAAACACAAACCGTATTCTCGTCATCGTAAGCTTTATAAAAATGGAGTTGTTTCATCATGTGATTTATTTCCCATCTCGAAACTTTATGAACTATGCCCCTTAGAAGCAATCTTTCCTTAGCATGTTCTGTTGGGAATTGGTGTACACTAAATTGCATACTGGTTCTAATCTTTACGAGATCACGTTTGGTGTATTCATGGATTGCTTCTTGAATCGACACAACTCCATTTTGACTGCCAAGTAGTATAGTCTTTAATCGGCCATGAGCCCCCTCCGCAATGCTTGTCGCTTCGTTCTTGAAGTTATGAACTTCATATGTCCATGCAAAGACAAACCTCTCCTTAATTGGTAACCACTGTTTTTTACAATACTCAACCGGTTTTGGATAGTTCGTGCCATATTCATCCTCAAATTTCTTCAAGTTTGCTTCGTAAATTTCCTCGGTCATTGACCAAACAATCTTGTCCCATGCTTTCAAAAACATTCTCCAAATCATTCCATCCTCCGTCCATTTTACATCAAATAACCGTTTCTCTTCTTCTCGTTCTTCCACGGTTAATTTACTAATGCGCTCATCCTCTTCCTTCAATCTCTTCGTACCCTTCCTTGGTTTTTTAGATTGGAAATGATGATGGCAATTGGATTTGAGGTTTTGTTGAATGTGCCAGGTACATTGCAAGTTTCGGGCTTCCGGAAACACTACCGCTATTGCATGTATTAGGGCTTGATCGTTATCCGTTACAATAACCCTGGGAAAATTATCACCATTATAAATGGCCCTCAACGTCTCCAACATCCAAATGAAACTCACATTCTTCTCATGATCCATTAAACCCCATGCAACCGTAAATGTGTTTTTGTCCGAAGTGTGGCAAGCAATATTCAACAACGGCATGTTATATTTGTTTGTCTTATAAGTGGCATCTATCAACAAAATTTGATGAAAGCATTGGGCCAATTGGATCATTTCGGGATGTGCCAAGAAAATACGAACCACTTTACCATCCTTTTCTTCCCTTCTCAACGTGTAGTCGTGTAAATCCGATAACCACTCCGATTGTTGCATGACCGTTCTACCATCCCATTCCGTTCTTTTGATCGTAGCTAGGGCTGACTTAATTGTAGACAAAGAAGACAAGTTGTTGGGGTCATCCGCCTTTATTCTACTTAAGATCGCACTCGCTTTTTGGATCCTCATAGACTTCACCGTCTCCATTTCTCTTGGTTTTAGCTTGGCAACCATTACATGTCCAAGAAAAGTATCCGGATCATCGTGGTTATGAGAACCATTATCAACTTTATACATTTTCCACTCTAAACCTTCCTTACCTTCGGGCTTATAGAAGACAATCTTGAAAGGACATCCAATTTTCTTTGTATTGCTTCGGTATTTCCTCTGCGTCTTCCTTATGTACTTACTATTCTTTCCCTCGTGACTCTTTCTATCCCCACATCGCTCACAAATCATTTCAAATCGAGTTTCACCCACATGATTGTTTTGAACTACAACGCACATGTTATATTTTGCCTTGTTCATGAGCCATTCCTTCGCCTCCTTCTTACTTGCAAATGACTAAACACGAATAAAACAAAACTAATATCATAAGTATAACCATTTAACATACATATTTGAATAATAATAATAATAATAATAGTAATGCGTATACCAAATCGTTTGCATATTGTAACGAAGTATCGGGCCTCAAATATAAATCATCAAAAACCGCTACAACGCCCTGCAAAAATGAAGCAACATGGTTTACATTCACAATCAGAAGACAGTATGTACGTTTTACAACCGATTTTAATATAATCGGATGAATCTTGTGTCAACAAAACTACCGATTTTAATAGAAAGATTTAGACAGTCTCCTGAGTACAAAAACAATCATAATCGGAAGACATATATCTGGTAATACTTCCGAATATGTACAATCGGAAGATAACGTTATAAATAATCAGCCGAATTTCACAGAACAATAACTATTTTTACGAGATTGCGAGAATTTGAATTTGGGGACAAAGATATATTCGGTAGTTATATTAATTTTTAATACTACCGAATGTAAAAGATAAGAATTAGTGAGTTTCATAATTTTGAGGATTTCGATTTTTGGGACATTCGGTATTAAATGCACTTTAATAATTACCGAATGTAGCTATTTTGAAATATCAATTTGTTTTTTTTTTTAAATATTCGGTAGTAATATACATTATTTAAACTAACGATTGTAAATATTTGGTACTCAGGAGGTTGTATTCGGTAGACATGTGAATACATTAGCTACCGATTCTAGGTAGTTCATGGCGTTAAATGCATGCATTTATCGAGTTTTATCGTTTCAAAACTCATACAAACGCATACAAAGTGGGTTATGAGTTTCTTAACACAATACATGTGTGTTAGATGCATCGTTAGCTTCGATCTCGGTTGATTCTACGGTTTCCTCCATGAAAGCGTCGTCTAGGGTTTCCTCTCCACAAAAGTTTAAATCATTCAACATATACCCCAAATCGTCTTCTCTAAACGGTCGTGATCCTTCAACATTAAGTTCTTCACGATCATTCTCAACAAATTCTTCAAATCCATCCATTTTTGTTGCCTATTTCTAAAAAAAGTGGTTTTTCACTATTACCATTCTTCTTCTTTTCTAGAACTATAACAGACAACAAATGAAAAAAAATGAAACAGTCTCCTCAAAAAAAAAAATGAAACACATTACTCACTAACACTAAAGCGTCCACAATCGGACGTTTGTGATTTTTTTTTCTACCGAATCATTCGGTAGATAACGATCCTTGTTTATCAACCGATTATTAGAGGTTAGTTTTGCCATTACGATTTACGGGAGATAAGGGGTGGCTTCGTTTTATATTTGGGTGACCCTATTTTGTTTTATTGTTGGCCCCTAAATCTTTTTGGGTGGCCCCTAAATATGCTAGGTTCTTTATCACTAAACACTAATGCCTGTCTCGAAATTTACGTAGCGTGGAAACCGGATTTTTTTCCTGCTTGGGGAAGGTTATATATTTCTTGACCAAATCTCAGACTGATCATGCTGTGGAGTGACAATAGTCTACAGAAGCAGTAGAGGAAATCTCAAAGATAAACGATACGTCATGTGCCTAAGGCTCGATTATAAGCTTACTGTTTAGAAGCTCAATATTACTGTTTTTCATGCATTTTCTTGGATGTAAGAATGAACCTGATACGTGCAACCGCCAACCATTTTCAAGTAGCGGAAATTATCAAGGTCGGATTCTTCTACCTTTTCTTCTGATCCCACGTAGGATCCCACGCAGTTTCGTATCTCTTCTTGAACTTTCTTCATTGTTTCTGGAAGTTTAATTCGTTTTCTGCTCTCGCACATAATAATCTGTGTTGAGTCTAACGCGCGGAAGCTTCGGTACCAAGTCTAGAAAGTGATTCGAGATTTAGGTACAATTATAATTTCATTAAATTATGTATCAAAAACTACACTATCTCTGTACACTCAGACTCTAGACATATACATCTCTCACAGAACACTAATGTGCACTTATCTCATTATGCACACTACTTAACCATTCACACCACCACTCATCTCACAACTCCAGTGGGGAGAGCATTGATCTTTTCCTTACTCTCACTAAGGAGAGATTTGCTCCTTTCCCACACTTCCTACAAGTACACCAACGTCTCCTATTTATAGTTGGTCTTCACCGACCAGGAACTATCTAGAATGGTTCTCTAGGAATCCACTAGCTTAGCCTAGATAATTCAAGGTACTAACTTTATTTGTTTACATAGGATAGATAATTCTAGCTATCCATCTACTGGCCATTTACTCTAGATAATTCTAGGGAATTACCAAACTGGTCCTGGGCTTTATTGGGCTTCACTAATGAAGTGTGTGTTGATATTTCAACAATTCGTCCATAGCCTGTTTCAGTGGTCAGATTTATGCAAAGCATACTTAGTAGAAGCAGAGGGGTACAACAACGGCCACACACCAACACTTGAACAATAGCCATTTTTACTTTCTCATATTACTAAACAAGCATGAGACTGCTTAAAGAATCGTTACCCAGGTTTCCTATGTTGGACATCCTTAATTATTCGGCTAGTTCATGACTTAGGAACCTGTACGGTGTGTAAGATCAATCATCTGTTACTTTGACATATTGTGTTATATCTATTGATCAACTAGACTAGTGTATTTTTGTGCAATATGTTTGTGTTGCAAGGATTCGTGTCTACATGTGCCTATGTGCTGGTTAACTTGAAACGCGCGAGCTCTCCTGGGCTGTAATTTGTTGTGTGTGTGCCCAAACTTTAACGTGTTGAGTTGTGGTATAAATGTGCCAGTGTGACTCATGCTTTACACCTGCAATGCAAGTATTTTAAATGACTTTATATTTATAATCTTGTATAGAATGAACTCAAGAGAGGAGACGTTCCGAAGTCAATCCAATACTGTTACATAAAGCTAATGTTTTTTAAGGGTACATGTCATGCAAACACATCAAACATCTTGTCAATGAAACATGGAAGATATATGTACAAATGAGTCTAAATCCCATTCCATTTTCCCAATGTCGTGCATCAATGCTATGAAAAACATCACACGAGCAAGTCAATGTTACTACAGCCCTGGAGATGGATTTTGGATTACTGATACCCACTTAAAAGACTAGATTCTCGCGATGATTAAGTGTTTGAAAGTTATTATTAGTTAAGTGATAAACTAATATTAGATATTTTATAATTAGAGATTTTGGAATTACAGGTTCGATATCAGTTGGAAATATGAAAACCGAAATTAAGTACTTATTGCATATCTTGAGATTATTTTCGGTTTTTGAATTTCCTTGTTGTCCAAACAACCTTGGTCTATAAATAGTTGAGTTTGCATTTCTTGCAAACAATCCTAAGAGTCAGGCAAACTTCATTCGTGTTGTTTCTGGTGGAGCCGTCTATCCGGAGAGGAAAGTATCCTGATTAGGCGAAATCTCTTACGACCACTTATTTAAAGACTTCCGTGGGATCAAGAAGCTGTACGAGTACCGTTGGTGGGAAACTAGATAATTGTATTGTTATTTTAGTTTTCAATTATTGATTTGATTAATTAACAGTTGTTGAACTTTGATTGCACCTAATTTGGTTATTCTTGAGAGCCTTCTCTTCTGACATAAGGGTCACTCAGACTAGATCAAATTATTGACGGGATGTTTGGAACTGTTTTTAGATATATAGACAACTTGTGATCATCCATTGTTAATAGACTCCATTCTGTGCGTGATGGATCATAAGTGGATTCAAGTTTGAGGTGTGCAGTATACACAAGAGGGAAATTGAAGATTTGAAGACAAGAAGAATTTTATTTATTGGTTTTCGTATCTCGTGATTTGTGCACACATCTTGATCGGCTGGGATCCGATTTAAATCCGATTTTTCTTTTGATAGATTTGATCATATAGTCGTTTTGATCGACAACTATCATTTGTTGGTATTCTTCAATATCCGAATATGATAATTGTGAATCCGAATCTAAGTTACTGATTTGGATTGGTCTAACCCGACAAAGGAGTTTACTTGTTTAAACGGAAGAGCCTTTTTCAAAATTCAACAAATCTTTTTCTAAAAGATTATTGGAGTAGTTACCAAACAACTTTGTTCCTTTACAGTTTGGAAGATGATCAAAAGGAGTTGAGTGCTTAAGACTTTACATCGGTAAAGAAACTCAGAATAGTGATTTCTGTCTTGGGTTTCACGTGCATAGCCAGATGGTCGTAGACGTAGGGATACTGATGAAACTAAGTAACTAGGGGTAGATTACCTTGTCTAAGCTATACAAAGTTGGCTTTGTACTTTATTTAGCGGCTTAATTCTGAGAGTATTCAAGCTGGACTAGGTCTTGGGGTTTTTATGCATTTTCGGTTTCGTCGTTAACAAAATATTATTGTGTCATTTACTTTACTTTCGTATTATAATTGTCTTATTATAATGAAGTAAATTTAAGGCTAGTTTGGTATTACTGTGAGTTTTAGAAAAGTGATTTTATGTTGTGTTGTGTTGTGCGTTGCTGTGGAAATAAATCTGCAAGACGTTTGGTAAATTATAATTTAAAAAGCACTGTCCAATTGACAAAATGTAAATTCTGTTTGGTAGAATAGTATTTTAAAGTGTTGGAGATGTAGTTAAGGACGAAAATAAACATATTTTAAAAATTAGTTTTAAATACGATTTTTTTATAATAAATTATATTTCTAATTTTAAACAACGGGTACCTAGCTCAGATGGTCATCCCCGTTCCCCAAAGTTTCATGCGTTCCTCGAGGTCCCAGGTTCGAGCCCCCAATGGCGTAATATTGCAGAAAATAACATGGAAGGTAGAGTTAGTTTGCCCCCCTTGTGACACAATTTCATCCCCCATCCGCTTCGGCTCCCTTGGCTAGGTTACTCATAAGGCTCGCTGGTAGGCTAGCACAACAACCTGTTCAATTAATGTAGTAGTATGCTGTTGGTGCTTAGCTTGTTAAGCTTCCAACTAGTTAATGTAATACTCTTTATCCACTAATAAAAGAAATTTTATAAAATATAAGTAATATTTATTTTAATTATTTATATCTTTTTTTTTTTTGATATGAAAGGCACCACTAAGGGCATTTATTAGAAAATATCAATATGTTCAACTTACATCGTCAGTGGAGGGTGTAGGTAGTCGTGCAAAAAGCTGGGCTCCTATACCTTTATCTTTTATAATTATTTTTATTATTTAATAAAGAATTTTATGATTATGGTTTGCTTAAAAAATATTATTATTTTAGTTATTATTGTATTTATTATTTTTAAATTAAAATGAAAAAAATAGAGAAATAAAATAAATGTTAGAAGTATAATGTTAAGTGTACAATATCCTAGGGTAAAACATGTCTGTATAATAAAATAACAAGGTTAAAATCAAGAATCAATTAAATTGTATTACGTGGATCCACATATTCTGTTTTTCCATCTTTTAAAAGCTAGTGCTGAGTAGCTTTTAAAGAGCATGCCTAAGATGAAAGTGCTTTTGGAGAGAAGCACTTTGAATTTTTTTTTATCAAACACATTTTTTGGTAAAAATTTGTTACAAAGTACTTTTGGTTGAAAAAAAGCGATCCCAAACGGGGCTTAACACTTGTACGTTAAAGCAATTCCTACGGTAACTTTTTTTTATCCTTTTATTTCCACAATAACATTTGCCTACTTGAGCATAAACTAATGAGATTTTATTTTTATGAACCAAAACAATCAGAATATGTGTTTTGTTGGGATTGCCAAATCATCTTTAATAATGAACTGGGCAATGACAGAACTGGCTAAAAATACAGAAGCAATGAAGAAAGTTCAAGAAGAGATATGAAACTACGTGGGATCAAAAGGATAGGTAGAAGAATCAGACCTTGATAATTTCAACTATTTAAAATGGTTGTTAAAGAGACTCTACGGTTGCGCCCACCAGGTCCCTTGATTCCAAGAGAAAGCATGAAACACAGTAAGATTGATGGATATGACGTATACCCCAAAACAAGGTTCATACTAAATGTATGGGAAATCTGGAGAAATGCAGAAGAATTCTTACCGGAAAGGTTCGAAGATAGCTCCAATGATTTCACCGGGAGTTAAAATTTTGAATACATACCTTTTGGGGGAGGTCGAAGGGGTTGTCCTGGAATGAAAATGGGACTTGTGTTGACGGAGCTTGTCCTTGCCAATGTATTGTATTCTTTCGATTAGGAATATTACCAAAAGGATTTAAGAAGGGTGACCCATCGAGGTATCACATGGGGTTCATAAGAAGGTTCCACTTGAGCTTGTACCCATCAAGCATTTATATGGTCAGAAATTTCGATTCAGAGAAAATAAATTGTCTTCTACGTATATATAAGTTGTCAGTAATTTTTTTGTTCAATAACTGATGTTCTAATTAGAATTTTCCCCTTACAAAATAGGCATTTTTTTCCTTCAGTTTTTTCTTTCAAGTACATAACAAAATATGAATGGGAAACTAAATACATACTCAAATTTTTTGGAAGTTTCGAAATTTTTAGGTACTTTCAATCTGAAAGACTGATCTCAAAATGGGTATCCTCAACTTTTAAACATATAAAAATGGGGGTTTTACTTTGTGAATAGAGTTGAGTTTGAGCACGTACGTGGAGTTGAACAGAGGAGTAATCCATTACAAATATTGTATCTAAATAAAAACCTATAACTACACATTTATGATCTTATGTGAATTAAATCAACACAAAACAGATATAAACTCAAATATTATTATGAAAGAGATGATATTATAGTGGAGGCTATATGTAAATCCTAGTTTTAGAACTCACACAACTTTCTCTCCAAGGCAATACTTAGACTAGAAAAGATCTTAACCCTTTTACAATGTTCTCTTGCCCCATATATATGATTTACATAGTGGATAAAAGCTAATATTACATAGTGGATGAAAACTAATGAAGCCCTACCTGCATTGATATAGGAAAGTCAACCTTTTCTTCGCGCAAGATGTCACACTTAACATGTGATCCTTATCTTTTCACGACCACATTATGATGTCATTGCTTACCTCAATAGTGTCTCAATGGGGTTGTATCGTCGTGTTTTAATGCGAACTTCTCTTTCGCGTTTGTTTAATCTTCTTGAATCGCCTAGTTAGGGTAATGCGATATTTATGTATCCACATTTTGCCTCTTCTCACGCTATCCTTGTGAAGAAAGAATGGTGTGAGAATACTTAACAACTTCCGCAAAAATCCCGTCTATTAGTATTCTCTGTCACCACCGACATGATTTCGTGCTTTATGCATAACCGTTTACATGTGTTTCTAAGTGTCCTCATCAACTGACAAGTCTGTTTTTCTTTCCCCTTTTGACTGGAGTCTGGACATGTGTTAAATGAACTTCAATCTACTTACGGTGTGATGACTTTAGCAAAACAAAAGTAAGAATCTAAAAGAGAATTTGATGTATCTCAAGGCTCAAGCTAACCTTCCTACCGAGGAAATATCAACTGTGTTTCTCCAATGGAAAGGAAATAACGAGCCTAGGATTGGCATTTGAAAAATCTTTTTATATTTATGTAGTTTGACTTTGACCAACGCCCTGATAAGAGTTTGACCAAATTATTTCTCTCCTCAATTCCGTTTTTTCCCTCATATTAACATGACTCTTCTTTTTTTCATAACAAAGACTGACATCTTCCGAAAATGCTTTGGAGCCCCCGGTTTTCTACACCAATTTTTGACACCCTTTGCATGGCAAAACTGTATTGGCTCATTCGTTAAAACAGGTTCCCTTGTTTTTTCTAGTGGGGTAGGATGGTGTCACACCTCTAAACGCTCCAAGCAATTTTTCGCGAAGGTATAACCCGGCAATACAGTGGTTCAGTGATCTCTTATCACCCACTCGTATTTCAGCCTTATAAGTTTTCACCAATGCAAACAGCCAACTCTACCTTGAGTACGCAAAGGAAGACTTACTTATATTTTCTCTAAACAATGTAGATCATACTACAAAAAGGTTTCTTCCATGTTTATGCTTCACAGAATTTGGGGAGTATTATCGAATCAACAATAAACCAAATCCAAACATATAAGCCAACAAACTCACTTTTATTAGCTTAAGGGGAAGATACAAAACTCTTCCAACCAATGGACTTACAAGTTATTCTCTAAGCCTACACAAAAATCACTCGCTACTGCAAATGTGGTTCCTCAACACTTGAACTATTGAACAACATCATTTGTAAGGGTTCTCTAGCTATTTATAATGCCAAGAACCAGTGAAAATCCATATGCAACTCTCTTGTAAGACCCATGAACAGCCATCTGTCCATGGGCATTTCCCTAACCGTCAGACTTTACTTTTTAACTACTAGCTTTGGTGCTGGCTTGCACAATGGCGCCACACCTGTCTCAAACGGTTAGGTCATGCCAAACTCGGTTATAAAGCCACTTTCTAACTGTCTATAACTTGGTCTTTCACTTTGGCATGCGTGTGATGCACACACACTCACAACTGACAGCTTGAACTCAAGTCTGACAATCATTATGCGTCACTGAACTTTGGCCATGCCAATGTTCGATGATGATTGTGCTTCACTCACTCTTGGCCTATGCCAGGTACTCGGTATTTATTACGCTTCATTCATTCTGATCATGCACTTATCTTATTTGGATGCCAACACCCAAATATCATGCCAACTGAGTCTTGACTTGCTTAATTCAACTTCATGCTTCATATGCATCACTTGCATCTCTTTTGAGGAGCAATAATTACCAATGGCGCATTTGGCAACACCATTATTGCACATGCATCATCCAAGCTTTGGCCAATGTTTAAAACGATGCCAAAGTCATTCCATGACTTTGAATTTCATCCTCCACTCTTCTCTTGAGCTGGGGTAACTCTGAATAAGGATATGCAACACTATCGCGTCGTATCGCATTTGATAAGTAGCCTTTTTTGTCTCAGCAATGTTGGCGCTACACCGTCGGCATGTGCAGCTCCATCTGCCAGGCTACATTCTCAGTAATTGACCACTGTAGCGCTTCACTGTTGGGCCATGTTATAGATGGGGAGCAACAATGATGGATCCAGTTGCCACGTACATAATGGTGTAAGAAAGTGTGGGAAAAATCCTGGGCCGTGTAACACTTTCCGATAGTAGGAAATACCATTAGGTCCTAAGAATAATATATTAGGATGAGTCTAGTCCATTTGACCCAGTTAAATGTCTGTTTGGTCCTAATTGATAATATAAATTATTGTTTGATCCTACGCTGATGTCATGAATGATGTAAATTTCATCCTGTAGTGGCACAAATACCCTTTTGGGACCATATATATAGAAAGAAACCCAAGAAAATATCTTATTTTCAGATTTACTTTCTCTCTCCTTCTATTTTCAGATTTAGTTTCTCTCCTCCCCATTTTTTCTTTTTTCTGTTGCTGCTCATGAAGACGATGAAGAACGACGAATTTTTAGGTTTTTCTGTTGCTGTGTATGACGAAGAAGAAGAAACACATTACTCCTGCTGTTGTTGGCGAAGAAGAAGAAAAAGGTGAAGAAGAAAAAGACGAAGGAGAAGAAAAAGATTTTTCTGCTAGTGTTGAAGAAAAAGATGAAGAAGAAAAAGACGAAGGAGAAGAAAAAGATGAAGAAGAAAAAGACGAAGAAAAAGAAAAAGAAATTTTCTTCTGCTGTTGTTGACAAAGAAGAAAAAAAAGATGAAGAAGAAAAAGACGAAGAAGAAGAAACATATTTTTCTGCTGCTGTGTATGACGAAGAAGAAGAAAAAGATTTTTTATGCTGCTGTTGCTTAAGATGAACTTCATTTCTGGAATGAAGTCTGTTTTTTTAGGTTTTTATATGGACTTCATTTGCTGGAATGAAGTATATTTTTTTAGGTTTTTATATTGACTTCATTTCTGGAATGGAGTATGTTTTTTTTTAGGTGTTTATATGGACTTCATTTCTGGAATGAAGTCGGTTTTTTTTAGGTTTTTATATGGACTTCACTTTCTGGAATGAAGTCTGTTTTTTTTTAGGTTTTTATATGGACTTCATTTTCTGGAATGAAGTCTGTTTCTTTAGGTTTTTATATAGACTTCATTTTCTGGAATTAGGTCCTGTTTTTTAGGTTTTTATATTGACTTCATTTCTGGAATGAAATGTTACCAGAAAATAAGTAAAAATTAACACATAAGGATATTGTTGTCTGTTTTATATTTTTAAATAATTATGGACCAAACAGTAAATGCGTTTGACCAAAGGACCAAACAAACATGGGCCCACCTAAAAAATGACCAAATGATATTTTTCCCCTTTCCGATAGTAGGGAAAAATATGTTTTGGTCATTTTCTAGGTGGTCCCATGTATATTTGGTCCTTTGAGAAATCACTTTTTCCATTTGATCCATAATTATTAAAATATCTAAAGTACCCTTCTCTCTCTTATTTTTTTCCTTTCACGTGAATGGTTTCTCTCTTAATTTCTCTCTCATTCTTACCTTAATATTTAAAAGTTTAAAAATTAAATAATTCTCAAAATATATGTCAAAAATTAATAAATTTTATATATTCGGAAAGCCCTCGACGATAGCTTTCCAACGACTACCATTGTCGCTATGTTTCAGAGCTTTTAATTTTTATATGGACTTCATCCCAGAAATGAAGTCTGTTTGTATATGTTTTATATGGACTTCATTCTGGAATGAAGTCTGTTTTTTTCAGGTTTTTATATGGACTTCATTCTAGAATATAATAGTTCATCAAAGTAGTTCATTTTATAGCTAAAGAATAAGGCAAAAATTAAAAGCTCCGAAACATAAAGACAATGATACTCGTTGGAAAGCTATCGTCGAGAGCTTTCCAAATATATAAAATTTATCATTTTTAGACGTATGGTTCAAAAGATATTTAAGTTTTAAATTTTATTTATTTATTTTTATTAAGAGAGAGAAAAAAAAAGGACTATGACATCACCTTAGGACCAAATCATTATTTTCTAGAACCAAACAATAATATAAGGGTATTTTTGCCACTACAAGATGACATTTACATCATCCATGACATCATCCTATGATCAAACTATAATTTTTAGGACCAAATGATAAATTATACGTTCCGATTTACTTGACGTTGTAGAGTTTTTCACGGAGATTAAGAAATATCAGAGAGAGTAAAATATTCCCAATTCTACCCATATTAATTCTTCTTAAAAATTTAAATGACCTATTTTTTAGTTTCTAGATTCTAGGAAAAGTTATCAATCCCATAGTGATTTACTTGGGATGTACTAAAATTTCTCCATCAATTTGGAACACAATAAAAAAGTAGAGTAGAATTAAATATTAGAGTACTGATTACAATAAAAATTAATGATATTGTGTGATTCCAAAGCAAGGGCAAATTAGTGAGAATATGAGAAAAATACTAAAACTATCATCTAATTTGGAACACAAAGAAAACCCTAAAACATCAAATAAAATGGAACGGAGGGAGTATTACCAAATATGACCAAACAGACAATTGACTAGGTCAATTGGACTAGACTCTCTCTAATATATTATTTCTAGGACCATATGGTATTTCCTACTTCCGATATCTCCACCTCATTTCTCTAGGGTAAACCAATTCCTGTTTTCTCTCCAACGAAGCCTCCACCTCCATCGTTATCAAAACCCTACAAAACAAACCCCTATAATCTTCTTAGAAAAATTCGTCGCTGTCAAACACCCTAGAAAATGAGTGTTTTCACTCTGGAAACCCTTAGTTAGCAAATGAACTCACAGTTTCTTATCTCAATTTAAAGCCTCTAGTCTGGTTACCCTTGTTGTTACTGGCTGGGATCAAGGTAATTGGTGTTTTAGTTTTATCGATAGATGATTCAATTTTGATCTTTCACGTTAGGTTAACCTTTCATATATGTTTGATTATTGTTCTTTTGGGAAGAAAAAAATATAACAATGGTAAAACAAGATGTTTACCGACTTCTTGATGTGGTGATTCGTGAAGAAAAAGCAGATATAATTAGTATGTGGTTTCAGTATAAAGGTTCTTGATGCCAATCGAGACTGTTTGGATTCTATTTTAATTGTCCGGTTTTTTTTTTTTTTTTTTTTTTTCATCTTTCCGTATCTAACAAGTTAGGGTTTTCTGCATGGGTGTCTAAGTTATGGTTCTACATCGCTGATTTGATTAAAAGGATTTCTTTTGTTAAACTTGTTGAAGTTTATTTCTGATCCTTATTTATAGTCGGAAGTCTAAGTAATCAATTTTCATTTCTACATAATTTCTTTTCCATTATATATTACCAGGTTATTTTGTGAAGCTTTAAAAGTCAGAGAGGAAGAGGATCAACAAACTCAATACATGACTCATTGCATAGACGGGTGCGTATAATGTTCCATCCATAAAGAGGTTAGTGTGTTGATTCCATGTCTTTGATTGAATTGAATGATTGACTTCGAAGGTTATGTTATATTTTCAGAATGAATTTCCACGGATCATACGCGACAAGGTCTAAAAAACGTGAAGCAGTTGCCAATCCATACATGACAAGGTTCCAAAAACGTAAAGCAGTTGCCAACCCTCTACCAAGAGTTGAAAAAACTCTCCTCGACCTCCCATATCATATCATCACAGACATACTAATTAGGCTCCCAGCAGAATGTGTTTTCAGGTGCCAATTAGCCTCTAAATTCCTTGAAATCTTAGTCACCACTCCTTTCTTTATGCGCACACACCTTGCTCGTCCAACTACTCCTATCATCGCTTTGCAATCTTTTACACAATCTAGTGAACGGGATATGAAGTTTTACTTTATTGATGAACAGTCAAAAAAAGTTGACGAAGCCAACTTGAAACTTGATTTTCACTACATGCGGAAAGATGATCCGATCATGCTTTATAATTCTTATGACGGGTTTCTTCTATTGCAAAACACCAAATATTACCTATCGAGATCAATTTTTATCATATGGAATCCTATAACAGAAGAACAAGTAACCATTACGACGGAAGGTGAAGACATCCACCACGTATGTGGATTTTATTGCAATCCTCACAACAAGGAATATGAGGTTCTTCTTCAGTACAGGCTATACAGAGATGGGAACAGTGGTAGGTATGCCTTTGACATACTAAGTTTTGGATCAAAATCAAGGAGAAATATTGGCAAATTCCCGTATGTGCCAAAGAGTGAAAGCCCCCCCCACGATCATAAACGGGATATTGTATTGGATTGTTGGCAACTTTGAAATTCAGGAGATTAATTGTTCAAATTCCATTATGGCATTTGAAATCAGAACAAAGAAGTTTAGCACGATGCCACATGGTGGGGCTTCTTGTGATTATCCTTACGTTCATCCTTATAAAATGCACTTAATAGAGATGGAAGAGAAATTGGGTTTATGCGTTGTTTCTCCCTCAGATACTACTAAACTTGTGCTGTGGGTTCTAAACCCTGAAACAAATAGCTGGGACAAAACACATACTGTGACCCTTCCCAAATGCTCTACGCCGAAATATTTCTCATGTTGGCCAAATAATTTTCAAGTGGAAGTTGTGAATATGAAGGATGGTAAATTGCTTGTTAGACAGAATCACAGACTGTTACTTTGGGATTTGTACTCGAATACTGGAAAGATACTTACAAAGAGAGGATTTGAGGATGATAATTTTCGACCAGTGGTTCATACTCATAGTTTAGTCTCCTTGGGTACTAATAAATTGATACAGTTAGACTCATAAAGAGGTTAAGTTTATGTTAATAATTAAAGAGTTCAAAATACTTTACTATAAATTTTTTTCTTTTCAAAAGTGGATGTTAATCTCTTTTTATTTTGGACGATAAAAATGTATGTTAATCTCAGTACTGGAACTTTGGATGCAATTATGTTTTTTGGGGGAACATTTTGTTTACACCTTTCTTCATCACTAAACACTAATGCCTGTCTGGAAATCTACGTTACGTGGAAACCGGATTTTTTCCTGCCTGGGGAAGGTGAGGATTTATGTATTTCTTGACCAACATCACTAATCTTATTTATAAGCTATTCAAATACAACTTCAGTCAATATTAGTGTTAACATGCTCGAGTCCTCAATGCTCCACCAGGAATTGGTTATGTACATTCATTTGTCCCATTCTACTGGTTGAGCTTCAGATATCCTGTTGCTGTAACAATCAGCTAATATTCTTGATTTATTACATCAGCTAGCATGCTTGAGCCTTCAGATATCCTGTTTCTGTAACAACGGATTAAATGATTACGCCCCACGTCTGACGCTTTCTTCTACTCTAGTAAGTGCATCTGTGAGCACATTGATACCCCAATCCTTCACAACCCCCTCCACATCATCATGAGTACACCCTTGTGTTCTTTGTGGCATGAAAAGTAAATTAAAGAATGTATATTTATCATAGTACAAGAATGTGATCATTAGGTCCTAAGCAATTGTGATTTCGAAAATGATATCATTGAGATCCAAAAGATACAATGAAGAAGTCAAGTATATTCAGGTTCCACTTCAAAACAGTAAGAACTCATGCGACAAGTTTTCCTTGTTGGGAACACAATCAGTATACTGAAAATTAGAGAGAGCAGAGCCAGATGTACAGCACAGTGAAGGGTTTGATTCAATTATCCTACTTCATTTGGACTAACCAATTTGAGCTTATTCCTTTCCCAAGATTAAATCAAACCCACTTTAGTGTCCTGTACATATATAAGATTAAATTGTCATCATGTTGTGCTAACAATAGACATATTTGGACTAACCAAAAATATTATGCATAGTTTCATACATGAGATCAGGAGTTCAAGTTTTTTAAATAGAATAACTAAAAACTAAAACACCTGAAAAATAAAATAAAGACAACATTGTCTAAGGCACACCGCAAAAGACCTTTAAAGGCATAGTTCATAAAGCAAACTTAAAATGCTCGAGCAAAATCAGACGCAATATTATGCAAGGAAGTATCAAACATGAGCTTCCGTCCAGCAGCCTTGTCGGGGAGTCCTGGAATGGCTCCTTTCTTAGTGGTACACATAGCCCCACAAGCATTGGCCATTATAAGAGTTTCTCTCAGCCTGCTTTCACTGTTCAACACAATTAGATAATCTTCGGCAGCAGAACTAAGGAATGAACCAATAAAGGCATCACCAGCTCCTGTAGCATCCACAGTCTTCACCGAGTATCCTTTCACAGATCCTTTGAAGGTTTTGGTGAAGTATCTGCAACCCTTCTCTCCATCAGTTACCAACAGCAACTTCAAACCATCGAACCAAAGTGACAAAACATTCTTCTCATCTGATGGATTGTTGGGGGAGGCTTACGAAATCCGAGACGCTATGCGCAATACGAAACCTAAACAAGCAATGACATACAAATGCGGAAATACACAACTATGTCGATATAGAAGCAATCACACAACACCGGAAATTACGTGGAAAAACCCCTCCAAGGTGAAGGGTAAAAAACCACGAGCAAATAACAATAATGGGTTACACAACAATTCTCCCAATTTTGGGATACACTCTTCTTCAAGGTGCCTATAGGACTTGGATATCAATTTGCCTAATTACACTCACCCCTAAGGATGGATCAAAAATTCATTCATATATAATATGAGATTCACTATCAATTTGAGAATAGAAGTGATTTGAGATACTTACTACTAGGGTTTGAACAAACCCTAGATTTTTCCCCCTTTGAAGAGATGTGGAAATTGATAGCTCAATCTTCACCACAATCAACCAAAAGATCCTTAGACAAGAACCCTTTCTTCTTCTCTTCAAGATAACACCAAAATCATCACCAAAAATCAACTCTAATGGTGGCTACACTCTCTTTCTCTCTAGCTCTCTTTCTTTCCCTTTCTTCTTCACAAAATGGAAGAGATAAAACCCGTGAGACAAAAGAATGTCTCCTGATGCCTTTTGTACACAAAAACATTTCTAACAAAGCTGCTGCTAGTTATCTCCCCCCATTGGCTAAGGGGCATCCCAAATGTTGGTCCAAAAGACGTAAACCCAACAATCTCCCCCTTACGACTTATGGTAAGGTACCCGTCACCACCAAACCTGCCCTGCTGCAGAAATACACATGCTTGTATTTTGGTAGTGATTTTGTCATCATATCAGAACCATTGTCATCTGTATGGATCTTCTCAATATACAAGACCTTCTCCTCGAGAACTTCTTGTACCCACTGATACCTAATGTTGATGTGCTTGGACCTCGAGTGAAAACTCGAATTCTTGATGAGATGGATGGCACTCTGGATGTCACAATAAAAGATGAACTTTTGTTGCTTCACACCGATTTCTCTAACAAACCTCTTCATCCATATCATCTCCTTGCAACTCTCTGTAGCTGCAATGTACTATGCCTCTGTAGTAGATAATGCCACACATTTTTGTAACTTGGATTTCCAAGACATATCTCCCCCTGCATAGGTAAATAAGTAACCTGATGTCGACTTGAGACTGTCTTGAGCACCTGCCAAATCTGAATCTGTGTAACCAACTAACTCTGGCTTGTCACCTCCATAACACAAACACATATTAGAAGTACCCCTTAAATACCGTAGTATCCATTTCACTGCTTCCCAATGCTCCATAGCAGGATTTGATAGAAATATGCTTACCACTCCAACTGCATGAGTTATATCCGGCCTTGTACACACCATTGCATACATCAAACTACCAACTGCGGACACATAAGGAATTTTCTCCATCTTCCGTTTCTTAACATCATTCCCAGGACATTGATCATGAGTTAACTTAAAATGGTTTGCAAGTGGACAACTTACCGGTTCGGACTTGTCCATGTTGAATCTTTGCAACACCTTCTCAATGTAGCTTTCTTGTGATAACCACATCTTCCTTTCTTTCCTATCACGAGTGATCTCCATGCCAAGAATACGCTTTGCTGCACCCAAGTCTTTCATAGCAAAAGACTTGCTCAGATCTGACTTCAACCTTTCAATCTTTTTCTTATCATTGCCAACAATAAGCATGTCATCAACATATAGCAAAAGAGTAAGAAAATCACCATCATCAAATTTTTGAATGAATACACAATGGTCTGAAGATGTCCTCTTGTACCCATGTTCCTTCATGAATGATTAAAACTTCTTGTACCATCTTCTTGGAGCTTGCTTCAAACCATATAGACTCTTCTTTAGCTTACACACCATGTGCTCTTTTCCTTTGACTTCAAAACCCTCGGGTTGTGCCATATACACGTCTTCCTCCAACTCACCGTGAAGAAATGCTGTCTTGACATCTAGTTATTCTATCTCAAGATCCAAACTAGCGGCTATTGCCAAGACAACCCGAATAGAAGAAAATCTCACCACCGGTGAGAAAATCTCGTCAAAGTCAGCACCCTTTCTCTGCTCATAACCCTTCACAACTAAGCGTGCTTTGTACCTTGGTTGTGAGTTACCATCTTCAGTCTTGATTCTGTGCACCCACTTGTTCTTCAGAATTTTCTGGTTCTCAGGCTTGTCAACCAAATCAAAAGTGTCATTCTCATCTAAAGAGCCAACCTCTTCTTTCATGGATTTCAGACACTTCTTACTTTCAGGAACACTAAGAGATTCTTCATAAGACTCTGGTTCACCTGCATCTGTGAGCATCACATACTCATGTGGTGTATACTTTGTTGAAGGTAATCTAGTCCTGTTGGATCTTCTTAACTCATCTTATGGTTGTTGTTGTTGCACTTCTTGCTCAACATCACCTATCGGAACATCTTCATGAGCTTCATCTTCATTACCATTACCATCAACATCATCATCATGTTGTTCAAGAGTAGGAACAAGTGGTTTTGGATCCAAGGTCATATCATCTTGAATCTTTGGCATCTCAATCTTCTCAAAGTATTCAATAGTCTGGTCTTCAAGGAATACTGTATCCCTACTTCTGATAACCTTCTTCTCAACTGGATCCCAAAATCTGTAACCAAACTTCTCTGTTCCATAGCCTAGGAACACATACTCCTTTGCTTTATCATCAAGCTTTGATCTCTGATCTTTTGGGATATGAACAAATGACCTGCAACCAAACACTTTCAAGTGATCATAAGTAGGCTCTTTGTCTCTCCATACCTTTTCTGCTACTTCTCCATCTAGCGGTCTTGAAGGAGATCGATTGATCAAATAGACAACAGTATTCATTGCTTCACCCCAGAAATGCTTCTGCAACTTGGAATGAGATAACATGCACCTGATTCTCTCAAGAATAGTGCGGTTCATCCTCTCTGCAACACCATTATGTTATGGGGTCTTCGGTACTGATTGTTTATGAAGTATACCCATGCTCTTGCAATACACTTCAATTGGCCCAATGTACTCTCCCCCGTTGTCAGAACGAAGGCACTTCAAGGTTCTACCTGTTTCTCTTTCCACCATGCTGTGAAACATCTTGAACACAGGAACAACATCATCTTTGGTCTTGATTGCATATTACCAAACCTTCCTTGAAGCATCATCTATGAAAGTAACAAAATAAACAGCACCACCAAGTGTTTTGACACTTAAATGTCTACATATATCAGAATGAACAAGATCAATAATACCAGAATTGCGCTTGGGTAAAGCTTTATGAAAGGAAACTCTAGTTTGTTTATCAACTAAACAATGAGTACACTTACCCAATTACATACCTTTGGCATTTGGAAAAACTTGTCTTTTGGTGAGGATTTGAATTCCCTTCTCACTAAGATGACCAAGTCTTCTATGCCACAGCTCGGAGATTGAATCTTTGTCAACAACATTCAACTCACCTTTCAACACCTTCAATTGTGTCTTGTACAATGTGACACACTTCTTACCTCTTGCAATAACCTTGGAGCCCTTGATTAGCTTCCATTTTCCATCACCCAAGTGATTTTTATACCCTTCATCATCTAACACTCCAGGTGAAATTAGATTCAAACGAAGATCCGGTACATGTCGCACATTTCTGAGAACCAACGTACATCCAACAATGGTCTCAACCTTCACATCACCCATTCCTATAATTTTCGCAACACCACTGTTGGCCATTTTGACTGACCCAAAGTCACCAGCCTTGTAGGAGGTAAATACATCTTCATGATGAGTAGCATGATAAGATGCACCTGAATCAACTATCCATTCTGCATCAGAACCTGCAAAACTCACACAAACATCATTACAATATGAGAATACAATGATATCATCATTTGTCACAGTAGCTGTAACACCATTGTATTGGTTATCATTTCCTTTCCCCTTCTTGTGTTCTTGCTTCGGCTTTCTTCATTCATTTGAATAATGACCTCTCGTATGACAGTTACAACATTCAACTTCCTTTCTGGACTTTGATTTACCCCTTGACTTGCTACGGCCGACTTGTCTTCTGTCTTTTCTTCTACCCCGATTTTCTGTCACAAGATCTTCTGAATGAGATGAGTCTAATGACCTTCTTAACTCAGCAAACTGCTAGTTGCAACAGTCATGTTCAACTTCTTGTCTGGAGCAGAATAACTGAGAGAATTCCTTAATGGATCCTAACTGTCTGGTAAAGTATTTAACAACAAATAAGCTTGAACCTCTTCAGGAATTTTGAGATCCATAGATGTAAGCTGATTCATGATTCCCTTCATTTCATTTAAATGTTGCGCCATTGAACTCCCTTCCTTGTAACATAGCTTTCCAAGCCTTTTGAATAGAAGACCTTTTTCACAAGGAGACTGATGATCATATATCTCCTCTAACTTGGTCCACAAAGAATATGCTAGTGTCTCACTAGCCACATGATTAAAAATACCATCATCAATCCACTGACGAATAAAACCGACTGCTTTTCGATTAGTAACCTTCCAATCGCCTTCACTTGTCGTCTCAGGCTTTACTCCCTTAGTCTCTATTGGACCATAGAGATCTTTACAATATAACAAGTCTTCCATCTTCGCCTTCCATATCACAAAGTTCTCACCGGTCAAATTGACCATTCTATTACTAATGCTAGCTTCCGCCATTGCACAGGATTAGCTCAACCCAAAAGCTCTGATACCACTTGTTGGGGGAGTCTTACGAAATCCGAGCCGCTATGCGCAATACGAAACCTACACAAGCAATGACATACAAATGAGGAAATACACAACTATGAGGATATAGAAGCAATCACACAACACCGACAATTACGTGGAAAAACCCTCCAAGGTGAAGGGTAAAAAGCCACGGGAAAATCTTCCACTATAACAATAATGGGTTACACAACAATTCTCCCAATTTGGGGATACACTCTTCTTCAAGGTGCCTATAGCACTTGGATATCAATTTGCCTAATTACACTCACCCCTAAGGATGGATCAACAATTTATTCATATATAATATGAGATTCACTATCAATTTGAGAATAGAAGTGATTTGAGATACTTACTACTAGGGTTTGAACAAACCCTATATTTTTCCCCCTTTGAAGAGATGTGGAAATTGATAGCTCAATATTCACCACAATCAATCAAAAGATCCTTAGACAAGAACCCTTTCTTCTTCTCTTCAAGATAACACCAACATCATCACCAAAAATAAACTCTAATGGTGGCTACACTCTCTTTCTCTCTAGCTCTCTTTATTTCTCTTTCTTCTTCACAAAATGGAAGAGATAAAACCATTTAGACAAAAGAATGTCTCCTGATGCCTTTTGTACACAAAAACATTTCTAACAAAGCTGCTGCTAGTTAGATCCCCCCATTGGCTAAGGGGCATCCCAAATGTTGGGCCAAAACACGTAAACCCAACATGGATCCCCTTGGGTTAAAAATTCTACCTCCTCGTCGCTAACTTTGATAACTTCTGCACTAGTCCAGATACTCATGATACCTTCGCGACAAGCTTCAGCAGAAGGCCAGAGAGGCAACCTTACATTAGGATCATAAGAAAGTAAAGCAACAACTTCCCTAGCAGCTTTCATGGCATCCATGTGTGCTGAACGACAAGGTTCAGTGATCAAGCTAATAGAACCGTAATGAAAGATTTTAGCTTGTTTGATCAAATCCATGTTAAGTTCTGATTCTCTCAGCATCATGTCTGCACTAGGGTTTCTATAAAACATAAACTTCCTTCGTCCATCTTTTTTCAGCGTAACGAAAGCAAGGGCTGTTCTTGCATCTTTGTCAAAGCATACACCTTCAGTGTTCACTCCATTCGTTTTCAAAACATCAACCAACATATGTCCAAATTCATCGTCTCCAAACTTTCCGATGAAAGCAGAAGAACCACCAAGTTTTGTAACAGCACAAGCGAAGTAATGTAAGAATTGGTTAAGAATTGGGATCAGTATCCGGTTATGACTATCCTTAATTAATCTTCCATATTTCTAATAGGACTCTATTACTTGTTAATAAAGTCAGGAAGAATATCCATATTATGTTAGGATTATGCTACAGATGGGTAACTAATGAAGATTCTAAGAAGAGTCATATGGCCTAAGGCCATCGTGTTAAGGTGAAGGCCATGCCCTAATCCCAGTTGGCTCTGCCGAAATAAAAAACTAGGTTTAAGAACCTGTACAATGTTCATCAGCGCATTGATAATGTTGAGGTTTGTACATGCATATATAGATTTAGCACGCACTTTTATTTTCTCTTACTCAAATTTCCTAAGTATGAAAATGCTTAATTGGTATAATCTCAAGTGAAACCTTTTTATTAATACTAATCCTCGATGATTCCTCTGTGTTTAGGTCTTCCTTCTTCATTCCTTTTGGAAATTCCCAATCAAAAGCATACAATAGATTGGCAAGGACGAGCTCTGTCAACGCAACTCCCATATTCATTCCAGGGAAAACCCTTCGGCCTCCCCCAAAAGGTATGTATTCAAAATTTTGACTTCCGCTAAAATCAATGGAGGAACCTTTGAACCTCTCAGGCAAGAATTCTTCTGGATTTTGCCAATACTTGGGATTTGTCCCCATTGCCCAAGCATTTATTAGGACCCTTGTTTTTGGGTGTACGTTGTATCCAGCAATCTTACTATGTTTCATGCACTCTCTTAGAAGTAAAAATGGAGCGGGTACGTGCAACCGTAGAGTCTCTTTAACTACCAATTTTAAGTAGTGGAAATTATCAACGTCTGATTCTTCTACCTTACCTTTAGATCCCACATGGTTTCGTATCTCTTCTTGAACTTTCTTCATTGCTTCTGGATTTTTAGCCAGTTCTGTCATCCCCCAATTCATTGTTACAGTTGGTGCATCTACTCCAGCAAGAAATACATTATGATTGTGTTTTTATTCATAGAAACCATTTTAAACATTAGTTTATGCATGCCCAAGTACCTAGAAAATTATTAGAATATACAAGTAGAACGATTTGCAGCTGAATAAGAAAACTTGTTACCATAAGAATTGCTTTGATATGGTCATTCGTAAGATGAATTGTACTCGTTTGATCCTTCTTTAGTTTCAATAAAACATCTATAATATCGTCATGGTCTGGTTTGAGTCTCTCCGGGTCGAGATGTTCATCTATCATTTGTGTAGTTGCAGGAAATCCTACAACTACACCCTGATATAATTATACAAATGTTTCTTTAATCTCAAGAATTATTATTAGAATTTTTGTTTAAGTTTGTGGAAGAATAGACAGAAATATCAAGAATACAAGAAAATTACAATAATTCTCCGACTTTCTTTCTCCTACTTGCTCTCTAATTCTCACACAAAAGAACTCTCCCCCTCTCAAAATTGCTTGGTCCTATTTATAGGATATTACAAAGTGGATGACAGCTAAGACAACCTTTATTTTCGGATCTGACTTGCGTTGTTCTCGCAACCTTCTGGAAGTTTTCTTCGCAACTTTTTTCATCTTCGCAAAGCATTCACATTTTATTTATGATTTGGATAACGTCATATCTTACGTCACTCTTCAGGTATCCTGCGATGTCCTCGCAACTATTTGTTGTTCATAATTTCGAAATCAGATGAGTGTTGCGATATTCTGCTCCTACATCTTTCCTCTTCTCATGTCTTCTCTGTGAAGAAGAGAATAATATGAGAATCTCCTTTTTTTTTAAATGCCGCAACCATCCACTTCTTCATATTTTTATTTACCGACATTCTCCCGTGAATCTAGCATAACTGTCTGCACGTATTCATTATTTCCCTATTTTACCGGCACGTCTCTACTTCAACCGGTCACCTCTTTTTGCCTATTTAAAGACGAGGCTAGTGGAGAAATAAATTTATTCTTTTCACTTCGTCTTCTTTATTTCTTTAATCTCTGCAAATCTAGATCTTCATCAACCTTATTCGTCTTCATCTTTCACGATCTGATCTACCTGCTACTGCTACCATGGATTCTCCAAAGTTAGTTTTACTTTTTCTTCTCTCGATTTTCCTGAAACTGATTATTGAATACTGTTGGATTCGATCTTATCTCACTGTTTCTCTTTATTGTTCTTATTTTTTTGTCTAATTCCCATACTGATTCTGTTTCAGCAAAATTATCTCCAACACCAAATTATCAGTTTCAAACCCTAATGCTCCTATAATCTCGCAACCCAAGATTGTCACTGTCAAAAGAAAGCTTGCGAATAACAAGGTAATAAGAAACATTATTTTTTTAATAACAATATTGTTGCTTCTGTTTCTTGTATAAGTTGATATTCGCAGGATGGTGAAGCTTCCAACCAACGTACAAAGAGATCTCGCCATTCCAAGACTGTCAAATCTTCAATTTCATTCCCTGACCTCGAACCTCTTGAAATTCCTACGATGACTTCGCCAATTGTGCTTCCACTTCCCATTCCTATTACCCATGAAAATGCAGTTCAGGATATTTCCCTTTACATTAATCCTTGTTCGAATGAAACCCCTTCATTGCCTTTGGGTAATGCCTCAATTATTGATTCCACCTCAATTTTATTTAATGATTCTCTCCATCTTTCTCCTACGAAAGATATGTCTTTTAAGAAAGATAATTCACCTCTCAAACCTCCAATAGTCAATACCTCTTCATCTAAGTCTCTCCTTATTAACAAAGAACCTTTAGCTGGAGTAGATTTTTCTTTTACTGTTTTATCTGATATTTTAGACGATGTTCAAAAATCTTCTGAAGATCCTATTAAACTCAGTTTCTGTGAAACTTTGAGCAAGTATTTTAGTCCTGATAAAGCATCTTCGCAAGTGTCTTTAGAGAAAGAAGTTGAAACCTTAAAGAATAATATTCAAGCTTTATATATGGAGTGTGGAGACCTTCGCCTCAAAAATCAAAAGTTTGAAAATGCATTAGCTGACTGCGAGAATCTTCACAAAGAGAATGATGAACTAAAAGGTGTGGTATTCTTATCTCCGCGTATGAATTTTCTTCTTTAGTATTTTTACTTTTTAATATTCGTATTTTCTTAAAAATCCTTTGTTCGGACATTTAGTTTCCCTTCATAAACGAACAATGGAGAGATTTAGTTTTTAAATTTTCGCTGAAGAAGCTCGTGTTGACAAGGAAGATTTATTGGATCAATATATTCAACTAGATAACCTTTATTCATACTCTATTGACCAAATTGACAACCTTACTAATGAAAACACTCAATTAGTTCGAAAGCAAGAATCATTAAATAGCGAAGTATCCCATCTTTCTTATTCATTAACCAAGGCTAACTTGGAGATTGAAACCTTGTCAGATGAAAATGAAATTTTGTCCCGAGAAAAATGAATTCTTCTAAATAAAGTGGCCATATCTTCGCAAGAGCTTAATATTCGTCAAAAAATATATGATGATCAAGAACAAACCCTCTGTTCATTGAAAAATGAACTTAAAGAAGTCACTAAGGCGTCTATTGCCGAGAAAAACGAACTTATCCAAGGTAGAATAACTCTAAGTACAAGAGCGAATAAACTTAAAGAAAAAATTTCTCAATTAAAAGAATCCCATGCCTCTCTTGCGAAATAAAATGCTTTGCTTATTTCAAATGAGAAGAATTTTAAATCTCGTCATCGTTGGGGATAACTTTGATGATGTTAGACCTGGAAATTATGGTCAAAACCCGCGGGTCAACCCTAACCCGACCCGCCTAAACCCGGCCGTAACCCGGCTTGGTTGTTCGTAGTTCCGATCTAGGGTTCAGCTTTTAGGACCCGCGGGTCAAACGGGTTGACCCGTCTAACCCGCGGGTTGACCCGCCAACCCGTCAGATCCCACGTTTTATGTATGTTTACAATTGTTTTACCTGTATAACTTGGAATCATCAATAGTAGCATGTCTTATACTGTATAATCTTCAACAACAATCAACAGTTAATAGTTTGTACATTCAAAAGAATCAGATCTTAATAATTATTTAACACTCATATAAAGAAACCCTACTTTTATGTATATACTGAACTGAACAAGTTACCGATCCATGATCATTTTTCATCAATTAATTCGTAGTCTTCATATATTATGAACAAGATTAATCAATGCATATTATTTACCAAAAGAAATCGATCCAGCCGTCCATTTTTCATCAATACTAGCCGTCCATTTCCGCCAATTTGTGTCAACCTCCCGATTCGTGCAAAAACTTCCTAGGACAAGGATTCCAAATCCAGTTCGCATCTTAGAAAAAAGGTCAGATAAATCTCCTGCTTCTCTCTCAGATTTTGTCTTGGCACCATCTTATGCTTACCTCGCAAGAAAGCTCCTGTTCCGAGCTAAGCAGGGAATTAATGTTGATGGTGGATTTTAGACAAGGGGTAAAATCGTAAAACCCTATGACCTAATGTTTCCCGCAATACATTAACTGAGAGAATTTAATTCAGATGTAAATAATTAATAGGAGTATTTTTTCAAAATACCGGATTAGGGTTTTTGACACAGAACCCTAATTCCAAAACTAAGCCGCATACTGCGCACCATGGCAACGACTCCAAAACCAATCCGCATACTGCGCACCACGGCTACGGCGCCAAAACCAAGCCGCATACTGCGCATCACGGCAACGACGCCAAAACCAAGCCGCATACTGTGCACCACGGCTACGACGCCAAAACCAAGACGCATACTGCGGACCACGGCTACGACGCCAAAACCAAGCCGCATACTGCGCACCACGGCAACGATGCCAAAACCAAGCCGCATAATGCGCACTATGGCAACGACGCCAAAACCAAACTGCATACTGCAACCATGCCAAACTAAGTCGCTATGCCATTGGCACATGCCAAAGTAGCTCCCTAGGCTTTCAAACCGTGCAACCTAGGCCAACATGGCCATGCGTGCCATTGGCACATGCCAACACGTACCACTAGCCATCTTCCTAGTCGCTATGCCATTGACACATGGCAAAGTAGCGCCCTAGGCTTCCAAACCGTGCAACCTAGGCCAACATGGCTGTGCGTGCCAGTGGCACATGCCAACACGCACCGCTAGCCAATTCCTATTTCAAGTCCCTATGCTATTGGCACATGCCAAAAGTAGTGCCCGCCACTTAGCCCAAATGGCCATGCATGCCATTGGCACATGCCAACACGCACCGCTAGCCACTTTCTCTTCCTGAGTTTCACTTACGGGCTGTTTTCACACCTTATGCGGCCTTAAAACCTAAATACTCCCGCGTTCGGGTATATGAAATTCTTTTCCCGTCAGGGAGACTCCATCTTCCCTTATTATTTAACATTGCGGATTTCATGCTTAGACGACACTATCTTCACATTTGGTTGTGCTGGTATTAACGGTGTGTCTGTAGCTACATGTTGCAAAAGTGATTTTAGATTTGATATTATCATACAGGTTTCCCGTTCACAATTCTTTTTCAGCTTATCTTGATATATATAGAGTTCATAATCTTAAAAACTATTAGTTCATGTATGTTTTCCGACTTTTATGTTGTGGCTACTGTTTAATGCTCATATTGGTGTACACTTCATTATGCGCATGGCGTGAACACCTGCACGGACCTATCTAGATCTTATGATCATTATATGGTTACTCTGAATCTTCATTAGTAACCCAGTACCGCAACACAACCATAAGATTCCTAAATTGGTGATTTTCCTTTTTATTAGCAACTAATAGAATCCCATCAAAAGAAGGATTATCTAAGGATAGTCATAGCCAGATATTGATCCTAATTCTACTATAACTCGTATCCATTTCATCAGTATAAATACTCACCATAACCCATCCTCAGATATCATACTATTCTCTAATACTTTTCTTATCTTTTCTCTCTAACTATTCTGTTATCTCAGACTCAGGTCATCAAATCTTCGTAAGAAGCTAACTAGAAAGATGTCGAAGTCATCGTCAGATGTTGTGTGTTTCGGTGAGATGTTAATTGATTTTGTGCCAGATGTTTCTGGTGTATCACTGGCTGAATCAGCTGGTTTTTCCAAGGCTCCTGGTGGTGCTCCTGCCAACGTCGCTTGTGCCGTTACTAAACTTGGTGGTTCTTCTGCTTTCATTGGAAAGTTTGGAGATGATGAATTTGGACATATGTTGGTTGATGTATTGAAGAATAATGCAGTGAATACGGAAGGTGTATGCTTTGATAAGGAAGGAAGAACTGCTCTAGCTTTCGTTACCCTGAAAAAAGATGGTGAAAGGGAGTTTATGTTTTACAGAAACCCTAGTGTAGACATGATGTTGAAAGAATCGGACCTTAACATGGCTTTGATCCAACAAGCTAAGATATTTCACTATGGTTCTATTAGCTTAATCACTGAACCTTGTCGTTCAGCGCATATGGCTGCCATGAAAGTTGCTAGAGAAGCTGGTGCTTTACTTTCTTATGATCCCAATGTAAGGTTGCCTCTCTGACCTTCTCCTGATGCTTGTCGTGAAGGTATAAAGATCATATGGACTAGTGATGATGTTATCAAGGTTAGTGATGAGGAGGTTGAATTCTTAACCCAAGGGGATGCGTCAGATGAGAAGAATGTTTTGTCGCTTTGGTTTGATGGTTTGAAGTTGTTGTTGGTAACTGATGGAGAAAAGGGGTGCAGATACTTCATCAAGAACTTCAAAGGAACTGTGGAAGGGTTCTCGGTGAACACTGTGGATACTACTGGAGCTGGTGATGCATTTATTGGTTCATTAATTCATTCTGTTGCCAGAGATTCTTCAGTTCTGGAGAACGAATTGAAACTGAAGAATGCTCTACAACTGGCTAATGCTTGTGGGGCTATCTGTACTACTGCAAAAGGAGCCATTCCGGCACTCCCGGACCATGCTGCTGCTCAGAACCTCATCTTGGATAGATCACAACCTTTCCAACCGTTGTAGACATCCGAAACAGCCAGTAGCTGACTTGGGTCTCCAAGTCACACAAATTACAAAAACATATGACTTGTGGACTCCAATTGTATGGAGATTTATTTTATTATTTTTATCTCAAATATGATTATATGTATCGAGTAAGTTCATTTATTAATATTACAACTGTGAATTTCGGAACAGTGTAACTATTCATATATTATAACTGAGGCTAGTAATATATATCGTCTATGCACATGATCATGGTGTGGTGTGGTATGGATCATGATATAAATTTTATTTATCAAAAGGTGGGCGGATGCGCGCATTGAGGTGCCAAAAGGTGGGCGAATGCGCGCATTGGCACTTAAAAGGTGGGCGGATGCGCGCATTGGCACTTAAAAGGAGTAGCATTTTACTAGCCTCAATTTTCTTTTAGGAAAATTACTAAATATATTGATAGAACTGAATCAGATCGGGATCATTACATGATTTATCTGTTTGAAAATCAACACAAATTTTAACCGTTATAAAATCAGTATTATATCTAACCCCTTGTATCATATTATCTAACTCTCCCATTTCACCAAATCCGCATAAGTAGTAAGAAGAGGGTGGATTAAAAGTAATTTGTCTGCCCAGATTAATATCCGAAATAAATTTTAACCCGTATCTTTGTTCTAGGCTTACTATGATTTCGTAGCTCCAGATCCGTATATTGGAACCCGTATCTTTGTTCTAGGTTTTTTTTTTTATGATTCAGAAGAACAGTTTGGCTAATATTGAAATATCATGTGTATCTGCCGAACCCAGTTTATAATGAAGAAGGCCTTTAGGTTCAGCTGATTATCTGATGTATTATTTTTAGCCGAACCTTATTTATTTCGGATAAACTCCATGTTTGGCTGATTCGAAAAGCTATATTACTAGTTGAACCTATAAAAATGATCCACCAAGGAAAGGTTCGGCTCATATTGAAAATGGAGTTGCATAGCCGAACCTTTAACTTGTATTTCTACACTTCCGGGTTCGGCTGTATCATAGTAAGCCAAACATGACTCTGTAAGTTGCAACTTATAAAACAGCAAACTACGAAGTACAAGTTTGGCTAACAATGATTGTAGTTCAAATAAGCCGAATATATAATATTTTTTTCATACACTTAGGTTTGCCTTTGGTGTGTCCTACCATGATATTATATATGTTTTGAATCAATGGTCTTTTATCAGAAATATCAGAAAAACGGTTCTTCCCAACAAGATTGGGCTTGTAATTTTATAGACGAACCCATACTGAAAATCCAACAAAGTTTGTAAAAATTCACTTTTAAAGCGAATTCAACCTAAAAAATGGAGAGATTAAACATTATCTACAAGTATATATGTGAATCTGATCTGAATTACACATTTTGGTCACTTCTAATCACTAAAATTTCAAAACCCAATTTTTTCTTCATTGCCTCTTCTTCCTCTAAAAAATCACGGCTCTCTCACATAAATTTGATTTATCTACTAAATTTACCACTAATAATTTAGTTTCAAGCAATCCTTAATATTCATAATTAATTATTAGCACTAAATCTAATCATAATCATTAGAACTAATCATATATGGGTAGCTACGCCATTAACAAAAAAAGGGTGGATAAGGAGTGCCGTTTATTTTACCACCATTAGGTATGCCTCAAAATGCTGATCATGGACAGATAGAACTTCTTGGACCCAAAATATAGTTGGTATCCGTAGCACGAGTCAGATTAGCTGTCTCAAACTTTTCAACAATTTTGTGTGGCATTTAAATTAGAAGCAGCCGAAAACATCTGATCTTGAGTTTTGTAGTAGGCCTTCACTAGTTGCAGTTAAACGTTTATCATGGACTTTATGGAGAGTATTGGAGAGAGATTTTAAAGATCGAACAAGAGAGAGGAGAACATAAACGCGGAAGCGTAAAGACTACATTGATATTAATCTTGGTGAAATCCAACACACATAGCCGCAGCAACACTCGCAGCTTTTGTACTCAACACCACAACGAGAACTTAAACACTAACAACCATAAATTTTCTGAGTTTCTCTAACTCTCTTCCTCTCCTCTCTCTTCTTCTAACCTCGCTCTGATACCATTTTAAAGATCGAACAAGAGATAGGAGAACATAAACGCGGAAGCGTAAAGACTACATTGATATTAATCTTGGTGGAATACAATCTATTTGATATTAATCTCCGATCGTGGTATCAAAAAAACATGTTAATTGTCTAACATTGACTCTAGACATCCTAGATATTTCTAGGTTAATTTAGATAGATGTGAACACTTGACTAAGTTGGTGTTGAATATTCAACACTCCCCCTCAACACCTACTTTCCAACTTCTCTTTATCGTAGACGTTTCGGTCCCCTTCATAGTTGAAGGATGTTTCGGTCCTCTTCATAGTTTAAGGACGTTTCAGTCCTCTTCGGAAGTTTAGGGACATTTCGGTCCTCTTCGGAAGTTTAGGGACATTTCGGTCCTATTCGTAGTTTTAGAACATACGGGTTCCATCGTAGGTTAGGGACATTGCGGTCCTCTTTGTAGTTTTAGAACATACGGGTTCCATCGTAGTTTAGGGACATTGCGGTCCTCTTGGTAGTTTTAGAACATACGGGTTCCATCGTAGTTTAGGGACATTGCGGTCCTCCTTCGTTTCAGTAAAATACTTCTTGTACTCTTTAGACAACTCATAGGATTTTCACCCACTTTTGTAGTTCTCTATCTCATCACCACTTGGTGATTGCTTCCGTTTCTTCACAACATTTTTTGTTGTTTCTTCTTCTATTCATCTTTGTTCCAGTCACGCTTTTGTTCGAAAACTGTAACACTTCTTTGGTTATCTAGATTCTCTCACAATCTTTCATTTCGTCAAGCTTCTGCCACAATCTCTAACTATTTTTCTTCTTGTTATTTGATGTTACAAATTTGCCACTTTATCCAGATTTGCCACATTTCTGAATTCGTAACATATTTGCCACGCTATGACATAATTGTCACACTTTGGTTTGTACGTATTTAAACAAACACCTGTAAACCCATTTAGACTTCATTTGGACATTACAAATTAGGTAATTCCAACACTCCCCCGTAATTTGTAATGGCTCTGTTTTTTTTTTTTTGGATATTCACCCAATCTCCGTTTGCGGCTCTTATCTCCTCATGCTTGCTTCGCTCATGATAAACTCTTTATGTTTGCCGCCACGCCGCCGTTTTTTTTTTTTTTTTATTTTTTTTTTGTTGTTCTTCTTATCAAGAGTATGATTTAGTATCTCGTGACAAACATGCCATGCTTTTCTTCGACAATTGAGGAAGCAATCTGTTGCTCTTACCCTCAATATTTTTTTTTTTTTTTTTTTTTTGACAGTTGGAATGGTTGAAATATTCTTAGTGGTGTTTGCATCTTCTCCTTCTTAAACTTCATATCTTCTCAACTCGAAAGCTTTGAAACCCATCAATTAGGAAGTGAAACTTTTCGCCCATTTCGGATCTTTTATCTAATACCAAGTTAAAATTTATACTCTTATCAAGAACTTAGAAACCTTGATAATATTTTTCGGAGATATACGAGCATCGTGGTGTTGCTCGTATAGAGCTCCTAGAGCTCTAGTAGTGAAGGGTGGAAGCAAGGACTTTGTAACTTGAACTTTGTATTGATTGATTCTTGATTGGTTACTTACAAATGAATACAACATGCCTATTTATAGGCTACAAAAAGAAGAAGAGAACTATGCCTATGGAGGCTAACAACTATGCCTATGGAGGCTAACAACTATGCCTTTGGAGGCTAATAACTATGCCTATGGAGGCTTACCAAACCAACTACTAGACAATCTAGTATTCTTATTTGATTTGTCTAACTCTAGAACACTCATTTTACACATGTTAATTTTATAACATTGACTCTAGACATCCTAGATATTTCTAGGTTAATTTAGATAGATGTGAACACTTGACTAAGTTGGTGTTGAATATTCAACAAGATATTCGAAAAGAATGCGTACTTCAACTCTTTAGTACAAAAAGGGTGCAATCTTTTAAGGCAGTCAAGGCTGGGGAAATTAATTTGTTGATTGATTCCATTTTATCTTATTCTTCAAATACTATTGTTATTTTTTTTTGAAAAGTTAACAAAATTTACACATAGAACACTTTGCAGGATTGCTTTCGGGAGAAAGATTGGCGATCATAGTCGGGATCAACTGGTTAATGGCATGATTATGGAAATCCTTAACGAGCTCATGGTTAGTATAAGTGGTTTCTCTGCGTCCGATTTTTTCCCTAAGGTAGGTTGGATTATCTATAGGATTACTGGAAGTCATGGTATAATTGAAAAGTTCTTTCATGATTTGGATGAATTTTATCAACAAATTGTAGGAGAAGAATATCGCAACATTCATCTGTTTGCGAAATTATGAACAACAAATAGTTGCGAGGACCTCGCAGGATACCTGAAGAGTGACGTAAGAGATGACGTTAGCCAAATCATAAAGAAAATGTGAATGCTTTGTGAAGATGAAAAAAGTTGCGAAGAAAACTTCTACAAGGTTGCGAGAACAACACAAGTCGGATCCAAAAATAAAGGTTGTCTTAGCTGTCATCCACTTTGTAATATCTTATAAATAGGACCAAGCAATTTTGAGAGGGGGAGAGTTCTTTTATGTGAGAATTAGAGAGCAAGTAAGAGAGAGAAAGTTTGAGAATTATTGTAATTCTCTTGTATTATTGATAAATCTGTGTATTCTTCCACAAACTTTAACAAAAATTCTAATAATAATTTTTGATATTAAAGAAACATTGTATAATTCTATCAGGATGTAGTTGTAGGATTTTCTGTAACTACATAATGGCGCTAGAAACAGGGAAAAATAAGACCATATAAAAATAAAAATAAAAAAATTGCGAGATTTTGCAAATACCAATGCGAGATATACTTTGACAACGAAATATTTTATAGACATTAACCATTTGATATTTTACAGATTCAAATACAATTTCTCGCACGATTCACGAAAGATAATAAGAGGCAAGTATGAGTACTAATAAAAAGAAACATTATCTTTCTTGCAAGAAAAGGAATATCAAAAAAGTAAAGGAAGTCACAAGATTCATTAAAGTACATTGTTCACAAAGGTAGTCAAGCAGAAACAAAACAAGTTAAGAAGGTAGAACTAATCATCTAGTTTTGGATTTCAATATTAGCTTTGCCAGAAGAAGTTGGTAGAGGATTTTTACGAAACAAAAGCAACTCCACAAATATTTGTACAGGCGAAGGGACTCACTCATATATACAAAAGAAAATGACTAGGTGTATAAGAAATTTTTGGTCATTTAGCAATTGACACATCACCATGTACACATAGTGATTGAAATGTATATTTTCACATTTCTCACGTTCGCGAGCATTCTCTTTCTCCTGATCCATACCTGCATTTCCTCCCCCTTGATTGTCACCAGCATTAACTTCTTTAGAGGTTTCTTCTTCTTTATCGTCAAGAGATACATATATGACCATATTACCCTTAATGGAAATCAATAAATTTTATGGAATGAAAAATGACACGACTACCCTATCGGAAATAAGTAAAGAAAATATTAGGACTATGAAAATGACCATATTACCCTTAGTGAAAGTAAGTGCAATAAATATTATCGAAACTTTAATAATGACCAAGATTACCCTTAGAGAAATAAGTAATATAAATATTACACTTTGAAAATGACCATATTACCCTTGATGGAAAATAAGTGCAATAAATATTATTGAACCCTTGTGGAAATAGGTAAAGTAAATATATTATAAAATGTGAAAATGACTATATTACCCTTAATGGAAATAAGTGCAATAAATTTTTTGCGAAAAGTGAAAAATGACAAGACTATATCGAAGAAATGAAAAGTAAATATTTCAATAAAAATGACCATATTACCCTTGATGGAAATAACCTGAAAAGACAGACTACCCTTATCGGAAATAAGTAACTTCGGTCAGAAACATTATTTTTTTAGCATTACACATTTCTTTTAAAACACTTATGAAGGGTTGTCATAAAGTTAGTGTATTAAAGAACCACAAAATTGACAGAACCTAAGATGGTGTAGGATGGTTAGTGGTGTAGATTTCCATGCCCTGGGCTCAATATCGAATCCCCCAACCTCAATTTTTCCAACATTATATATTTTACTTTAACAACACTTATAAGTGTTTTTATAGGTTTCTATTTAAAAAAATCAAAAAAATCTGAACTGAGTTGATGAGCTAGACTTCCATGCAGTAGGATCATGATTTTTACTTCAACAACACTTTTAAGTGTTGTTTCATCATCACTAAAACAGAGTTGTTATATCTAAATGTCGTCACAACTCTTTTTCTTAAAGAGTTGTCGTTTGTTTTCTTAGCACAACCCCTTGGTCCTAAGTGTTGGTAGTGATGATATACGACAAACTTACTTTGAAAACAGTTGTAAAACATAAGACTTTCTACAATACTATCGCATTAACTTCTTTAGAGGTTTCTTCTTCTTTATCGTCAAGAGATACTTCATCACTACTATCGTAATCAAAATCATTGTTGGCTTTGCGAGGGACTTCATCGTCTTCCACTTTTAGAGGCTGAACTTTGGCTGGAGGAAGTCCTTTAGCTAATAGAACATTATTGACCAAAACTTCAGCTTTGAGATGAAATTGGCGAAGAATATCCCTTTGACTGTTTCTACTCTCGATATCTTTGAAATAACTGAGGTAATCAAATCTACTCTCAGCACGATAGCGAGAGTTTACAAGGGAAGTAGCAAGAGTTGCATTCTCTTTGCGAAGATGGGTAAGTTTATACTTCAAAGAAGAAACAGAGGCATGAAGGTTTTTCCCAGATTCTGTGAATTTTTGCGACAATACAAAAACACAGAAGGTTAAGAAAAAATGGTTGAGGTAGTCAGATCTTTATGACTACCTTCCTTTTGTGAAATAAGATGTTGAGCAAAAGCCAAGCTATTATTCTTCCAATGATTCATTGCATCATCTAACGCTTGAAACGGGTCGGGTTAGGGACAACCCGGGGCGAGTTAGACGGGTTGCGGGTTGAGAGTTCTTAACCTTATCCCGTACCATTTACTCCACAGGTTAATATATGCCAACCCTAACCCTAGACGGGTCAGCTCTGCGGGTTGGCAGGTCAGCTCGGCTGGGATAGTTGGAATTAAATTTGTGGGAGAATTTCGTTCCAAAAAGTTTAGGGGTTGGAGAAAATCGATCCCTGCACCTTCAGGCTATAACCCAACAACAATACCACCAGACAGTGTGTGATATGGTGCTTATATGCTTAGACAGTTTGCTATTAAATACTAATTAATACTAGCTTTTTATTTATGGGAGAAAATCGCCTCTGCCGAATTTGGTAAATTCGATGGTGGAGAGACTGGTTTAAACCCTTAAACAAATGTGATGCACGTGAGCACTTTTGATTCGAGATATCAATCTTTGCAACTCTGGCCTAAACCAAGAAGATGGCCGTTCCAGATTTGCTTCGGTCACAAAGTGGATGAGAAGGGTTGATTTGGGTAGGATAGCGAAGAAGGGTGATGAGACCAGTGAGTTTTGGCTAGGTAGTATCTCAACTTGTATCAGAAGTGTAGAAGCTTGCGGAAGCTTCATAGTGATGGAATCTTTTGAGAGATCTTGCAAAGTTTCTATCTGATAGTGTTGTATTTTGCCTGACCAAGACTTGAGTGTTTTGGAAGAATAGGTGAAACCTATTTATACAAGTGAGATTGAACATACCCTGGACTCATTAAGGAATTGAGTAAATGTGTCAATTAAAACGGAGGAGGTGGAAACCGTTGGATTTATGGTGAAAAACGTTTTCACCATAAATTTCCTTATTTAATTGGCCGTATTCATTCCTTGCACGCCTTGCTTTATTGCGAGCATAGTGTACGCTTCACGCTGTGACCGCCAAACCAAAACACCAAGAAAGCATCCCCCAGTTTGTGTTGATGTCTCGAGAGTTTGGCGCAAGTGGCAATGCCAAAGTTTCTAGTGAAGCGTTGCGGCATGTGCCAATGGCAAGTGCGGGATGTCTTGACCGCGAGTTGTACTTTGAGTGCGGATGGAAATGCCAAAGTTTCTTAGTGGAGCATTTGGCATGTGTGGAATGCCTTGACCGTGAGTTGTACTTTGAGTGCGGATGGAAATTCTAAAGTCGCTTAGTGGAGCATTTGGCATGTGCGGAATTCCTTGGCCGCAAGTTGCACTTTGAGTGCGAATGTCAATGCCAAAGTCGCTAGTGGAGCATGTGGCATGTGCGAAATTCCATGGAAATTGGCTAGCAGGATGGGAATAAAAGTGGCTACTGGTTGCGTGTTGGCATGTGCCAATGGCACGCACGACCACTTTGGCCAAGTCGCGGACGCTACAATGGCATAACGGCTTTTGAATGGAAATTGTCTAGTGGTTGCGTGTTGGCATGTGCTAATGGCATGCACGGCCACTTTGGCCAAGTTGCGGCGCTACTTTTTGGCATGTGCCAATAGCATAGCGGCTTGGAATAAAAAGTGGCTACCGTGCGTGTTGGCATGTTCCAATAGGACGCACGCCATCTGGGCCAAGTTGAGGGCAATAGTTTAGCGGCTTGTTAGAAAAAGTGGCTAGTGAGTGTTTTGGCATGTGCGGATGGCACGCGTGGCCAAGCTGCAAGGAAGCGCTCGCGGTTTCCCTTCACTAAAACCATTATATAATTCTCATACGAACTCGGATATTGACGGTCATCCTGTCCATCTGACGGGAAAAGAATTTCCTATACCCTTACGAGGGAGTATTTAGGTTTTGAGGCCTCCTAAGGTGTGAAAACATCCTGTAAGTGAAACTCAGAAAGAGAAAGTGGCTAGTGTTGCGTTTGGCATGTGCCAATGGCACAGACGGCTATTGGGCCAAGTTGTGGGCGCTAGCTGGGCATAGCGGTTTGAAAATAGGAATTGGCTAGCGGTGCGTGTTGGCATGTTCCAATGGCACACATGGACATTTGGGCCAAGTGGCGGGCGCTGCTTTTGGCATGTGCCAATAGCATAGCGACTTGAAATAGGAATTGGCTAGCGGTGCGTGTTGGCATGTGCCAATGGCACGCACAGCCTTGTTGGCCTAGGTTACACGGTTTGCAAGCCTAGGGCGCTACTTTGGCATGTGTCAGTGGCATAGCGACTTGGAAGATGGCTAGTGGTACGTGTTGGCATGTGCCAACGGCACGCACATCCATGTTGTCCTAGGTTGCACGGTTTGCAAGCCTAGGGCGCTACTTTGGCATGTGCCAATGGCATAACGACTTAGTTTGGCATGGTTGCAGTAAGCAGTTTGGTTTTGGCGTCGTTGCCATAGTGCGCATTATGCGGCTTGGTTTTGGCATCGTTGCCGTGGTGCGCAGTATGCGGCTTGGTTTTGGCGTCGTAGCCGTGGTGCGCAGTATGCGGCTTGGTTTTGGCGTCGTTTCCATGGTGTGCAGTATGCGGCTTGGTTTTGGCATCGTTGCCGTGGTGCGCAGTATGTGACTTGGTTTTGGCGTCGTAGTCGTGGTGTGCTGTATGCGGCTTGGTTTTTGCATCGTAGCCGTGGTGCGCAGTATACGGCTTGGTTTTGGCGTCGTAGCCGTGGTGCGCAGTATGCGGCTTGGTTTTGGCGTCGTTGCCATGGTGCGCAGTATGTGGCTTGGTTTTGGCATCGTAGCCGTGGTGCGCAGTATGCGGCTTGGTTTTGGAATTAGGGTTCTGTGTTAAAAACCCTAATCCGGTATTTTGAAAAAATACCCCTATTTATTATTTACACCTGAATTAAATGCTCTCAGTTAATGTATTACGGATAACATTAAGTCATGGGTTTTTACAATTTTACCCCTTGTCTAAAATCTACCATCAACATTTAGTCCCCTGCTTAGCTCGGAACGGGAGCTTTGTTACGAGGTAAGCATAAGATGGTGCCAAGAAAAAATCTGAGAGAAAAGCAGGATATTTATCTGACCTTTTTTCTGAGAGACGAACTGGATTTGGAATCCTTGTCCTTGGAAGTTTTTACACGAACCGGGAGGTTGGCACAAATTGGCGGAAATGGACGGCTGGGAAGCATTGAGCTGCTGGCGCGAGTTGAGAAACTGAGCGTGCTGGCTGGTGGGGTCGGTGGGAGATGGACGTGATATCTGGTGCAACTTGGGCGGCATTGACAGGTCGGCGCGATTGGTGAGACCGTCATGAATTTTGGAAAGTTTGCGCGAGTTGGAAAATTGAGCATGCTAGCCGGTGGGGACGGTTCAAGCGAGGGAAAAATAATCGCTTAATGCAAAATTTCCTTATGAGTTGAATTGTCTTCTTTGTGCACGGCTCTGATTGGGGATCCTTTATTGATGTGTGATTTCCTGGGGCCATTACAGCCATGAAGCACGCCCTTCCTTCACACATAAATATTGCTGTAAAGATTCTGTTATCTTCTTCCTCTCTACTGGTCGTATAGTGAGGAGAATACACCGTTTTCATACTTTTGCGATGGCATCCCATGGTGACAATGGCGATGGTATTGTTGGTTTGTCCGAGAAGCATCATAGGATTAATGGAGCTCGATCTTCTTACAAAGAGTCATTGGGTAGGATCGGCTCATTACTTTGCGAGATTATAGCCATCATCCAAGATATCCTTTCTGTTCCTCCGGGTGATGTACGCAAAAAGCACAAGTTCCCATGGATTCTGACATGATCGAGTCAAGTGATTTTCTTGTAGGAGCTGCTGAGGAGAATCTTGGTGAAAACTTTGCTGATGCCGTTGGTGCTGCTGGAGGAATCATGATTGCGCACGTTGAATCCACGTCGGAGATAAAGGGGAAAAAAACGTTTGTTGGCGCTGCTGGAAAGGCATCTGAATGAAAAACGGAGGTCGTTGCTGTTGTTGACGTGTTTTCTTTGTGGAACCTTTGCTTCCAGGAGGATTGCTAGGGGAAGTGTAGGAAGAAGTCTTAACAAGGAGAATCTTCTTTCTTTTGTTTCTCTTGTGGCCTAGTCGCCTTTTAATTTCTTTCAATTTTCCTTTCATTGTATCTTGTGCTGAGCCTCCATGGCTTGGTCTTCTGTGTGTTGTTTTTTTTTCTTTTTTTTTCTGGGTAACGGGTTTTGAATTTTGGGTTGATCTTGAGAAATTTTCAAGGAAAAAAAAGAGGTTCTTTTATTTCACTGGAGAGTATATATTAGATTGCTCAACATGAGCGACAATTGAAATTTTGCTGGATGAATGTAAGTGATGCATCCATCCTGATGCAATATATAGTAGTAGTGAAAAGGAAAATTGCTAAAGAGGTATTGAGGTGCAAGTGTCAGGAAATTGAATATCTTAACCTTTCAGATGCTGGCATCCTCCAACCAGCGCGAATGAATCACTATGCCTTCCAGTTTATCCGTGTTGATAAGTTTGCAATAGCCACCCAAGAGGATGTCGGCTACTAGGTATGGTTCATCTTCATTTTCTTCGGAAGAACTTTTTCGAATCGGCATCTTCACATTCATCTTTCCAACTTTAAATGAGGCGGCTCTGATTACTATATCCCCTATCTGGAAAGTATTGGGTTATGGTACGTTCTCCTGGTGGTTGTTCCCGCAGTCTTCCAGGGTGACTTTCAGATACCTGGTGAAATGCTTAAAAGGTTCGGCATTCCATTCACATCTCTTGACAGTGTTGTGCTTGACAACCGTGTCAAGTCCCCAGGGCGGATTGCGGTGAGAAATGGTTGGTGATAAAGAGAGCGTCTTAGTCAAGCTTACTTGATTTTGGAGTTTGGCCGGTGGCTTTGGCGAATCCTTTCCCAGTAGTAAAGTATTGCTCGTAAGCTATTGAAAGGCAGCAAGTTAGATGGTATGTTGGATACCCTCTCTGGCATTGACACGGGCAAGGGTGATGCTCCTAGTTCCGTTCTGTTTTCGATTACCCACGGGCGCCCCAAAATCATGTCGTAATTTAGATTCTTGACAATGTAGAAAGTCCCGCGCATTGCTATATTTCCTATGTTGATCCCAAGACTAGCGTAGACAAGCGCATGCAGGTGATTCCCCTCGTGGTCTTTGATAGCCGATGGGGAGTGAGTGGCCTCTTGTTTTGTTACTCCTGCCGCTTTCAAGGTCTTGAATGTAACAATGTTGAACTCTGAGGCTGCGTCGATGAGCGTGTTGTCGAACTCGGCGTCATTCAAGCGGGCCATGGTGAGAAGTCCACAGTTGTGCTTCTCAGCAGGGATGCCTGGCGAGATTTGTTCCTCAGGCATGTTTTTTGTGGCAGAGTGGAGTCGCTTCCCAGATACTATGTGGTTGAGGGCTGCGAAATAGTCTCGACGTTGCTCCTTGGAAAAGTAGAGGATTTCGCAAATGTGTTGCATCATAGACTGCACTGTTTAGTGTATGGAGTCCCCAGAGATTTCACAGTTTCTTATGGGAAGCGGATCTCTATGTACTCCTTCATTCCTTAGTCGTAACTTCCTTGCCTCTATCCTTTCTTTGAAAATGCTTTTCAATCTGTTGTAGTCGCTGGTTGGATGACAGACGAATCTATGATAGTGACAAAATCTGGGATTTGCCATCTCCTCTTCAGTAGGTGGGTGCCGAGGAGTCGGTATCCTGATGACATCATCCTGGACCCATGTTTCCAGAAGTTCTATTACTTCCTCGATCGGATAAGGGAAGTCCGAGTCGTATCCTCTGGCTTCATGGAGACGTTCATAGGGCTTGGTTGGGGCCTTTCGCGGGGCTTCCCTTCGTGCTGGGGCCGTGCGCCCAGGGTGTTTATCCGTTGGAGGTGTTTTCCTCTTTCCCCTTTCGTCTACCACGCTCATGGAGGAGGGGACGGTGTTGTATGGATTTTTAAGAAAACGCGAGCTTCTTCGAACTTCTCGTGTATCTTAATTTCTAGGAGGCCTAGCTCTTTCCAACAGGGTTGGCGCTGTCGTGGCTGATCGTAGAGCAGCTTCGTGGAGTTCGGAGAAGGTCTGGAATCGTAAGTTTTCCAGTAAAGCACGATAGATGGGAGTCATGCCATTGATGCACGAATTTACTAGTTGCTTCTCAGTCGCTCCCGGGTCGTGGAAGTCCAGTGCTTGAGTTCTGAATATCTTGACAAAATCGTTTGGATGTTCGTCATTATGTTGGAATGTTCTTCCCAGATCCGAGAGAGTGACTTGCTCGGACACAAAGAAATACTTCTTGTAAAAGGACATAACCATTTCACCCCAATTATGGATGCTTCCTGGGGCGATGCAGTTGTACCACGTGTACGCTCTTCCAGTGAGTGACTTTGAAAATTCTCTCAGGCGAAGAACATGGTTGTATTCGTGCTCACCTAGTGCCTCTATAAATCATGAGACATGTTCCCTTGCGTTGCCGGCCCCATCATATAAGGAAAACTGAGGGGATGAGTATCCTCTTGGGAAAGGAATTCTCTGGATTTTAACTGGATAAGGAGGTTGGTGTTGATGCACATCCGTGTCGTTCTTGATTCGGTATAAGAGTCGTTCCAGGTCTTCACGTGTTACGAAATATAGTTGGCGATTTCCTGCCACTGGGTTCCTAATACCGATTTCCTCGTTTGCGTTGGTGTGCTCAGTTGCGGTGCCAATTCCAAGATCATTGGGAGCACTTAACCTTGGCGCTGTCTGACGTATCCTTCCTGGGGGTGTGACATTAACATCAAGGTTGTCGGGAGCATCTGCTCTTGATTCACGCTGTCGTGGCTCCCGTGGAAGTTTCTCCGTAAAGGCTTTGAGTAAGACGAGCACCTCCTTCTGGGTTGAAACCATATCTGTTTGAGTCCTGTATAGAGCCTCTTGCCTTTTCATCAAATCCTTGATTGTGAAATAAGGTTTGCCTTCTCTGTTATCTCGCCCCGGCGATTGAGTAGATGTTGTGGTTCCAGTGGTGATTGGAGACGACATGCCTGCTGAAACACTAGTGGTGGCAGCGGCGGCACGAGCCTTGGTGACTGGCTGCGTGACACCTGAAGGGCTGTCCTCAATGCCATTTGAGTTATCAGATGGTGCAGAGACATTTGGAACGTAAGTATCCCTGGCCCTGGTAACAGGAGGTGTAACACTTGGATGGGTACTTTCCATGCTGCCAAGATCGGCAGGTAACGCAGAGGCATTGGTGGAAGGAGCATTTGTTCTAGGGGCGGCTTCTATGTTGGTGCCTACAGAGTTTATCGCGGACCCAGATCTTAGTTCTACCATGTTGAGCGAATGGTAAAGCAAATTTTGAACTAAAGATCTGTTTTTGTAACCGAGAGATTGAAACTCCTACTGTGGTCGCCAATTATTTATGGGAGAAAATCGCCTCTGCCGAATTTGGTAAATTCGATGGTGGAGAGACTGGTTTAAACCCTTAAAAAAATATGCTGCACGTGAGCACTTTTGATTCGAGATATCAATCTGTACAACTCTGGTCTAAACCAAGAAGATGGCCGTTCCAGATTTGCTTCGGTCACAAAGTGGAGGAGAAGGGTTGATTTGGGGAGGATAGCGAAGAAGGGTGATGAGACTAGAGAGTTCTAGCTAGGTAGTATCTCGACTTGTATCAGAAGTGTAGAATCTTGCGGAAGATTTATAGTGATGGAAGCTTTTGAGAGAGCTTGCAAAGTTTCTATCTGATAGTGTTGTATTTTGCCTAACCAAGACTTGTGTGTTTTGGCAGAATATGTGAAACCTATTTATTCAAGTGAGACTGAACGTACCCTGGCCTCATTAAGGAATTCAGTAAATGTGTCAATTAAAACAGAGGAGGTGGAAACCGTTGGCTTTATGGTGAAAAACGTTTTCACCATAAAATTCATTATTTAATTGACCGTATTCATTCCTTGCACGCCTTTCTTTATTGCCAGCGTAGTGTACGCTGCACGCTGTGACCGCCAAACCAACCCCAAGAAAGCATCCCCCAGTGTGTGTTGATGTCTCGAGAGTTGGGCGCAAGTGGCAATGCCAAAGTTGCTAGTGAAGCGTTGCGGCATGTGCCAATTGCATGTGCGGGATGTCTTGACCTCGAGTTGTACTTTGAGTGCGGATGGAAATGCCAAAGTCGCGTAGTGATGCATTTGGCATGTGCAGAATGCCTTGGCCGCAGGTTGCACTTTGAGTGCGAATGTCAATGCCAAAGTCGCTAGTGGAGCATGTGGCATGTGCGGAATGCCTTGGAAATTGGCTAGCAGGTTAGGAATAAAAGTGGCTAGTGGTTGCGTGTTGGCATGTGCCAATGGCATGCACGGAAACTTTGGTCAAATCGCGGGCGCTACAATGGTATAGCGGCTTTGGAATGTGAATTGGCTAGTGGTTGCGAGTTGGCATGTGCCAATGGCACGCACGGCCACTTTGGCCAAGTTGCGGGCGCTACTTTTTGGCATGTGCCAATAGCATAGCGGCTTGGAATAGAAAGTGGCTAGCGTGCGTGTTGGCATGTGCCAATGGCACGCACGCCATCTGGGCCAAGTTGAGGGCGCTAGTTTAGCGGCTTGGTAGAAAAAGTGGCTAGTGAGCGTTTTGGCATGTGCGGATGGCACGCCTGGCCAAGCTGCAAGGAAGCGCTCGCGGTTTAGGGTTTTGAAACCCTAATTGGCGCCCTTCACTAAAACGATTATAGAATTGTCATACAAACGCGGACATCGAACACATTCTCCTCACTATGAAGAGCAAAAGTCGATCACCACCGATTGAGAAGTCCCGCAAGTTAACACCACATTTTTTTCCAAGACTAGATGTTAAAATCCGGCCCTCAGACTGATCAGGTGAGGAAAATACAGAAATACGATCATCCCAAGAATAAAAAAGTTGTCGTCCATAAAGTGCTAATTTAGGATAACAATAACATGTATACGTTTTGTTTTTCGGATTCCCCGAAGTCCATCTAATGCTATAGGTGGTACTTCTCCAATCCATGAAACCCAAATTTTCACACTCACCTCCAGCAACACATATAGAAGTACTATCTTCCATTCCAATTGCATCATACACTCTTTTTTCTGTTCTATCATGATATGTCTTGGACCAACACCCAACCATACTTCTATCTCTGAAGTCTAAAAGACCAATACGATCGAGCCTTATTGAATTAGTATAATATGACCACTCATCTGAAGAGGAAACCAATAAACGATTATTTCCGTTCCACCATTGAATCTTGTTACATCTACCCATAGGGAAATTGCCAAAAGGTGCATTGAAAAAATCAATCTGTTTGCCAGTAACTTGATCCCAAACTCCAATTCCGTCAATACATGTTCCTTTACAAACAGCAAATATTTTACTATCAGAGTTTAAACATAAGGCTGCAGCGGTAGAGGTGTAAATTGGGCTGTGCCATCACGAGCACAGCCCAGCACAGCACGCTAAAATTTGAGCACAGCACGGCACAGCACGTGACTTAGCCCAGCACGGCACATCACGTGACTTAGCCCAGCACGGCACAGCACGTTAGTTAAATGGGACGTGCTGGGTTTGGCTAATTGGCACAGTAGCCCAGCACAGCACGTGGCACGGCACAGCACATCACGTTAAGAAAGCACGTCATAATATGTATAAAATACTACAAAACATGGCATAATACATCACATTTTGTGTATATTTCACAAAAATAAACTTTATTCTAGCCAATCATGACATTCTACTACCGTTATGTTGACTTATTTTCATAATAACACATACAATACCTAAATATTTGGAAAACATTTATGTTGGAAAATATAAAATATATGTGCCTGGAACAGCACAGCACGGCACAGCACGTTTATTTTTCTGGCACAGCACAGCATAGCACGCCTTTAAGCACAGCACAGCACAGCACGTCACAATCTCCGGCACAGCACAGCACAGCACGTCACAATCTCCGGCACAGCACAACACGGCACATAGCACGCTAAGCACGTGATTTCGTGGGCTGTGCTGTGCTGGGCCGGCACGTTTTACACCTCTATGCAGCGTTAAAGCTTTTAACCTGATTTTCATGGTTTAACTGAAATATATTCTTCAGATCACTTGTTGAGGAACTGAAAAGACCCATTCTTCCGTCAGCACTGACCACAATATTTTCCGAATCGATCCACCCCATATCGTGAACTATTTGATAATCAAGATTTAATGATGTACGCTTTTCAAGCATCCAATTATATACGTGAACCATACTGCCATGAGCAACAGCACAACCTCCATCTTGACTTGCCCTTATTGCAGTACGATCCTGAGGAGCACGACACCTAACCGAACTTGTTAGTTCTAAATGGTTACCGTCAAATCTGCCCCATTTTGCAGTTTTGACATTACCGAGAAGACCATAAAAGAGAGCCTCCTTGTAGAGTAGTTTTTCAGCTACGTTTGGAGGAAGATGAAGCTCACCAGTTCTTAAGAGGTTAAGAAGAACAGAAAAACATTCCGGGTCTCGATCAATGAAATGTTCTTCTTTAATTTCTCCTGGTTGAAGGTTCCATTGCTCATCAAACATAGCTCCAAAAACCGAATTTCTGCACGCGTTGTTGCAGTTGTTTCGAAGATTTGGCCTCCAACATTGAACCTCACCCTGTCAGTTTGCATTCCCATATTTCTTTCCAGTAACACGTATTTTTTTTTTTTTTTACAGATAATAGATAAAGTTGGTTGTTTAGACTTTAGAGGACTGATAAGTAAGGATTCCTTGAATTTTATTGACGATGGATACAAGGTAGGTAGGCATCTCTAACCCATCAGCTACTTATAGAAATCAAAGGGAAAATGAAAAGTCAAGAAAATAATCATAATGGTGCATACATGGGAACTTGGAGATACAATAAGAAGTTTGAAAATATTTAATAAAACATCGATTAAGAGTTGAATACATGAACGTATCTGGAATGTGAACAGTTTCATGTATTATGCGTACTAGGCCGGGCCAAGAGGTGTTTCCACACTAGGAGTACCTCCTGTCCAATGCACTTCTAATGCTCTTTTTTTTTTTTTTTTTGGCTTGCCTTACCGTTTTGTCAAGCCCCATGTTTTGTCACACCAACTGACTAATATCCATATTGGTTATTCATCAATTCCCACCCAAATCTCTATAGAGTAGAGTAGATTGTTGCAAAGATTTCATGTATATAGTCGTAGAATTTAACTTTTATGGATCATTACATAGAATTTTGGGGCTTTTTTTTCTAGCAGTACGTTTGTTTCCATTCGTGCATGTGAATCCGAGTTTCCATTCGTGCATGTGACAATTTGGTCGAGCGGTGTGTACTATCTTTTACTTTGTAGCTGGACCACCACCAAAGCATAATAAATTCTGGAATGAGAAATGGGTTGCGGGGACTATGTTGAGTTGGGAGATTCTCTACTACAGTGTTTCTTATGACGCTGAATTCAACTTTCCACAATCTCTGGCGATGAATATAATCACATGCATGAAGTTGTGGGTGAGGTAACCATGTTAAGGATCATACATGAATTACACTATTTCACTTGCATTGAATTTGGGTGTAGTGCATTTTGACAAGGCGGGGAGATCACCAATTCAAATCTTTTTATTGAACTGGTGCATAACATGGGTGACATGCCAGTTTGTTAAAAAGAAATTTAATGCATCTCACGGGGCAAGACGAACCCCGCCACACCCAATCAAAATTTCTCATCGAACATCCCATTTTTGTTAAAACAAGGTAACTGTTATGAGAAGTTAAATCTGCCCGTAGCTCAGGAACAAATCTAGTCTTATTTTTAAGCAATAACTGCTCACACTGATCAGTCTGTGGAGTGACAATAGTCTACAGAAGCAGCAGAGGAAAGCTCAATGATAAACGATATGTGATGTGCCTAAAGCTTCAATTATAATTACACTTGATTCATGTTAAAGAATCCTATTGTTTAGCTTTTTCATGCATTTTCTTGGAAGTAAGAATGAATTTCTTGCCGGAAAGGTTCAATATAGGTCCACCGATTTCACCGGGAGTCAAAATTTTGAACATGGGACTTGTGTTGACAGAGCTCGTCCTTGCCAATGTATTGTATGCTTTCGATTGGGAATTACCAAAAGGTTTCAAGAAGGGTGACCTAAACATGGAGGTATCACATGGGGTTAGTCTTCATAAGAAGGTTCCACTTGAGCTTGTACCCATCAAGCATGTACATGGTTAGGAAATTTTATTAAGAGAAATAAAATTGTGTGCTAAACATATTAATTGATGATCTGATTAGCAATTACTTCCTTCTTATATTAAAAAAAAATATTTACCAATTTGAGCTTATTCTATTCCCAAGATTAAATCAAACCCACTTTGGTTTCCTGTACATAAGATTAAATTGTCGCAGGGCCGTTCTTGAGAAAATTTTGCCCCGGAGCGAAAATATTTTCTATGCCCCTAAATATTTTTCATCTCAAATGAGTTGTAAGAATTATAAGTGTAGTTGTAAATCTATCTCAATGAGTCAGATATCTCTAATACATTTCACCCCTGTGGGGTTTATTCGTGGAACCAGGTTGAATTGATTGAATCACGTTATATCTTTTGTCTTCATCGATTCTCTTTATTATCATACCAATCATATTTTATGATGGTACGGAGAAGGAAAAGATCCATCGCTTCTGCTATCTTTTTTCTCTATATTGATGATGTTTTTTTTTCTTTCCTGGCGTTGAATATTAGTTAAATATCATTCTAATCGAGATCTATTGGAAAAGATTCGGTTCTGTAAACGTTCTAAGCATAAGAGATAGAGATATGACTCTTTATACTATTCATTGATTGAGTTTTACTCTCGGAGTTGTATTGAGTTTGTTCATAAAGATTGCCTAAGAAAACAATGATGGTCTATTTTGGTACCCCCGCGTTTTTAAATGCTACCATTAAAAACTCTTAGGTTTGACCGTGGTGGTGAGTATGAAATTTTTGTAGGAGAAATCTACGAAGAACATGGCATAATACATGAGATTATCATTTTAACTTTCTAACACTGAAGAATACATCTAAATTTGGTATATTTTGATATTATTAATGGCTTATTAATTTATCGATAAATTAATACTTCGCTAAATTGGTAAATAGGTTTGGTGGAAAGTTTGCAAACTGGTACGCAAACCTAAAAAGTTATGTGAACTCCGGAACTCGGTTTTGGTATAAAGTTTCCAAACCGATTTGCGAACTGTGACTGAACTGACTCACGAACTACTACGAATTTGTGTTCGTACATCTACTAATCATGTCGATTATATTTTCAAGCGTGTTTAAATTATTTCTTCGAGATAATTAACATTTGATTAATTCTCTATTAACAGTAGACTTTACTGATCACATGTTTGTGACTTGGAGTTAATATCTTAAGTGTTCATGAAAAATCAAGATTAAGGTTTTAAGTTCAAACCGGCTAGATTCGGCTAACCATGTTGAACATAGTCTTTGTAGACGGCTCGGTTATGGTCTCATCTAACCAGAGTGTAGATCTTGTTAATGTAAATCATATTCAAAGTTTCATCTAACGATGAATATTGTTTGCTTGGTTCCAAAGCTATCTTAGCATAAACTAAAAGCAACCTATGCTTTGAATATCTATAAAATGGGAACTACAAGCAACTGGGATTTTTGAATCCTTACACTAATTTTTGGTGTGTCCTAGTTGTATATAGAGTCGTCCTCTCCAGAAACTGTTTTAGGGTTTTGCGATTATAAAGACTTTATTAGGATTCGTGAAGCGAGGTCCAGTTATCTTTCCTTGATAACTCGAGTATCATGATCTTGATTGTTTGTAAAGCTTGCTCCAACGATCAAGATAGATAGTGATCATCAAAATTCTCTTCGTCTGAGACTTTGTTGATTCCACAAGTTTTATACTTGTGAGGTGAATAATAATCGAGGATGCACTTCGGGTTGCATAAGTCTGGATTTTGAGGATAAATAGACGTCTTTCAAATTGCTATCGATTTCCATCACCTTGATCATATGTTTCGATCATAATCAGAAAATTAATTTTATAGTCTGAATCCATGGGAGATAGATTTGCTTTAAAGTCTTCAATTGAGTTGAAGCAACTCTTAGTTGGTGTGACATCATCTAAGGGAATCAATTGTGTGGAGTCCTTCTGGGATTCAAGAGGCGTAAGGAGCGTGACTGTACCTTAATCGGTGGGATACCTTTTATGGATCAACTACATTCTAGCCCAAAGTTAATTGGTAGTTGGCTAGTGTCTGCAGAGGATTAATACAGTTTGGTGCTTAATCTGGACAAGGTCCTGGGGTTTTTCTGGATTTGCGGTTACCTCATTAAAATAACTTCTGGTGTCCGTGTTATTTCTTATTCCGCATTATATTGTTTATCTTTATAATTAAAATATCAGTACAGGTTGTGCGTTGATCAATCATAATAGAGACATCAGACCTGGTTTGTTATATACGGCTTCATTGATTCTTGGACATTGGTCTTTGGTACCGTCCAAGTTATCTCTTTGTGATTAGGTTCACGGATTCGGTTCTGTAAACGTTCAAAGAACAAGAGATAGAAATATAACTCTTAATACTATTCCTGATTGAGTTTACTCTCGGAGTTGTATTGAGTTTGTCCATACAGATTGCCTAAGAAAAAAGTGATGGTCTATTTTCGTACCCCCGCATTTTTAAATGATACCATTAAAAACTGTTAGGTTTGACCGTGGTGGTTACACTAGTGGATAATAGGTTTTTTACTACTTCCTGGGATTTTCAAAACCTACTGTTAGTGCGCTGAAGTATTTATCCATGCTGTCACTCACAGTTGTTTTATTAAAAAAAATTAAACAAATTCTAATAACAGTTGTTTTATAAAGGGATATTTCTGTAAAAAAACAAAGCTTCACTATGGATTTTAGAAACGAATGTGGGACTAAGATATTTCCATAGGCCCAGTTTTCAAGGCAAAGACTTGGTCTTCTTACCTCGAACCCAGCTGTGTCTCTTCATTAACCTTTTTTATGAAAACTAAACCATAACTAAAACCCATCGTTCTCCTTCAAATCGTTTCTCCCAGAACCCATGATTCAATCTTGAGCTTTCAACAATTTCTTCAATCCGTAACCAATTTCTTCGATCTGTAAACATTTTTTTTTCAATCTCAACTTCGATACATTTTTTTTCTCCTTCTTAAGTGGTAACGATAATCTGAAAAACCCCTAAATCGAATATTGAATCTTATTTTCCTTCCATTATTAATGATAATCTCAAAAACTCGTGACTGCAGTTGGTTTTTTGAGTCTTCTTTTAGTGTTTGAAAACTAGGATCTATAGTTTTGAGTTTTGGGTATTTGAATCTTCGAGTGGTGAAGATCGAGCATATCTTGTAGATACTCTTAACGTAGTACTTGATCTGTAGTTTTGAGTTTCATTGTTTTTTTTTTTTTTAATTTGATTTATGAATGCAGGGTTTTGATTTTATTTGGGGTTTTTGTTGTTGCTACTGCAGGGTAAGCTAATGCCATCGCAAGGAGCACAATCCAAATTTATTGATTCCCTTTCAACAAATGTTAATAAACGTGTTTAATCTCTGCAAGAGATTTAGGTTTTTTTTAATTTTTAATTTGGGTTTCTATTTATAAGAATTATAGTTTCACTTTTTGTAAATAAACATTTGTAGCTTGCTTTTCCATACAACTGGACTTGGAAATCATCCTTGTTGCTAGCAGGGCTTCTTAGTGCTACTGATCCTATCGCTGTCGTGGATTTGTTGAAAGAGCTGGGTCCAAGCAAAAAATTGAGTACAATAATGAAAGGAGAATCGTTGATGAATGATGGGTATTCATCTGACCCTTATAGTTTTCAGAAGTTCCCCATTTTTTTCTCAGCCGATTAGTGTAATATGTGCTCTTTCTTTGGCTGCATGCTCATGGAATGCTTTTGTTTATGTGCACATTTGGATGCCATAAGTATTTTTGAATTATCATGTTGGCTGTAAGAAAAAGTCCCTGTTTCCTTTTGCAGTACGGCGATTGTGGTTTATCAGTTGTTCTACCGTATGGTCCAGGGAGAGAGCTTCAGTTTTGGAGCGTATGCATTCTACCACCTTCGTGTTAATTGGGTGTAAATGAAATGTTGGTTATGAGGCTCCTTCTTTTGTCTAGTGTAGATATTGGTCTTACTTTTGGAGTGGTGTATGTGTTGTGGCTGGGGTTCATTTTCAATGACACAATCATAGAGATTTCACTGACTCTTGCAGTGAGCTATCTTGCTTACTTCACTGTAAGATTTTTTTCAGCATCATTTTGCAGTTTAAATCTATTTTCAGCATAAACTCTATTTATGTTCCTTTAAAATTTAAAGCAATTCCAAGAGTTTTGGTCCCCATAACCTATTTTAGGTAAAAAAAAATTTGAGGGGTTTGCAAACCAATATAAGTGTTACATTAATTGCTGTGGTTATGTTGTTATAACATGCATTCTGTTTTTTCATGTTAGGCTCAAGATGGCGCTGGCGTGTCAGGTGTTTTGACAGTGATGACTTTGGGGATGTAAGTTGAATATGCCACAGAAGTCACAATTTTAGATAATCAATTGTATTAATCATACTTTGTACAATTGTTCTTATGGAGTTAAACTCTTGACAGGTTTTATTCTGCAGTTGCTAGGACTTCTTTTAAAGGTGAAAGCCAACATAGCTTGCATCAATTTTGGTACGCTTCTTGTATTTTGTAAACCTATAATGTATTATTTCAACTGTTTAGAGCCTCTTACCGATTTAGTTTTAATGATATTGTTGCATATTGAAGAAAAGCAGTTTTTCCAAGTACATGGGTTAATGTAGAACTAACTTTTGGAACCATATAACATTGAATTTTTTGGACCCTTGCCTTTTTAAAATGTGACCTGTTGTAATCGAACCTAGTACTTTTACCTCGATTCGTCAGGGGACAAAAAAGTCTGCAATCTATATAGGATACGATGTTTCTTAAAATAGAGTGACTCGGGAACAGCCCATACGTGTCTTGACATTAATTTTCCGCTTCCACTTGTTTTTGAATTGTATTTATCTGAGTTTATCAAATCTATCCCCAAAAAGAGTTCGGAGAGGAAATTTATATTCGTCTAAGCAGTGGGACATGGTTTTTGAATTATTTTTGTTACTTGGTTATCGATGTGGTAATTACATATTTGTTTGCTAAGATAGGAAGTTGTGGACATGGTTTTGATAGTAGAAAAATTGTGCTAGTTGGTTTGTTGTCAAAAAAATTGATTGCTAGTATTAGTTAAGTACTGATCCTCTAAATAATGAGGATACACCACCTGCTTAAATTAATCCATGTCTTGGTGAGCACTAGTGAAGAACTGTTAGTAGATTGTCAGACTCTAAGGATAATTATGATAGCTATGAACTTAATCCAGTAAGATAATAGGGACTGTGGGCGCAACTGGTAGCATCTCTATCTAGTCTTAACACAATAAAGGACACTAGGCTGACAATTGGTTTGGGAAGACTTTGTGTATCAGGATATAATTAGAAACTTGTGAAGAACTACTCGCAGTTCGTATCGTTCCCTATATATACCTGGAAAGAAAAGAGATACAAAAGAGGTTTGGTTACCCGTGTTTGTTTTGTTCGCATTTAGTTATAATGTTTTATCATGAAAAAGTGGGGCTTCTTGGTTCTTTTTGTTCTTATTCGTTATCCTTTTCTGCCTTTTTTGATCTCAGGTTGAGGTTGATGACGATCCAGCTGAAGTAACAAGGAAGATGATAGCCAAATCGAGGTAGCCTCTTATGTTCTGTTTTACTGTATCCCAAAACATATTTTAGAAATCGGATGTTGCGATTGTTAACTAACTCACATAGAGATACATCACTTATTTTTGTTGAGTTTAGGAAAAGTGGAGTCTGATGCAAATCCAAAAAAAGGAGCCCAGAATATTAAGGCTATAGATAAGCCTAAAGCAGTGTCAGATTCAAAGAAAAGTGATAAGCTAGAAGCAGATTCAAAATCAAAGAAGATTGAGAATGAGGTAATCCGTTCGCTAATGGTCATAAGTTCATCAACTGTATTTTTTGAATCATAATATGAACCCCCTGCAACTTTTTGTCATTTTCTATTTCTGGAACTTTCCCTTTATTGGCGAGAGTTTCCTAATTCATTCTATCATTTGCTTACTTATCCTTTGGATTGTTACAACGGTGCTATTGAATTTCGTGTAACTTCCACTCAATGACTTTATTTTATGTTTGCTGAAAACCTCAGAAAAAACTTCCAAAAGATGCCGAAGCCACCGATGAGAAGAAAGCATCACCTGATATATCCGCGGAAAGGTATATACTTGTATTAAGCATGATTCCTGTTTTCTACAGTATTTTTTGGTTATCACATACCCACTCTAGAAGGTTGATAACTCGCATGGTTTTCGCTTTCCACTTTATAGTTCTATCTGGTTGGATTCATTGTGTCTAATAGGTTTGAAAACTTATGTTGTAACCAATCTGAATGACTGTTCCCTTTAAATAAATAGACAGGAAATACATTTAGAGGAGTTCCTGGACAATATAGTTCTTTGCAAGACTTTGTACTTATTTATGTTTCTCTATGTAATAGTTTACTTGTTGATCAGGAGATAGATGTAGGTGAAGGAAAACACGTATAATTATAACTTAGAATGGTGTGAATTCATTACCTGTGTAAATGTTTTTGGGTTTTTTTGACCTGACTGTCAGCTGAGCTCGATTAATGTAAATCGAGTTACTGTTGTAAACATATTTCGAATTTGGATTGAATGGTGAATGTTTTGTTATCAAATGAGCATCTATTAAAGTTCAATTTAGTGAATTTCAAATTTTATGCCAGTCAGAAATAAGTTGTGAATCAGATTTTCTAAATTTTAATGAATTTCAAATTTCAGGCCAGTCAGATGAAAAACTAGTCAAACTAGGATTCAGACGAATCAGATTTTTAAAAAGTATTCAGCCCATATAAACAACTTCCCAAAAATGGCGATTAAGTTTTATATTTTCTAATTTAAAACTTTAGAAATCACTGTGAATGTCGGTGTTATCAATTGATTGTCAGAGAAAGTCGTATTTTTAAAGATTTCAACTTCTGTGAGCCACAGTAGTTTTGGAAAAAACCACTCCCAGATTCCAACTGATGAACACAGTCGTTTTTGATGATAATACCTCTTGTCTTGGCAGTGGTTTAACTTCCATTTTCCACTAGTGTTAGTATGAAATTCCTGCAGGAGATTTCTGCAAAGAACATGGCATAATATATGAGATTATCATTTTAACTTCTAACAGTAAAGAATACATTAAATTTGGTATATTTCGATATTATTAATGGCTTATTAATTTATCGATAAATTAATACTTCGCTAAATTGGTAAATTTAGCAGTCCAAGTATATTAATTAACCAAAATTTTATTGTAACTGGTTCCGCGCCAAACACCCAACAATTGAATGTAACCCTATACTACTCCCTTTGAGAAATGTTTGGATTTCAAAAGAAGAAGTGCTTCTACTTATCCAAAATCAAAAGTTGGTTATGGAAGTCAAAAGTAAGCAAACACCTAACTATTTTGCTTGTAGAAGTCATTGTCAAATTTTTTCCTAATCTAACTTCTGAATTTTTTGCTTCTCCAGATTGAAAAATAATTTCTTTAAGTAATATCCAATAAATTCTAATCAATTCCATCCTCAAATATATAAGCAACAATTCCCTTCTCTCAAATCAGTGACTTATGAATCTTTCTAGCAACGTGATCTCAACAGTTCAATCTTGGTGATCGAAATTACATATAACAGGCTTAGACAGAATATGGATGTACTTTTTCTGCTCGAAGCCCATTTAAGAGGATTCATGTCCTGTCGATCCCAATTTACAGCCCTAGATATTATATATCGAATAACACGCGCAGCACAATATCTCTAGGGTTTGTAGGTTTTTCTGTACTGTCAGGTAATTCTTTTAACTTTCCAAAGATCTTTCATTTAGGTTAACCAATTCCAAATTTTTTATTACTGATTTTTGAAAAGAAAATATAGCCATGCTAAAAACAAGAGATTTATCGAGTTCTTCATGTGGTAAATAAAAGTAGATAAAATTAGTATGTTAGGATTCTCTACTAGTATCGTTTCAAATTAGGGTTTTTTGCAAGTCCATTTAAGGGTGTCTGTGCTATGGTTCTACATGGTTGCTTATATATTCATTAGTGACTGATTTGAGAGAAGGGAATTGTTGCATATATGTTAATTAGTGATAATGGACCTGATTAATATATATATTTTTCTTTGTTAAACCTGTTCAAGTTTTATATATTATGATCTTTATTTACAGTCAGGCTGTCAGGGTCTAAATAATTATGATAGTCTTATTTCTACATGATTTCTTAACCATTGTAGCATCTGGTTATTTAGTGAAGCTTTAAGAGTCAGAGAGGAGAAAGGATCGACAAACTCAATCGATAACTACCAATAAATACACGGCTCATTGCATAGACCGGTGCGTATAACATTTCCATCCATATAGAGGTTAGTGTGTTTGTTTCCATGTTTTTGATTGAGTTGAATGGTTGACTTCGAAGGTTATGTTATGTTTTCAGAATGAATTGCAACGCCCCTTACGCGACAAGGTCTAAAAAAACTAATGCAGTTGCCAACCCATATGCGACAAGGTCTAAAAAGCGTGATGCAGTTGGCAACCCATACATGACAAGGTCAAGAAAACGTAAAGCAGTTTCCAACCCTCTACCAAGAGTTGAAACAACTCTCATTGACCTCCCGTATCATATCATCACAGACATACTAATTAGGCTCCCAGCAGAATGTGTTTTCAGGTGCCAATTAGCGTCTAAATTTCTTGAAATCTTAGTCACCACTCCTTTCTTTATGCGCACACACCTTGCTCGTCCAACTGCTCCTATCATGGCTTTGCAATCATTTACACAATCTAGTGATCGAGTGATGAAGTTTTATTTTATTGATGAGCAGTCAAAAAAAGTTGACGAAGCAAACTTGAAACTTGATTTGCACTACATGCAGAAAGATGATCCGATCATGCTTTATAATTCTTATGACGGGTTTCTTCTATTGAAAAACAACAAAAACCACGTATCGACCTCAATTTTTATCATATGGAATCCTATAACTGAAGAACAAGTTACTATTATGATGGAAGGATGTTACGAGTCTTACGACTTCCATGTATGTGGATTTTATTTCAATCCTCACAACAAGGAATATGAGGTTCTTCTTCACTACTGGGTATACAGAGATGGGAACAGTGGTAGGTATGCCTTTGACATACTAAGTTTGGATCTAAATCAAGGAGAAATATTGGCAAATTCCCGTATGTGCCAAAGAGTGAAAGTCCTCCCACGATCATAAACGGGATATTGTATTGGATTGTTGGCAACACTCACTGGGAAGTTCAGGAGATTACTTGTTCAAATTCCGTTATGGCATTTGAAATCAGAACAAAGAAGTTTAGCACGATGCCACATGGCGGAGCTTCTTGTGATTATCCTGACCATCATCCTTATAAAATGCACTTAATAGAGATGGAAGGGAAATTGGGTTTATGTGTTGTTTCTTACTCGAATGCTGATAAACTTGTGCTATGGGTTCTAACTCCTGAAACAAATAGCTGGGCCAAAACACATACTGTGACCCTTGCCAAATGGTCTACGCCGAAATATTTCTCACATTGGCCAAACAGTTTGGAAGTGGAAGTTGTGAATATGAAGGATGGTAAATTGCTATTTCGACATAACCACAGTGTTACTTTGGGATTCGGGTTCGAATACCGGCAAGATAGTTAAAAAGACAGGATTTGAGGATGATAATTTTCGACCAGTGGTTCATACTCATAGTCTAGTCTCCTTGGGTACTGATAAATTAATACAGTTGACGTCTTTACTTTATTTTAGTTTTTCTTTTTTGAAAAATGTATGTTAATCTGAGTACTGGAATTTTGGCATGCAATTATGTTTGTTTGAGAACATCTTGTTCACACCTTTCTTTATCAATAAACACCAATGCCTCTCTGGAAATTTATTTAAAAGTGTTACATGTACAACTACCTTCCAATGTGTAAGTAGTTCTCTAAAAAAACATTGTTTCTGAACCATTCTTGATTTTCTCCCCATTGTATGCAGTAAGTATACTCAGCTAGCTTCCACTTCAAAACATTAAGAACTCATGCAACGAGTTTGTTGCGAACATAATCAGTATATTGAAAAAGAGAGGGGAGAGCCATATGTACAGCACAGTAAAGGGTTTGATTCAATTATCCTACTTCATCTGGATCTTCCTGCAAAAAACTACCGTTTTTTTATCCATTCCATTCCCAAGATTAAATCAAACCCACTTTGGTTTCTTGTACATAAGAATAAATTATTGACATGTTGTGTTAACAAATACATATTTGGACTAAGCAAAAATATTTTATTGATACATATTTTCAAACTTCAGATCATGAGTTCAAGTTTTTTAAATAGAAAGACAAAACCATCCCAAAATTAAAATAAAACAATATTATCTAAGGAAAACCGTACAAGACCTTTAAAGGCATAATTGATAAAGCAAATTTAAAAAGCTCGAGCAAAATCAGAAGCAATATTATGCTGGGAAGTATCAAACTTGAGCTTCCGCCCAGCAGCCTTGTCAGGGAGTCCTGGAATGGCTCCTTTCTTAGTGGTACATAAAGCACCACAAGCATTGGCCATTCTAAGAGCTTCCCTAAGCCTGCTTTCACTGTTCAACACAATTAGATAATCTTCGGCAGCAGCACTAAGGAATGAACCAATAAAAGCATCACCCGCTCCTGTAGTATCCACCGTCTTCACCGAGTATCCTTTGACAGCACCTTTGAAGTTTTTGGTGAAGTATCTGCAACCCTTCTCTCCATCAGTTACCAACAGCAACTTCAAACCATCGAACCAAAGTGACAAAACATTCTTCTCATCTGATGCATCCCCTTGGGTTAAGAATTCCACCTCCTCGTCGCTAACCTTGATAACGTCTGCACTAGTCCAGATACTCATGATACCTTCGCGACAAGCTTCAGCAGAAGGCCAGAGAGGCAACCTTACATTAGGATCATAAGAAAGTAGCGCACCAGCTTCCCTAGCAGCTTTCATGGCAGCCATGTGTGCTGAACGACAAGGTTCTGTGATCAAGCTAATAGAACCGTAATGAAAGATTTTAGCTTGTTTGATCAAATCCATGTTAAGTTCTGATTCTTTCAGCATCATGTCTGCACTAGGGTTTCTATAAAACATAAACTCTCTTTCTCCATTTTTTTTCAGCGTAACGAAAGCAAGAGCAGTTCTTGCATCTTTGTCAAAGCATACACCTTCGGTGTTCACTCCATTCGTTTTCAAAACATCAACCAACATGTGTCCAAACTCATCGTCTCCTAACTTACCGATGAAAGCAGAAGAACCACCAAGTTTTGTAACAGCACAAGCGACGTTGGCAGGAGCACCACCTGGAGCCTTGAGAAAACCAGATGATTCTGCTAGTGAGACACCGGAAACATCTGGAACGAAATCGATTAACATCTCACCAAAACACACAACGTCCGGCGATGATGACTTCCACATGTTTTCTGTTCTATATGATTAAGAGAATTTTCTTCTTAGAGAAAAAACTAGGAAATTGATTAAGAAAATATGATGATCTGAAATAATAGAACAGAGAGAGAAGACTATAAAAGTGATTAAAGCTAGAATGATATGAATCTGAGGAAGGGTTATAAGGAGTATTTATAGTGAAAACTTATACGAGTCAGATAAGAATTGGGATTAGCATCCGGTTATGACTATACCTAATTAATCTTCCACTTTTCTAATAGGACTCTATTACTTGTTAATAAAGTCAGGAAGAATATCCTTATTATGTTAGGATTATGCTACAGATGGGTAACTAATGAAGATTCTAAGAAGAGTCATGTAGTATACGGTCTAGGGCCATCGTGTTAAGGTGCAGGCCATGCCCTAATCCCAGTTGGCTCTGCCGAAATAAAAAACTAGGTTTAAGAAACTGTGCAAGGTTCATCAGCGCATTGATAATGTTGGTTAGGTGATTGAGGTTCGTACATGCATATATAGATTTAGCACGCACTTTTATTTTCTCTTACTCAAATTTCCTAAGCATGAATATGCTTAATGGGTACAAGCTCAAGTGGAACCTTTTTATGAATACTAATCCCCAATGATTAAGATGAAATGGAATCAATCAACACATTAATTTCCTCAGCCTTGACTGCCTTAAAAGACGCACCCTTTTTGTGCTAAAGAGTTGAAGTACGCATACTTTTCGAATCTCTCTCCAATACTCTCCATAAGGTCCAGAAGCAATATCCAAGTGATTGTACAAAACTAGTGAAGGCCTACTACAAAACTCAAGATCAAATGTTTTCAAGACTTGTTCGGCTGCTTCAGCGGAGGAGATTACGAGTTCTAATTTAAATGCCACAGAAAATTGTTGAAATGTTTGAGACAGCTAATCTGACTCGTGCAGCGGACACCAACTAGATTCTGGGTCGGAGAAGTTCTATCTGTCCATGATCAGCATTTTGACGCATACCTAATGGTGGTAAAAAAAACGTCTAACCACCCTTTTTTAGTTAATGGCGTAGCTACCCTTATATGATTAGTGCTAATGATTATGATTATATTTAATGCTAATAATTAATTATGAATATTAAGGATTGCTTGAAACTAAATTAAGGATTGCTTGAAACTAAATTATTAGTGGTAAATTTAGTAGAGAAATCAAATTTATGTGAGAGAGTCGTGATTTTTTAGAGGAAGAAGAAGCGGTGAAAAAAATAATTGGGTTTTGAAATTTTATAGTGACTAAAAGTGACCAAAATGTGTGATTCAGATCAGATTGACATATATACTTGTAGATAATGTTTAATCTCTCCATTTTTTTAGGTTGAATTCGTTAAAAAAGTGAATTTTTACAAACTTTGTTGGATTTTCAGTGTGGGTTCGGCTATAAAATTACAAGCCAAATCTTATTGGGAAGAGCCGTTTGTATGATATTTCTGAAAAAAGACCATCATTTCAAAACATATATAATATCATGGTAGGACACACCAAAGGAAAACCTATGTGTAATGAAAAAAAAAATTAGATGTTCGGCTTATTTGAACTACAATCGTTGTTAGCCAAACTTGTACTTCATAGTTTGATATTTTATAAGTTGCAACTTACAGAGTCATGTTCGGCTTACTATGATACAGCCGAACCCGGAAGTGTAGAAATACAAGTTAAAGGTTCAGCTATGCAACTGCATTTCCAATATGAGGCGAACCTTGCCTTGGTGGATCATTTTTATAGGTTCATCTACTAATATAACTTTTCGAATTAGCCGAACATGGATTTTATCCGAAATAAATAAGATTGGGCTGAAAATAATACATCAGATAATCAGCTGAACCTAAAGGCCTTCTTCATTATAAACTGTGTTCGGCATAAACAAGTGATATTCCAATATCAGCCGAACTGTTTTTCTAAAGCATAAAAAAAAAACCAAGAACAAAGTTCCGGTTATATGTGTAGTTTTAACTAATGACCAAAGATTTATGAATCAACAATTAATCACCGATGAAAAATAAAATCAAAACAGTTCGACAATGATTAAATTAGGTTAGGAACGAAATGATTTTTTATTTTGAAAATCATTTTGGATTTTGATTAGTTTACGTTTATGTTTTAAATTTAAGTGAAGGGTACTTAAATAATTTAAAATAATTAAGGGTAACTTAGCAATTTACCCACTGCTAGGGAACCTCTTATAAACCCACCCTATAGATAGTAAAATGGTTTTGTATGCCTTAAAACATATTTCATTTTATGTCTACACCAAAAGGTCCAATTTGCTTGGCCGGTGCGCGCACTGGCACTTAAAAGTGCAGCTGTGGCAAGGACTTCGTAGTTCTATATTGATAGAGCTGAATCAGATCGGGATCATTACATGATTTATCTGTTAGAAAATCAACACAAATTTTAACCGTTATAACATCAGTATTATATCTAACCCCTTGTATCATAACATCAGTATTATATCTAACCCCTTGTATCATATTATCTAACTCTCCCATTTCACCAAATCCGCACAAGTAGTAAGAAGAGGGTGGATTAAAAGTAATTTGTATGCGCAGATCTGCTCCAACGTAGCCGGTCTGGGCAAATTTTCTTCAAGGGTTTAGAATTGCAGAGGAGGGAGGAAAGAGAAAGCGGCGCTAAGGTTTGATAAGTAAAAAATTTAGATCATGATACATACCACACCACACCATGATCATGTGATCGACTGCATAGACGATACATATTACTAGCCTCAGTTATAATAAATGAATAGTTACACTGTCCCGAAATTCACAGTTGTAATATTAAGAATGAACTTACTCGATACATATAATCACATTTGAGATAAAAATAATAAAATAAATCTCCATACACATTGGAGTCAACAAGTCGTTTGTTTTTGTAATTTGTGTGACTTGGAGCCCCAAGTCAGCTGCTGGCTGTTACGGCTGTCTACAACGATTGGAAAGGTTATGTTCTATCCAAGATGAGGTTCTGCGCAGCAGCATGGTCCGGGAGTGCCGGTATGGCTCCTTTCGCAGTTGTACAGATAGCCCCACAAGCATTAGCCAGTTGTAGAGCATTCTTCAGTTTCAACTCGTTCTCCAGAACTGAAGAACCTCTGGCAGCAGAGTAAAGGAATGAACCAATGATGGCATCACCAGCTCCAGTAGTATCCACCGTGTTCACCGAGAACCCTTCCACAGTTAAATTGAAGTTCTTGGTGAAGTATTTGCACCCCACTAGTCCAAAATGGGCTATAAATGACGAATGAAGTCTGTTATAAAACATGATTTATCATGGTTTTCATCTGTCATTCGAACCGTTGTTTATTTGGTGTGACTCTTTATAAATGACAAACATAGGATGTTATTTAGTATGACGAATAAAATTTGTGATTTTAAGTCACGTACAGAATATGTTATTAAGTATCACGATAATTTTATGTAAAATAAAATAACGGTTTATGTATGCCATAAAAAAATCAGGGTTATTATATGTAAAATACAATGACCGTACACTATGGGAAAAATATACATCTACAACTGGGGTTTTACAACGCTTTTCTAAACATTGTAGAAAGTCCTATGTTTTACAACTGGTTTCAAAGAAAGAGTTGTCGTATATCATCACTACCAACACTTAGGACCAAGGGGTTGCGCTAAGAAAACAAACGACAACTCTTTAAGAAAAAGTGTTGTGACGACATTTAGCTATAACAACTTTGTTTTATAAGTGTAGTGACTTAGCCTATCACAACTCTCACAAGTGTTGTTGAAGAACACAAAAATATGATAATGAAAAATATGTTAGAGGGGAGATTCGAACATGAACCTACTGCACGGAAGTCTAGCTCGTCAACCATCCTTTCAGTTCACCAGTTTTGGTTTTTTTTCATTTTTTTTAAATAGAAACCTATAACAACACTTATAAGTGTTGTTGAAGTAAAAATATATAATGTTGGAAAAAATGAGGTAGGGGGATTCGATCCTGAGCCTCAAGCATGGAAACCTACACCACTAACCATCCTACACTATCACGGGTTCTGTCAAGTTTGTGGTTCTTTATACACTAACTTTATGACAACCCTTCATAAGTGTTGTAAAACAAAATGTAATGCTCAGAAAATAATGCTCAGGTGACTGAGCCGCAAACATCACGAAGCCTTCTCTGAAAATTACTTATTTCCGATAAGGGTAGTCTGGTCATTTTTACAGTCTCCATAATGTTTATTGCACTTTTTTCCATCAAGGGTAATATGGTCATTTTCATATTTTATAATATTTACTTTACCTATTTCCGATAAGGGTAGTCTTGTCATTTTCACAGTCTCCATAATATTTATTGCACTTATTTTCATTAAGGGTAATATGATCATTTTCATATTTTATAATATTTACTTTACCTATTTCCAATAAGGGTAGTCTAGTCATTTTCACAGTCTCCATCATATTTATTGCACTTATTTCCATGAAGGGTAACATGGTCATTTTCAAAGTGTAATATTGACATTACTTATTTCAGTCTCGATAATATTTATTGGGTATAATCATTTTCATATTTTCATTTTCCAATAAGGGTAGTCTTCATAATATTTATTGCACTTTTTTCCATCAAGGGTAATATGGTCATTTTCATATTGACATTACTTAAATATTTACTTTACCTATTTCCGATAAGGGTAATATGGTAGTCTTCTCAATTTTCTATTTCCGATTGGTCTCCATAATATTTATTGCACTTATTTTCATTAAGGGTAATATGATCATTTTCATATTTTATAATATTTACTTTACCTATTTCCAATAAGGGTAGTCTAGTCATTTTCACAGTCTCCATAATATTTATTGCACTTATTTTTATCAAGGGTAATATGGTCATTTTCAAAGTGTAATATTTACATTACTTATTTCCGATAAGGGTAGTATGGTCATTATTAAAGTTTCGATAATATTTATTGCACTTATTTTCACTAAGGGTAATATGGTCATTTTCATAGTCTTTAATATTTTCTTTACTTATTTCTGATAAGGGTAGTAAGTTATTTTCACAGTCTCTATAATATTTATTGCACTTATTTCCATTAAGGGTAATATCGTCATTTTCACATTTTGTAATATTTACTTTACCTATTTCCGATAAGGGTAATCACGGTCATTTTCGATCTCCATAATATTTATTGCACTTATTTCCATTAAGGGTAATATGGTCATTTTCACATTACGTAATATTTACTTTACATATTTCCAATAAGGGTAGTCTGGTCATTTTCAGTCTCCATAATATTTATTGCACCAAATCGATAAATTTCATTTTAGGTTCACCCGACTGAGAAACTTAGGTCCAACTCTAGTAATCTTTGAACCGGTGATGTTCAAATCTGATAAATTTCATATTCAGTTCATCCGAATGAGAAACTCAGGTCGAACTTTAGTAATCTTTGAACCCGTGATGTTCAAATCTGATAAATTTCATTTTCAGTTCATCCGAATGAGAAACTCAGGTCCAACTCTAGTAATATTTCAACCTGTGATGTTCAAATCTAATAAATTTCATCTTCAGTTCATCCGAATTTGAAACCCGGGTCCAACTCTAGCAATCTTTGAACTCGTGATGTTCAAATCTGATAAATTTCATATTCAGTTCATCCGAATGAGAAACTCAGGTCCAACTCTAGTAATATTTGAACCTGTGATGTTCAAATCTGATAAATTTCATCTCCATCCGAATGAGAAACCAGGTCGAACTCTTGTAATCTTCTAACCTGTGATGTTCAAATCTGATAAATTTCATTTCGTTCATCCGAATGAGAAACTCAAGTCCAACTCTAGTAATCTTTGAACTGTGATGTTCAAATCTGATAAATTTCATCTCCAATTCATCCGAATGAGAAACCGGGTCGAACTCTTGTAATCTTCTAACCTGTGATGTTCAAATCTGATAAATTTCATTTTCAGTTCATCCGAATGAGAAACTCAGGTCCAACTCTAGGAATCTTTGAACCCGAATTATTCAAATCCAATAAATTTCATCTTCAATTCATCTGAATGAGAAACTCAGGCCCAACTCTAGTAATCTTTGAACCCGAGAATAGGGTTTGTTTAAGGTATGCATACAGTATGCAGAAATAGGGTTTGTTTAAGGTTTCGTAGAATATTCTGAAGGAATCTTACCTGTAAATGGATGGATTCGTCGTTCTTACCAAGTTTCTGACTTAGAGTAGTCAACTCGTGGCTCAGATTCGACGTTCGGACGAAGTTTCCGACTTATAGTAGTCCACTTACCGCCAGGTTTCGATCTCGGAGTCAGGTTCATGTGTCGGAGCCGCTGTTCACATACCTAGTTTGCGAACACATCGAGTGGTTAAGTTCTAGAATCGGTATTGTATGATTCTCATACTCATGAACTAAAACATTTGTGATCTAATTAAGGAATATTCCGACTTATAGTAGTCCACTTACCGCCACGTTTCGATTTCAGAGTCACTTATTTCTCGAAGTCGACGGAATTGGGGTTTTTCAAGGTTTCAGAGGAATATTCTAAAGGAATCTTACTTATGAATGGTTGGATTCATCGTTATTTCGAAGTTTCCGACTTATAGAATTCCAGTCAGAGCCAGGTTTCGATCTCGGAGCCAGGTTAAGTCTCGAAGTTGCCAAAATAGGATGTGTTCAAGGTTCCGTGGGATATTCCGATTGAATCTTACATATGAATCGATGGATTCATCGTTCTTTTGAAGTTTCCGGCTTAAAGTGGTTAACTCAGTGCCAGGTTTCGATCTCAGATCCAGGTTAAGTATTGATGTTTCTAAAAAACAATATGTTTAAGGTTTAGAAGAATATCCCAATATAAGTGACCCATCAGCTCCATCTTTACGAGTTTCAATGATATATGCTGTTAAATTTGGAGTTAAAAACCACTTCAGACACTGAGAGTTCATGGTTCGTATGCCGTTGAACCACAATTTAAGCTAGAAGTGACATATGGGATCCATATTTACGAAGTTCGAATGGACATTGAGATTCATATTTATCGATTTCGATGATGTATCATGCTAAGTTTGAAGTCAGAACTCTCTCGGAGCTTCATACTTCATAGTTTGTATGTAATTATACCGTATTTGAAGTTCGAATTGACACTGGGATTCATATTTATCAGTTTCGATGATGTATCATGCTAAGTTTGAACTCTGAAACCCTCTTGGAGCTTCGAACTTACTTCGTGACCTATGTGAATAGTCGAAATTCAAACCCGAAGCACAAAGAGAAAGCACAAAGAAACACACCAATTATCGAATTCACTTCTTATTTTTCATCTTCATTCTTATACATTTTTTGGATTTTTTTATACCAAAATGTCGATAACAATGTCCTAAATTTATTAATATTTTTTATGGATTTTTTTTTCATGTCGAAGGTTGATAATAAACAGAATACATGAGTTCGTATTAGCACAAAGAGAAACATAAATGCTTCAATCCGTATGAGCATCACAAATACAATCTCAGCCGTCAGATTCTTTTCTCAATCCGTATGAGTGGATCAAACAAAATCTGGTCCGTCCATCATTTTCATTCGGATTCACTTTTTTTTTTCTTTCCTAAGCAGCGTTTGTTATCTGTTTCTCTCCTCTCCTCCACAAAAACCGCTGCTGCAATATTTTTGCTGAGAGAAAAAAAGAAGAAGATCGAGATAGAAAATAAGAGATCGAGGGAGAAAAAGATAGAGAGAGTTTGATTCGAACCACTGATGGTGGTTGATTAGGGTTTTGGTTTAAATATGGATCTATGTTGCAACCAAGAAGAAAAAGGGGATTTTGATGTTTTAGATGGCAGAATACAACTGAATCGAAGATACGGTGTTTACGAATTAGAAGAATAAGCAATTAATTGAAGACGGTAATGAACCTACTTCTGTTGAATAGAAGATGGGTATTTGTTAATCGAGGTTGGAGGATGAATTGACGCTGATGAATAGAGGGCCAGGGAAGAAGAATAAGAAGAAATTAATTTCTGTTGAGGTCGAGATAATGGGTTGGTGTTCTTGAGGATAAAAGGGTCTGATTCGAAATGTGTTTTTGGGTTGAATCTGGAAGAGGCAGCAGCGAGAGTTTGATGATTGGGTTGAATCTAAATCATCATTCTTCATTCTCACTTCATTCCTTCTTTTTTTCTTGTTTCTATCTATGCGAGATTATCTATCGCTCCTTATTCTAGAACACCAGTTTCGATTGGTTGTCAAGAAGGTAATGAAGGGTCTTGGTCTATTGGTGTTTATTATGGTGATTCTCCATTCAATCTCAAACCAATTGAATCTGTAAGTTTGTCATTTAAAATTTTGAATGCAAAACCATTTGTTTGTTGATTTCTTGATCTGGGTTTTGATTTTATTTTTGATTGTGATTTGTGTTTTGATTTTGTTGAAACAGAGGAATGAATGGAAGGATGAGAGTTCTGCTTGTCCTGTTGGAAATCATGTGATTACTTGTGCTTCTGTTTCAAATGCTGGGTTCCCTAGTAATTTTTTTGCTGATCCTTTTCTGTTTCTCAAGGTATGTTAATCTCAAATTTTGAATTGAGGATTTCATGTTTAGAAGCAGTTTAATGTCATCTCATAAGAATTGGGTGATATTAATGAATTGATTAGGAATGCATCTAAGTATTATTTCTTTGGTAATACTGTCAATTGACATCAATGCTGTTACAACTCCTTTTGGGATAATAATTCCAGTTGTGACCTGTGAATTTTTATGGCTGCAGATGTTAGATCATTATCTTTCCAGCATTTGTTTCATCTTAATATTCATTTATCGCCTATTTCAATGCAGGACCAATTTCCACCATTTCCATCTAGAACTGCTGTGTCTATAATAGAAGAACTGGGAGGCCCAGTGAATGATATTTTTGACTGCTTTGATTTTGAGCCAATAGATGCTGCTAGTCTTGGTTTGTTGATTAACTTTTGAATGTAGCAGTTCAGTTATCGAACTACAGAGGAACCTCTTAAACATACAATTATGTTTTCTGACTATTTCAGTTTGTCCCCGTATGATTCTTGGTCTATTTATTTATTTCAGTTTGTCCCCATATGTCAATGTGTTATTTATTTTGACGAACTAGAAGAAGGAAAATATCCAATAGTAGTAATTGTTTGTTTGTTGGATTCCAAAGTACTTAGAACGGCATCAATATGTAATTATGTATATTAATAGTTTATATCGCAAAGATTCTTATTTTGGTGTTCTATCACTCAGGAGCAGAATGGGAATCCAACTGAGTTGTGTTCTTGATAAATGTGTAGCACCACTAGAAACTAATTATGTAGACCCTGTCTTGTGTTGCTGTCAGTAACCTCATTATGATCCAAAACACTGTTTCAGTCTTCACTTAAACAAGTACAAGTCTGCCATAGGGGTTCAAAGAAATTGTTATTTGTTACAACCTATCTTATTATAGAACAATGTTATCTTGTACATTTTCTTATGTAAGGCACTGTTCTAAGAAGCTCTAGAGAGGTTGATATTAAGGTTAAGCTGTGAAAGAAGATAGTAATGTAGCAACAGGATATGCTCAAGAGTTACGGCAACAACCACTATGGGAAAAATGATTTGAAGAAAGTCGTTTATGTTTGATTTTAGTACCTTAAACTATAGATTTTACGTTTTTGTGCTGATCATATATCAAGATCCAGTGGTGGGATCATCATAATATTTTGGTATCTTACACTTCATTGCCTGATAAATGTAAAATAGAAATTTCAAGAAGATCTGATTTCCTTTGGTACTATTAAATGTGATTGCATTTAGCGGTCTGAAATCTTAGACAGTTCTGCTAATTACTATGTTTCTCATTATCTGCTCTTCAAATGTAGCTGAAATTAGGATATGCTGTTTATTACTATATAAGATACTTACTTTATAAAATTCATGAAAATCCGATCATATTAGGTACCTCAAAGTGTGAACAAACTGGGACTGACTTCTGCAGGTTTAGCAGTACGAGCAGTTAACATCGGGTGTGAATTTATCCAAATTGAACCGTTAGAATGTAGCCATTTTTTAGTATGTTGTAGTGCATTAAGTACCGAGACTATTGCAGAAGTTTCAAGTCGATCGGATAATATTTTCTACTGAAAGTTTCACTTTTTGTTTTTACTTCTTTTTTATTTATTTTTCTTTGTCATTGATTTAGCATAATGGTGTTTGATTTGCAATTTCAGGTACCTGGAGTTAGAGTTTTGTATCTTGGGGCTGCTTCTGGCACTACTGACCTGGTGTTGGTTGGAATGGTTGATGTTACTTTATTGTCATTGATAATTACACCCATTTACATGTTGACATGAATGTGATAAAATTACAGTATTTTCATATCTTCATATGTATGGTACTGTGTACATAAATCAATCTTGGTACTAATGCCTACCTACTTTGATAGGTATACTTGGTACCAAATTTGTGTTGGAAGATGACTACATGAATTATGCTTTTCCAAGCTATTTATCTCATGATGCCTTAGTTTCATGTTTGTCAGCTAGGCTAGCCATATGATTGTGATTTGGGATGCAACCTTCAATTTAAGGTTATTAATGTCATTGATTTTTGATGTTTAGGTGTTTACGAAGCTCTTGAACTATGTGATGGAGGTTCAGAATACCTAGGAAAGGGAGTTTCCAAGGTTTGTTGGTTAATTTTGAAAATCGCTTTAAAATTTCTTCTGTAGTTTCTTGTGTAAATTACAAGCACAACTGTACTGATTATGGTGTTTTGTTCTTTTCTTGTGTAGGTTGTTGGCAATGTTAAGTCCATCATTGGGCCTGCATTGGTCGGCAAGGTATATATCGTCCTTAGACTTAAATTGTAGTCAATTAGATTTTATAATTTGATGTTTAAATTCCTGTACTATTTCTTCGATAGAAAGCCTTGTTAAATCTCAGTCGAAATTTCCAGTACAATTTCTCCTATATAGAGTGTAAATGTGTATCTGAACTCATCTTTTGTCTATGCAAGGACCCAACACAACGACATTGGAATGGATGTTGCTGCCTCCGAGTTTTAAGGATCAGAAAAAACCTATGACTTGAACTTCAAAGAAGAGAACAACGTGAGAAATCGAAGGATCTGTACAAATCATTTGCCGCTGAGTACCCAAGACACATTAGAACCTATTAGCTATGACTTGTAGACTTGGATATTTTTTTTAAAGTTAAGTGCTAACTGATGAATTTAGTTATGAATTGTACAATGAATACTGATTGTTTCATGAATGGTCATTTGGATTTATGGATGCAAGTTTTATTTCATTATAATTTAAATAAATGGTAATTTGAATGAATGTAAATGTGTTACACTGGAAGTTTAATGTGAATGTGAAATACTTTCGGCAATTCGGTTTCAGCTATAAAAATTTTTTCGAAAAAGTTTTATGCACACAACTTCTAATAAGAGTTGTGTTCCATATTTCAACTACACAAATTAGGTATTGTCCAAGATAGTTTTACAACTCTAACAAGTGTAGTGCAAATATTATTCATAATACTAATAATAGTTGTTACACATTTCCACGATACACATACTAGGTTGTCCAAGATAGTTCCGCAATTTTAACAAGTGTTGTGTTACATATTTGTACGATACACATCCTTCGTTGTCCAAGATAGTCCTACAATTTTAACAAGTGTTGTGTTAAATATTTGTACGATACACATCCTTTGTTGTGTAAAATGGTCATACAACACAAGCAAGAGTGGTGTTAGGATTTAAAAAAAAATCGAAAGAGAATCACAACTTCGGAAAACGATTGTCGAACCATGAATCACATCACTCGTTACAACACTTGCCAACCATTGTAGAAAAGCTTGGACTTTCTACAATACCCCCTTCCATAACGCATGAAATGGAGTTGTCGTAGGGGTACTACAACTCTTAGATTGTGTTGTAAATGTTGTTTTTTCCCGTAGTGGTAGATATGTGCTATTAAAAAAACACGATTATTATATGTTATTGTATTAGACACATCAACGGTTAAAATATGTTATAATGGAGGTATTTTCATTAAAAAACAAATACTAATTTAAACGAAAATGTTCCAGCATTTTCTGGTCATATTCAAATTTGGTGTATACCGTGTAACTGATATTGGAATCTGGTCGTGAAACAAAATTATGATTTCAAACTACTCTAAAATTAATTTTATTAATTATTTTTTTTAAGAAAATAAAATATTCTAATACAAATCAGAAGATAAATACAAATCGGAAGATAAAATATTAACTTTATTAATTATTTTTATTTACATATTGAAAATTAAAACGGTAATCAATCTACTGTCACCTTGGCCACCCTCCTACATGAGTTACATAGGCTTTTGGTCACTTAATCGTGTCACTTATTGAAACATTCCCAAGCACTGCATCATCTCTATCGCACAATATCGCTATTGGATTAGTGATTTCAGCAATCATGCAATCAGAATTGTCTTCAATTAGCATCTTGGTATCAACATATGCAAGTGCAACCAGTTTTTTCCTGAAATTCCTCAAAAGAAAAGACCAAACGAAGAAGGTGATGTTAATAGGAAAATGAGCAAGGAGTTCAACTATATAGGAGGGAACAAACAAAACCATACCTCAAACATGTCCTTCAATTTGTTCCCAACCACTCTCAAATCTAGGGACTATCATGATGCATCGCAGATATTTCAGGAGTCCTAAATAATTCACATTTCACTAAGAGTTTGTTTACCAAGAATTCAAGCAAAAGCTAAGAAGTGGTAGGAAAACGCAGAACTGTGCAAATAAGTACTTTTATTAAAGGTGAAATGGATGATATACCTCAAAATGAACCGAGTCTTAAGTTTTGGTATAACAAGATCACCAAATAATTCAGCCTCTTCAGCCATTTTGCAGAGGACTCTACGTACAATATCTCCCAGATATATCCCAAAAGTTATCTTCTCAAAAATCTGTTGCAATAATGAAGGATACGGCATTTAAAAGACTGAAAAGTAAACAGTTAATTGTAAATAAAGAAAAAATGAGGTCACACCACTCAATTTTGATTACCTAGAGAATTAGAAAACAAAATTTAGAATATTTCTTTTAACTGCCAGATGCTTTGCTTTATTTAGGTGTTTTAACTGATCAAATTGATCACTTAAAGCAGAAGAAGCATATTTGAAGTAGGATAAAATTTTCTAAGGAGTGATAATGCTGAAGGACATCTCTCCTAGTTTAGGTAGGAGACCATGCCATATAGGAATGTCTTGTGCACCCTCTACATATGTTGCATTCGTTCCAGTTCCCAAAATAACTGAACCTGCAACTGTAACATCATTATTGAAGTATTTGCCTCCAGCAAATGTACCAATTGTATTATTCACCTGCATCAACAATGTCAGTTATAAACTGAATCTGAAGAACCAGTATGCAAAGACAACAACAGCATAAGAAAACTCTAAACTAAGAAGAGATATTGACTTACCAAAGCTGTTCCACCACCACATCTTTATCAACCTAGTACAAGGGATAGAAACATAAAATGGTTAAAGAAATTCAAGTACGAAAAGAACCAAAACAAACTCCTTAGTATGAACCATGCATGAACATTGTTCTTACTTCAACTATAGACATATATTCATGACTATAGTCAGTGGCAAAACCAGAATTTCAAAATGAGGGGGGCTAAAAAAAAAAATTACACCACCCAAGTCGACGCGACAGGGAAACACCACTTCATAACCTTGAAAGCACCACTGATGAAATGAGGGGGCACAAAAATGTAGTCAGTAGACTACGCCTCCGACGGGCAATGAACAAAACTTACATTAACTGTTAGGAACATTAATTTTTCCTCGAGCTTGTAGCATTGGAAGGAAAAGAACTCTTAAACGCTGACATAACAAGAATTCAAGTTGTGGGGAAACATCTCTGCACATATGAAAATTACCCATGCACTGAGAAGAGATGACTCTTCCTACAGATGTCAATAGCATGACTAGCATTAGTCCACACTACTTATCTCTTTTTGCTTGATTAAAAGCCTACAACAAACGACCTTGCATATTATATGGGCATATTTATGTACCACAACTGCCATTGTATGTTTGGTTGCACATGTTGACAAGCTAGTGTAGATTTACGGTATAGTTAGATCTTCACTGTTAAATAGATATGATCATTGTACATTGAACTTGAAAACAGTTACGACCATGAAGTTCTTTCCTATTCTGCAAAACCTATTTATTGCTCTTGTGGATGATAATCGGAAGTATTAGAAGAAAAATCCTTACCTAGTACTGAAAAATCATTAATCTTGTGGACACTAATTGCATTCTATTTCACCTAAATAGCTAACCCACCCTCTTTTTTCTGTGGCCACAGAAAAAACTCTCTCTTTCTATAGTTATAAATCTTGCGAGCACTAATTTAGAAATGAAATCAAAAGAAAAACTGTATTCAATCATAACTAAAATCAAACCTCTTTAGTTGGCAATTAAAATTTGGTGGTCTCCATCTCCTCCTCTTTCATTTGAAGATTGGTCACGATTTCGTTCTTAGCATCTTCTCGCTATTTCTTCTCTGACATATAAAGATACCAAATTCAAAAATCTAAGAAATCAAATTACAAATATCAAACTAAAAGATTATAAAAATAAGTTGTTCAGAGAAAAATCAACACATAAACCAATTCATTATAGACCCAATTCATTATAGACCCTTAAAGGAAGGTGAGACCGTGAGAGAGGTTTCTGTTTAAAGGGAAATCTTAAGCTATTTGTAAGATTCATGAGTTAAATATATACCCTTCAAACTCCATTAACTAGCTCTTCTTCTTCTTGTTCGGAAAAAATTGAGAGAGTTAAAGAAAAGAGAAGGTGCCTGCATCTTTGGGTTTTTCCGAAGAGGCAGAGTTAGAAAGAAGAAGATGCCGAGAAAGAGAACGATAAAAGTGAGTGGAAACTTTTAGGTTTTTTCCTAGAATATTTGGACGGCATCTAAGAATCCTCATACGGAAAGATTTTTGAACGGCAAAGATTTGGTTTTGGATTCTCTTACGGATTGAGACAAGTGTGTGGGAAGCATGTGTGGTTCTTTTGTGCCCCGAAAAACTCGTGTATTCCGGTTTTATTATTGCTTCAATAAAAAAAAAATTATAAACCGAAGATGAATCTAGAAAATGTTATACTTACAAAACTTCGAAACAAAATAAATGTATAAACTCAATCCAAATAATAGGAATGATTATCGATCTTCGATACGATGATGAATCTGAATAACTGAAGTGGATTTGTGTTGAGTTTTCGAAGATGGGCTTCCAAATTGAGGATTATCCACGAAGAGGAAAAGAGATACTTTCACGATTTCATTTTTGCCTAAAAGATGGGCTTTCAAATGGGTCTATGGACTTATGGAAAGTAAGCCGGTGTCTATGCTAAACCAATGGTTAGCTATTTTTGTGGTGCGTAATAGAATATTATTGGTGGGCGTATTAAAACTCATGATATCCTACGGATTTATTCCGTGATATAATGGTTAATAAAAAATCACGCATCTACAAATTTATCGCATTTGAATATAACAGTTTTTTTGTGTTAAATTATGGGTCCCACTATTTTCATATTATATGACATTATTTGTTTGTGATATCCCAATCACACAATTAATCTGTCATTTAAAAATGTGATTTATAGCCCCTTCTGGACTAGTGCCCCTTTTCTCCATCAGTTACCAACAACAACTTCAAACCATCGAACCAAAGCGACAAAACATTCTTCTCATCTGACGCATCCCCTTGGGTTAAGAATTCAACCTCCTCGTCGCTAACATTGATAATATCTTCACTAGTCCAGATACTCTTGATACCTTCGCGACAAGCTTCAGAAGAAGGCCAAAGAGGCAATCTTACATTTGGATCATAAGAAAGTAAAGCACCAGCTTCTCTAGCAGCTTTCATGGCTGCCATATGTGCTAAACGACAAGGTTCAGTGATCAAGCTAATAGAACCATAGTGAAATATCTTAGCTTGTTGGATCAAACCCTTGTTAAGGTCCGATACTTTCAACATCATGTCTGCACTAGGGTTTCTGTAAAACATAAACTCCCTTTCACCATCTTTTTTCAGCGTAACGAAAGAGAGCTGTTCTTGCATCTTTGTCAAAGCATACACCTTCGGTATTCACTTCATTCTTCTTCAATACATCAACCAACATATGTCCAAATTCATCATCTCCAAACTTTCCAATGAAAGCAGAAGAACCACCAAGTTTAGTAACGGCACAAGCGACGTTGGCAGGAGCACCACCAGGATCCTTGACAAAACCAGTTGATTCAGCTAGTGAGACACCAGCAACATCTGGTACGAAATCGATTAACATCTCTCCGAAACACACAACGTCTAACGATGACTTCGACATCTTTCTAGTTAAGTTCTTAAGAAAATTTGACTACCTGAGATAATAAAACAGCTAGAGAGAAAAGTCTAGGAAAAAAAGAGCAGTGACTAAAGAATGGTATGATCTGAGGATAGTTTACGGTGAGTATTTATACTGATAACACTTATTCGAGTTATAAAAGAATTAGTATTAATTTGTTAGAATTTATGTGGCCCCAATGACCAGAGAAAACATCAAAGAAATGGGCTTGAATCCAGAGTGAGTCCATCGCCAATTTTGCATAGTCTCTAGAGAATTATGGTATGTCGGCAAGAGAACTCTGGCAAAGGCGGTTGTGTGTTTAGCCTTATCTCTTAAATTCCTTTGATGGCAAGGAAACTTAGATATAAATAGCAATCTTGAGATCATAATGGTTAGTCTTCTGCCAAATTATAGAGGTTACTATAAACATCATCGCTAAAGTTAGTAACCATAAAGAATTGGCAAGAGGAATATCATAGACTCTCTATCGGCATGTAACCCCAAGCATCAGCAGTAATTCTAGAAGGAAATTATGGATGGATCACCAGGTACGTTTCTGGTTTATGTATTCTCTACTTGGTAGTAAACATTGATTGTCCTAGATCCTGTTAATCATGCTAATTTTAGTTAAGAGCTAAATTATGAAGGTCCAATAATAGCATGATAGAACTACAACAAAACTCCAACAGTTGGTATCAGAGCTACTGGTTGGATGATCATGTTTGATCATGGTAGATGATTTTAAGGATTATCTCAAGAGTAATAATTATCTCAATAATAATTTTATTGTGATCAATCTTGTAGTGATGCTTTAGAATGATCTTTAGTTCTTTGATGGAAAACATAGAGAAACGTTAAGATTAAGCAAGCTTGTTCAGTACTGTTATTTGGCTCGTAAGGAAGATAGTGACGAATTAGAACTTGGTCATGATTTTGGGCACCGACCAAGTATGAAAATGATTTTTCGGGTTAACATTCAAGTGTCTGATTAAACTACGTAATGGTCACTTTCGTGTGAGCCCCAGTCAGCTCAATTAGGATTACTTTACTCTATCTATACCTAGCCGACTCAAGGGTGGATAGAGGAAGGTCCTAGAAGAAACTCATTAAAGTAGAGAGTTTTTTTGTCGTGAATACGTGTAACCGACCAAATGATATCAAAACAGTTACGATCCTTATGTTTGACTAGCAGTATCTGTTTGTGACTGCTTACTATGGTGGTAATATCTACTATAGTTCACATATTTATTGTCAAAAGCTCATGGGGTAAATAGTGTGAACCTGGGACGTATTGTGGGATTTGGAACAAAATTGCATTTGCTTAATATCTTCCATATGACGTGGCTTTCCGTCATTATCCATGTCTTGATTATTTTACAATCATAATGATAAAATATGCCATTTTATATGACCCAATGACTTGTGAAGTTTAACCATTGGATTGGATACCAAAGTAACCGTTTGTATGAATTAGACTCATGTATGATAAAATAGTCATTTGCTTTTCGAGTTAAGCCGGTGTTTTTATTATTAAAAATAAATAATGATGATGATGATGACACCTTAGTGAAATAATTATCTCATGTATTCTTATACGAAGGTTGTTTTGGTACCCAAAGGTACCATACAATATGAAATATTTAAGAATACTATATATAGCAAACTGACATTTTGGGTCATATATTGGATAAAATTTATGTATAATTCCTCCCAAAGGAAGAATTTTGATGTCTTAGTTTATCCATCTTTGGTGCATATATATTATGAATGTGACCTAAATGGTATATGAAGTTTACCAGTTAAATTGTGCTTCCAAAGTGGCCAATTGAAAGTGATAAACTTCCTTAAGAATTATGGTGACAGAATCGCTTGCATATCCTAATTACGCTTGCATATCATCAAAACCACACCGAGTTCAACCAATTATTTGGGTTTCTAAATTAGGGTTGATAAAGTATCCCTTGAAGAATAGTGAACTCTGCAAGATCAGTGAGAGATGTGGTTCACAACGTTGTCAATTGCATATTCTAATTAATTATGGTATTAGTTATTTGTCCAAAGACATCACTATGTGAAATAATTAGTATATGTTGTCCTCATGGCCTTGACAACCAGACATGTTAAGACCTTTTAGTTTTGAGGATATATGGTACATTGACAACTAAAGATGATAGGGTGAGTATTAGAAATGAATGTTTTGTACTTCGGAATTTCATCCCAAAGGACAAGTTTCGATGGTATGTTTTGTTTTGAAAATATATTTTTGTTTGTTAGATGCTTATGCACTCAATTCTTTTGGATATAAATTGTTGATCACATCATAGTATCGTTACACTCTTACTCTTGGTGCTTAATGTATTTCGTGCAACTGAATGATTTTAGTTGGCACACTAAAGGTTACCTTCTATCTTGAAATGTGATAAGAGTGGGAGTATGCATAAGCATATTGAACGATGTTTCCTTGTTATTTTGGACTAATTAGATAATTTTTGGTCCTAGAGAAAGCAAGATTTAAGAAGCAAGGAAATTTATTCGCAAAATATTGCGCTTCCATAATTTCTTGAGATTTTGTAATGACATTTAGGGAATTTCGGTAAAGAAATGTATTTCATCATATTCATCAATAACTTTCAGACAACTTTCACATTATAGGTATACCTGTCTGATAGTTAACTACATGTAATAAACATGAATTGTTTGTTACTGAGGTTTGAAAGCTTGTCAGATGAAAAGGTGAAAGTAGTAAGCACCAATGAAAATATGAATATATATTTTGGAAAATATGACGAGCTAAAAGATAATTTTCTCGTTCTATAGCTGAATTCCTAGAAGTTTTGTATTGTGTGAAATGCACAATGCTTAAAGTACATGTTATGTTAAGTGTAATTGTGTTTTGTCTTGGACATGTTTAAGAATTGCTCGGTATGTTGTGGGTGAACTCATTAAACTGTTGCAAACATCATAAACGTAGTTTCTAGTATGTTGCTCTCGAAAGCATTATCAGTTTTTTGAGCAAGCGGAAACCTAGTTTGGGATGATTACGTTGAGCAACGAAAGCTGGAGTTTTCCACCTACATGAAAGAATTGAATTAATAAAGACTACTAATACAAGGGGTATGTGTATATGATTTTCCTGATTATAGTATAAAGCTATTTGAAATTAGACACTTAATAATGGTTAATCTAGTGGGAGTTGTAAACTATGAAATATAGTTTCACTATTTAAGTTATTATTCCCACGATGATTTTATATGATCCAATTTATGAAGGACCACAATTAGTTGAACTGCTCAGATTTCAGAAAGTAAAAAAAAAATTGACGTTTCTTCTGATAATATGGTATATCTTCAAAAAAGTGTTAATTATTGGGTCAAACAAGTGTCTGGATTGAATTTAATGATTACTGAGTTTGGTGACTTATCACTGTCTTGAATTTCAACAAACGGAAGTAGGAACAATTATGTTAGTTGAGAATTTGAGGATAGAGGAACTGAAAGGGTTTCTTTGAAAGGAAACATGACTTTTAGTGTGTCATCTTAAGGGATCAGTAATAGTATTCTAAGATCCACCTTATTAGTAGTATTCTTAAGAATTGAGAAACTCTTTTCTCGATTAAGTTATGAATCTGAAGATCAGTGGGAGCAAGTATATGCTGATTTGTATGTTGATGACACGCCAATCACTAATCTGTTAGAAATATTGGTGTTTTGTTCAAACCAAGAATATCCTCTTTATAGAACTTTTGAATGAATAAGATGAACTTTCAATTAGTGCAAGAAAAAGGCATCTCAGAAAAGGAAAGTTCTTAGACCTATGACATAGACAGTTGCTCTGCTAGTGTTGAAAATTACATATAAGAGTAATAAATCAGTCTTATATGATGGGTAGTCTATAAATCTCATGAAAATACAAGGAATACCTTATGCTTCCGCAATTGAGGATTTTCATGTATTATGTGTTTTACATGAAATTTATGGAGTTCTATAATAGGAATTCTTGGTTGTTTCCAAAGTAACTCAAGAATATAACTTATTGTAGAACATTAAAGTAAATGTATATACCTTCATATAATTGATTCTTTGAACGTGAAATGTTCAGACTCATTTTAAACTCATGATTCATGGAGCCATTTTGAGTTGTGTCTTCATGCTAAAGTGTTGAGTTGTATCAAGATGAAGCATGAAGAATGTATAACTGCTTGATAAGTTTTAGAGTTTGAATATGGTATTATTTCTAGGTTGTGCAACTTTATCTCAATACTTGAATTATGTCGACATTATAACCAAGTGGTTGAGTATTTATTGCGCACGACAATCTCTTTCGATTAAGTTATAAATGGTGAAACCTTATATGCAAATAAGCATGTATAGATAGAGTTTCCCATTAAGCAGAAAGAGGATCAGAAACAACGTGTTGATGTGGAAAATACAAGTATAAAACTTGTGAATTAATGCACATCCATTATAAAAACAAGGGTTTCCACCTGATGCCTTAAAGGAACAATTGCATCGGAATTTATTGGCCCCTTATAATAGTTGAGGTATGTGTGAATTTCGGTTTCCACATCACTCTTTGAGATCTCATAAGATGTGTTGTTTCTTCATTCCTGTGATTCCATATGTACATACGATTTTTGATGGAATGAATAGTATGGGAATCTTTTAGTAATTCAAATTGATGGAATTAAGGCTCTTATGGTGTTTAGCCTTACTATCCAGAAGAATTTATGCTCTCATTGTTTTGTAATGTGTTAATGTTGTAGTACATGGAAGATGTCTTTAAATGATGTATTACAGCCATGATTCACATTAATGTATTGCTAAACAATGATATTATGGCTTATTGTGGTGGATTAATCTCTCATTAATGGATGCGCGCATAATCGTTTCATATCAATCCTTAATGGATATGTTGGTTTAATATGGAACAATTAATTGGGGGATATGGATTTTAATTGGGGGATATGAATTACTTCCCAAACCATTTGTGGCTGATAAGGGGTGTCTTTTGGGTGCGAAAATACCAGAATATCCCTTCATTAATTAAAAAACATTATGAAATTACTATTTTGCCCTTTCTACTAAACATTAAAATCAAAACCCAAAATCATATACCCCCCTTCTCAAATCAGTACCGGCATAGGCTTATGTTTAGAATTTTTTTTTTTTCTTCATCGTCTTCCTCATCGTTCATTCTTCATCGACGATTAATCGTTGAATCAAAAATTTCTTCGTTGACTAACCTACCATAACCATGCCTCCACGAAAGAAATCAAAAGAAAAACGGAACACTAAATCGATTGCTCAACAAACACATGAACAACGAATCGAGAACATTGCTCAAGAACTAGAAGAGGACGAAGCATCCAAATCGGATGATCAACCAATCATGGCTTCTCTGAGAAGGTAAGTGTTTTTTTAGCTCATTTATGATTGTTTTAATCGATTTGTAGCCATGGGTTTAGGTTAGAATCGCCAAAATTGGTGAAACTGTGGAGTTGCAGAGAAAACCGGCATTGAATCTTAGTTTGAATACCAAGCCGGTTTAGAAACCGGGATAGACTTTTGGTCGAATACGATGCCGGTTTAACTTCCTGAACCTGATATATGTATACCGGCATACGATAGTAGTTGAACACCAAACCGGCTTGAGTTCCTGAAAATTAGATTTTAGGACCGGCATTCGAATTGGGTTGAAGGTTGAAGGTTATTAGGTAGTCAACTAAAAAAACACGGGAATAAAATTTTTTTACCGCATTATATCTAGGTTTCGTCATTGCGGTTTTGAAATACCGGCATCAGGTAGTTCAATTCGTGTATGCCGGTTTGACACTAGAAACATTCAAGAAGAAAAATCGAAAAACCGGCATGCTCGATATTTGAACATATATGCCGGTACATGTTACTGGCATTAGTTGTTTTAAGAATTTCAATGCTGGTTTACAAACTGTGATGACTTTTCTTATGTTTGTTTCGTTTGCTTATGTTATAGGTCAAAAGCCAAAGTATCGAGGAAAAATAAAGGTCCTATTCTCACTAAAAAAAGGAGAAAGGACGGTCTTGATACTCCCATGTCCCTGCCTCCCCGGGGGATAGATGCGGGTCGCAAGAAGCGTTTGGGGTTTCAAACAAGAGGGTTAGATTGGGAGAGTGGTGGTGAACGTAATGCACTTAGAATCCGTGAAGGTACATTTGTGAACGATGAGAATGATGAAGGGGACACTGAGGATAAAGATGATGAGGTTCCCCCAAGTCAATTAGCAATCCAAACCGAAGTTGGTGAGACTAGTCAACAACCAACACAAGGCAAGGGCAAGGGCAAACACAAAGTTAAAGGTTGTCACCTTCCTCACATTGATGACATGATACCCGACCGCGATGATGGTAAAATTTGGGGTCAAGCTCCGGAACCGAAAGTACTCTTTGGATACAAGAACTCTTGGGCTCGTACAATCTTTCAAACTTATGTAAGTATTTTTTATTTTGTGCATGTGCATTGTTTTATTTTTTACATTATCTCTTAATCGTATTATGTCTTATTTGTAGGATCATACTAAGGATGTGCGTGTTTGCCGAAACCAAGCCGCGGCTGAGTGGAAATTTTCGTTGGAACATGAAGATGTCCAAACATTAGTAAGGAACTCGGGTTTGTATTCTTTGGTTGAAAATTACTTGAATCCAGATACTGTCACCGTCAATTGCTTTGTCGAAAGGTATCATGGTGAAACCGATACAATGCACTTCCCGTTCGGGGAGATGACCTTGATTCCCGAAGATGCTTATGCCATTCTAGGCTTGAATGTTATCGGAAAATCAATTTGAAGGAGTTGAGTCTCGGGACCTAGATTGGCTGAAGTTGCACGATTTGACTGAAAAGTTGTTTGGTTGGGACTTCAAAACTTCTTCGGATAGCTTTTATGTAGCATCGAACGGAAGTAAGATGAAGACATTCAAGCTGACGATGCTTAAGAAGATGTTTGAAAATACAAAGGCTAGAAGATTGGAGGCTGGATGGGACCCTGCACAGATTCGCTATACAGCCGTCGCGTACCTGTTATACCTCTTGGGCACTAGGGCATTCCCTGACAGTAATGGCAACCGGGTAAGTGCAAACTTTCTCCAGTACCTTGACCCGTTGGAATGTGTGTGTGGCTATTCTTGGGGCACCGCGGTTGATGAGTGCCAAATATTGCATATTCATACACCTTTTCATTGGCACTTAACTCATCTTTCGCGCTTCAAAGTCATATATTATCCCAAATTCTGCATTTTTACCATTTTCAAGAATAAATATTTGTATTAATTAATTTTGTGTTTTTAAGTACTAAATAAAGCTTGGAAGAATTGAGAAGACAAAAAGAGAAGAAAGTTGGAAGCGTTGCAACCCGCTCGCGCATCGTGGCAACCTGTTTACAAATTCATGGGATTAAACAACCCATGATCCAAACATGATCCAAGACCCAAATCCATTTCCACCTCACCCCCATTGGATTCTTTCCAAAACATCCACCTCACCCCCATTGGATTCTTTCCAAAACATCCACCTCACCCCCATTCTCTCACTCAATCACTCCCAATTTGTTTCCCACAACCAAATATATTCCATCAATTAAGAAAACATGTTTTGTTGAGTGGATGAGTGCCAAAATTCGGATCCAAGTGCTTGAGGGAATTTTGTGTATAAATAGAGAGGGTTGTTGTGTTGAAAAACCATCCAAGAATAGCTTGTTCATGTTAGTTTATCAAATTTCAATTTTGTTGTAATGTTCTTCATGTTCTAATTTCATTTACTAGGGTTTAGATGAAGCCCTAATCTCATTGGTATGTATTCATATCTTGTATCTTGTTCTTGAAAGTTTAGAATTGTTTAAAGATATAATTTAATCCAAGTTTGTCAACATCTTGCTCTCAAAATGTATGCCATGTATCCATTGTAGTTAGAATATCTCTATGTTGATTATGCTACAACTCATGCTTAACCAAATATTGATCTTTAGATTAGTTGTGCTTAATTAGACAATTAATGCTTTGGAGAAATACTTTAGTTGTGATTAAATTATCCATTGGAGAAACACCTTAGTTATACGGTAGACTTGAATCTACTATAAGGACAAGAATAATATTACAAGTTGAATGCATATCATAGGTTATTGGTGGATTTGAATACCCTAGTATCCATATTATCATTGTTTACATATCTTTCTATTTGCATCTTTTACTTTTATTATTTCAGTCACTTGAAAATCATATCGTCGTATCGACAAAAACAAACCCCTTTTGGTTACTCTCTGAATCAGGATTTAGAATCAACTTCTACACTCTCCAAGTCTCTGTGGTTCGACCTGTGCTTGCCCTGTGTTGCTTGTCGACACTGTGCACTTGCAGTATTTATACAATAGTAGGTATCTTTCCGAGCCTACCAGCGGTCATGGCACATTTGATGGCGGAGATGAGAAGGGCTTCATTGGCTAAAACAAACCAATTTGTCGGGAATTTCACTATACTCCAGGTAAATTTTTTTTTAATCTATGTTCACATGTATTTATTTAACTTTTGTTCACATGTATATTGTTCACATTGGATTAGGTGTGGTGTTATGAACACTTCCCAACCTTGTTCAAGGACTGCCCATTCTTGAAGATCAAAGACCTTCCTGAACCCGATATCCCTAGAGCTCGGAGGTTCGAGTTTCACAGTAATCCGAAGCCCGGTAACAAAGGTCGAGTCATCGATATGAGATTGGCTCTGGATGCTATGAGGAAGGAAGACGTTGTGTTCGACACTTATAAGGAGATTAGAGGATACCGTCAAATCCCAAGAGATGTTGCATTGTACCATGGGCCTTTGTACCACCCAAGAGGATACATCATGGCCGACCCATGCCGTGTGATGCGCCAACATGGATTTAAACAATTATCCCGTTTTTGGTCGACCTCTGATGATAATTATCTTCTTTACTTTTCTCGGTGCAATTCAACTCCCAACAAGTTGCATGTAGTGTATGATCCAGAACCGGAACCAACACATTGGAGGGAAAGAGACCCACGTCATTTGGTAGATATTAGTAAGTGGGAGCTTGCGGAAAATGGTTATGAAGTTGATGACAGCTATATGAGGGATTACCTGGAATGGTCACATCCTTATGTCGTGTGCCCTCCCTCCGTGGAATCTCCACACCAAGAAAACCCTCCTGTTGAAATTCCTCCACCTCCACAACCTACGATGGCCCAACTTCTCAAGACTTTCGGAATGGTGGTAAGTTTTCTTAATTGGTTATAGTTATTAAATGTAAACATAATCATATATTAATATATATGCTGATTATGTATTTGATGTATTAAACTAGCGACGTCGACTTGGCAAGGTTACGAAGATGTTAGGTTGCAAGCATAAGGATGGAGTTGTGCTATCTCTTCAAGAAATCAAGGAACTCGAGGAAAAGCTTCATAGAATTGAAGAAACCGACCCTACTGTCAAAGATATGTATGGGGAAACAAGGAAGGCGCCAACCCAAAAGAAACAAAAGACTAATTAGTGATGGTTAACTCTTTAGTTTTTTGGTTACGTCAAAAACAATTTCAAACTTGTTTTGGTTTGTACTATGGGTTAACTCTTTATTTACTTTGGTTTATGTTGAACATGATTAGAGTTTTGGTTTGAAAGTTAAAATGTTCCGGCATAGGATAGCTCATTGTTTGAAATACCGTTACACATACCGGCATTTCTGAATTCATCAGGTTTCACAAACCGGCATAGTAAAATTCAAAATCAGACATGTACCGGCATTGTTGTGTTTGCTAAGGTCTATGCCGGTATTCAAAATCTCCAAAAACTATTAAATAAGTGAGAAAACCGCATATGAATATTCATTTTAAGAATGCCGGTATTCAAAAACTCTTTAATTATCTCCTAATGGAACTGTTCCCAAAACCGGCATTGAAGTTATTAAACATTGTATGCCGGTATAGTAGTTATATTTGGTTCCTCAACCTGAATAGAATTTCCTCAAAACCGGCATCATCGTTGTATTACGTTGAGTGTCGGAACATAGTATTGGCGTAGTTTTACTTCATCCATTGTCTGCCGGTTTCAGGCATTGAATACCTAACGGCTAGTTTTTTAAACCATACTCTAGAAAACATTAGTTCCGGCGTGGGATCTGAGTTTCTTATTGTGCCGTTACTAAAGTGGAAAAGAGCCGTTATGACTAAATCTATTTAAAGGAATGGATACACCCATTGCACTTGATACCTCACTGATATATCTCCAATGGATTATTACTCACCGGCTGCCAAGTTCATCAATTCCCTCGAAAAAGAAAAACGTTTGAGGAGCATATTGTCCACTCCGACAGGAATTCAATCATCAACCACGACCAACTCCATTGCCACAATACTAGAAAAACTAAGAAGGAAGGAAGAAACCACCAACTCAATTGTCGCAATGGAGGAAGAGATAAGTAAAAGGAAGAGAGAAGAAAAAGAGGAAGCAAAGATTGAACGTTATCGTCAAAAAATAGATAACATCAGAGCGGAAGCTCGGAAGAGGTTAAACATCAAAAAGAATCTAAGATAGAAGCAGATGTTGAGGAGGAAACAGAATGGATTAGAAATTACTACTTAGTATTGGATTTGGCGGAGAATGAACGCCCGTCAGAAGTGTTTTGGGGCCTTGTAATGAATGGTTCTTACAAGCATTACACGGTTAACGGTAAGAAACGCAAAACTGAATACGCTGATCAAATAGTACGCATTCAACAACTGCAGTCATCAAATCATGTCTCAAATACAACGAATTCCTATCAAGATACGGTGGTGATAGGTATAAAGCTCAGGATGCATATACGAAGTGGAGAAAGAGCCTTTTAGGCATTTCAAGTCGCTTTGCTTGTTCAATCTAATTCCAATAAATTATTTTAAATTGTATTACTATTGATATCTTTAATTCTATGTGTAACGTTATTCCCTTAAATGATGTTAGTTGGAAAATGCTTGAGATCTTATGTTTGTGGTTAATGATGTTTATTTCGTGAAATTTCGTTTCAAATACCAAAGAACAACTATGAGTTAAAAAAATAAGAAGTTATGATATCTTAAAACCGGCATCATGTATATGTTTACGATAGATGCCGGTTTACCCACACTAAGAAGTTAAAAAAATAATGAACTTGTAATGCCGGCATCACCGGTATGTAATTTTCAATGCCGGTATTCTGGCGTTTAAAATTTCATTCAACTTGGTTGACGGTTAGAATTTCATTCAACTTGTTTTACGGTTACAATTTCATTCAATTTGTTTGACGGTTACAATTTCATTCCACTAATATGACGGTTTCCAAATATTTAATGAGTCATTGGAAGGTTACAAAATCGTGGGTTTCTTTAATGACGGTTTCAAACTTCCAAAGCTATATAAGTGACGGTTTTGGAAAGAAAACTATTCGTTCTATTCAATCTTTCCCTATTTTTTTCATCTATTATACCAAAACAATGGTTCGTCGCAAATCTCGTGATAACCCCAATGCAGAAATACCTGTTGATGCGCAACAAACTCCTGAAGAGTCTCCTGGTGAGGCGGAAGTAACAGATTTGATTCGGTAAGTCATGTATAACACAAAGTCTCCCGTTGAATTGAAGTAGTTTTAGGGTTTATCCAATAATATACAACACAAAGTGAAACTTGATAGGAGTTCATGATGGATTAAAATTTCTTTTTAGGGTTTTGAAATTGCATTCTAGTCAATTGAGTTCAATTTGAAAAACAAAAAAAAATGTTAAGTTTTGGGTAAAAAATTACGTAAAACCGGCATTCCCAAAAATTACTGCTGGTATGTCGGTATTTGTTCCGGCGTTCACGGTATGGTAACATACAATGCCGGTTTTTGTTCCCTAAATTTTTTAAATTCCTGGATACAATTCAACAAAAACCGGCATCTTCGTATTAATTGATATAATGCCGGAATAAAACCGGCATAGAATAGTATTAAGCCGTGAATGCCGGTTTTGTGTGTGTTCATTTTGTATGCCGGCATGCACTATATAAATCCGTTTAACGTGTTGGAACATAGGTCTCACGCACCAAAAAAGGACAAAGGAAAAGGAATAGCGGCTACTACAGGTGTCTCAACTCACACTGATGATGATGATGATGAGAATCAAACTCCACAAGAACCGAAAAGCAGTGTGGCTCATCTTCACAAGCAGGTGGCTTAGGACAAACTAATGATGAAAAGGCACCCCACCTCACTTCCCGATACGTTAGACTTAATTCCTCATTTAAATGATGGAAAATATTGGGGTCAACCTATAAACCCGCAACTTTTATTTTCGTATAAAGACTCTTGGGCTCGATGGATCTATCAAACTTATGTAAGACGTTTGTATCTTGTTATTCTATTATTTACACGTGATCAATTTAATAAAGTTCGTGATGATTTTATAGGACCACAGAAAGCCTGGCGTGTTAGCCGCCATCAACAATCGGATGTCCGGCTTTTGGAGGATGAGTGTCCCATTGTTCAAGAAATAGTCAAAGCATATGGGTTGTATCCCGCGATAGAAAATTATGTGTCCACCGATACCGTCACGGCAAACGCTTTTTGGAGAGGTTTTATGGTGAAACCGACACCATGCATTTTCATTTTGGAGAGATGACCATTATCCCCGAAGATGTCCAAAGGATAATAGGACTAGAGGTTCTTGGGAAACCGGTTAAGGTAGAAGACAAGTCGAAGGACCTAGGGTGGGAAAAGATCTATGAGCTAACCGAAAAGTTGTTTGGATGGAACAAGGAAACCACGATGGCAAATTTGTACAAGAAACAAACTTCTCGACAAAGACTATAACATTCGTCCAACTCACTCAATTGTTTGGGAATACAAAGAACAAGGAATTGACTCCCGCACAAGCTCAACAAACTGCCGCAAAGATATATGTTGTTCATTTTGGGAACCGCTATATTCCCCGACTCTAATGGTAACAGGGTGCATTTGAACAACCTACAGCTTTTGGATCCGTTGGAAGACGTTCATAAGTATTCATGGGGCACCGCTTTCTTGGCACATTTTTTGCGTAAATGCGTCGAGCTTCTAAGGCGAAAGGCCGTCAATTTAATGGGAATTTCAATTGTGATTCAGGTATGGTGAATTACTTATTTTTTGATTGTTATCATTACATTTGTTAGTTTCCAAATATTAATTATCTTATACATTTTATGGGCACAGGTGTGGGCTTACGAACACTTCCGAGATTTGTTCATTGGGTATAGAGGATTGAAAATTTGGCATGACTATGAACCGAATATGGCTCTAGATCAGAAATACTTCTTCCGCAATACCCCTACTCCTAACAAGAAACGATTTTTACAAATGAGAGAAGCTTTGGACTCGTTTTCTGTGGAAGATGTTGTGTTTGACCCTTATAGGAATGTCAGAGGAGTTCACCTTATGAGACATGATAATGTTTCATTTTACAACGGACCGTTATTTCATCCAAAAGGATATGTTATGCATAACCCTCTCCGCGTGATGCGCCAACTCGGTTACAAGCAGAAAGATCTCACAGATACATCATATCATAAATATTCTCATGACTTTACTAAATGCCAATCATATGAGAGCCATACTCTGGTATGCTACGACCCAGAACCAATTCTTGCACATTGGATCGAAAGGGAAGAAGAAGAACTTGTCTTTGGATAGGGATGATTGGGAATTGGCTGAGAACGGTGTTGATAGTGAACCCACATTCCTAAGCGGGCATCTACAGTACTCACATCCTTATGTTATACGCCGGGATACGGTAGAGGTCCCGCCACCACCACCACGTCCATCCACAAATCCAGATATTGTACCCGCACTTATACAACTCGTTACATTGTTGGTGCGTTCATTACTATTCTCTTAATCTAAATCTATCAAATTATAAAACTGTACATACTAAATACATTTTGAAAAATATCCATTAACAGCGTCAGCGGATTGGAAACTTGTCAAGGTTCTTTAAGAAGAAGACCAAGAAAGGAGAGTTGCTGACCCAGAAAGAAATGGAGAACGTCGTCCAAAAGTTAGACCAAATAGAAGATACTGAGGCAAAAGACTTGTGGGGCGAAAATAAAAAGAGGGTATACAAGAGGCCAAGAACCGAGTGATCGTGTGGCCTTGATAGTACTGTTGTTGTTTATGTTTGTTTGTGTGGATTGGTAATCTGTGAACATCTTTGCTTCATTTTTTTAAGGTTTGGAACATCATAACTTTACATTTGGTTTGTCTAAACTTTGCTTATGTCATTTTATGGGATTAGATCTTTGCTTATGTTATTTTATGTGTCTTGCAATATCCAATTTCTAAGTTTATTTTTTTAAAACCGGCATAGTATTTATCCTGTGAACCATGCCGGTTTTCTTTTTAGTTCCATATTGAAAAAATAGAGTTCCGGCATAGTATAATTATCTTGTGTACTATGCCGGTACTCTAAAATTCCTATGTGAATAAACTTTCTATGTGTTCTACCGGTGGTGTTATGCATTTTTTTCCAATGACGGCACAAAAAATAAAATATCTGTGAACTTATGGTGTTATTTCGGCACAAAAGAGAACATATATTGAAATGCCGGTACAAGTACTGGCATAGTAAAGTTTGAATCAAATCACATTGGCACATATGGTTTAATGATTACAATTCAAACTTCCAAAACAACAAAAAGGGGGCGTATAAGTAAACCACATATATCCAAATTACTCATCATCACTTCCACACGTATGAAGTTGCAAGTCATCCTCTTCAAGAGGTTTCTTTGATAATGCCAAAGCATCCCATAATTGGTGATTCTCCTCATTCAATGCCATCCATCCCTTCCATATATTTGGATCAAGTTCCTTGTTTTTAATCATCCCACAAACAGGTGGCAATGGACAATTGTCCTTGAGTTTTAGAATAACGAAATGATTGCCGTTCACGTACGCCAAAACAACTCTTCTCATCTTAAGGGATCCCTCGCATTTTTGCCATTTTGGTGTAAATGTTGAGACTATGGTGGGGGAAAAATAATGAACAACACAATTAAATGTATCCGCTACTAGATGCCCACAAAGCGGCATACTCATCCAATATTGAGAAGGAAGAAATGTCATTTCCTGCTCGGGTCCTAACACTTGAGCACACATATCATCAAACACCTCATCGTGACCAAGCAATTGCTCATAAAAGCTCCTCTTCTTCACAAGTTGATCGGCCATTCTCATTCTAGCATAGCGGCATGGTGTCATTCCTTTACTAACATCCGTCTCGAAGATTCCTAATTGTTCGGTCACGGCATGATATCCACAATTTCCATCTCCATCGACATCATCCGTGTACGCAATAAACTCGCGAATAACCGTGAAGTTGGCCTATGTAAGACTCTATCTTCGTATGATAACTTCTAATGGTCCTACCTGTTATGGGATCCTTATACATCTTCATATTACCATCTTTTAGCTTAATTATATCCAAACCATCATCTGCAATCCCTACACTCCAAATGTCTATGGTATTAGACGGGAGAATATTCTTCCTTGGCCTTCCTCTACCCCTTTTCCTTTGAACCTCGGCTACATCGACTATTGGTGTAGGTTCGGATTGCTCAAAGACATGCCCTTGGTTGCTTAATGTTGGTACCTTCGGCGGCCTTCCCCTCTTCCTTTGAACCTCGGATACATCGACTATTAGTGTAGGTTCGGAATGTTGACCTTGTTGTCCTTCGTAGCTTAATGTTGGTACCTTCGGCGGCCTTCCCCGTTTCCTTTGAACCTCGGATACATCGACTATTGGTGTAGGTTTGGAATGTTGACCTTGTTGTCCTTCGTAGCTTAATGTTGGTACCTTCGGCGGCCTTCCCCTCTTCCTTTGAACCTCGGATACATCGACTATTGGTGTAGGTTCGGAATGTTGACCTTGTTGTCCTTCGTAGCTTAATGTGGGAACCTTCGGAGGCCTTCCCCGTTTCCTTTGAACCTCGGATACATCGACTATTGGTGTAGGTTCGGAATGTTGACCTTGTTGTCCTTCGTAGCTTAATGTTGGTACCTTCGGCGGCCTTCCCCGTTTCCTTTGAACCTCGGATACATCGACTATTGGTGTAGGTTCGGAATGTTGACCTTGTTGTCCTTCGTAGATTAATGTGGGAACCTTCGGCGGCCTTACCCTCTTCCTTTGAACCTCGGATACATCGACTATTGGTGTAGCCTCAGAACTCGTCGATTGTTGTTGACTTGATATCGGTTCCTTCCTCGGCCTATCCCTTTTATTTGGACCGGGAGTTTCCGCGAATCTTGCTTCTGAAATCTCACTTGCACATAGATCTCGTTTTTTTGTTGCCGCGAGTTCCTCTTCACGGCGAGTCATTTCTTTGAATTCTTTTCTTTGTTTTTTCCTTGGAATTTTAGTTTGTGGTCTACCCGGCGGATCTCCCTTTGTTGGCTCTTCACTCTGTGCTATCCATGGCCGTGTAATTAGTCTTAGTTGACTCAACAATACTTGTCGGCTAGCCGAGTTGCCACGTGAGTAAGCTTCAAAAAATTCTTGGGCCTCCTTTGTATCCCATGGTGATTGTCCGGGAACTTCGGTAGGGGGAAGGTCGAAAGATAATTGCTTCCAAAAAGGATCAATAACACCAATAGGTATCACTTCTTCATACTTCACAAGAATATGTCGACACGGAAGCCCCAAAGAAGACATGTCGGGACAAATACACACATCACCCGGTTTTCCATAATTTTTTTCATATTGCATTTGTCTCATCATATGTTTTATTGCCCACCGAGAGACGTTAAACTCTATTCCTTGGAGCAACTTAGTATGTTTAAGAAATGGAGTCATCCTATCCATGGAGCTTTTCTCAAAACCCTTCTTGATCCTATCAATATCGGCCTTAAAGTTTTGTTCCATTGCCTCGGCGACCGTAACCACGTTTCCCAGGACGGACTGGATGAGATCTTTAAATCTCCCATGTGAGGACTCCGCTATACTAGTTGCTTCATTCCCGTAATGTCTATAACGATTTGTCCACGCACGCACAAATTTTTCCTTGAACTTATCCAACAATTTATCCCGACAATATGAAACGGCACTTGGATACACTTCGTTATAGATGGCAATAAACATTTTCAATCTCTTTTCATACATGTCCTCGGTAAGAGACCAATAAACTTTCTCCCAATCCTTTAGAAATTCCAACCACCTTTTATGGTTTTCATCGTGTTCTTTGTCGACTCGCTCTTTAATCTTTCCTCTTTCATTTTATTCTTCTTCGGGTGATAGTTTCTCTTTACGAACATCTTCATCAAGTTGACCAACCATTCTTTTTTTAATATCAGCCTTAGAGGGTTCAAACAAAGCATGACAATGTTTTTTCACATTTTCACCTATATGAAATGTACATAGGAAATTTTGTGCATCCGGAAATACGTCGGATATGGCATTCATTAGTGCGTCAAATTGATCGGTTATGATGACCTTCGGACCACGATTTTCCGGGAACAATAATTTTAATTGTCGCAATGCCAAATGATAATTGTAATCCCTCTCGTTTTCCATTAAACACCAAGCCAATGTGAATGTTACCTTGTCCGATGTGTGCCCCACGATGTTGAACAACGGCATGTTGTATTTGTTTGTCTTGTACGTGCAGTCCATCATAAGAACATCACAACACGTATGAGCCAATTGTGAAAGCAAAGGATGCGAAATGAATATTTGAAGCGGCTTCTCGTCCGGACCTCTTTTAATGATACGCGTGTAGTTGTGATCCCAAACTATCTTCTCAAATTCTTGCATAACATTCCTCCCTTCCCATTCCAACCTTTTAATAGTTGCTTGTGCGCTATAAATTGTACTTAGTGAAGAAACGTTCATCTTATCCTTTGCCTTGAAGGTTCGGAGAATCACTCTTGGTTTGATACATGCTTTTGTCATCATCTTGACATCCTCGAATTGATCAGTTTTTAGCTTCGCAACTAGGGAGTGACCTTCAAAATCTTTCGGATCGGGGTGGTTGTGACGGCCAAACCACACCTTACATTCCCATTCTTTTTCTTCTTTACTTTATCCTCTTAGATAGAATACAAGCTTAAAGGGGCACTCATCCTTTCTCGTAACTGTTTTGTATACCCTCTTAGTCTTATTTTCATATACATAACCCTTTCTCTTATGGCTATTCTCCTTGTATTTTCCGCTTCTCTCACAAACCATCTCAAAACGAACATATGAATGTTGACTATTCCTCACTAAGACACACATGTTCTTAAGAGCCGTCTCTTTTTCCCAAGCAATTACTTCCTTTTCATCTTTTATTCCCTACATAAGAATGAGAGATTACAAGCAAATCCCAACATTAAATTGTAAAAACTAGGTGGAAGACTTGTTTGGTAACATACCCGAGGTATTTTATAGTGTTCCGACGTATCCATATGGAGCGGTTTGGAGTTTGGTTGATCGTTGTACAGAATTATCTAAATGAAAATAAAATTGGATTAGTTAAAACCGGCAGTGTCGATAAGTAAATTAAAGTGCCGGTTTTCAAAACCGGCATACAAGGTAATTGTCATTCTATGCCAGTATTAAAACCGACATTTTTACAAATTAAGTTACTATGCCGGGATATAGTACCGGCATACATAGATCAAAAAAAAGGAATGCCGGTTTTTAAGTTCAAAATATAATTTGTTTCTGTATGTTTTTCCTATTAAACCGGCACCATCGACATGCAAGGATCTATGCCGGTATCACAAACCGGCATGGTGTGTCATGTACGGTTAGTGCCGGTTTGAGTATTCCATACAATATTCGGTGGTTGGTAAAAAGTATAAATTCAAACCGGCATGCAATCTTGGTTTGAATGGTACGCCGGTATGTTCTTGAACAGTTGGGGATATTTTAAACCGGCATTCAAATTTGTATGAATACAATGCCGGTTATAGAGGTTCCGGCATGGTATTCATATAACGCGCATGCCGGTTTTCTGCTTTTTCGGACAAAAATGGCGGTTTCGAAAAAAAAAAAAAAAATTCGACCTCTTTGAAGCATTACCTGTGTGTTGGGGATGCTTGTATGTTGAACATGTTTACTTTCTTGAGTTGGTTCTTCACATAACTCCTCATGGTCACGAAAATCGTGATCCAAGGGTGTTGGTTCATCATATAACTCCAATTGGGAGGTGTTATCATTAACTGAAGATTGAAGATATGATTGTTGTTGTAGTTGAGCCAAGGATTCAGCAGCTACAAGTCTCTCTTCAAATTCATCTTCCATTTTCAAAAAAAAAAAAAAATCTACTCTAAAAAATTTTCCTTCCTTCTACCCACAAAAAATTAAAATAAACTCACAAAAACAAAATATATCCCCCAAATCATTAAGATTTTACTAATCTTAATTAGTAACTAATCCTAATTAGGGAGGGTTAGATTAGGAAATAATAAATTAATTACATAAGGGGTAACCCAGCTAGGATATTCGGATCCCTATTTTGTCCTCTAGTGATATCCCCCGATTAAAATCCATATCCCCCAATTAATTGTTCTTAATATGGTCATATGGGCCAAGTGGGAGAATGTTAGCATTTATGTGGCCCAAATGACCAGAGAAAACATCAAAGAAATGGGCTTGAACCCAGAGAGAGTCCATCACCAGTTTTGCATCGTCTCTAGAGAATTCTGATATGTCGGCAAGAGAACTCTGGCAAAGGCGGTTGTGTGTTTAGCCTTATCTCTTAAATTCCTTTGATGGCAAGGAAACTTAGATATAAATAGCAATCTTGAGATCATAATGGTTAGTCTTCTACCAAATTATAGAGCTTACTATAAACATCATCGCTAAAGTTAGTAACCATAAAGAATTGGCAAGAAGAATATCATAGACTCTCTATCGGCATGTAACCCCAAGCATCAGCAGTAATTCTCGAAGGAAATTATGGCTGGAGCACCAGGTACGTTTCTGGTTTATGTATTCTCTACTTGGTAGTAAACATTGATTGTCCTAGATCCTGTTAATGATGCTAATTTTAGTTAAGAGCTAAATGATGAAGGTCCAATAATAGCATGATAGAACTACAACAAAACTCCAACATAATTACTATCCGATTATTACTATCCTTTATTTAATCCTTCCTTCGATGGGATTCTAGAGAGCAAAGACTTGAAAAAGAGAAAAGACAAGAAAAGTTATTAGAGAATGGTATGATCTGAGGATGGGTGGTGAGTATTTATACTGATGATAAAACGTATACGAGTTATAAAAGAATTAGGATCAGTATCCGGTTATGACTATCCTAATTTGTTAATCCTTCTTTTGATTAGGATTCTATTAGCTAAAGGAAAATCACCAAGTTAGGATTCTTAGGGTTCTTTTGATTATTAGCTAAATGATTATCCTAAGCAGTAATGAGATTCATGAGGTCTAGCTAGGGTCGTGCAAGTGTGCACGCTATGAGCACGAGGCACTGTTCTCCGTTGTGGGTGAATGATTTAAATTAACGCGTGCACCAAAAATGCGGGCTTTCTAGCATTTTTGGAAGGTCTGACATGCATGAGATGCTCATTTGAGCATAAACTGTTGTAGGCACAATATGAAGTCGGAAAACATGAACAAAATAGTATTTAAGATTGCAAGCAATATATAACAAGATAAGTTATGCTTCAAATAATAAAAAATAAAAATATATATAAGCTGAAAATCCAGAAATGTGCAGGGGAAAGTACGTAAATAAACATCAAACCTATATGATAGAACCAAATCCAAATCACTTTTGGAACATGTAGCTAAATAAACACAGTTGATAGCAGCACCGCCAAATGTGAAGATAGTATCAGTCTAAGCATGAAACGGAGTTGTCAAATGATCGGGGGAGCTGGAGTTTCCCACACATTGAAAACATTCTCCTCACAATGAAGAGCGAAAAGGCGATCACCACCAATTGAGAAGTCACGAACTGAACCACCACAATTGCTTGTGAGACGAGATGTTAAAATCGAGTAATCACGCCCAGAAAACACAGAGATATTACCAGCGCTGGAATAAAAAACATGTCCCCCATGTAATGTTAGTTTAGGATGATATATGGAATAATGTTCATGCTTTTTGTTCCCGTTATAATTTGTGAGATTCCATCTAATTTTGCTGCGAATGGTACTTCTCAAATCTATGTAACCCAAACCGCCAAGTCCACCAGCCACGCAAACAGAATTACTTTCTTCCATTGCAATTACATCATAAAAACGATTTTCTTCATCATGATGCCATGTGTCTCCTATTCTATAATCTCGGTTGTTCCAAGACCAAACCATACTTTTATCTCTAAAATCTAAAAGACTAATGTGACGGAGATCATTACTTCTTCCTATAACAGAAGCCAATAAACAACTATTTCCATTTAACCATTCAATCTTATCAGCATACCCATACGGCCAATCAGAAGGTGCACTGAAAAAATCAATTTCTTTTCCAGTAACTTGATCCCACACTCCAATCCCACCAGTACAGCTAGAAAATATCTTATTATCGGAGTTGAAACATAAAGCTCCAACTTCTCGGCTCTTAACCTCATACCTATGCGTTAGATCACCTGTTGACGAACTGAATAGAACCATCGCTCCATCTCCGTCACTGAAGCTTTGGCCCGCGCTTATCAGAATATTCTCCGAATCGATCCACCCAATATCCTTAACAACCCGACAATCAAGATTCAACACCAACTTAGTCAAGAGTTCACACCTATCTAGACTAACCTAGAAATATCTAGGATGTCTAGAGTCAATATTAGACAATTAACATGTGTAAAATGAGTGTTCTAGGGTTAGACAAATCAAACAAGAATACTAGATTGTCTAGTAGTTGGTTTGGTAAGCCTCCATAGGCATAGTTGTTAGCCTCCAAAGGCATAGTTGTTAGCCTCCATAGGCATAGTTCTCTTCTTCTTTTGTAGCCTATAAATAGGCATGTTGTATTCATTTGTAAGTAAGTAAGCAAGCAAGAATCAATCAATACAAAGTTCAAGTTACAAAGTCCTTGCTTCCACCCTTCACTACTAGAGCTCTAGGAGCTCTATACGAGCAACACCACGATGTTCGTATATCTCCGAAAAATATTATCAAGGTTTCTAAGTTCTTGATAAGAGTATAAATTTCTAACTTGGTATCAGAGCTCGTTCGATCCGAAATGGGCGTAAAAGTTTCCGCTACGAATTGATGGGTTTCAAAGCTTTCGAGTTGAGAAGTTATGAAGTTTAAGAAGGAGAAGATGCAAACACCACTAAGAAGATTTCAACCATTCCAACTGTCAAAAAAAATAAAAATAAATAAATAAATAAATCCTACCTTCACAAGAGCAAAAACGCCTCCATGTAAAAAAAGAAAAGTAGAGAAGAAAAAAAGAAATCACTTTTTGATAAGTGACCAGAAGACAAGTTTGAGGGAAGAGAGCAATAATTTTCCTCCTCAAATTGTTTACAAAATTCTAAAGACAATTGTGGGAAGAGTGCACCAAGGATTGCCTCCACAATCGTTCAAGAGTTTTAGAAGCCGATATCATGAAAACGTCAACAACGAATGCCTCCATATATTGAGGGAAGAGAGCTTCAAATGATCGCCTCCTCATATTGTGGGAAGAGAGCCTCAATGAGACGACCTACTCGGTTTTGAGAGAAAAAAAAAATGGCAAGAAAGCCATGTTTGTCACGACAACATCAAGTTTCTACTTGTGACACGAAGCCGGTGGACATGTATCCACTGGAAGAAGAAAAAACTACTGCTACTACAAGACAAAGCTTTTGTAATATCGACATTTCAAAAATGTTGAATTTGTAGAGGCTTGCACGCAGAAGTTAGGAGACATACTAAATGAGCAAGAAATACTAAAAAAAAAAAAAAATGGGGTCTCCATGAAAAAAAAAACAAGATAAAAGAGAAGAAGAAAGGGTCACTTCCTAATAAGTGATCAGAGAAGGGTTTGAGGGTAAGAACAATAAGTGGTTGTTTCCTCAAATCGGGAAGAAATAAAAAAAGAATATTGAGGGTAAGAGCAACAGATTGCTTCCTCAGTTGTCGAAGAAAAGCATGGCATGTTTGTCACGAGATACTAAATCATACTCGTGATAAGAAGAACAACAAAAAAAAAAACGGTGACGTAGCGTGGCGGCAAACATAAAGAGTTTACTGAGCGAAGCAAGCATGAGGAGATAAGAGCAAAACGGAGATTGGGTGAATATCAAAAAAAAACAGAGCCATTACAAATTACGGGGGAGTGTTGGAATTACCTAATTTGTAATGTCCAAATGAAGTCTAAATGGGTTTACAGGTGTTTGTTTAAATACGTACAAACCAAAGTGTGACAATTATGTCATAGCGTGGCAAATATGTTACGAATTCAGAAATGTGGAAAATCTGGATAAAGTGGCAAATTTGTAACATCAAATAACAAGAAGAAAAATAGTTAGAGCTTGTGGCAGAAGCTTGACGAAATGAAAGATTGTGAGAGAATCTGGATAACCAAAGAAGTGTTACAGGTTTTGAACAAAAGCGTGACTGGAACAAAGATGAATAGAAGAAGAAACAACAAAAAATGTTGTGAAGAAACGGAAGCAATCACCAAGTGGTGATGAGATAGAGAACAACAAAAGTGGGTGAAAATCCTATGAGTTGTCTAAAGAGTACAAGAAGTATTTTACTGAAACGAAGAAGGACCGCAATGTCCCTAAACTAAGATAGGACCGCAATGTCCCTAAACTACGATGGAACCCGTATGTTCTAAAACTACGAAGAGGACCGCAATGTCCCTAAACTACGATGGAACCCGTATGTTCTAAAACTACGAAGAGGACCGCAATGTACCTAAACTACGATGGAACCCGTATGTTCCGAAGAGGACCATAATGTCCTTAAACTTCCGAAGAGGACCGAAACGTCCTTAAACTATGAAGAGGACCGAAACATCCTTAAACTATGAAGGGGACCGAAACGTCTAAGATAAAGAGAAGTTGGAAAGTAGGTGTTGAGGGGGAGTGTTGAATATTCAACACCAACTTAGTCAAGAGTTCACACCTATCTAGACTAACCTAGAAATATCTAGGATGTCTAGAGTCAATATTAGACAATTAAAATGTGTAAAATGAGTGTTCTAGGGTTAGACAAATCAAACAAGAATACTAGATTGTCTAGTAGTTGGTTTGGTAAGCCTCCATAGGCATAGTTGTTAGCCTCCAAAGGCATAGTTGTTAGCCTCCATAGGCATAGTTGTTAGCCTCCAAAGGCATAGTTGTTAGCCTCCATAGGCATAGTTCTCTTCTTCTTTTGTAGCCTATAAATAGGCATGTTGTATTCATTTGTAAGTAAGTAAGCAAGCAAGAATCAATCAATACAAAGTTCAAGTTACAAAGTCCTTGCTTCCACCCTTCAATACTAGAGCTCTAGGAGCTCTATACGAGCAACACCACGATGTTCGTATATCTCCGAAAAATATTATCAAGGTTTCTAAGTTCTTGATAAGAGTATAAATTTTAACTAGTGAGATTGGGTCCTGAGTAAGTGAGAGTTGAGAGCTCTCTCCTTATGTGAGTTTATGTGTGTTGGGTTTTGTAAATCATCTCAGTGATTACTGATGATCAATATCATTCACCTCTATGGGGTTTTCTCAGTGGACGTAGGCGTTAGTGCCGAACCACTTTAATCTCTTGTGTCTTCTCTATTTTCACCTGATCCTTACTCTTACCACAAATCTAAGATGCTATCAAAGCTCCGAAGTTTCATTTCAATTTCTTTTCCACTAACTTGATCCCACACTCCAATCCCACCAGTACAGCTAGAAAATATCTTATTATCGGAGTTGAAACATAAAGCTCCAACTTCTCGGCTCTTAACCTCATACCTATGCGTTAGATCACCTGTTGACGAACTGAATAGAACCATCGCTCCATCTCCGTCACTGAAGCTTTGGCCCGCGCTTATCAGAATATTCTCCGAATCGATCCACCCAATATCCTTAACAACCCGACAATCAAGATTTAATGGTGCATCTTTTTCAAGCATCCAATTATATACATAAACCATTCTGCCATCAATAACAGCACAACCTCCGCCCGGACCTGCCCTTATTGCAGTACAATCCCGAGGAGCATGACACCTAACAGAACTTGTTACTTCTAAGTGGTTACCATCAAATCTGCCCCACTTTGCACTTCTGACATTATCGAGAAGACCATAAAATAGAGCTTCGTTGTAGAGTAATTTTTCAGGTACGTTAGGAGGAACATGAAGCTTACCTGTTCTTAAGAGATCAAGTAGAACAGAGAAACATTCCGGGTTACGATCAACGAAGTATTCATCATTCACTTTTCTTGGTTGAAGGTTCCATTGATCATCAAACATAGCTCCAAACACGGAATTTCTGCTCGCGTTTGCAAGTGTTGTCGCAGTTGTTTCAAAGATTTTGCCTCCAACATTGTACCTCACCTTGTCAGTTTGAATTCCCATATTTCGTTCCCGTAGTAATTACTTTGTCGCAGATTATAGACTGAGTTTGGCTTGTTTGCATTCTAACCCACTCATCAGCCATTTAGAGAAAAGAATGGAAAAATGAAAAGTCACAAAATTCTTAGAAGTCTGAAAGTTATTCATAATTGTGCATTATGAATTATTAAGATTCAATGTTTCTCAATAAGATAAATAATTGATAAGAGTTGAATGCATGAATGTATCGTGGAATGTTAACAGCTTCATGTATTATGCATCCTAGCCACTAGGCCTGGCTAAGGGGTGTCGCCACATGCTACTGTATACCTCACGTCCTTTGGAGTATCATGTAAGGCAAAGGCATACTTATGCTCTCTTCTTTTTTTTCCTCTTTTGGCACTAACCTATGTAGGACGGATACTTCATAATTGGTGACTGGGTGCATGTGCGGAAACTCCTACTAACACCCTCCCAATTCACCCTAGAGGCGGGCAGTACTGGCGCAAACACGGTGTTTTGTTACCCACATCGAAGCAGTATGTTTTGGAATATGATGACCAAATAAAAATTCCATTAGTACGATACTTCATAATCGAATTAAACCGAGAATATAAGGCATTTCAAGTAGAGTTCATGTTTCTTCGATCTTAGTTAGTTTTCATTTTTGTGACTGAGTAAAAACTTCTTTTGCTATAAACATGTCATGGCACAGGAAGTAAAGGTTGCAAATCAGGAAATGTTCATTCCGGGTGTTTTACCAGGACGGGTATTTGGAAAACCAATTGAAACAGAAGGGATGGAAGAAGAAATGAAAGACCCACACAAGGCATACGCAATGTGAATCAGAGGTAGAAATCTTAATGTCATATTTTGGTGAAGAAAAGAGAGAAATACCCATATAGAGGTATATATCATTGAATGAACTATCTATAAGGCCATGAAAGCCCCCATTGATCAAGTTCCTACCTATGAACTATAGATTTTCTTCGTTGGTTGCACTTGCACTGAAATATAAAAAAGAAATCTGAGTGGATAATTCTTTGTTAATTAATGGTGTTTTAATTTGACAGTGAATGAAAAGAGAGGAAACAACGAGAATAAAGTAATCAAAACAAATGGTTTCCTGATTAATAAAAATAAATAAATATCAATACACATAAATTTAAGTCAACAATTTGTTCTTCAATGAAGGCATCACCAGCTCCAGTAGAGGAAGACAACAAACTTCAAAACCTATATATGATAAAATCAAATCTAAAATCACTTTTGCAACATGTAGCAAGAGAAACACCGTTTAGTCTTAATGCCTTAATGACAAGCATTGAACCAGAATCGATAAATAATGGGCGGAGACGGAGTCTCCCAAACGTCGAACACATTCTCTAAACTATGAAGAGCGAAAAGTCTATCACCACCATTTGAGAAGTCACTAATTGAACCACCACCACTGCTTCCAAGACGAGATGTTAAAATCGAGTAGTCTGGCCCAGAAAACACAGAGATATTACCATAGCAGCAGGCATAAAAAACATGTCTTCCATGTAAAGATAACTTAGAATAGGAATCATGATGGGCATAATTTTTGTTTGTTCTTGGATTCCATCTAATGCTACCAACTGTACTTCTCAAATCTATGAAACCCAAACCTTCATAATCACCAGCCACACATATAGAATTACTTTGTTCCACTGCAATCGCATCATAAAAACATTTTTCTCTTGTATGAACTAGGTTGGACCAAGACCAAACCATGTTTTTCTCTCTAAAGTCTACAAGATTGATGCGACGGTGATTTGTCCTTCGATTATAAAAAGCCAATAGACAATTACTTACATTTAGCCACTGAATCTTATCCGCATCGCCAAGAGCCCAACCAGGAGGTGAATTGAAAAAATCAGTCCGTGTGCCAGTAACTTGATCCCACACTCCAATTCCATTAGTACAACTAGCAAATATCTTATTATCAGAGTTAAAACATAAAGCTCCAACAGTTTGGCTTTTAACCTCATACCTATGCCTTAAATCACCTGTTGATGCACTGAAAAGACCCATTGCTCCATTTTCTTGTCCTGGTATTCGGCCAGCACCACTGACCACAATATTCTCCAAATTGATCCACCCAATATCGTTAACTTCTCGATAATCGAGATTTAATGGTGCATGTTCTTCAAGCATCCAGTTATATATATGAACCATGCTGCCATTACCAACAGCACAACCTCCATCAGGACTTGCCCTTATTGCAGTCCAACCGTGAGGAGAACGACCCCTAACGGAACTAGTTAGGTTTAGCTGGTTACCGACAAGTCGGCCCCACTTTGCAGTTCTAACATTATCGAGAAGACCATAATAGAGAGCTTCCTCGTAGAGTAATTTTTCAGGTATGCTAGGAGGAACATGAAGCTTACCTGTTCTTAAGAGATTAAGAAGAACAGAGAAACATTCTGGGTCTCGGTCAACAAAATATTCTTCTTCAGTTTCTCTTGGTTGAAGGTTCCATTGCCCATCAAACATAGCTCCAAACACGGAATGTCGACCTGCGTTTGCAAGTGTTGTTGTGGTTGTTTCAAAGATTTTGCCTCCAACATTGAATCTCACCTTGTTAGTTTGCATTCCCAAATTTCCAGTAACAAGTACTAATTCACAGATTATAAATAGAGGTTGTTGTTTAGAGGATTGACTAGTATGGATGTCTTGTTTCCTTGACGATGGATACAAGGTAAGTAAACATTTCTGACGCATCTGCTACTTAAAGAAACGAAAGGGAGAATGAAAAGTCAATAAATAAATAATCATAATGGTGCATACTTGGGAACTTGGGGATACAATAAGAAGTTTGAAAATCTTTAATAAAACATTGACTAAGAGTTGAATACATGAACGTATTATGGAATGTGAACAGTTTCATGTATTGTGCGTACTAGGACGGACCAAAGGGTGCTGCCACTGGATAATATTGGAGTACCTCCTGTCCAGTGCAGCATCATGCAAGATACTAAGATGCACTTCTGATGCTCTCATTTTTCTTTGGCTTGACTTACAGCTTGGTCACGTCCCATTGATATTTTTATTTGACGCCAAAAGACACTAATATCAGTGATTCGGTATTGTTTATTCATCAATTTCCACTCAAATCTGAAATCTCTATAGAATAGAGTAGATTGTTGCTAAGATTTCATGCATATAGTTATAGAATTTAATTTGTATTGATCATTACGTAGAGTTTTTTGGCTCTTTTTTTTCTCGTACTATGTCCCTACCAAAAAGGTTGTTAAGATTTTGAATTCTAGAAACCTACTTCCAGCCCAGTAGTGCTACGTTGACCGGGTCTATTTCCCGAAAAAAATCCCGTGAGAAACAGCCCCGCTGGAGAATTGCAGAGGTGGGGTATAGGCACTGTGCGTCCTGCTGGGTTGTGTCTACCGGGAAATCCCACGGGATTTCAGCCCCGGTAGACATAGCATTATTGCTTCCAGCCAAACAACTAGATGTCAAAGTCAGTTATTGCTCAATGGTCAAAATCAACGGTCATGTCAATGATAAACATCAATTTCGCCTTCCAGTCTACTAGACCAAATTGTCGTCAGTCTAGTTCAGCTGGAGAGGGCAATCAATCTAGTTTCCCAAGGAAATCTTGGTTAAAACTCTGTTCATTGCGTGACCTAGTGGAGAAGCCCTCTTGTGAACAAGTCAAGTAACCGTTTTACCAGCTAGTCAGTCAGCCCATTCTGCCAGTTTTCTAGCCAGGTTTTCTAGTCAACGCCCGCTGGTGAAATTCAAATGCCCATTGATCAAAGTCGAAGTGTGCCAAATACCTTGTTGGTCAAGTTATGACAGATAAAGTTTATCTCAGAATCAGGCGGGCAGAAAACTATTGTATCTCTTATAAAAGGAGAAGGAGACAGAAAATAGAGAACAAAGGGGAGAGGAATTCTTATTATTATGTGTAAAATACAATGTTAATGCCTCTATTTATATAAATAGAAGACTTGGTGTCCAAGATATGTAAACCCTAAACTTAGACACGAAGGGCATCTTAGTAAATAAACTTAGTTTATAACACTCCCCTGATATGAAAGTAAAGCACCGTCTTGCATTTCTCTCGTACTGTTTCCGATGGAGAAGCTATTTAGTTTGTGATCTTTTGATTCTTGTCAATGAAGTTCAGTCGAAGAATTGTTTGGTTGTACACCATTTGAAGTCGATCGGAGCTGGTTGAAGTGCAAGACCGTTGGAACAAACAGGTTGGTCTATTTATGTTGCGGATACGTTCCTATTTTGGTAAAAACCCGTTGTGTGGAATTAAAAGGGTATCGCTTGGTCACTTAAAGAGTTTAAAGAATAAAGATACAATACTAGAATATGTATAGTGGTGTGGCTATGGAAGATAGCGCACAATATTTGGATAAAACATGGTGCATAAATTTGAGAAGGGCTACAATTTCGGCGTTTTTTTTCCGTCCACCTTTTTTATCCATTGGCTATTTGATTTCTTGAAGATCGTCGTGATACTTTCTGTTGGAGAGAGCTACATTATAGCAATGGTAATATTTGGAGGTGTACTCGTCTGCTACAGTTATTGAAATTGATTTCAATAGTGACAGAGCCTGTAGAGATGATGGTAGAGATTTTTTTTGAGAAATTTGGTTTAGCAACGTTATAGTTTCCATCAAGTTATTTTCTTTATATATGAGAAAGTAAATACAACAGCGTCTTGAATTTCTTAGGCTTGAGGAAGTTACCAAAGGTTTTAGATTATTGCTGGGTGTGATTGGGTCTTTGTGTGAATGAAGGATTATCAGATTTCAAACGTTGGTGTACGTTTAGAGCAAGATTGGAAAAGGGATATGCACAAGGAAGAATATGTAACTTTATGCATTGTTACGAGGGTAACAGTGAATTCTTTGACACTAGTCACAGTGCCATCCGAGTCCGATTATGTTGTGGTTTGACTGTCGCGAAGTCGAAACTACATGCTTGCTAAGAAATTGATAAAAGACTATCTTGACAATTATGTTAAAGCCCGTAAAAAGACATTTTTGTCAAAGCCCATTTAGGTTGCTGAAGTGGTGTAGTAAAACGATTGGTGTGTCATTTTTTGAAGTCTCTATGAAAATGGACATGTGTTTGGTATGTATGCATTGGTCGAAGATATGATGAGTTTTTTGAAAGAGTAAAACTCAATTGGGGAAATATGGTCGTAAAATCATGATCCAATCGGAGATAGGCTTGTAAAGCAAGATTCATGGAGATGAGCTCGAGATTGGCACGTAAGGACAATGATCTATAGATTGGTTGTATTTGGTGCGAAATTAGAGTCATGCTCACTATTCTTTGGTATATACAAGATGGTTAGTTTCTTGGAATCTAACATGGAGGTTGGTTTTGCAAACTAACCTGAAGTATCTCGTTAACTCACTTTCGTGGACATGCTCGTGGAAAGGAGCAAGTGTGTAATCAGTTGTTTGAAGAAGCAATTGGATTAGATGTAGTTTAGAGACGAAGATGAATAATTATGGTTCTGCTAAGGTAATTCTTAGTCAGACGCATGAAGGCTACTATGGTAGTTTTATTTGGTGATCGAGTAGTTAGGGATATCAACCCTAACAGATGTTGTGCGCAACTTGGAGTTAATGGCTTAAGTGAAGTGGAATATTAACTCAGGTGGAGCAAGGAAGGCCAAAACGGAGATGTGTTCGTAGTATGGAGCAAGTGAGAAGGTGATAAGCCTCAAAGCACATAGTGACTGTTACTAAGTTCGATGGTAGCATATGGACAACGATCGTGTATGATCTGATTAATTTGGCATGCAATACACCTATAATGACGCCGATCAATGTGGAGTTGTGAACATAATGGAGTAAGGTGTTTTCTCAAGATGTTCCATAATGGGTGATCATATGACGATGGTTGATGAGATGGTCTTAAGAAGTTTTTCGTTGAGGTGCAGATTTTTACAATCACCGCTAGGTTGGATTGTTAAGTTTGAATTGGTGACGTTCAAGTTTGGTTTGCTCTCTTCTGGTGGGGGTTCTACGGAATAATTTGGGTGAATTACATTTCGATTTTATTCCTATTGAAGATATGTAGGCAACCAGTGATAGTGCAATCGATGTTCAGAAGATGGAGGGAAAACAAGTTGATCGTCTCATGCATGAATGCATGATCCGAGGTGGAAAATTGTAGGTTAAGGTCGATGTCCAAGTTTGAAAAGGTCAAACTTGTTTTTGGTTGGTCGGTGAAGTATTTGAGTTTCAAATAAACTCAAACTTGGAATGACCAGCTGGTTATGGGTTTGGGATAACCCTAACTTGGTCGGTGAGTGATATTTGGGTTTATCCAAAATTTGGCCGATCAAAGTTTATGTCAAACTTATGTTTTCTTATTCCTAAAGTTTAGGACCTTAATAACCAAGTTACAAAACCCTAACCTTGTAGGATAAGTAATATGTCTGCTACATAAGGAGGCCTAGGCTATGAGTTTTTTGCAATGAGTTCTCGAAGAAATTCTCATTAGAGATGTGAGGAATTCATCCCACCTCTTGGGGTGGATGAGAGAAGATCATCTTGGTGGTGCTGAATTAGATTATTGGTGTTGAGATAAAGGAGTCCATGGTAATCTATGCAGGGTGTGCAAAGAAGATCATCTCGTTGTGGTAGATAATACGGTAAATATTATCTCATATGGGTGAAGACACTACTTTGAATTTATAGGGCGTTTGTGGGAGTTGTTCGGTCACATTGTGGTGAGTCGATAATTGATTATTCAATTCTTGTGTAATTCTCAATTGGTTCTATAATAAAAAAAGAGGTCGTAGCCATTTGGTAGATGTGGACAATATTCACACATCGTGTATATTGTTGAACCACGTTAAATTTGTGAGTACTTCACTTCTTGTTTTTTTTGTTTATGGATTGCATCTGTGTGGTTATCTTTCTCTTCTCCTTATCCTAGATCGTAATGAGGTTCATGGAGAAATCTGGGAGATCAAGTATTTCTTGTTAGCTATTTTGTTTCCGCAGTATTAGCATGTAGATGGCTTTGAACCCCAACAATTGGTATCATAGCTTTAGGAAGGATAGAAGGTTTGAAGAGATAAGTTTTGGTTTTTCTGGATTCGCAGAAACTTTTCAAGACAATGGATATAGTTTCATTAAGTATGTGAGGATTTTATGTTACAGCTTCCGAAGGTGCAGAGTTTGATGTTATCAAGTATGTGTAGGATTTGATTTCATTAGTTTCGGGAACAAAGCAAAGTAAAGTGTAATTCTGAAGGAATGGGATTATATCAGGTGATCTTCATTCGATGCGGTCAAGCGGTATGGTCTTAATATTTATGGTGCTCTACATTGGAGATTTTACATTGATACTTATTGGGGCGTAAACCATATGCATGGCTTCAAGTAAGTTTATTTATTCTCTATACTTCGTATTATATTCTTGAGATGTTTGAAAGACCTACGTAGATTGTTTTTCAATTAATTGGTGTTTTCTTGGAAAAGACACAAATAGGCAAGAATATCATAGTTGAGATACAAATATTGTTTTGTATGTTTGTGGAAGTAAAGATGAAATATAAGCATGTCAAAGTCTCAAAACTGTTCCAAACCATGGGACACAATAATTTGGTTATCAATCATCATCAGTTGGATCATGTTGCTCAGTTTCTTTAACATGAAGTTCAAGAATGTGAAGATGAATTCATACTCGTTCTTCCTTAATTGTTTGTTACAATAAGTATTTGGAGAAATCTCGTAGTAGTTTTCGATTTTGGAAGTGTTGACCATTGGCCATGGTTTGATATGTTCCACAAGTGAAGAGTTTGTTATTCAGTCTTAGTATTTGAAGCATGTGGCTACAAATAGTTGCAAGACTTGATCGTTGGATGAGATGTGATATTAGTTGTGGTGGAGCTATGGTTTATTATTTTAATATAAGAAGAAGTTTTTTCAACATATTTTATTGGGTTTATTTATCTGTGTTGAGTATGGCATTGTGTCGGGTAGAACAATGTTTTTTTGCATTTCTCTCGTACTGTTTCCGATGGAGAAGATATTTAGTTTGTGATCTTTTGATTCTTGTCAATGAAGTTCAGTCGAAGAATTGTTTGGTTGTACACCATTTGAAGTCGATCGGAGATGGTTGAAGTGCAAGACCGTTGGAACAAACAGGTTGGTCTATTTATGTTGCGGATACGTTCTTATTTTGTTAAAGACCCGTTGTGAGGAATTAAAAGGGTATCGCTTGGACACTTAAAGAGTTTAAAGAATAAAGATACAATACTATAATATGTATGGTGGTGTGGCTATAGAAGCTAGCGCACACTATTTGGATAAAACATGGTGCATGAATTTGAGAAGGGCTACAATTTCGGCGTGTTTTTTCCGTCCACCTTTATTATCCATTGGCTATTTGATTTCCTGAAGATCGGCGTGATACTTTCTGTTGGAGAGAGCTACATTATAGCAATGGTAATATTTGGAGGTTTACTCATCTGCTACAGTTATTGAAATTGATTTCAATAGTGACAGAGCCTGTAGAGATGAAGGTAGAGATTTTTTTTTGAGAAATTTGGTTCAACAACGTTATAGTTTCCATCAAGTTATTTTCTTTATATATGAGAAAGTAAATACAAAAGAGTCTTGAATTGCTTGGGGCTTGAGGAAGTTACCAAAGGTTTTAGATTATCGCTGGGTGTGATTGGGTCTTTGTGTGAATGACGGATTATCAGATTTCAAACGTTGGTGTACGTTTAGAGCAAGATTGAAAAAGGGATATGCACAAGGAAGAATATGTGACTTTATGCATTGTTACGAGGGTAACAGTGAATTCTTTGACATTAGTCACAGTACCATCCGAGTCCGATTATGTTGTGGTTTGACTGTCGCGAAGTGGAAACTACATGCTTGCTAAGAAATTGATAAAATTCTATCTTGACAATTATGTTAACTCCCGTAAAAAAGACATTGTTGTCGAAGCCCATTGAGGTTGCTGAAGTGGTGTAGTAAAACGATTGGTGTGTCAGTTGTTGAAGTCTCTGTGAAACTGGATATGTGTTTGGTATGTATGCATTGGTCGAAGATATGATGAGTTTTTTGAAAGAGTAAAACTCAATTGGGGAAATATGGTCGTAAAATCATGATCCAATCGGAGATAGGCTTGTAAAGAAAGATTCATGGAGATGAGCTCGAGATTGGCACGTAAGGACAATGATCTATAGATTGGTTGTATTTGGTGCGCAATTAGAGTCATGCTCACTATGCTTTGGTACATACAAGATGGTTAGTTTCTTAGAATCTAACATGGAGGCTGGTTTTGTAAACTAACCTGAAGTATCTCGTTAACTCGCTTTCGTGGACATGCTCGTGGAAAGGAGCAAGTGTATAATCAGTTGTTTGAAGAAGCAATTGGATTAGCTGGAGTTTAGAGACGAAGATGAAGAATTATGGTTATGCTATTCTTAGTAAGACGCATGAAGGCTACTATGGTAGTTTTTTTTTGGTGATCGAGTAGTTAGGTATATCAACCATAACAGATGCGGTGCGTAACTTGGAGTTAATGGCTTAAGTGAAGTGGAATATTAACTCAGGTGGAGCAAGGAAGGCCAAAACGGAGATGTGTTCGTAGTACGGAGCAAGTTCGAAGGTGAGAAGGCTAAAAGCGCATAGTGACTGTTACTAAGTTCGATGGTAGCATATGGACAACGATCGTGTATGATCTGATTGAGTTGGCATGCAATACATTATCTCATATGGGTGAAGACACTACTTTGAATTTATAGGGCGTTTGTGGGAGTTTTTCGGTCACATTGTGGTGAGTCGATAATTGATTATTCAATTCTTGTGTAATTCTCAATTGGTTCTATAATAAAAAAAGAGGTCGTAGCCGTTTGGTGGATGTGGACAATATTCACACATCGTGTATATTGTTGAACCACGTTAAATATGTGAGTACTTTACTTCTTGTTTCTTTTGTTTATGGCTTGCATCTGTGTGGTTATCTTTCTCTTCTTCTTATCCTAAATCGTAATGAGGTTCATGGAGCAATCCGGGAGATCAAGTATTTCTTGTTAGCTATTTTGTTTCCGCAGTATTAGCATGTAGATGGCTCTGAACCCCGACAGTATCTAGAGAGACACCGATAATAGCAGCAGCACCAAATGTCGAGATGGTGACGGTCTAAGCATGAAACCAAAATTGTTAAATAATTGGGGGACATGGAGTCTCCCACACGTCGAACACATTCTCCTGACTATGAAGAGCGAAAAGTCGATCACAGCCTATTGAGAAGTCGCGAGTTACACCACCAAGACTAGATGTTAAAAGCGAGTACTCAGGCCCAGAAAACACAGAGATACCATCATTGCTCCCCCTGGAATAAAATATTTGTCCTCCATGTAATGTTATTTTAGGATAACAAAGAGACGTTTTGTTTTTTCGAGTTATTGGATTCCATCTTATGGTACCGATGGTACTTCTCAAATCTATGAAACCCAAATCTTCATCATAACCAGCCACACATATGGCATTACTTTCTTCGATTGCAATTGCATCGTGGATATATTTTTCTCTTGCATGAACTTTGTTGGACCAAGACCAGACCCTTGTTTTGATTCTAAAATCTAAAAGACTAATGTGACTGGTGTCTCTCCACGGGAACAATGCAGTAACAAATAAACAGTTACTTCCATTTAGCCATTGAATCTTATCAGCATCTCTAAGAGGATAATCAGAAGGTTCATTGAAAAAATCAGTCTGTTCCCCAGTAACTTGATCCCACATTCCAATTCCGCCAGTACAACTAGCAAATATCTTATTATTAGAGTTCAAACATAAACTTCCAGCAGTTTGGCCCTTAAATTCATACCTATGCCTTAGATCACCTGTGGACGAACTGAAAAGACCCATTTCTCCATCTCTCTCGCCTGATCTTTTGGCAGCACTGACCACAATATTCTCCAAATCGATCCACCCAATATCATTAACTTTTCTATAATCCAGAATCAAAGGTGCATGTTCTTCAAGCATCCAATTGTACACATGAACAAAGCTGCCATGAGCAACAGCACAACCTCCATTAGGACTTGCTCTTATTGCAGTACAATCGTGAGGAGCGCAACCCTTGACCGAACTGGCTAGGTTTAACTGGTAACCATCAAATCTTCCCCACTTTGCAGTTCTAACATTTTCTAGAAGACCATAAAACAAAGCTTCCTTGTAGAGTAATTTTTTAGGTATGTTAGGAGGAAGATAAAGCTCACATGTTCTTAAGAGATTAAGAAGAACAGAGAAACATTCAGGGTCTCGATCGATGAAGTATTCATCATTGACTTCTCTAGGTTGAAGGTTCCATTGATCATCATATATTAATTATATGTCCCTACTTTTAACTTCCTACAAATATATCCTTATGCAACAATAAATATTTCCCTCCTTTTTTAATAACCTTATCCATTTAATATTAGATTACCTTAATACCCTCACCCATATAATATTTTTCCTTTATTTCAAAAAGAAACAAATTTCTTCTACAACCACTTCACCACCACCACTAGCACTAGCACCACCACCACCACCAAAATTCAACTATCATTCCACCACCACCGTTCAACAACCACCACCTACCAACCGCCACCACCACTAATATTCCACCACCACTCCTTCACTACCACCATTAGTCCACCACAACTAGTCTGTTGCCGCCACCACCACAAGTTTGTTGCCGCCGCCGCTGCTACCACCGTCACCGTCGCCGCCACCACCACTGGTTTCAGATATTTTTGCATCAACAACAATAGTTGATCCAAATAAAAATAGAACCAATAGTAGAAATTAATCTAGTTTAGGGGATCAACAACGATAGTTGATCCAAGGAAAAATGATCAACAATAGAAGTTTATCCAATTGAGTGGATCAACTTCCATTGTTGATCCACTAAAATTGGATCAACAATGAAAGTTGATCCATGTAAAATGGAGTGAACTTGGCGTGAGTCGAACACGTATCATCTGACATGGAGTCATCCATGCAACCATTGCACCACAAGTTCAATATTGGAAGAAATTTACATGATTTAAACTACAAAGCATGAGTTCAAAGGATCAACAACAGTAGTTGATCCCATATAGATGGATCAACAACCATAGTTGATCCAAAATATATGGATCAACAACCATAGTTGATACAGTATGACTGCCTGCTTCAACCCATATAACCACCATATTTCATTAACTGATCATTACTTGTAGCTTCATAAACACCAACAGCTCCAAGACCAGTTTCAAAACCAATATCGACAACTACAAACAACCATAACCACCATTATACTACTATTTCCATGACTAATTTCTCATTCGTACCTCTCCACCATTACCGTCACCAACAAATCACACATCTCCAGCATCACCACCACCACCAAAACAATCAAAACCAAAATCCAACACCAATTTCATCATTCCAACCAAAACCACCATAGTTGATCCAATAAAAAAAAATGGGTCAACAACAGTAGTTGATCCAAAATATATGGATCAACAACCATAGTTGATCCAATATCACATATTTCATTAACCGCACGCTTCAACCCAGATAACCACCATATTTTATTCAGCAACAGGCTTCAATCTCTGTAACAACAACTCATACCAACACTGCCACTAACAAATCACACATCTCCAGCACCAGCACCACCACCACCAAAACAACATATAAACAACAACAATTAATCATCACTTATAGTTTCATAAAACAACAACAATTGAAACACCGTTAACTCGAGTCATTCATCATCAACATCGGTGCATATCCAGCCATTTAGCCAGAAACCCCATGACAACACCGCAAGAAACACCACAAAATTCTGGAATACCTTTTCGAGTCGTTTCTTGGTGGAAGCAGGTGCTTTAGGTAACTCCTTAACAGCAACATCCTTTTCGTTTTCTTCTTCTTTCTTTGTTTTCTCTTTTGTCTCTTCAACTACTTCCGACGAACTATGCCGTTTTTTTTCAAACCTCTTATCTGTCTTAACAATCCCCATTTTTGCTCTTAATTCATTTATTAAATCACTTTATTTAACTACAAATTAAATTTCTCAGTACCAACATCTAAACTATTTCCAAACCCATCTTCAACATCAATTGAATCGCCTCCTTGTTCAAAACCCTCAGATCCCAAAACGGGTTGAATAGGATCCACTGACTCCATTGCATCTAGATTTTTAATTGAAACTCCTTGCTGACCAAAACCCTCAGGGTCTACCGGATCCGTGTACCTAGGGTTTTAATTAGATCTCCTTCTTGATCGAAACCCTCGAATCCTAGAGCAGACGGAAATGAATCTACCGAATCCATTGTGTCTACGGTTTTAATTGATGAATCTATTAGAAAGATGGAGATGGTGGCGGGGGTTGATATAACTTTCCCAAAACATATTAACGATGATAGATCCGTTGATAGTGGTGGCGGAGGTGTTGGTGTTGAATGTGGTGGAGGCAATCGATTTGAAGATGGTGGTGGGAGGAGAGATGGAGTGTTTTTCTGCTTTTTAAGTTTTGTAAATTAAAGAAGAAGGAATGATGATGGAAGGTAAAAAGAGGAATCATAGTATTTATGTTTTTTTTCTTAATTTCAATTTTGACATCCGGGATATTTTTATTGTATGATAAGGATAATTGTATAGACCATCAAAAGTAGGGACAAAAATTCAATTAACATATATAGCTCCAAACATGGAACTTCTGCACGCGTTCGCTACTGTTGTGGCAGTTGTTTCGAAGACTTTTCCTCCAACATTGAACCTGACCTTGTCAGTTTGCATTCCCATGTTACCAGTAACAAGTAATTTTCACAAATTATAGATAGTGTTGGGGACTGATTAGCATGGCTTGTTTGCAATCTAACCCACTCATCAGCCATTTATAGAAAAGAAAGAAGAAATGAAAAGTCATAAAACTCTTAGAAATTTGAAAATTATTCATAACTGTGCATTATTGTTATAGTTATTACAATTCAATGTTTCTCGGTAATTGATTTAGAGTTGAATACTGTACATGAATGTATCATGGAATGTTAATAGTTTCATGTACTATTATGCAAGCAAGGCCGAGCTAAGGGCTGCTAAAAATGTATCATGGAGTACCTCATCATGTCCTTTGGCAGTGTCGTTCCTGGGAAAAATTTGCCCCAAAGTGAATTCATTTTTTTTTTTTGCCCCTAAACAGCATTAATACCTTTTATACTTATAGAAACATTCAATTAAGGCATCAATCGAAATTTCGGTTGGTTATTTTTATGGGTTTGTAAGAAAGAGAATTGAAAAAGAAAAAAAAAAAAAAACTATAGTGCACCGTGATCCGGGAAAAAAGGAGGCAGTAGAGGTGAAGAGTAAAAAGAAACTAAAACGTTTCTTCTCAAAGTTAAGTTGTATATATAATTTATTTTAAATCCTTTAAATTAATGTAACTTATAGTTCAGTCCATTTGTTTTCATTTTCAGTGAAAGCCCCCTATTGTTACAAGGGTTTTTGTTGCCCCTAGGCTTTTATCATCTGCAAGTCCCACTTTGCCTGCTTCCCTATCAGGCACGGCCCTGCCTTTGGAGTGACTTGTCATGTAAGGCCCGATTAGTTTTGATGCCTTTTCCCTGCCTTTGGAGTGACTTGTCATGTAAGGCCCGATTAGTTTTGATGCCTTTGCTTGACGATGGATAGAAGATAATGCTGGTATTCTAACCCATGAGCTACTTACAATACATTTTTTTTTAAAGGGAAAAATGAAAAGTTAAAAAAAAAAAAAAATATATCATAATGGTGGTGCATGCATGGGAACCTTTTTTTTTTCTTTTTGAAACATGTATATATTAAAAGGAACTAACTAGAAATTACACGGGGAAGGCAATTCCCCTAGAGTGTCCCTCCTAAAGGAAAATGCGCCTAGGAGCAGAACCCCGGGGTACTGTGTGACAGGCATCGTCAGTTAGCTCTAGAGTGTCCCTCCTCCCGGGGAGTGTCGTGGCGGTCGGTACACGACGGGACTTCGGTATGAGGCACTCACGTCGCAAATTAGAACGAGCATCAGTTCGGGGCGAAGTCCACCGCCAACAACCCCCTTTAACCCAATAGCATTGCGGGAAGCAAAAAGGGTCACTTTAATCACGGGTAATTCCCCTAGAGTCATTTAACCGAATTTGATTAAGAAAAGGAGGGTTAGTCTGATCCCATTATCATTGTTGAATAGTTTCCTTCTTCGCTTTTATCCACTGCAAGGTTTGCTATACCATCTGCTGCTTGGTTTCCTTCTCTATAATTGTGTTGAATGTGGCAAACAGGTATGAGGCGCATTCTTTGTTTGATTTTTGCAATCGATCATTTGTGATATATACCAAGGAGCTTCCGATGATGTTCTGATAAAGTGATTGAGATTCTCCGAGTCGGTTTCAATTATCACTCTTGGCCATTGTCTTTCCATTGCTATTATGGTTGCCCATGTCTCAGTCGTTAGTGCATTAGTTAAACCTAGAGGTTGTGCAAGAGACATAATGGTTTGTGCATTCGAGTCCCTGCAAATAAATCTAGTTCCTCCCATACCTGGATGGCCTCTAGCAACCCCATCTGTGTTTATTTTTATCCAACCCGAATCTGGAATAGACCATCCGACTTGAATAATTGTAGTTGTTCTTGTGTTGCTTGTTGCAATCCTCGGAGTTGGATCTCCAGGTAAAACAGGTGGGGAGATTTTTCTTGCCCATTCAAATTCTTGTTATTGTGCTATAGATTTCCTCGGGATGTTTTCATGGTTAGATTGGGATTGATTGAAGACCAGATCATTTCGTTTTGTCCATAGTGCCTAGAAAAGAAAACAGAAACTTGTGATGGTGGTTTAATCAGTATAAGCTTGTAATGGATGCAATATGGTTGTTTGAGGATTTAAGGTGATAGGATGGTTGTTATGTTGAAGATGGTTTGTTGGAATGTGGTTTAAGAGGTTGGTCGACCATGCCACAATTGCCACAGGACAATGAATAAGCATGTGTGTCACCGTTTCTGGGTCGGAGTTGCATCTGGGGCACATGTTTGAATTGGTGAGGTTGATATGGTGTAATAAAGAAAATGTTGGTAATCCTTTGTTGATAGCTTTCCACAAGAAAAGCTGAATTTTTGGAGGACATGGTAAGGTCCATAGAAATTTGGTGGTTGGTAGGGGGGTTATGGTTGTATGGTTCTCTTGTTGGGCTAAACTGTTGTATCCAGAAGCAGTAGTATATTTACCGGACTTAAAATGTGGCCAGATAATTTTATCCGGGTTATTGTCCAGGTGAAGGTGGATATTGATAATATGTTGTATTGCATCAGGTGGTAGGTTATGTAGCTGATCATGTCTCCAATTGTGAGTAATAGGGTCAATTAAATCATCCACAGTTTGGATAGGATGACAATGGGATGGATCAAGGTTAGGAAAGTGAGGTATCCAATTAGCTTGGATGGGGTGTCTAAACCATTTCCTATGCGATGAAATAACTGTTGTTTTACAAAAGGTATAAGGGATGCCATTTTCTTCCATTCTGGGCTAGCAGTAAAAGGCAAGGTGAGCGTACCTTGAAAAATTTGTTGATGTTGGAGGTACTTCTCTTTGTATATACTAGTATAGATGGAATGTGGTTGATCGTGAATGTTCCATAATCTTTTCATGAGAAAAGCTTTATTGTGATGGCTACTCTTCCTGATGCCGAGACTTCCTTTTGATATCAGTGTGTGGAGTTTGCTCCATCCTAAAGGGTGCAATTTTCTAACAGAGGAATCATTCCCCCAGAAAAAAAATCCTTGTAATCCGGTCGATTTTTTTGTAAACATGAGTGGGAAAAAGTTTTGTTTGCATAAGGTGGTTGGATGTTGGAGTTAAGGAGGTTTTAATGAGGATTAACCTTCCGGAAGGTGTAAGGAATTTTTCCATCCATCCTTTAGCTTTACGAGCTAGCCTTTGAAGAAAAGGTTAGAAAATGTGGCGGGATGTTCTCCCGTGTTTGAATTGGACTCCGAGATATATAGGAGGGGTTGAAGAGGTTGGCATGTTGTAAAATTGGTGTAGATTATTTATATATTCTGGAAGTAATCTCGGATGGTGGATGATTGTTGACTTTGAGTGTTGATTAATTATCCAGCCGATGATCCGTAAGATTGAAGTATCTTTTGGAGGTGGATGTTACTCTCTTGGGAAGCTCTGTAGGTGATTAGAAGATCATCTTCATACATAAGATGTAATATGGGCGGTGCTTATTGTGATATTCTGAGACCTTGAACCATCTGTTTGGCTTCCAATTTGGCAAGATTTTTTAAGAGAATTTCAGCACATATAATGAAAATGTATGAAAATATGGGATCACTTTGTCTTATGCCTCTCGTCGGTGTGATGAAACCATGAGGGGTGCCATTGATGTTGATGGAGTAGGTGACTGAGATGATACACAACATGATATAGTCCACAAAAATTGTCGGGAATCATAATTTGGTAAAGGATTTTTTAATGAAACACCAGTCCAGGCTATCATAAGCTTTTTGGATGTCTAGTTTAAGAGCATTTTTAGGTTCTTTTGTGATGGCTGAGGTTTTGATGTAGTGGAATATCTCTCCTGCAATTGCGATGTTATCATTAATTGAGCGTTAAGGGACGAAGGCGCTTTGATACGGGCTTATTAGAAATGGGAGAACGGGTCGAATGCGGTTGACCAGAATTTTGGATATGATTTTGTAACAGACATTGCAGAGGCTTATAGGTCTGAATTGAGATGGTTTTTTTAGGTGGTCCACTTTTGGAATTAACGTAATGTTTGTGTGGTTCATGAGTGGGTGGATATTTAAAGAATTAAAAAAACTTCGAACCATAGCTATTATTTGTGTGTGAGTGGTATCCCAGTAAACTTTGAAAAACTTACTTGTATAACCATCCAGACCAGGGGAACTTTCGAAATTGATGGAGAACAGAGCTTGCTTGATTTCTTGCACTGTGACTTCTGCCGTGAGAGAATCACATTGTATGGATGTTAATCTTGGTGTTATTTCCTCAAATAGTTCTTCATCTATTATTGTGTTCGGAGTCGTGTATTGATTTGTGAAATGGTCCGGGATGATCTGAATTACTTGATCTTTATTGGAAATCCAGTTATTTTGCTGATCTTGTAATTGTTGAATATTTTTGTGACTTCGGTGTATGGTTTCTTTCGTGTGGAAGAAGTTCGTATTATTATCTCCTGATTGGAGCCATTGTACTCTGGATCTTTGTTGCCAATATGTGGCATGACATTGAAGTAAGATGAGGTGCTGGTTCCGTAGTTTTCTTTTCTAGATTTAGCCAATATGCTAATTCCCCGCCATTATGAATGGCACATTGATGTTGAGCCATTTGGATTTGCACCATTGACTTGCGAATTAGAGTTGAAAGATGCCCAAATGTATTCTTGTTCCAATCCATAAGAGTTTGTCCAGTGGTGATTAGCTTTATCTGAAGATCCAGAGCAGGTTCATCATCACTTTGTTGAGTCCAGGAATAATCTACAATTTGCTTGAGCTGAGGGTGCGTTAACCATAGATGTTCAAATTTGTAATTTTTTTGTCCCTGCCATTCAATTGCTTTGGTGCACAAAAATATGGGTGCATGATCAGACGCTATCCTCGGAAGATGAGTGACGGCGACATGAGGATTAGCGGTGCGCCAATATTGGGTTGCAAGAGCTCTATCTAATCTTTCTAATATATTGTCTTGGCCCTGCTGATTGTTTGTCCAAGTGTATGGATCTCCACGAAATCCTAGGTCGATTAATCCCATTTGATTTATCATTGTGAGGAATGGCTGAGTCTCGCTATAGTTGACTTGTCTTCCCCCTTTTTTCTCTGATTGGTTTGTTACTTCATTAAAATCCCCTATCAACACCCATGAGGTTGAATTGGATATGTTGGGGAAAATTGTTGGGAAATCCTGACAAAATCATTTCTTGCCGCTGGATGTGGAGGATCGTATATGCCTATGCAGATCCAAGATTGTGCTGGAGATGGTGGAGAGACAAGGACGTGGATAAAACTCTGGGATTGAGTTATCACTTGGATGTTTAGGTTGTTCCACATGAGACATAGTCCTCCTCTTCTACCAACTTTGGGCACTGAGGTTAGGCTTTGGAATTGAAGGGATTGAGCAAGGCTTGACATGTGTCTTTCATTAGCTAAAGTTTCTGAGAAGAATAATATATTGGGCTTGTGTAAGGAGATTATATCTTTTAGGGGTTGTATTTTGGTTGGGTTATTGATGCCCTGGCAATTCCAGGCCAAAATATTCATGTCTAAGGTTGAGATTAAAAGATGAGAGAATTTATGTGTCTGAGGGTTTTGAGTGTTGTCCAGTAAATCAAGAATCATATTTTGGGGACCTATGTTTTTTTCGGGGGACCATTGATTTTTAAGGCCACCCTATCCTAAAATGATAAGGGGTGTCCTAAAGTCATGAGTTTACTAATTTACCCATTACCCTATTTAACATTAACCCACCACCTCCGATTACCACCACCACCTCCTACGATTATCACTACCACCTTCTCCGATTATCACCACCACCTCTGATTATTGAGTGACTAAAGTGATAGAAGAAGAAGAAGATGGAGAAAAAAATTATTTTAAGATGGGTAAATATGGAGAAAAAACATCCTCTGGGTACCGAAGTATGCTTGTAACTTAGTGAATGTTGCTATAAACGACCTAAAATATCTTGAAAATCAAAATTGTAACAAAAAAATTTCAACCAGGTCAACAAAGTTCAGTTTTATTATATGAAGAACATGTAACCGAACTTTCTGCAAATGCAGTTCGGTTAATAAAGAACCCACAATTGGGGGATATGGGAATTAATTGGGGGATATGAATTACTTCCCCCAACCCATGGTGTGTGCTAAGGGGTGACTTTTGGTTATGAATATACTAAAATCAAAAAAAAAAACTTAAAATCAAAAAACAAAATCATATCCCCCATTTCCATCCCACTTCTTCCCTCAAAATAAAAATCAAAAAACAAAATCATATCCCCATTTCCATCTCCACTTCTTCCCTCAAAATAAAAATTAAAAACTTAAAATCTAAAATCTAAATCATATCCCCCATTTCCATCTCCACTTCTTATTAATCTTATTTAGGGGTAGAGCTTTGAAACCCAAATATTCTCCATTCCCTTTCAAATTCTAAATTCTCCCCACTCTATATCAAATTCTCTTCACCTCACTTTGGAAACGAATTTTTTTTTATTCGGAAGTGATGAAGATCATGCTGAAAGTGATGATGACCATGCGGACCATATCGGTTGATGAAGACCATCAACGTTGTAGTAATTGAGATTCGTTCTCTCGTTTGAAAAAATAATAAAAGAGAGTCGGTGGGTTTAGGATTTCACCATATGGCTCTTCATCAATTTCCCCATAGATTATCTAAACAAAGCTAATTGAATGGTCTTCGTCACTTCCATTTTAATTTTCTGGCTTTAAAAAGCTTGTGTAAAGAAAACTAATAATACAACTTGTTTGGTATGTTACAATGTGTTGCTAGTGTTGATATGAAGACCATGCCGGTATTGTTTTCAAGCATAGTCTTCATATTTATTTCCTATGCGGAATACAATAACCGGCATGGTCTTCATATCAACACGACCATGCCATGGCACCAAGCATGTTTTTAAATCCACGGAAAAATTCAAAATAGAAGTGATGAATACCATGCCAGAATTGATGAAGACCATATGATCGGAAACCCAACGGTACTTGGATTTCAAAAAGGTTGAAGATGAGGTGCATGCCCGATAATTTCCTATCAATGCCGGTAGTCAAGTGAAAAAAAATCAACAAAGAAGATTATTAGTGATAAAATGAGTCCTAGTTAATGTATTTATGGGGATACTTTTCATTGTTCCGGCATAGGTATTTAAGCAAAATACTATGAAGACCATATGACGGAGCAGCATGCCAGATAATTTCTATCAATGCACGCATTCGAAAAAACTATTACCATGCCGGAAAAAAACTATTACCATGCCGGTACCTGTTCAAAACCAGAAAAAAATCAGGTTTCGGAAGATCAAAACCAGGAAAAAAATCGTAACAATTTATGAACATTTCCAACAATTTCCGGCATGAGTTTTTGGTTGAATACCATGCCGACACCAAGCTTTTTCAGCTGCAACAATGGTGGATTCAAAGAAAAAAAATCAATTTTTCAACCTCTTATTATTAGTAATTCTCTCATCACAATCATCTTCCCATTTTCAAAAAAAGAAATTCCTCTCAAATATTTTTTTCCCTCCTTATACTCTCACCCAAACACAAATAAAACTACACACTAATTTATCCCCCAAATACTTAACATTTTACTAATTATACTTAATCACTAATCCTAATTAGTGGGGGCTAGATTAGGAATTAAAAAAATAATTACATAGGGGGTCACCCAGAATTGCTATTGGGACACCTATTTTGTCCCGTAGCTATATCCCCCAATTAATTCCCATATCCCCCAATTGTGGGTTCTTAATAAATCCAAAATCACAGGCAACCGAACCAGAGCTTTAATGGAGTTTTTGTTTGTTCGGCTAGCTGATGAAAAATTAAATGTAACCGAACTACTATGCTTGAGTTTACATAGTTTTGTTCGGTTCAGTCGACTAGACCACGTTGTAACCGAACTTTAAACAACAGAGTTCGGTAAGTTCGCAAAATTTTATTTTTTGCGATTAAACCGAACTCAACATTTGGCTATATAGAGAAGAGTTCGGTTTTGAAATTATTTTTGCGAGTTAACCGATCTCATTTACAGAGGTATGTTCGGTTGGTTCGCAAACTTCAACACAACCAAGCTCTCAACCGAACTGCAGGTTAAAATTAACCTAGTGTAAGAAGTTCGGTTGGTTCGCAAACTTCAACATATTTTGCGAATCAACCGAACTGAGCTTATATATGCAATTAGGCAAACGTTCAGTTAAAGTAAAAACTTAACAATTTTTGCGATCCAACCGAACTGCACTTGCAAATGCATATATGGAATTATCCCATAGTTCGGTTAAAAGTATTTTTTGCGAATGAACCGAACTCTAAGTTCGGTTTAGAAATAATCAATTCGTGATAACCGAACTTTTTGCGACGTAACCGGACTAATTAAAAGTTCGACTGAGACTTTATTTTTGCGACGTAACCGAACCTGTCTCTGGAAGAAAAAAAACCTCCATTAAACCTCTCCGCAACTTCCATTTTCAACTCATTTGGATGATTACTTCTCATTTTTTCAACCAAAAACGAATGACAAGCAATGAGTTTGTGAGAATATCTTTGTTAATGATTTAAATTAAGCTATATATGGAGGTGGTGGTGGTTGGTGGTGGTGGTAATCGGAGGTGGTGGTGGTAATCACTGGTTGGCGGTGGTCATAGTCTGAGGTGGTGGTGGTGGTAATCGGCGGTGGTGTTGGTGGGCGGTGGTGGTGGTAATCGGTGGTTGGTGGTGGTGATAATCGGAGGTGGTGGTAATCGGAGGTGGTGGTGGTAAAAAATTCTACTACTTTTTATAAAAACCAATCTTTTAATTTAATCTCACTAATTAATTTTTATTTAATCATAACCCAAAAATAATCAAAAGGGTAGTTAAGGTATTAATAAAAATATATTCATAAGGGGTGACCTACATTTATAAGAGGTGTCCTACCCTAGAAAAACAAGGGTCCCCACAAACAAGGGTCCTCAAAAAACGATTCTAAATCAAAGGGTAACAGAAAAAGAATGTAGGTGGGATTGGTAATGGGTTGTAGATGATTTTAGCAGTTAGGTTGTGGGCTTGAGAGGATAACAAAAATAGAAAGTAGGTGGAATTGCTAATGGACTTTAGATGATTTTAGTAGCTAGGATTAGGGCTGCACATGGGTCGGGTTGGGTCGGGTTTGGCCTCACCCACCACCCAACCCACTAATGGTGGGTAACATAGGTTGTCACCCACAACTGACCCAACTATACAGTGGGTCGGGTGGGTGGTGGGTTACCCACCATAAAATACACATTACTTATACAAAAAAAAAATAAAAAAAAATTACATACATTAATCATTATGTGGCTGAATTTGTGGAAACAAAAACAATTTATGGAAACAAAAACAATTTATGGAAACCCATATCTTTGGCATCATCAAATCAATGCCAATGAACATTTGTTTTTCAATTCCAATACTTTCGGTTTTCTTCAATTCAAATCCAACTACGATGCGCACAGCAGCTAGCACACAACATTTCCATATCTGTAACAAAAAAAAAATCAATGAATCAAACAAGAGACTGAAATTGAAATCACCAATACCCTAATTGAAATAAAAAAACAAGTAATTCATCAGACCCAAATTAAAAATAGAAAATCAAGCAGTTCATCAGACCCTAATTTAATCAGGAGATAAAATTATAATTGAAATATCAAATAATCATATCATAGAAGAACATAAACGAAACCCTAACTATAACTATATGAAATTATAATGCAAAAATTGCAAACAAAACCCTAACTGTAACTATATGAATCTTAGCATCTTGCTTACCAGAACTTTGATTTGTGTAACTTGCGTTGCGTTGGTCCTTTGATTTCAATCGAAAGGGAAAGACTGAAAGTCTTGAAATCCTAAGTGAGGAAGAAACTGAGAGATAAAGAATGGAGGCAGTGGTGAGTGAATGAGTGGTTTGCGATTAGGTTTAGGATAGAAATTATACTTCGTTATATATATGAGAGTGAACGGCTAGGATTAACTGATTAGGAGTAATCTAAGGGTTAGGGTAGTTTAAGGTGGGTGGGCGGGTTGGGTCGAGTGAGGGAAGGTGCGACCCATAGTCGACCCAACATAGGGCGGGTTTTGATGCTGCGGCCCATAATCGACCCACTCTTAGGTGGGTTGGGTCGGGTGCGGATAATTTCAGGTGGGTGTGGATTGGGTCGGCGGGTTGGGTCGGGTTTGTGCATCCCTAACTAGGATGGGAACTTGAGAACATTTATTATGGGAGGTTTGAAATCATTAAAAAAAAAAAAAAAACATGCATGTATCATGGGATGGAATGTTAACAGTTTCATGTACATTTACCCATGCATAATATGCTGGGCTAATGGGTGATGATACTGTATCGGACTACATGTAGTTCTTATGGAACATGCAATTGGGGGATATTAAAACTAATTGGGGATATAAAACCTGGTTTAATTGGGGGCCATGACATTTTATTTACACCCTAAAAATTTTCCGGGGCATATTGATCCGAATGTGAATATACCGTTTTACCCTTACTCTTAAAAATCAGTTATAGGCTAATTAACTACCCTAATCAAGGCCCCTAATTTATACACCCTAAAACCAAATCTAACTTCACAAAATCAGTTCATCTTCTTCTTCTTCTCATCTTCTTCATATTCTCTACTACCACCACCTTTAACGACGGTCGAAGAAGACGATTTCTTCATCCGATTCATCGTTTAATCATCGATGATAAAACTTTAATCGACAATTAACTTCTTCTACAATCATGGCTCGCACAAAGATGACCGCTCGCAAAGCAATTCAACTCCACAATTTCGTCGAAGCATTGAAAGGCAAGGTTAAGGAGAAACCCTCAGTCTCCAAACCGAAAAAATCGAAATCCAAGAAACGCATGGCTCCAATTAGAAGGTATGTTAACTAAAACCCAACTTGCATTCCATATTTTGGTGTATTTTTGGTGTGTTTTGATTGTGAATTCGAGTCTGGTAACCGAATACTGGAAGTTACAGTGTTAGGGTCGGCAGTATCGTAACATTAAAACCCTAATGACCCTGTATTTGCATGTAAAATGTATGCAAAATCGTTAGGTTTTTAGGATGAAGATGCCGACCATTTTTATGAAACTGCAGTTATGGTGACCTAGATTAGAGTCGTTTGGGTATTAGTATGAAGACGAAGACCTTTTGTAACGACAGTGATTGTATACAAACGACCTTTTTGTTTTACCCCCAACGACGCTAACTAATTAACCAACGACCGTACTAGAGAAAAAGAAAGGGTCCCTGTCCAAATAAACGAAAGCGTCATCACCTGCTAAATAGGGTCGTTGTGGTGTCATAAAGGGTCGTTTGGTTGTTGGATTATTAAATCAAGGACCCTTAATCTGAAGACATGAATCTAACTCTTATGTTTGTTATGTTCTTTTACGTGTATGGGCTATAGTGCCAAGAAGGTAGGTACTTAAATGTCGGTCTATTATGCGGAAGAAAACCGAGTGAGGTAGCCTTTTCTATCACTGAACCAAGAGACAAAGGTGAGGAGTCATCGGATTCATCACGTTCATCCTCTCTTGTTATTTCGGCTGAAGGAAGTGATAAAGAAGAATAAGTAGAAGAAGAAGAAGAAGAAGAGATACAAGAAGATGATGGTGATGGTGATGGGGAGGGGGAGGGGGATGGTGATGGTAATGGGGATGGTGATGGGGATGGGGATGGGCATGGTGATGGGGATGGGGATGGGGATGGTGAAGATGAGGAGAAAGAGGATGAAGATGAAGGTAAAGATAGTGATAAGGAGGATGATGCTGGTAAACAGGGCGGTGAAGAGATTGAATAGCCGAAGACTAAAAATAGGGTAAAGAAGGATGGATTGGACATTGCACCTAGGGCGAGACACGTTCCTATAAAATATTTGCAGCTGACTCGTCTTATTAGTGGTAAAGCGAGAGGACAACCTAGGGATGGATGTAAAGTTCTATTTGGATATCGTGGATCGTGGGCTCGTACCATCTATGAGACAATCGTAAGTATACCAACTTTGCTTGTTATTCGATTAGTTGATATAATTTTGTAAATACATTCTAATTATGACTAGTTTCTCTTTTGTAGGATCAAAAGAATGGCATCTGTCCTTTCAGGCACCAATCTTCTTTCGGGAAAATGAAGTTGTGGCCTTTAGACAAGGAATGTGCAAGAGTTAGAGCTCATGTTGAAAACTATGGTTTGTATACTGCCGTTCAGAACTCAGTGATTAATTATGATAAGGTTGCAGTATCTACTCTATGTGAAAGGTATTACCCTGAAGTCGACACATTCCAATTCCTATTTGGCGAGATGGTAGTTACTCCTGATGATGCGGAACATATATAAGGGCTGCACGTCGAAGGGAAATCAACCATTGAGAATTTCAAGAGAAGGCCTACTTGGGCTGATATCTATGGGTGGACCAAGAACTTGTTTGGATGGGATCAAGCCACCACTGATGGGCAATTTTAGAAGGGAACCAACTACAATAAGAAAGAGTTCAAACTTGTAAAGATTAGGGAGATGTTTGCTGGGACATTGGAAAAAGAAAAGGAGGGTCTCACTGATGAGGAATGTCGTTACGCTGCAGGCGCGTATTTGTTTTACGTACTTGCGTCTGTTATATTTCCCGACAGCAAAGGTAATAGGGCTAGCGCCAACCTTCTTCATCTTTTGGATCCTTTGGAAGATGTGAACAAGTACTCTTGGGGTACCGCCATAGTTGCACATTTGAATAGTCAGCTTTCCAAAGCATCTTGGGAACAAACTTCACAGATCAATGGAAATTTGGGTCTACTCCAGGTATTTGGATTGATGAAACTTCTTTTGTTTGTCTATATTATTTTCCTTAAATCATTTGATGTTTATTTCATTGTTATAAATATAGGTGTGGTTTTATGATCATTTCCCGTCACTGATCAAAGGTAATGAAGATTTGAAACTAAACAAATATTGGAAGCAAGGTGATCCAACAGGTAAACGATATTTGTTCACCGGTTCTCAGGATAAGGAGGAAAAAGAGGCGTTGGTAGCAATGCGGGGAAAGTTGGACAACATCAATGTTGAAGAGGTGAAATTTAATCCGTACGCGGAGAATAGAGCTGGCGTAATGGAACCTGTCGTGTTGTACGATGGCCCTTTGTTTCACCCTTACGGTTTCTCGATGTACAATCCGATGAGAGTGATGCGTCAACTTGGGTTTATTCAAGATTCACCCGATGAAGAGTACGTACCTCCGTTCAAGCATGAGTTGTCTAAGTGTATGGCTGAAAAGTCGAACATAAAGGTGTTTTACGACCCTAAACCCAGTTACCACCATTGTAATGATAGACACTCTAGGTTGGTAGATGTCACAACTTGGGCGCATGTCAACGAAGGGCACGAGGCAACACCAGATTACCTTGAATGGTATGAAAGTTTCTCGCATGGTCGGGTTATTCTTATTGATCCAACTAGGAGGACCAATAGAGCATCCTCCTCTTATTCTCAAGCTAACCCTAGAGATGATTCTACAATTCTTAAACTAGTGGTGAGTTGCTTATTCAAAGTATTGTGTTATTCATCTAAATTCAAATATAAGCTAGTTAACGTTGAATTCGTATTTGAATGCATATAGAGGGAACAGGTGAAACTTTTTGTCAAGGCACTGTTTTTCTCGGATGATAAAGGGGAAGTCTTTGATCCTGAGAATCTACGTCGTTACGCTCAATACATGGAGCACATTGAAAATCCGAAAGAAAAGAAGATGTTTGATGAGGTCTCCAAAGAAGGCAAGAGGAGCCGGAAAACACGTGCATAGATGGAAGAATAACGTTCTCAGTAGGGACAAAGTAGCCAACCACAAAATGAACAAAATGGTGGCGGTGCAACTCAGGGTCCTCCAAAGAGAAAGAAGACGGTCTCTAGATCAGGCAGGTCGTAAAGCGGAGGTGGTCTTAGTTACAAAGAAGTTTGTTAACTTTAAACTTGAAGTTATGTTTTATAACTTTTCTTAGATGGTTTCTTATTATGTTTGGATGGTTTGTTAAACAATTATGTGTGTTAGGTTTGGAAACTTTAAACTTGAACTTAGGTTTTATAACTTTTCATAATATTTTGGCACGATGTTTATTGTTTTAGCATGTTTATGATTAGAAAAAAACTTTACCTTTTCTAAACTAACCAAAGGGTCGGCGACGTCCATTTTAGCAGACGAACAACCCTTAGATTGAATCATTATAATTCAATTCCCAGTATCAGAGTCGTTTACTATAACCGTATCAACACGACGACACTTTATTAACAAAACATCCAGGAGAGCCAAAGAAATACATGGACAGGGTCGTTAGGATGTTTATGGATACACCTAACGACCCTTTGGATACAATAATCCAGGGAGATAAGACAGAGATGGCCAGGGTCTATGTCTTAACCAAATGACCCTAAAGTTCAATAATCCAGGGGATTCCAGAATTTTCTAGATAGGGTCGTTATTGTTATTTGAAATATACCTCACGAATGTATGAATGCAATAATCCAGGGAAGTTAAGAAATAGTTGAATAGAGTCGTCATTGTGTTTATGGATAATCCAGGGTATTCCAGAATTCTTGAAGTGCTTGTACTTATTGGTCCATGCATAAAAGAACTTCTCCTTCCAAGGATTCAACCACGTATGTAGGAAATAGTCGACCACCTTCTTATAATCCGTACTCCAATCATCAATAAATTTCTGCAATCTAGCATAGTACTTCACCTCGGTTTTTGAATGAACCAAGTAGTCCCACTCTTTGCAGAATACCTCCCATACATCCCCCTCTTCGTCGTATTTTTCCTTATCTTTTTCTCTCTCTGTCGCTCTCTCTTTTCTTGAAAGTTTACTCAGACGCTCGTCTTCCTCCTCGGAACGTTGATTACCCTTCGCCGGTTTGATTTTTTGGATATGTTTCTTGCAATTTTGAAAAATATTTTGTTGGATGTGCCACGTACAAAGAAAATGTTGAGCTAGTGGAAAAAACACGATGAACGACACTCATGGCGAAAAATCTCGATCCGTAAATATAACCTGCGGTGTTTGTTCTCCACGGTAGATCAACCTCACTTGTTCCAATGCCCAAACATAGTCCTCTATTTCTTCGTGTTCCATAAAGACCCACGCCACGGTGAAAGATTGTTTATCCGAAGTATGACTAACCACGTTCAACATCGGCATGTTATACCTGTTGGTCTTATAAGTTCAATCTATGAACAATACTTGGTAAAAACATTGTGCCAATGCCACCATCCTAGGATGGGCAAGAAAATATGAGTGACTTTTTCGCCCGGACCCACCCTTGTTTGCATGGCATAGTTAAGTTTTTCTGACAACCACTCTGATTGTTGCATGATCATTCGGCCATCCCACTCGGTCTTCTTGAGGGTTGCTTTGGAAGCGTAAATAGTGGAAATAGTTGACAAGTTAGACTTATCGGCCTTTTTAATTGCAGTAAGGATCTTAAGGGGCCTAATTCCGTTCATCTGTCGTACCATTTTCATTTCATGTGGTTGCAATCGGGCATATGCATGGTGGCCCGTAAGACTTTTTGCTGGAGGGTGATTGTGATGACCGTCGGGAATACTATACAAAAACCATTGTCGAGTTTCATTATTCATCTTGAACACAATCCTGAACGGGCATTTAATCTTCTTCGATGAATTATTATAGACCCTGGTCGTCTTCTTCACATACTTGTAATTCTTTCCTTTATGACTTTCTTCCTTATCACCGGCTCTCTCGCATAACATCTCCATTTCTTTCCAACTAGTGTGCTTTCTTTTAACAACCACGCACATCTTCTGTTTTTCCTTGGAAATAGTCCATTGCCTTGCCTCTTCCTTATTTTCCCAAGTCTAATTTTGAGCAAATAACACGTTCATGAGAACACTAAGTAAAAAAGGTTCCAAAACATATATATCCATTCAAACCATTAAACCTTACCAAATCATTGATGTAGTGTTCGGAGGTATCCGGCCCCATAGCAGAGACGGGTTTAGGTTGAGAGCTCTACAAAACCAACTACAAAAAAAAATGGTCGTCAGCTTTTATAAAATATGCCAAACGACTGCTGGGTTTTTATATTAGACATCATGTGAGTCGTCACATAAAATATTTACATAAATCCGACTCTTAGGGTCGTTAAGTCTAATATTTTACCGACGACTCTAACAATCATCACTTTAACAAAAATATGACCAACGACCCTTGGGTGGTATAGGAATACTACAGACTACCGACTTTAAGGGTCGGCAATGAATGAATAATATGTCTAACGACCCTAATTGCAGTTACTGCAAAAATTTAAAATTTGAAACAACGGTTCAATCCTAGGTGTAGTTATTGCATATTTGGAAAATGGGTAACCATTTTCTTTTTCAAAAATGTTATTCACCCATCACTTTAAAACACCTAATTTGTATTCACCCATCACTTTCAAACACCAAAAATGGCTCAAACTCCATTCAACAATCAAGAGGATGTTGCTATTTTCAGAGCACACATCACATTCGAAAAGCATGACTTTGAAAGAGAGCACTGGGTCTTCTCAAACCACGACGAATCCGGATATCCCTACCTTAACCAAGATCAAACATCCAATGATTGGTGGGAACGTGTATTTATTATTTTCAAATCACTTAACGGAAATCGTTATGGAAGGTCGCTCCAAGACATTAGGGAGAGATACGATTTACTCTACAAGGAGTGCGAAGCGCTGAAAGACGAATTTGAAGCGAGACACAAGGCTCTTCCCAAAGAAGGCGACACCACTAGAGTAAGTTTGTTAATCAATAAGGCCTCTCATATGGTTATTTTCATTTAAAATGCTAACTAATAATTAAATTTTATTCTCCAGTACACTTTGGGTTGCAGCCAATATGAGGAAAAGTACGGCCACAGGTTTTTGCACGAAGATTGCTATCGTCTCTTGAAAGAAAATTTCTGGAAATTCAAACAATATTGTTAAGTGTTCAATGGCAATGTAGTGAACCATTCTAATTATGTTTCTTCCTTCTGTTTTATTTTCGAATTACATGTACGTTTTTTTCCAATTCAATAAAAATAGTTCATCTTTTAATTATCAAAGCCAGGGTCATCAAGTTACAATTATTAAAATCCGACGACTCTTTGGTTTTTCAAACTTAGCACTAAGAGTCGTCTGTTTAGGATAAATAAATACGAACGACTCGTGATACTCAATTGCTTCCTCTACTTCAAGATGGAGTCTTCATACTTTAAAAGTCTTAACCGACGACCCTAAATATCAGAAAGCTTCGTTATCTTTTATAAAATATGCCAACCGACTGTTGGGTTTTTATATTAGACATCATATGTGTCGTCACATAAATTATTTACAGACAACCGACTTTTAGGGTCGTCAAGTATATTTTTTAACGAACGAAACTAAGGGTCGTCTCGTTATAAATAATCTGACCAAAGACCATGCTGCGGAGCTCCAAAACTACAGACCACCGACTGTTAGGGTCGGCATTGAATAATTAATATGTCCAATGACCCTAAGTGCAGTTATTGAAAAAATTTGAAATTTGAAACAACTGTTGAATCTTAGGTGCAGTTATTGCATATTTGGAAAATAGGTAACCGTTTTCTTTTTCAAAAAATAGCCGTTTGTAATTTTTTTACTATAAAAAGAGACCTATCCCTATCAAATGTATTCACCCATCACTTTCAAACACCAAAAATCAGTCCCCCATCACTTTTAAACACCAAAAATGGCTCCAACTCCGTTCATTAAAAAAGAAGATGTTGCTATTGTCATAGCACACACCACTCTCACGAAGCACTACATTGAGGAAGCATAATGAGTGACCGGTAATGAAGACCTAACCATAGGGCCTTACCTTGGTCATGATCAAAACACCCATGCTTATTGGAAACGTGTATTTAAGGTTTTTAAGGCACTAGACGGAAATCGTAATAGAAGGACGGTCGCGCATATAAGAGAAAGGTATGATTTAATACACAATGAATGCGTATTGCTAAAAGACGACTTGAAAGCTCGGAAAGAAGCTCTTCCCAACGAAGCTCGAATGGATAGAGTAAGTTTGTGAATCGATATGCCGTCATCCCTAAAATTATTTCTTTCGTTATGTTTATTTAAGAACGCTAGTTTATAAAAGATATTGTTTCTCAAGTACTCTTTCGGTCGTAGCCAATACGAAATAAAGTACGGAAATGAGTTTTTGCACGAGGAATGCTATGCTCTCTTGGAGGAAACCGAATGGGAATTCGCCTTCTATAATTAAACTCGTTTAGGTTTTCGATGGCAAAGTATCGAACTATTTTATGTATTTCCATTCTATAATTAAACTCACCTTATGTTTTATTTCGAATTACATGTACATTTCTTTCCAATTCAATAAAAATAGTTCAGCTTTTAATTATCAAAGAAAGGGTCGTCAAGTTACAACTATTAAAACCCGACGACTCTTTGTTTTTTCAAACTCACCACTAAGAATCGTCTGTTTAGGAGAAATAAATACAAACGACTCTTGATGCTCAATACATCAGATACTTCAAGATGGAGTCGTCATACTTTAAAATTCATAACCGACGACCCTCAATATCAGAAAGAGTCGTCTCTTTGTTAATATGGAAACTGACGACTCTTATAGCAGTAAATGCGAATTTTGAGTCCACCAAATGTGGTTGAGTACACCAACGGAAAAAAAATTCAAAAAATATGCAGTTGGGTCATTCAACTCTATAAATAGAGACCCAAGACTCACCTAATACTCACACAACTCTTTCATTCTTAACCTTCACATACTATACCATTCATTCATCATCCAAGAGGAAAAAAAGTGAAACACCATGACTCCCTACACTTCCGAAGAGAATTGTGCCATTACGAGAGCTTGGTTGACGGTCACAAACCACTTTGAAGATCTAGGAAAAGACATTGATCAAACATCCGATGCTTGGTGGAACCGTGTATTCATCATTTTTGTGGCGTTAGACGGAAATTGCAACTCAAGGTCTTTGAGACTAGTCAAGGAATGATTCGAGGAGATAAAATTGGAATGTGATGCTTTCAAAAGAGAAATTAATGTCGTAAGGGTAGCCATGCCCAATATGTTGGGTGCTATAAGAGTAAGTACTTAAACAAGAGGTAAAACTTATCAAAAGCTTTGAACAATACTAACTAAGTTATTGTTTTGTGTTTACAGTTGGGGAATGCGTATAAGCGATACGAGGTGCTTCATGGGAACAAGTTTGAGTTCGACGATTGCTACCTCATCTTGAACGGCACTACCTATAATTACAGCATCTATGGTTGAGTGTTTATGTGCATTGTTATTATCTATTGTATTTCATTTCCTTCAATGCAATGATATGCAAGATGTATGCCTTTTACTATTCAATGAAATGATCTTATGAAATCAAAAATCTTAAAAGAAAACACTAAGAGTCGTTAATATTTAACACTAACGGTATCAACGACTCTAGTGATCCATGTTAATGGTTGCTTAGGGTCGGAAGTTTTTATGCATACATGTGTGACGACCACAAACCCAAAAAAATAGTTCTACCCAGAGACCCTGCGTTTAAGCGTCGTTGGAGTGTAAACAAAGCAAACAAACGACTCTTGTTGTAGTACCCGAGAGAGTAGTCAGTTTTTAGCACACCAAGCTGACGATTTTTCATCACCATTAAAAGTTGCAGGTTTTAGTCGTCACCTTGGGTGTAAACAGACGGACGAATCTTGAGGCTCGTTAGCGAATAAATAACCCGACACTAACGACCGTCACTCTGAGTAGTTGCATGGTGTCCATGAATCAACCACTTGGAGTACCATTCATGCAATTTGAAGAGTATAGGAAGTTTACCTGATTGTTTTGAGCTTCGGGTTTTGAGTGTTGGTTTCCTCATTTGGGGCAATAGGATCTTCATTTTCACCATTATTCATGGCTTCCTCCATTAACATCTCTTCATCAAACATCCAATCCATAGGATTAGTTGATACAATCTTACCATCAACACAATCATGGTTGTTGTTTGAAGCTTCACCAACCTCATTCTCTCCACTTGAATCACTCATTTCCAAAAACCCTAGTTTTTCCTATCAAAACTCCTCTTCTTCTTCTCAAAACAAAAATACCCAAAACTAAAATTTCCCCATTTTTTTTCCCCAAAACCTGATTTTAAACTAAACAAAATTAACACACTAATCAAATTCATTAATTCTTAATACTAATCACTCAAAGGCATTTTAGCCATTTAGAAAAAAAATTTATAAGGGGTGACCCAAATTGCTATTGGGAGACCTATTTTGTCTTTTAGTGCACGATCCCCATTTAATGTGGGCGGCCCCCAATTAAACCAGGATATAAAATAGTAATGTTACTGTTTATACCGGCATGGTTTTTCAACGACGGAAGGAAAAAAATTCCATGCCGGTATGAACAATAACATTACTATTCATATCCCCCAATTAGTTTTAGTCTCCCCAATTAATCCTTCTTCTTATGCACAACATTACAACTATATGTAATTGGAAATACCAGCATTGTTAACGCTTGCGTGCGAATAGATCCTTAGCCTCTTTTAGAATAGATCCATTAATAGCCTGTTTGGATACAGAAGTAGAAGTCAGAAGTACTTCTCCAGAAGCAGAAGTCAGAAGCAGAAGTCAGAAGTCCAGATTTTTTGCTTCACAAAAAGTCGATTTTTCTGCTTCTGGAAATCATTCTGAAATTCTACACCCAAAAGTCAAAAAGCAAGAAGTGAGTATGGAAACTTTTTTTTTTTTAAGGCATTGACTAAATACAACCCACACTTCAACTAAATACAACCCACAATAAATCTCAATTCTATTTCAATACTAATCAAAATAAAACAAAAACTTACAAAGTTAAAAATTACATATTAGTCAAGCGAGCGACAAGCTGTGCCGCTAGCTCTTTTTGAATAGCAAAACTTATCCTATTAAAAATAAAATCTCGTGAGCTAGGGGTCATAAAAATTTTAAGAAATATCTTAAAAATGGCGGTACCGTAATTTGTTATTTTTTATTTTGAAAAAGCTGTTCTAATTCTGCACAGCAATTTCTTGATAAAAAAGTGTTCTGCAAAGCAATAAAAATTGGTAATTTACAACTCTTTGTGTCCTCGTAAATTGTGCAAGCTCTGAGACTTGTTTTCTTGTGTTTAGAAATGATACTTCTCGGCAATTTCTCCTGTGACTATTATTACATCATAAAAAAATTATTGAATTTTCTGATCTAAACCTATGAATTATATAATCTCTAATCTGGAATTAAAACCCTTAACTTAACTTAATAATTGCTGTATTAATAATTTCTCTGTTAAATCGCTCTGTTAAGCTCCACGTGCTGCTCACACTCAACTCAACCACTGTTCTCAAAAAGAAAAACAAACCCTACTATTAGATTTGAAAATTGAGACAAACCCATTTTTAAGCTCAGTCTTTTAGATTGAAAGTACCCAGAAAAATCAGAACTTTCTGGAGATTTGAGTGTGTTTTTTTAGTTTTTTATTTCATCTTCTTCTGCTCTGTTCTTCCCTGTAAAACCCCTGTTTTGTTATGGAAAAAAAAATGCTGATTGGAAGTCATCAAGTAGTTAGATTCAAAAATTGAGCAGAACCCTTTACAGAGCTCAGTTTGATTCCTCCAAATCAGGTAGAAATTTCAAAACTTGTCACTAATTTGACTGTTTTCTTTTTGAAATCCTAGTCTGGGGTTTACTGAAATCTGAAGAAAAGAATCTCCTTTTAGCTGTAAATGTTGAAAATTTCTTTCTTTTAATCTTCTCTTTAGTCAATAAAGTTGATAATAGAATCTGGGTCTTTACTAGAAGTACTAAATCTCAAGGAAAAACTCATCCTTTAATGGTGATTTCAAGTTTGTAGCTGGTTAGGGTTTTGGAAAAATGGATCCTTCAATTAAGAAAGAAAATGAGAGTAATGGAGTTGAAGTAGTTTTAACAATCTCATCAGGTGATGAACCAATCAAACCACAACAGAAATCTCCAACCTCAACTTCAACAACACCTACTAAATCATCAGAAACCAATTTCATTCCACCAAGAAATTCAAATGTAGGTGGTGGTGGAGGATATCAAGAAATTGATAGGCCAAAAATCCAAATGACTTCATTCTGTCCATCGCCAGAGATTTCAAGAGCTTGTGGAAGCCCTCGCCGGCCACCCAAAGTCCCTGATAACATTACACCGAGAAGAGCCTTAGCTAGGTCTGCATTTTCGAAGCCGAAGTCTCGGTTTGTTGAACCATCTGCACCTTCAGCTGCAGATTTGGTTGATAAAGAGAAAGCCCCGGCATCTCCGTTTAGGACTTCACCGACCAATAGAGTGGCTGGGGGTACACCTAGAGCAGGTGGTGGTACGAAGACTGCACCGGTGACACCGAAAACGCCGTTCTTGTCGTCCCCTGGAGGAGAGGAGGATGAGGATGAGGAAATTTATAAGATCGATAAGGGTGCACCGGCTGATGTAACGTCACGTAAGTGGGAAACAACTAGAATTATCATTGAATGGATGTTGTTGATTTGTATTACTGGCTGTTTAGTTTGTAGCTTAACGGTTCATAGATTGCAACGTTTGATGATATGGGGGTTGGAACTATGGAAATGGTGTGTCATGGTAATGGTTGTTGTGTGTGGGAGGCTGGTTACGGCGTGGATTATTCATGTCTTAGTGTTTCTGATCGAGAAGAATTTTTTGTTTAAGAAGAAAGTTTTGTATTTCGTTTACGGATTGAAGAAGAGTGTTCAGATTGTTATATGGTTGAGTTTGGTGTTGTTGTCATGGACATTGTTGTTTAACCGTGGGGTGAAAAGGTCGAGAAGTACTACTAAGTTTCTGGATTATGTTTCGACTGGAATTATTTCGTTACTCGTTGGATCAGTTATATGGCTTGTGAAGACGTTGTTAGTAAAGATGTTAGCTGGTTCATTCCACGTTAACACGTTCTTTGATAGGATACAAGAGAGTATTTTTCATCAGTATGTACTCCAAACGCTTTCTGGACCACCAATGATGGAGTTAGCTGAGCAAGTTGGGGCTGCTCCAAGTACAGGGCAATTGAGTTTCAGGAGTACGAAAACACCTAAAGGAGCAGAAGCACCGGACATTATAGATGTGAATAAGCTTAATAAGATGAAACAAGAGAAGGTTTCTGCTTGGACAATGAAGGGGTTAGTTAATGTGATAAGGACTTCAGGGCTGTCTACGATTTCAAATACAATCGATCAAATATATAGCGAGAATGATGAGCAGAAAGATAAGGAGATTACTAGTGAGTGGGAAGCAAAAGCTGCTGCTTATCGCATTTTCACGAATGTTGCCAAACCTAATAGCAAGTAAGATAATCGTTCAAGTTCTTTAATGATGTTTGATTTTATTTTTTTGGTGAGTTCTTGTTCTTATATTTTGTGGACTATCAGGTATATCGATGAGGATGATCTGATGAGGTTCTTGGGTAAAGAGGAGGTGGATAATGTTCTTCCTTTATTTGAAGGAGCTGTGGAGACCGGAAAAATTAAGAAGTCGTCTTTGAGGAACTGGGTGGTAATATACATTTCTGCTTTTGTTTCCTTAGATTATTCAAGTTTTGTTGTTTCCTCCGCTTTTATATGCCTAAGATTGTTTTCCAAGCAATTTATGTTCATCAAAGTTTAGCTCATTATGCAAGACCGATATGGATACTGAGCTAATTGGTCAACATATCATTTTCAATTTCTGTAAATTGAGGATTTTTGGTTTTTGTTCTCAGGTGAAAGTCTACCTTGAGCGCAAGTCACTAGCGCATTCTCTGAACGACACCAAAACAGCCGTGAGGCAGTTGAACAAGCTTGTTTCGGGGGCGGTTCTCGTTATTATGATTATTGTGATGCTTCTCATTATGGGCTTCCTGACAACCAAAGTGGTTGTTTTCATGTCCTCACAAATGTTATTGGTTGTCTTTATGTTTGGAAATACTGCGAAACAAATATTTGAAGCTATCATCTTCGTATTTGTAATGCACCCTTTTGACGTCGGGGACCGCTGTGTTGTTGATGGTGTTCAGGTAACCCTTCAAAACCTGTTCTTGGTTGGTTAGTGTTTAACCGAGTATTATTTGCTCAACTATGTCAACCATGTAATATCTGCAGCTGATCGTGGAGGAGATGAATATCTTGAATACAATCTTCCTGAGATATGACAGCGAGAAGATATACTATCCGAACTCCATTTTGGCAAACAAACCCATAAGCAATTTCTATAGAAGCCCTAACATGGGTGACGCCGTGGAGTTCGCCATTGATGTTTCAACTACAATTGAGAGGGTCGGATCTTTAAAATCTAGGATAAAAGCGTAAGTTATCAACTACGTTGAATTTCCTTGTAAAATCGGTCTATGCTAAATTCATTTGAGTGCTTGTTTATATTTAAGTTGTTGGGTGTGTTCTAATAAATAGATTTCGTATTGGAATCCAGGTACATTGATGGAAAACCTCAACACTGGCAATGTAACCACAGTGTAGTCGTGAAGGAGATAGAGAACGTGAACAAGATGAAAATGGCTTTATACGTGACTCACACAATGAATCATCAAAACATGGTAGAGAAAAACAGCAGAAGAACTGAATTAATGCTCGAGTTGAAGAAGATTTTCGAAGATCTTTCCATCAAATATCATCTTTTACCTCAAGAAGTTCAGGTTAGCTATGTTGGCGGCGCAGCAGCACCAACAGGTTTGAGACCATGATGCTGATCACTCCCGCCTCATGAATCCCAAAGCTGCAAAGTATGTCTTTTTCTTCAAACTTTGCTTCTTTTTTGTTACGTAGCATTTTTTTATGCTTTGACGGTGGAATTTTGTAAGCAAATTACAGCGGTAACTTTTTTTAGGCTAATTCAACACTAAGAAATGACTAAATTGAAAAGTTACCTCATGTCGAGATGAATTGATTGTCGTAGATTCGTATAACCACCATTTTCATCCTTTTATCTAGTGAGAATGTTATTTGAACCAGTAAATGAGACAGAAAAGACCGAAAAATGTCATTTCTGTTGAGTTAAGGACAGAACAGGACCAATGGTACGTGATTTTTCTTACCCACTTCTTCAAATGGGTGAAGAGAATTCAACCCCAGTGTTTGCAGGCTTTGTAAGAGTGTAGGGACTAGGGACAATCTTTTAGAAGTAGAGCATATTTTAGGTGAAGATGTGGATAACCTTATCTACCAATAACAGATGGAGAAGCTGCCACATAGACAGAAACACAGATGACATGGCAGCCGAAATCTCCGTTTTCCACCTCTCATTTCACAATCTTACTTGAATAATTTCCATCTGAATTCTAAAACTCTCATTCACAACCTTCCCTGACATTCAAAGCTTCTTCTTCTGCTGTGTTTAGGCATCTTCAGAGTTAGAGAAAGAAAAGTTTGACAGAGAAATGGCATCCACCTCAGCTGTCTCAATGGCTATGCCATTGACATCATCAACCCAGAAGAGGAGCAGCGTGTTGAGCTCAGATGCCTCTTTCTTGAAGGCGATGCCATCATTGAAGTCATCGAAAGCAGTTGCGTTGACTTCATCTTCCAGGGTGAACTCAAGGCTTCAGGTGAAGGCATCTTTGAAGGAGAAGATGGTCTCAGGTCTGACAGCCGCTACATTGGCAGCATACATGGTGATGCCTGAAGTTGCAGAGGCTGCGTCAGGAGCTTCTCCATCTCTAACAAACTTTTTGAAAAGTATTGTTGCAGGTGGAGTCGTAGTTGGTGGTATCATTGGTGCTGTTATCGCCGTCTCAAACTTCGATCCCGTCAAGAGAACCTAGAGATATTTTTTTTCCTTTTGTTGTTTGTAATTCTATGAATATTGTTCGTGTGTGTTGTTTTTTTAATGCTTATATATGATTTTGTTCTTCTCAATGAAAGATATCTGTGTTCTTTACTCTCTGTTATATAATGTCACATCTCCGACGAGCCAAATTCGGAAGTAAGCTCTGGAATTTCAGTCCAAAACTTCAGTCACAACTCACATAACACATTGTAGCAGATTGCAGGACTCGGATTCTTATCACTGTACTTGGAAAAAGGGTTAAACAAAATAGTGCCAAAATAGGGTTACTAAATAAAAAACAACATCACCCCTTATTCACCCTTTTTAATAATGGCATAATTACCCTAATATAATTAGTGTTAATGATTATGATTTGATTTGATTACTTAGGAATTTTAAGGATTGATTAAAAATTAAATTATTAGTGGTAAATTAGTAGAGAAAACAAATTTATGTGAGAGAGTTGGGATTTTTGAGAGGAAGAAGAAGAAGAAGTGAAAAAAAAAATGGGTTTTGAGATTTTAGTGATTAGAAGTGACCAAAATGTGTGATTCAAATAATTGGGCCGACTGAGCGAAGCGAGGGAGGACCTTTATACGGCCACTTTTTTGTAAAATGTAAGTGAACAATTGACACAAAAAGATTGGAAATGGTTAGGGCCGAAAAACCAAAAATGTCCCTCCCTTTTAGTCCAATTACTATAACTCATTGTGTATCCTATCTTTTCAGGGGTATAATTGGAATGTAAACTTTAATATAACATATCTAAAAATCCGTGCCTTGGAATTTTACATATTTTATCTCGTTGGAAAGCTAATAAAAAAACATATCCAACGAGCACAAACAACAATATCAAATTTTGAGTTTTTACGAAAAATTCGGAGGTATTTATCATTTTAGGCACGATTTTAGAAAATTAAATGTATATCCTATATGCAAACCACCACAAAGGACATAATACTTTATGTAACCATATTTTGTTTTATGCATCAACTAATTTTCCGTTGCAAACTAATAAAACGATGTACTCCCTCAGTTTCAAGAAAAGTGATACTTTCATTTTAGGCACAATTCTCGAAAATTAAATGCATAGTCATTTTACAAACCACCACAAAGGATGCATAACACATCATGCAACCATATTTTGATTTATGGATCGACTAATTTTTCGTTTCAGAAAAAGTGATACTTTCACATCCTGTTTCAGAAAAAGTGATACTTTCACTCCGTTTCGGGAGAAGTGATACTTTCGCTCTGTTTCGGAAAAAATGGTACTTTTGCGTCGTTTCAGAAAAAGTATCACTTTTTCGAAACGTGGAAAAATATCATTTTTTCAAAGGCGTAAAGTATAACTTTTTACGAAACGGGAGAAAGTATCACTTTTTCTGCAACGGGGCTAAAGTATCACTTTTTCTGAAACGGGGTGAAAGTGTCACCTTTTCTTAAACGGGACGAAAGTAATCGCAGACAAACCCATCTTCAGATTTCTCTTCGGTCTGCCCTCCCACCGTGGCAACGGTTGTACTAGTAAGTATGCTTCTATAGAGGTTTAATGTCCTTTTTATATGTTGAATCTGTCAAAAAATTGAATTTTTAAACAAGCTTGTTATAGGGGCAACATGTTTTATTAGAGGGGCGGCATTCTAATAGGATGTAGATGCATTTTACTACAACCTACATCCAAAGGATAGAAATCTTCTACTCATGCAAATGAAAGTATGGACATGACGATAGACACAAGGATATACGTGGTTCGGTATGATTACCTACGTCCACGGGGTGAAATGATGAATCTTATTACTTCAAGGTGTTACAATGGTGTTGCTCTCTCAAGTGATCTCACTTACAAAGTGAACTAGCTCTCAACTTTACTTCTTTATTTTCTGATTACAGGTATCCCTCCTCCCAATATATCCCGCCTTCTTTTGGATACAAGTTCTTCTATTTATAGGGGAGGCTACATACAACCAAACTAGGGTGTTGGTCACAACATATCTAATCTTGAAGTCCTGTCATCGGGCCCGCCTGCGTCGTCCCTTCTTCCGTCACTATGGCCGATGTGCTTTGATCCCTTTGTAGTCCCTTGTCCGAGGCGATCCGTTCAGGTGAAGGCATCTTTGAAGGAGAAGATGGTCTCAGGTCTGACAGCCGCTACATTGGCAGCATACATGGTGATGCCTGAAGTTGCAGAGGCTGCGTCAGGAGCTTCTCCATCTCTAACAAACTTTTTGAAAAGTATTGTTGCAGGTGGAGTCGTAGTTGGTGGTATCATTGGTGCTGTTATCGCCGTCTCAAACTTCGATCCCGTCAAGAGAACCTAGAGATATTTTTTTTCCTTTTGTTGTTTGTAATTCTATGAATATTGTTCGTGTGTGTTGTTTTTTTAACGCTTATATATGATTTTGTTCTTCGCAATGAAAGATATCTGTGTTCTTTACTCTCTGTTATATAATGTCACATCTCCGACGAGCCAAATTCGGAAGTAAGCTCTGGAATTTCAGTCCAAAACTTCAGTCACAACTCACATAACACATTGTAGCAGATTGCAGGACTCGGATTCTTATCATTGTACAATTATCCATTAGATGCAAGTGCAGTATCAGGGAAACATTGCTAGGAACATCCCATGTCCATAAAACATTTCTTGGAAAAACTGGACTCATGGTTCAAAAGAAACCTGTTTTGAGGCGTACTGATTTTTTTTTGAGGCATACTTATTCATTATCCCATCTAGGGTGGATTTATAAGGGGTGTCTAAAGGTACTGCAATTACCTATATATCCTTAAACAATTTAAATTAGAGTGTCTTTATCCTAAAAAACCTAAAATCAAAAATGAAAATAACCTTTAAACTTAAACATCTTGGATTCCAATTCAATCAAGCAAAGGAAACACGAATCGAAGTGAGCGATGTTGGAGTGTGAAATCCAAATTTCAATTGTCTAAGATGTATTTTAGAATGTATTTGTAACAAACCCATCTTGTTTTCGATTGATTTTATTTTGTTTGATCGATAGAATATGATTTCAAAGATGGAATTAAGGTTTTCAGAAGATCAGTTCGGTTGATCTTGGAATATCAATTTTGAGCCGAATCTAGTATATGATTTAGAAAAACACTATGTTCGGCTAATGCGACTTTGGTAGATTGTGTTCGAATCAGCCGAACCTAAAAATCGCTAGTTTCAGAGTGAAGTTCGGCTGATAACTTTTCAGCCGAACCTTCTTTTTTTTTATGCCTAGGTTTGGCTGACAAGTTCTCAGCCGAACCTAGGATCTGGGTTTTAAAAATTCATTTTTTTGACAGATTCAACATATAAAAAAGACATTAAACCTCTATAGAAGCATACTTATTATTTGAATCGCACATTTTGGTCACTTCTAATCACTAAAATCTCGAAACCCATTTTTTTTTTCACTTCCTCTTCTTCTTCTATGACTCCGATTGATTATTCAGATGATATCAAGTCAGATCTAGACATCTCAGATCCGAGGGGGAAGAAAAAACATGATGTGAATATGAAGCTGAGCCCAACCGTTTAATCTTTGCACCCCCATTGCTAGGAAGAGCCCATGTCCGAGAAGTGACATTTCGGCAAGAACAAAAATGTTGCGAGTATCTAGGAGCACCCACTGGTATCGACTTGCCTTAAGGGCACCCCCTTTCGCAAACACCACCAACTCCTAGAAGACACTATAAGGAGCAACTTTCCACTGAGTCACACAGCTCCGATCTCTTTCTTCTCCTCTCGGGGTTCTTCACTGAAATCACATCTACAGAACTTCAATCCAACTTCCGGGATCAAAATGCCTTACTTCCAATACAAAAAGGTTAGATTTTTTTTCTTTCAGTAAATAATCCTTTATTTTTTATTTTAACAGAAGACCTAATTTGTTTAGTTCAAATTTCAATTTCAGGTATCAAACTGAAGAAGAAGAAGAAGAAGAAGAAGAATCAGGTGGTTTTCAGGGCATTCATCATCTCGGAGGTAAGAAATTTGGGTTTTTCAAAAGGGGCAGTTTATCAGTATTTGAATCCATGGATTGCCCAAATTGGGGGCAGATAATCAGTATTTGAATGTATGGATTCTAAATTGCTGTAGTTTGGATTCTAAATGATCATATTTAGTTATTTGTTGCTGTTTATTGACTTGTGCAGATATGGAGCTGCCATCGATATTGTATCTAAAGTTCTTTGAAACAGCTCCAGATGGGACGAGTCGAAATTGCAAGTTCTGCAACCAAAGCTATCCTATTACAACGGCTTTAGGTAATCACGGTTCCCATTTAATATTATTGAATTACTATTGCTAACTAAGAGAATTTGTCACGTTTTGCGAAAATCTGTTTTTGTTGATTCTGCATTTTTCTTCCGTCAAGGGAATTTGGGAAGGCATTTGAAATATTACCATCCTGGATATGATACGATGGATGATGCAATTTTCATCCTAACGCCGCAACCCATCACCAGTGTCTCATTTCTGGGTGATGCCAATGCCACGCCATCTCCGCAGCCCATTTCAGCTAGATGGGAAACTGCTGACAAGAATGGTGGTGCTGTCCCCAGGTCGTCGCTGCACTCCATGACAAGTGTAATCCCAAGCTCATCTCCGTGGTCCATCCCAACTGTGTCGCAGGGCGCTGATAAGATGGGTGATGCCATATCCCGCCCATCTCCGCAATCTAACAGGGGTCAGTGTTAAGTCAAACATAGTAGCATTGTGAATTTTGACCATGAAAGCTTAGTTTGGTGGTGACTGTATTTATATTGCCATATGCAGCAGATACGGAAACCCAAAGCATGTCAGAAATAGTAACACTCACTGAGCCGGCATCATTGTATCTCAAGTTTTTCGAAACAGCTCCTGACGGGAAGAGTAGAAGTTGCAAGTTCTGTAACCAAAGCTATCCTGTTCCAACAGCCTATGGTAATCTCTATTTTTTATTTCTACCGAATCACTGTAACTAGCCAAAAGAATTAGATATAATCAAAGAAGTTTTCATTTGGTGTACATTTTGTGCAAATACGTCTTTATTAATGTCTGCGTTCTTGTTCCGACAAGGGAATTTGGGAAGGCATTTAAAATATCGCCATCCTGAATATGAAAAGATGGGTGATGCCCTCTCCAGCCCATCCCTGCAACACATTGCGACTGTATCAGAGAGGGATGGTAACATGGGTGATGCTATCCCCATCCCATCGCTGCAGCCTATCACAACTTTAGCCAAAACGGCTGATAAGGGAAATGTAACTCCTGCAGCAAAACCAACGAAAAATTCGATGACTTTGTTCTTTGAAATATCTCCTGATGGGAAGAGTCAAAGTTGCAAATTTTGTAACCTTAGCTATTCTATTGCAACGGCGATTGGTAATTCCTGTTTTCTTTCCTCGAGTATCATTAACACTACGTCATTCATCAATTATCTGTTTTTTGCTTAAAGCTGTTTTTATTAATATCCAACTTGTTTTTCCATCAAGGGAATTTGCAAAGGCATCTGAAGCATCGTCATCCTGGTGAATATGATAAGATGGGTGATACCGTCTCGAACTCATCAACACAGCTTATCACAACTGCATCAAAGAGTAACACTGTGGATCTTGACAATCTGAACTGGTTACTACTAAGGTGGCTCATGGGAGGTTCATTTCCGCCCTCTGCATTGCAAGATAAGTGGCTATCAAACTCCTTCAAATTGGTCAATCCCATGGTCAAATTATGGTCGAACGAAAGGCTTCAAGCTATCATGCGGGAGGTATTCAAAAGCACGCGGGAAGATGTAAAGGCTTCATTACAACTTGTTAACTCTAAGATCTCACTTACCCTTGAATTTTGGACTTCCTACGAGCAAATCTTCTATATGAGCGTCACTGGCCACTGGATTGATGAGAGCTGGTCTCTGCATAAGGTTCTCCTTGACATTTCGCGCATACCTTACTCATGTGCTGGTGCTGATGTCTACCGCGCTATTGTGAAAGTCCTCAAGATTTACAACATTGGAAACAAAATTCTGTCCTGCACCCACGATAACAGTCAGAAGGCTGTCCATGCTTGCCACACACTAAAAGAGTATTTGGATGGTCAGAATTCAATGGCCTTCTGCTATATCCCGTGTGCTGCTAGAACACTAAACCTAATCATAGAGGACGGACTGAGAAATGCAAAACCTGTGATATCTAAAATACGGGAGTTCGTACTCGAGCTGAACACATCTCCAAAAATATCATCTGATTTCAAGCAAACAGCGTCAGCATATCAAGAAGGTTCATGGGAATTCCCTATTGATGTTTCAACTCGATGGAGTGGCAGTTATGCAATGCTGGATATCGCGCGCAAGGTAAACTTCCGAGTTCGTCACTTCTACTGTAACATTTTTGTTTCCATACCATTCTTTAGGGAGAGCACGAATCTGATGTAATGTATTACCTGTTTTAGGCCTCTAAATCCATGGATGCTGTTATAAGAAAGCATGCAGATACTCTGGATGGTAGTTGCATCCTCCTGAACCCTGGAGAAAAAGTTTCTGTCAGTATCATGCACCTATTCCTCGAGCCATTCCAGAAGACCGCCAGCAACATTTGCACAAGCAAATTCCCAACTGTTGGACTAGTACTATTCTTTATGGATCATGTCTTCGAGATGATTTCTGCTTGTAGGGGTTCCCGTAACGCCCCAGACTGGCTAAAGAATTGTGCTGATGATATGGAGGTAAAGGGTAAGATCTACAACGACCAAGTACAAAGCTTATACACTTACATGGCCGTAATCCTCGATCCGAGGATCAAAGTTGGACTTATCCCTGAAAGATTCAAACTGGAAAGTAATCTGAAAGAGGCAAGGGACCATTTCTTGAGACATTATTCGAATACCCATTTCCCACCACCGGCTAATGGGTACAGCCCTCAGGAAAATGATGATGGAGGCAATTGGAAAAGACGTAGAGTCGACCTACCAACATCTACAGATGAGCTCAACCAGTATTTGTCCGAGGCTCCATCTCCCATCACCACTGATATCTTAGATTGGTGGAAACGAAACAGTTCGAAGTACCCACGCTTATCTGTAATGGCTCGAGATTTCCTGGCTGTCCAATCCACTTCGGTTTCGCCTGATGAGGCTTTCAGTGAAAAAGGTGACGAGGTTGATAACCAAAGGTTCTGTCTCCCCTGTGCAAGCACACAGCCAATGTTGTGCATGAGGGCATGGATAGAGAGTGGTTTCAAGTTAAAGTACCGGTCAGCTGAAGTCGACTTTGAAAAGCTTATGGAACCTGTCACGAGGGCCTAATTCTGACACCCCTACAACCTCATCAGGTATTCCTCTACTTATATGTAAGTTACGCAGTCGAGAAGTTGTCAAGGAAGTTAGCGCATTTCCGTTGATGTTTGTGCATTCATATTTTGGCATTGTACATACTGTTGACATTGTTGTAATGGATATTTAGTATGTTTTATCTATTGAACATTTTGCACAAATCTGTTTTGGTTCATCTCCGCCTTAGGCTCCACCCCAGAAGGGGTGGTATTTTAGGTGGTGGTGGTGGTATATGCCTCCACCCCGGTAAATGTGATACTTTCATTTCAGAAGAAGATGAGATGTGCCTTTAATTTTAGAAAAATGCGATCTTTTTTTTTTTTTTCAATTCGATTTAAAAAGCTGCAGATTAAGTCAGTTAATCATGCATTGCGCATATGGAATGAACCGAATGGGTGTATGGTGCTGGTTCAATGTGTGTTTGAGAAACATGCCGAGATGAAGGAATTACAAGAGAAAGCCAAGAAGAAACCTAAACAGGATGATCAGGAAGCTGTGAACTTGAGGTTGTGTAGGGGTAAGCTCCGACATGGTTTATATCTTTTTGCGATTCGCACTCTCACTTCTCCGGAGTTGCGTCCAATAATGAAGGTACACGGGCTGAACCGTTCCAAACATCCCACTTGCCTTGCCGGTCATCCCCTCTTCTTCACCTTCACAGGAGGCTATGGTAGCTACGACGGATCTTGTGCTAAGTAGACTAAAGAGTTTCCCTAAGGGGACAGCTTGTGGAAGAGACGGTTTCCGGGCACAACATCTTCTCGATGTTCTCAGTGGGCCACGTCGATAACACTGCCAACCATTCTATGTCAACTCTGGCAACTGTTTATTTTGATGCAGTAAAGAAGAACTTGACTTCCCAATTCAAGTTGTCTGAACGTGATTCATTCCTATGGCAGAGCAACCAAATGAAGCATGCCCTGGATTTCTTAATGGCTATCCCCATCCCTGGTTTAAATCGGCAAATTGGTTCGAGGCGGTTTAGTGCGGTATTATGTTATAGACTTGGTATTCCCTTGTTTGAACCAGGTAGTTTGTGCCCCTTACGCAAAGAGAGATGGATGCTTTTGGTGACCATGCGATTGCCTTTGTACAAATGAAGTTGGTTTAAAATTTCGACATGATTTAGTACGCGACACGATTGCGGACATACGTTATCGAGTGCAGGGTGTTTGCACGGAAAGAGGTGGACTTGGGTATGCTTGCGAACAACGGTACTTCTTTGAGACCGTGAGATGTTCTTGTGCTCAATTGGGACAATGGTCGGGACGTTTGCTTCGATGTTACGATTGTGTCGCCCTTTCTTTGGGAGTAATGGTCGTACTTTGGAAGGGGCAGGCTATCAAGGATCTTTTGTCGGTCGCAAAAATACCAAGTATTTAGAAAAATGCCTTGCACAAGGATATGGATTTGGTGCTTTGGCTTTCACTACTCTAGGTGAATTTGGGGACGGAACAACGAGACTTCGTTCGGCGGCTCCGCAACTATATTGCTAGTCATGATGCTAACGTGCGTGTAGGTGATTTCCTTTTTCATAGGTTAAGTGTGGTAGTTCAAAAAGGAGTTGGAGCCCAGCTTGTTGCTAGGCTTCCGACTAGTTTCTTGTCTGAATTTGGAAATTAAATGAAAGTAAAACTTTAAAAAAAAAAACAAAATTTTTTTAAAATTATCCTAAATGGAAAGTTTCACTTTTCCTAAAATGGAACTAGCTATCTCTCTCCTCTCTATCACTCTGCTAACAGGAGAAAAAAAAATCCAACGCCGGCGAATCTTCCCCCTCAGATTTGGTCCGTTTAGGGCTGGATCTGAGCAGGCTCTTTCAATCTTTACTATTTTCTTAGCTTGATTTTGGTTTTGTGTTAGTTTTATTATGTTTTCTTATCTACACCATGGTGGTGGTTTTATCTTCTTTTATAGAGGTTTATCTTGGCTTTAATGGCTTTTCTTGGTTATTTTATTGGGTTTATAGATCACTAGCAAAGCTTTCCAACGACGAAATCATCATCTTTGTTGTCTCCGGCGACAGAATCTTCATCCTTGCATTATCCGGCGACGAAAACTTTATCAACATTGTTTTTGACGACGAAAGCTTCATGACTAGGTTTAAGAAATTTGAGCAAATCACTCATACTCTGGGAGCACATCTTTCTAATAAGAAAAACAATTTTAATGGTTGGAATTTAATTTCCGAAAAAAACCATCACTCCTCCGAATTTTTCGGAATTTTATTTTTTATGGTATGATTCTTTATATTTTCTTATTTTCAATCTTAAGACACTACTTTTTACCAAGTAGGGCCCAAAAATGGACCCTTACAAATCCCAAAAAGGGTGGGCCCAACTTCATGTGTCATCACGACTTTGCCGTTGTTTTTTTGACGCCGTTTATTGCAAGGGTAATATATAGTGCTTCTAAACGTTCCGCGAAATTAGATTATTTTAAAACCGCACAAAGACATAGAAGTGGGCCCTACCGTCAATGTACCATGTTTTTGTGCGGTTTAGATATTGTCCCAGCTCACGGTTCATTTAGAATTTTCATATATAGCTTAAGGTAACTCATCAAAAAAATAATCATCTCTCCTCCGACCCCCTTTCTCTCTATGACTCTATCTCGCTCTCTGCCGGCCGTAACTCTCCCCAGCCTCTTCTTCTCCGGTGATTCTTCAGTGAAATCTAAGGACATCAGTTTGAACTTTAGAGATCATATACTACAAGGTAAACTTTTGTTTGGGGCTCCATATATATTATCATCTTCTTGTGTTCAGCTTCATTTGAAAGATTTTTTTTTTCAAAATTCAAAAAACATAAACCCTAATTTTCTGATCAAGTAATCCAGGAATCAATCTGATCAAGAAGACACAGGTTAGGTGGTTATCAGTACTAACTTCCGGAATTCATCATTGCGGAGGTAAAAACAAGTTGATGTTGATCTTTAGTTTCTTAGTTTTTTGAATTTGATAATATTTCCGTTGTTCACCTAAAGGGTTCACCAATAAGCTAAGCCTTTTGGAAACAGTGTTATCTAAAACTTTTTCGTTGTAATTTTATTTCTTCCATAAGTTCGGTGACTAGTTTGAATATTGTAATTCTTACTGTCCGTAAAACTTTTGCATTCATCAAAAACAATCTTACCAAATTCTTGACGGCTTGGTCCCAGAAACACCCGTGAAACTCAATTGATTTGAGATGTAGCAATTTGGGGTTCAAATCTAGTGAGATAGGTCATAATCACAAAATCCATCAACAAGGATAAGTGACTCCAGATTTGATGAGAATGATATTTTGACTATGGGAATGATATTTTAGGCAAGACATTATAAGTAATCCTAAATCACCCTTATCTAAATATTTTTCTTAATACCAAACTTATCCTTATTAATTAAATGTTTTAGTTTAATGATTAATTAGTTATTTGTTAATGATTAGTAATGGTTAGTTACGATTAAGAAGTTTTATTATAAAAAAAAATTAAAAATTTTCTTTGCAATTAAACCAAACTATATATTTAGTGTGACCAGTAAAAATTTTAAATTTTTTTTTGGTTACCAAAATTAATTACCACGAACTTAATGATTAGTGATTAGTATGCTTAGTAATGATTAGTTACCAGTAACAAGTTCGGATCAAACCGAACTTAAAATTCGATTAGATGATTACCCAAATTTATTACCAAAAATCGAACTTAATGATTAGTAATGATTACTATGATTAGTAATGATTAGTTACCAATAAGAAGTTCGGTTACAAAATTGAATTTTTTATTTTGCGATCAAACCGAACTATATAGTTCGTTACCCAAATTTATGACCAAAAACCGAACTTAATGATTAGTAATAATTATTATGATTAGAAATGATTAGTTACAAGTAAGAAGTTCGGTTACAAAAATTTAAATTTTTTGTTTGCGATCAAACCTATAGTTCGGTTACAAAAAAATTAAATTTTTTTTACGATTAAACCGAACTTAAAGTTCCGTTACCCAAATTTATGATCGAAAATCGAACTTAATGATTAGTAATGATTAGTATGATTAATTACCAGTAAGAAGTTCTTAATGAAAAATTGAATTTTATTTTTTACGATCAAACCGAACTTAAAATCCAAGGGTGTAATTGGTGGTTGGTGGTGGTGATAATCGAAGGTGGTGGTGGTGGTAATCGGTGGTTGGTGGTGGTGATAATCGAAGGTGGTGGTGGTGGTGGTAATCGGCGGTAGTGATTGGTGGTAGTGGTGGTCGGAGGAGGAGGTGGTGGTAATCGGTGGTTGGTGGTGGTGATAATCGGAGGTGGTGGTGGTGGTAATCGGCGGTGGTGGGCGGTGGTGGGAGGAGGAGGTGGTTATATATATATATGGTTATTAGGTTAGTTTTAAATTAAATTAGGTTAGGTTAAGGGTAGGTTAGTCATTTCAACACTTTAGGACACCCCTTATAACTATTGAGAAGGTAACATAATAAAACCATGGTCCCCTCAAAAAAAACCATGGTCCCTAAAATATCATTCATATGGCGGAAGTTGAGTAGTATTTCAACAACCCAATACTGTAGAATGCAGGTCCACGTAGAATGCCCATCAGGAAATCCATATCCAAGAAATTGTAACCATTGTAATTACTTCCAAAGGAGTCAAGTTATCAATTGACAGCAAACTTCTTTGGAAATGATCTTGATAGGTAAGAGACTTTAAACTATAACTAGATATTGTTAACGATTCACATAAGCGAGATAACCATTTCTATCCCTTTCCCACTACTCGTTGAACGTGAAGGATAATTTCTGCTTCAAGCAAAGTTCTTTCGATATTGCTTGATGCAGAAATTGTTCTTTCACGTCCAGAAAATAGTGGGGAAAGGAGTGAACTTGGTTATCTCGCGAGTAAGCTGCTCCCTAGTGCTATTTACGTGAGACGTGTTATAATATCTTATTATAGTTTAAAGCTTCTTCCTCATCAAGTTCATTTCCTAAAGAGTTCATTTGGATGTGACGACTACACCTTCATATAATGGATATGAATTTCGAAATGAGCTTAATCTATAGTGTTGTATTGGTGAAATACTACCCAACTTTCTCTACGTTTCACCAAGTCTGGAATCACTTTTCTTTGTGGATGGATTTTGTTATTATGAATCTTACCCATCTCACTAGATTTGATTCCTCAGTGTTTGTTGCTACATCTCAAGTCAATCGAGTTTTGTGGGCGGGTGTTTTTGGAACCAAGCCGAGAAATATTTGGTAAGATTGTTTTTGAGGAGTGCAAAAGTTTTACTGACAATAACAACTACGATTTCTGATATCAAATTGCAAAAATAAAATAAAATTAGATGAGATGGCATTGTTTCCAAGTGGCTCATCTAACTCTGTACATCGTGTGTATAAGTGTAGTTCTAGCTATGACATATATAAGTGATTTAGTGTTGAATTTTAGTTAGTTTTGTACAATCGGGGAAGTGACAAAATGGCGTGCAAAACTACGTGGCTGTGTGTTGTAGCTATGTCGAGTCAAGTAATTTAGTGTAGTTTAGTTTGGAAAGATCGTTTAACCTTTTGTTATGTATTTGTTGGAGGGGATTGGAGCTTTATTGGTCAAGTTTACTATGTTGCATGTTGTATTACATTATTGATATTGATAAAGGAAAAAATGCTTAAAAGATCCTTTTCTTTGTTCCTTTCTTACAAAACGTGTTTTTCATTTTGACGAATTGGTTAACGTTCTCGTGGTTTTCCTTACTTGGCAATGCCATCAAAATCAGTTCGGGATGATTCTTCCACATTTGCAAGTCAAGGAAATACCCTAATTCAAAACAGTTTAATTGAGGAATTGAATTTAAGCATATTTGTGAGTTTTATCCTCTCTTAAAATGCTATTTCTTTGCATATCTGAAACTAGAAATAAGACATGAGAAGTCGATTCCTTCATCGGATTCCGTTGATCTAGTGTCCAGTTTGTCATACGTTGAGGAACAGACTCATAGAAGTTGATCATTATTCTGTACCTCTCTTATTAACTTAATAAGAAACGTCAACGTCTATAGGGATTCAAACAAATTATTTTTGTTTCACTCATGGACAGCTCATGGACTTTTGGAGGGTAATAAATTTACCAATCTTCGTCATAGTCCTTGAAAACCCTGGTAATCTCAAATCAGGGTGAAATGGATGCACAACCAAGGCAAGATCAATTGCAGCGCCGTATTAACATCTACGGATGAGCTCAGCCAGTATTTGTATTTCCCATCACCGCTGATATCTTAGACTGGTGGAAATGAACTAGTTCTAGGTACCCACGATTATCTGTAATGGCCATTAGTTGCTCAGTCGAAAAGCCGTTAAGGAGGTTGGCGGCATTCTCAGTTTTCTTTCCCGTTGATGTTTGTATATTTTGCTAATGCTGACCTACCTAATTATAATTTGGCAATCTACATACTATTGACATGATCGTAACAGGCTAACAACAAAAAATGAATATGATGGCATTGTACTACACAATCATTACGACTAATCCAAATGGCCCGTACAAACATGAGGAGGCTAACATGCCAACATAAGGGTTATAACATGGTCTGACACCGGCATAACATGATCTCTTATACTCAGAAGTTGTAAAATACCGAAGAAATAAAAAATATTTATATATCGAGAAACATAACGAAATTCCTTACTAGAGAAGATGAATAAAAAAAAAAAAAAACTTAAAGAACTAACTTAAAGAATCGTATATAAGTACTAAATTAAAGAACTAATACGAGCTAAATTCTAATTCTAGCAATGCCCAATGCTATGAGCATGCCAATAGACGGGCCGTGTTCCCGATTCATAGATGATCTCCAACTGTTTTAGCTCCATGTCGTAAGAGTAGTAACTAGTGAAGTCGGATTTCCCAAATATGATTTTAAGTTTAGGAGGATCCCTGAGAATTGCAAAAGTCCGTAAGCTATTACAAAATTTATGCAAATTATGGGAGTCATGTAAATGTTCCATGCTCCGGTTCATATCAACTTTGAACCTCTCCACCCATTCGTGGTCGTCATAGCCATACTTCTTCAATGTCCATATTTTTAACTCGTTTGTTTCATGGTTGTGACAAGATAATAATACTTCTCCTCCCATCTCACTAAGATAATAATACTTCTCCTCTTCGGGGAGTTCGATTTGATACGATAATTCTCTACTGATATCGAGACAAAATACGTAAGACTTAGCCTTATTCGGTTCAATAAGCCAATATAAGGATTCGCTCAGACAGACAGAAGAGCCAAATCTTTTCAATAGGGAGTTATAAGGTAATCCAAAGGTTCTAGGAACCACAAGATCTCTCCATGAACCATTATTGCTGCCTGCACCTTCGTCGTCTCCTGATCTTTCTCCCACAGTGAGAAATTTGATCTTTTGTATTTTTGAATGCTTGGAACGCTTCGAACGCTTCTTGTAAGGTCCACAAACACCACCTTTGTTGGGGGAGGCTTACGAAATCCGAGCCGCTATGCGCAATACGAAACCTACACGAGCAATGAAACACAATGCGGAAAATACACAACTACGCAATATAGAAGCAAACACACAACACCGGCAATTACGTGGAAAAACCCCTCCAAGGTGAAGGGTAAAAAACCACGGGCAAATCTTCCACTATAATCAAACAATGGGTTACACACAATTCTCCCAAATTTGGGGATAACAACAACCTCAAGGTGCCTATAGCACTTGGATATCAATTTGCCTAATTACACTCACCCCTAAGGATGGATCAACAATTCATTCATATATAATATGAGATTCACTATCAATTTAAGAATTAGAAGTGATTTGAGATACTTACTACTAGGATTTGACAAACCCTAGAATTTTCCCCCTTTGAAGAGATGTGGAAATTGATCAATCAATTCTCCACCATAACAACCAAAAGATCCTTCAACAAGAACCCTTTCTTCTCCTCTTCAAGATGCCTCTAATCTCACCAAAAATGGTGGCTTAATTCTCTCTATCTCTCTTTCTCTTCTTCCTCTCTTTCTCTTTCTTCTTCTCTTACGGGTTTGAAGAAAATGAGAATTGTTATTCTCATGATGCCTTTCTTCCTTTGTTATAACATAACAAAGCAGCTCCTATGTAGCTCCCCCAATATGCTAAGGGGCATCCAAAGGACTGTTTGGGATACATAAGGAGTGAAATCCCAACAATCTCCCCCTCACGACTTATGGCAAGGTACCCGTCACCACCAAACCTGCCTTCTTTGCTGAGAAATACACATGCTTGTATTTTGGTAGCGACTTTGTCATCATATCAGAACCGTTGTCATCTGTATGGATCTTCTCAATATACAAGACCTTCTCCTCGAGAACTTCTTGTATCCACTGATACCTAATATTGATGTGCTTGGACCTCGAGTGAAAACTCGAATTCTTGCTGAGATGGATGGCACTCTCGGCTGTCACATCACTGAACGATGAACCTCTGTTGCTTCACACCGAGTTCTCTAACAAACCTCTTCATCCATATCATCTCCTTGCAACTCTCTGTAGCTGCAATGTACTCTGCCTCTGTAGTAGACAATGCCACACATTTTTGTAACTTGGATTGCCAAGACACGGCTCCCCCATGCATAGGTAAATAAGTAACCCGATGTAGACTTGAGACTGTCTTGAGCACCTGCCAAATCTGAATCTGTGTAACCAACTAACTCTGGATTGTCACCTCCATAGCACAAACACATATTAGAAGTACCCCTTAAATACCGTAGTATCCATTTCACTGCTTCCTAATGCTCCATAGCAGGATTTGATAGAAATCTGCTTACCACTCCAACTGCATGAGCTATATCCGTCCTTGTACACACCATTGCATACATCAAACTACCAACTGCGGACGCATAAGGAATTTTCTCCATCTTCCGTTTCTCAACATCATTCACAGGACATTGATCACGAGATAACTTAAAATGGTTTGTAAGTGGACAACTTACCGGCTCAGCCTTGTCCATTTTGAATCTTTGCAACACCTTCTCAATGTAGCTTTCTTGTGATAACCACAGCTTCCTCGCTTTCCTATCACGAGTGATCTCCATGCCAAGAATACGCTTTGCTGCACCCAAATCTTTCATAGCAAAAGACTTGCTCAGATCTGACTTCAACCTGTCAATCTTTTTCTTATCTTTGCCAACAATAAGCATGTCATCAACATATAGCAAAAGAGTAAGAAAATCACCATCAACAAATTTTTGAATGAATACACAATGATCTGAAGCCGTCCTCTTGTACCCATGTTCCTTCATGAACGATTCAAACTTCTTGTACCATCTTCTTGGAGCTTGCTTCAAACCATAAAGACTCTTCTTTAGCTTGCACACCATGTGCTCTTTGCCTTTGACTTCAAAACCCTCGGGTTGTGCCATATACACATCTTCCTCCAACTCACCGTGAAGAAATGTTGTCTTGACATCTAGTTGTTCTATCTCAAGATCCAAACTAGTGGCTATTGCCAAGACAACCCGAATAGAAGAAAATCTCACCACCGGTGAGAAAATCTCGTCAAAGTCAACACCCTTTCTCTGCTCATAACCCTTCACAACTAAGCGTGCTTTGTACCTTGGTTGTGAGTTACCATCTTGATCTTGATTACGTACACCCACTTGTTCTTCAGAATTTTCTGGTTCTCAGGCTTGTCAACCAAATCAAAAGTGTCATTCTCATCTAAAGAGCCAACCTCTTCTTTCATGGATTTCAACCACTTTTGACTTTCAGGAACACTAAGAGCTTCTTCATAAGACTCTGGTTCACCTGCATCTGTGAGCATCACATACTCATGTGGTGGATACTTTGTTGAAGGTAATCTGGTCCAGCTGGATCTTCTCAACTCAGCTTCTGGTTGTTGTTGTTGCTGCACTTCTTGCTCAACATCACCCACTGGAACATCTTCATGAGCTTCATCTTCATTTCCATTACCATCAACATCATCATCATGTTGTTCAAGAGTAGGAACAACTGGATTTGGATCCAAGGTCATATCATCTTGAAGCTTTGGCATCTCAATCTTCTCAAAATATTCAATTGTCTGGTCTTCAAGGAATACTGCATCCCTAATTCTGATAACCTTCTTCTCAACTGGATCCCAAAATCTGTAACCAAACTTCTCTGTTCCATAGCCTAGGAACACACACTGCTTTGCTTTGTCGTCAAGCTTTGATCTCTGATCTTTTGGGATATGAACAAATGACCTGCAACCAAACACTTTCAAGTGATCATAAGTAGGCTCTTTGTCTCTCCATACCTTTTCTGCTACTTCTCCATCTAGCGGTCTTGAAGGAGATCGATTGATCAAATACACAACAGTATTCATTGCTTCACCCCGAAATGCTTCGCAACTTGGAATGAGATAACATGCACCTTATTCTCTCAAGAATAGTGCGGTTCATCCTCTCTGCAACACCATTATGTTGTGGAGTCTTCGGCACTGATTGTTCATGACGTATACCCATGCTCTTGCAATACACTTCAAGTGGCCCAATGTACTCTCCCCCGTTGTCAGAACGAAGGCACTTCAAGGTTCTACCTGTTTCTATTTCCACCATGCTGTGAAACATCTTGAACACAGGAACAACATCATCTTTGGTCTTGATTGCATATGACCAAACCTTCCTTGAAGCATCATCTATGAAAGTAACAAAATAAACAGCACCACCAAGTGTTTTGACCCTTAAAGGTCCACATACATCAGAATGAACAAGATCAATAATACTTTAATTGCGCTTGGGTAAAGCTTTATGAAAAGAGACTCTAGTTTGTTTACCAACTAAACAATGAGTACACTTACCCAATTGCATACCTTTGGCATTTGGCAAAACTTGTATTTTGGTGAGGATTTGAATTCCCTTCTCACTAAGATGACCAAGTCTTCTATGCCACAGCTCGGAGATTGAATCTTTGTCAACAGCATTCAACTCACCTTTCAACACCTTCACTTGTGTCTTATACAATGTGCCACACTTCTTTCCTCTTGGAATAACCATGGAGCCCTTGCTTAGCTTCCATTTGCCATCACCCAAGTGATTGTTGTACCCTTCATCATCTAACACTCCTGGTGACATTAGATTCAAACGAATATCTGGTACATGTCGCACATTTCTGAGAACCAACGTACAACCAACACTGGTCTCAACCTTCACATCACCCATTCCTACAATTTTCGCAACACCACTGTTGCCCATTCTGACTGACCCAAAGTCACCAGCCTTGTAGGAGGTAAATACATCTTCATGAGGAGTAGCATGATAAGATGCACCTGAATCAACTATCCACTCCGAATCAGAACCTGCAGAACTAACACAAACATCATTACAATCTGAGAATACAATGATATCATCATTTGTCACAATAGCTGCAACACCATTGTCTTGGTTATCATTTCCTTTCCCCTTCTTGTGTTCTTGCTTCGGCTTCCTGCATTCATTTGAATAATGACCTCTCGTATGACAGTTCCAACATTCAACTTCCTTTACGGACTTTGATTTACCCCTTGACTTGCTACGGCCAACTTGTCTTGTCTTTTCTTCTACCCCGATTTTTCTGTCACAAGAGCTTCTGAATGAGATGAGTCTAGTGACCTTCTTCTAACTTCTTCACTCATCAAAGCGCTAGTTGCAACAGATCATGTTCAACTTCTTGTCCGGAGCAGAATAACCGAGACAATTCCTCAATGGCTCCCAACTGTCCTGGTAAAGTATTTAGCAACAAATAAGCTTGAACCCTCTTCAGAATTTTGAGGTCCATAGATGTAAGCTGATTCATGATACCCTTCATTTCATTTAAATGTTGCGCCATTGAACTCCCTTCCTTGTAACACAGCTTTCCAAGCTTTTTTTAATAGAAGAGATTTTTCACAAGGAGACTGCTGATCATATATCTCCTCTAACTTGGTCCACAAAGGATATGCTAGTGTCTCACTAGCCACATGATGAAAAATGCTATCATAAATCCACTGACGAATATAACCAACTGCTTTTCGATTAGTAACCTTCCAATCTTCTGCACTTGTCGCCTCAGGCCTTACTCCCTTGCTCTCTATTGGACCATAGAGATCTTTACAATATAACCAGTCTTCCATCTTCGCCTTCCATATGACAAAGTTCTCACCGGTCAAATTGACCATTCTATTACTAGTGCTAGCTTCCTCCATTGCATAGGATTAGCTCAACCCAAAAGCTCTGATACCACTTGTTGGGGGAGGCTTACGAAATCCGAGCCGCTATGCGCAATACGAAACCTACACGAGCAATGAAACATAATGCGGAAAATACACAACTACGCAATATAGAAGCAAACACACAACACCGGCAATTACGTGGAAAAACCCCTCCAAGGTGAAGGGTAAAAAACCACGGGCAAATCTTCCACTATAATCAAACAATGGGTTACACACAATTCTCCCAAATTTGGGGATAACAACAACCTCAAGGTGCCTATAGCACTTGGATATCAATTTGCCTAATTACACTCACCCCTAAGGATGGATCAACAATTCATTCATATATAATATGAGATTCACTATCAATTTAAGAATTAGAAGTGATTTGAGATACTTACTACTAAGATTTGACAAACCCTAGAATTTTCCCCCTTTGAAGAGATGTGGAAATTGATCAATCAATTCTCCACCATAACAACCAAAAGATCCTTCAACAAGAACCCTTTCTTCTCCTCTTCAAGATGCCTCTAATCTCACCAAAAATGGTGGCTTAATTCTCTCTATCTCTCTTTCTCTTCTTCCTCTCTTTCTCTTTCTTCTTCTCTTACGGGTTTGAAGAAAATGAGAATTGTTATTCTCCTGATGCCTTTCTTCCTTTGTTATAACATAACAAAGCAGCTCCTATGTAGCTCCCCCAATATGCTAAGGGGCATCCAGTGACTGTTTGGGATACATAAGGAGTGAAATCCCAACAACCTTATGTTTTCCGGTTACGGGGTCGTAACACAAACAAAATTCACATAACCCTTGGTAACCATGTTCGTCCTTGTATTCATCTTCACTACGGTAATCATAATCATAATCATCACCATCGTCTTCACCAAGGTCATCATTATCATCAACGTAGGGAAGATCATTGAGTGGTATGATGGGAATATTGAATTCGTGAAGACAAGTAATCGGATTATAAACACAGTAAAAAGTAGAATCATGATCCTGGGACCAACACCTTAAAACCAATAAGCCATTAAAAGAGTGTTGTATATTGATAGCAATATCACCATCATTGCCTAGGAATATTCTTGGAAGAATAGTCTTTTTCTTATCGTTGTGATTAACAAAAACGAGACTAGAATCATTAGCAATGCTTATAAGACCCGAAAAAGTGGATTTGTCATGCTTTTGAGAATGTAAAGTGACAAACAATTGATCATGAATGATCAAGTTATACCAGTTTTTGCATACACACCTGAATCGGATCAAACTCAATAGAGGAACTCTTGTAAGTATATCATAAATTATTACCTGAGTGGGAAGAACAACTTGCGAAGAAATCTGCTTCTCCTCCATCTTTAGGTCTGGGGTGTGATACGAAGTTGTTTAGAAAAGCCAAAGCAATACGAATCTAACTGGTTTATGGAAACCCAAGTTAAACAGAAAACATAAATATATATAGAAATATTAAATTTAAGAAGGGTCTTGTTAACTTGTGCACCCGTGCACAAGTTAAAAAGGGTATAAACGTCCTTTTTGGTTATTGTTTTCATAACTTTTTGTTGTATCTCGGGGGATTACATTGCACCTCGGTAGATTAAGTGTTGTATAGGAATTGGAGATTAATTTCCATAAATGCCCACTGAGTTATATAATATGCATAACAAATTACATTTTCTCTCTCGTCTTTTCCTCTTTTTGGTATTTCTCGTCTGTTCTTCTTCGGCTGTATTTTTCTGCCCAGTTCTTCCTTTGGATATTTTTAATCTCTTGTTCTGTTACTTCTGTATATGTTTAAATTTTGTTTCATGAATTTCGTGAAATATAGAAGATCTTAAAACGCTAGAGTGTAAGTTTTTGTATTTAGGGTTTAGCCAATTTGATCTGGGTTTTAGTAAATAAAGTTTGGGATCACATATGTGATTCTAATGTTGTGCGGATGAACATCAAATATTTCCATTACCAGATTACCATATCCAATGTTACATTCTTAAGTTGCGGCTGCTTCTATAGTGAATTTTGGGATATGTTCTCCAGGGATTATTTGAAAATATTTGTGGAGGAATCAGGATTCAGGAGTATAATTGAAACTATATATATTGATGGGCTTGTGAGATTAATGCAAATCCGGACTGGAATTTATCTTGTTGTTACCGAAAGTCTGAAATTGTGAAGGACTCATGAAATCAGATCTGTAGTCTATATAAGTTGGATATTTTTGGATTAGAATTATAGTGAGGACAAGATCTGTATGGACTAATCAAACTCAAAAATCTATTAATGTTGTGTCCTTAATCACCAATTGAATCTTGCAATCATTAGTTCAAAAATGGGATTTCTATTTGTTCTTGCAGAATACAGGGACTAAAGAAGATGATAATTCGAGGTCGGAAGATGTATAGGTTAATTAGTCACTGGAAACATTATTTAATTAACCTAATAATTTTAATATAAGGATAAAACATGAAACTATGTTTTCTGTGATATAAACTTTGTTTAACCAAGACTTTGTACAAGTTCCAAAAATATTCGCAACTACCAGGTAAAAATAATAATATTTAAAGACTCTTAACTTGGGCATGGATGCACAAGTTAACAAAACCCATTTAAGAATAAAGTTAAGTTAGGAAACTGTAGGAGTAGTGGATTTGATGTCCTTTCCAACCAACGATGCGGAACTCATTAAAAGTTTAAATTCATCATTTTTTATTAAGAGTATCTCCAACGAGACTTTGAGAATTCCTATATTTTATGCTACATAGGATTCAACTCTGCTACTTGAACAGCTGCTTTACCGCGAATGATGATGCGGCAACGACGTAGAGAGAAAGAAAACTGTCCCTATTAGCACGTCAGGAGAATTAAAATGGAAAGAAATAGTTGGCCGTTGGATTTACTTCACGGTTAAGATGTAAAAACTACCATTTAGATTCTTAATAATTCTTTTACAGATCCTTTGTTCTTCTTCACAACGAAATCAGACTTCCTAGATTTGATTTCTATAACCCTAGTTTCAGTAGTATCAGAAGGTAGTTGACAAAATATTTGAGATTTCTTGTCACAGATTTACAATATTTGGGAATTATTATTAAGGATCAAAACAAGATTTAGAAATACATCGATCGAATCATATTCAATTAGTCATTCTGATTGGGGCTTTTATTATAGATGGTACTATATCAATCAAGATAAATAAGGCACCGTGGTTAGCCATCAACTGAGGACTGTCATAAACAACAGTGGAAGGAAGATTTTGGCCCGAGAAGAAAAACGAGTAAAAAGATGAAAAGAAGGATTGTTTCTTTATGATGTTGAACTTGATATCCATCTCCGGTAGGTGAGAATTTGTTCAAACACTAATGGCGAAAGAGAATGACCTTTCTTGAAACAATAACGGCGAAAGGAAAAGAACTTGAGAAGTTTCGTTTGTTCAGGTGACGTGGGAAAATAGAAATCGTCTCTTTCTGCCACAAATTTGTCCATGTCAAAAATCGTCGTTATTCAGCTGTTAATCAGCTGGCTATATAGCATTTTCGCATAGGATTTTTGGTGTTTTAAGGAAAAAGAACTTCTCCATTGGAAACTTTAAAAAGATAAATGTAAGGATGATGTGGAAGGTAGTTATTCTCACATCCTCTACTCCATCCTCTGGTTTTAGAGGTTTCCTTAAAGGATGTAAACATCCTAATCATCAAAATCTAAGATTATTAATTAATTAATAAAATATTTAATTTTCAAATCAATGTTTTCAACCAATAGATTTGGTTTATGGTTGGAGATAGATTATTTTTGACATCCATAAATCAGAGAAAATTTATCTCACATTCATAAAGAAACCTTTACACTTAGGATTTACACCACATTACCATTGGAGATGCTCTAAGGTGAGACAATTAAATCATTCATTTTTTTATTTTTCGGATTTACAATACCAGGGATGACTCGGAAGTATTCATGACAAATACTCCCTCCGGAGATATCATCACGTTTTCTTTTTAGCCTAAACATCGGTCATGTTGTAAAATATGATAATATCTCTTTTCGAAAATGGAGGGAGTATAATTTTGCACTTAACTTGTTTGTCAAGTATATGACTGGATGTGAAATCTTTTTATAACCATATTATTTGAGTCATATATAACAAGTTTGATTCGTGTATAATGAGTCAGATTCATGTAAGGTTAGAGTCTTAGACAAACCCAGGTGAATCAAAGGGAAAACAAAAAATTTCTTGAACTATTCGTGGTTATTGTCACACCTGTAAATGCTCCAAGCAAAAAAAAATTGCGCAACTATGACCCGTATAGTGGTTCTCTTATCATATACTCGTATTTCAGCCTTATAAGTTTGCACATTTGCAAACACCACACTATCCTGAGTTATGCAAAGTGGGGGTGGCTTGGGGGTATTTTCGAATCAATAGAACACCAACGCAATATGTAAGCCAGCAAACTCACTTTCATTAGCTTATGGGGAAGATTACATAATTATGTCCAACCAATGGATTTACAAGCTTATTTTCAAACTATAAGCCTAAAACACACTATCCACTGCAATGTAGAGTGCGACCTTGTGCACCCCTACTAAACCAGGGGTGCACATTCCTCCCTTTCCTATTGGATATTTCTTAACCTTGGTTACCAATATTTAATTTTTGAAAATAGAATAAGCAGGAGAGACAATAAAAAAAACTAGCAAAAAAAAAAGGAGAAACAATAAAGTGGACACAAATCCCAATTCACCCTCTTTTCCCCTTATTAAAGAACGCGCAATTGGGGGATATAGCTACAGGACAAAAACGGTGTCCTAATAGCAATTCTGGGTGACCCCCCATGTAATTATGTTTTTAATTCCTAATCTATCCCTCACTAATCATGTTTAGTGGTTAATAATAATTAGTAAATTCTTAAGTATTTGGGGGATAGATTAGTGTGTGTTTTTATTTTAATTTGTGTGAGTGATGAGTAGAAGGAGAGGAAAAAAAAATGAGTGGAATTTTTTTTTTTTAAATGGAAGATGATTGTGATGAGAGAATTGCTGCTAAGAGGTTGGAAATTTAGGCTTGACTGGTTGCTAAAGGATTTAGGCAACAAGAGAACGTCAACTTTTTTGATACTTATTCTCCTGTTACTAGATTAATATCTATACGTATTTTTATTGCTGTTGCTGCTGCTCATAATCTTGTTATTCACCAAATCACTACAAGAAAATGTCTCTCTTGCGACTAAATTTTATCGACTATCTAAAAAATTAGTCGTTGGTTTGCGTCTGAAAAAATAATAGTCACTACAGAATACTAGGCACTATTTTCTTGCAACAAAAATTCTATGTTAGCCGTTGGACATGTTGTACAACTTATTTGGAGCGACTACTTGGATAAGCTTGAAGCTATTTATGTTCAGCCACAACTAATGTAGCGACTAATTTTCTTTTAGTCGATAGTGTTATCTATCTACAAATTCCTTGCGACTGAAAATATCTACTAATCGCTGGATCTATCTTACAACTTATTTAGAGAAACTACATAAACACTTTGGAAACTATTTACGTGCAGCAACAATTTTTATAGTGACTGATTTTTCTTCGATCGCTAGTATTCTCTATCAACTATTTCCCTGCGTCTGAAAATATATGTTAGTCGCTGGAGCTATATTAGCACCAACTTAAGTTGGAATCTATTCACGTTCAGCGATAATAAGTCTAGAGACTGATTTTTCTTCAAACGCTAGTATTCCCTATCTACTATTTCCTTGCGTCTGAAAATATTTGTTAGTCGCTGGAGCTATATTACAACCAAATTAGGTTGGAAGCTATTCACTTCAGCAACAATAAGTTTAGCGACTGATTTATTTTTTATCGATTCCGATGATGTATCATGCTAAGTTTGAAGTCAGATCGAATTTGAAGTTTGAATCGACGTTGAGCTTCATATTTATCGATTTCGATAATGCATCATGCTAAGTTTGAAGTCAGAACCCTCCCGGAGCTTCTTAGTTCACAATTTGTATGTCGTTATACCACATTTGAAGTTCGGATCGACACTGAGCTTCATATTTATCGATTTGGATGATGCATCATGCTAAGTTTGAAGTCAGAACCCTCCCGAAGTTTCGTGGCTCATGGTTTGTATGCCGTTATAACGAATTTGAAGTTCGAAACGACACTGAGCTTCATATTTATCGATTTTGATGATATATCATGCTAAGTTTGAAGTGAGAATCCTCCCGGAGCTTCGTGGTTCATAGTTTGTATTTTGTTATACTACATTTGAAGTTCGAATCGACACCTGATTTTTATATTTATCGATTTTGATGATATATCCTGATTAGATTGAAGTCAGAACCCATTCGGAATTTCGTGGTCCATCTCTAGTATTCTTATTATTTGAGTCTACTAGTGTGAACTAAAGATACTTTATGTCATGTATGAATATTAAAAATTACTTCATGACCTATGCGACTAGTCGAAATTTAAACCTGAAGTACAAAGAAAATACACTTACCTTGATCCATATGACATTTTTAAATCAAATCTTTACCGTCCAAAGATTTTCATAATCCGTATGACCAACATATCTTTCAGGACCTCTATACTAGTCGACGGTTGTTAATAAGCCGAATGCACGAAATTTTCTTAATAACACTAAGAAAACACACTTTCCTAGATCCGTATGACAATCCCAAACCAAATCTCTACCTTTCGAAGATGTCCATAATCCGTGTGAGTAGACCTTATCACCTTCCAAAAGTTTTTAATAAAACTTGAGAGGAAACTATTTCATTTCACTTTCCTCTCTTCTGATTCACCTTCCATCTCCCTCTAACCTTCCGCCTCCCAAAAGAAAAACCCTAACTCAGCCGCCAACTTCATTTTTTCACTACCACCGGTCCACCACTGAAATTCTTTCTTCTCTTTTACTCCCCCTTAACAAAAGCAAGTAGATCTTTCACAATCTTTTCTTGACGAGGTGTTTTACCAACTGTGATCTAGTTTTTTAGGCAGATTTAACGATTGAAAATCTTCCATTACTTTCAAATGTCTGCCGGAACTCTTAATCGCTAATCTGATGTTCATTTAGTTATTGCATCAAGGCGAGATTTTTATGATTTTTGTATACAATATTTGTTGTTCTGTTTATCTAGGGTCTTAAAATTGATTTTTCTTATTTTGATTTTGATAAATCTATGGAAAACCCAACACGATTTGGGGTTATCGTTCTATTAATCGACTGGATTTTCTTACATTCAATTTCTTTTTTTGGGAGTTTTCATATTCTTTTTGTTTTGGGGTTATTTTGCATGTATGGATTTAATCATTGTATTGATGGTGTCTCCCTAATTCTGAGTTATTGTTACTCATAACTCTATCTCTTTTCTATTTTCTATGATTTTAAAACAAACCCACATTTTCTTTTTATTTTGTGCTCATCAACTGTTTGTTGTATTTTTTGAGAAAACTCCATTAGAGGAGGAGTCAGTTCCTTAAGTGTGTTTTGGTGGTGTTTCCAAATGTGTGTTTTTTTGAAATACTTTTGTTGTAATTTGTAGCTTTCCGTTTTTCCTTTTGAGTCCATGGTGCATAAAATTTAGTTAGAGACTGGAAAGGAGATAAAGTATTATATACACTACTTGTAATTGTTTAAACTAGGAATTGCAGTTAGTTCCAGAGAGAAGATGAGGAAGGAACCGTGACCCACCTTAACGTTTCAAGAGTCGGGTATGTGCCCTGCACTATCGTTTCTCATTATGAATGATTTGATACTTTTGTTTACTAATTTTTTACCTGTATAGTTGTGTTTTCTTGTGTTGGAAATGTAATTCCAACTTTTCCATGTCTTGGAGCGTCATTTACATAGTTGACTCATGGGTGTGATTTCATTTAAAATTAATTATTTTTTTTTCAAGGCAAGCCCTTAAGTGAGTACATGGCCACATGATATATTGTAAGGATTGATAGAATTTGTAATTAATGATTTTGGAAGAGACTACTGAGCCAGTGTAATGTATAGGCACTTAGGTCACTTTATCAAACAATATCCATGAGTAGATGTTCATTTGGACTAACCAATCCATGGTACTATTCCTATTTGTAAAATGGATGGATTAATGTCTATAGACTTCGTTTTAGACTTAAGTGTAGATCCTATGTCATAATTTTGTTTTACCTTATATCACATGAATACGAATACGGACAATAAATGTATTTAACTGTGTTGTGTGTGTTTGAAGTGTTCATGTGATGTGCAGAGGTTCTAATTAGAATTTTACTAATATCTTTTTATCCTTGATTTTTATGATATGAGCCGAGTTTAAGAGAATCCTTGCGATTCTAAGCATAATGATGTTAGACCCTACTGAAATATCCGGGGTAGCCGGCGTGTATTGGAATATAAGAGTCAAAAGTGAGAAAGGGTTAAGTTCATCCCATGTCAATTAATTTTTATTATATATATATGGCTCAATTATTTAGCATGTTTTCTCAATTCCTTTAGTTGAGCTTATATCATAAACATTAGGCATTTATTGCTTCATATCCTATGTGGTTACTTATTAGAGCGATTTATAATGTATGTCTTTAGAGTATATTTTATTGTAAATTCTGCGATACTTCACATCTAATTTATCTTTAGATTGTATTCATTTAGTTATGGTTTATTGTTTTCTCAGAAATGTGGGGAAGAGGGGGGGTTCGTAGGTGATTCTAATCTCAAGGATCCAATGTATCATTCAATAGCAGACAAAAACCAATTTTCACTTAGGAAATGGTCGGGATTCCATGGTAATAATTTTGTATATCAACATTTCTGGTTTTAGTCGATCTTGTTAATTATTTTATTTGATCACGCGAGTTACTTTATTTCTCAACCTTCTCAATGGAGTTCTGAAGATCAAGAAGTAGTGAAGAACAAGCACACATCCCGATTTTAATAAGGATCACCAAAGAAAAAGAAGCGCCGAAAACAAGTGGATCTTACACCAACAAATATTTTCCCTGAATCAAGGAGTAAATAGTCAGATATCATCTCCAATACTCCCTACACAGCTGACAATGATCATCGTCGGACAGATCCTTAACCAGCTAGTCAAAGCAGGTCAGCAACTTCAAAAGCAGTTAGTCCCTTACCTGAGAATGTTGAACATTCACCAACAGATTCAAACATTCCTTATGAACTCAATGATGAGTCTGAGACTTCAATGTCGCCGCTTTTTGGTAATAATTCAATTTTGCTTCTAAATATTAATTTAAGTCTTAAATTTATACTAATTATGATGCATGGTTCATTTGTTTCTTCTTAACAGTGAAAAAGGGAATCACTAGAATGCTGAAAGCCACGGCTTGATAACTCTTATCTGTAGTGTCAGTTGTTGAATGGGAATTTGTGGGTGAAAAGCTTTTGAATTGATTCAATCCCTTGAAGTGTGGTCTAGGCAGCGAGAGAACTTCACTCTTTCAATTTGTTTATTCAAAGATATGCCGCAACAAAATATAGAACGAGTTTCTCAGATGGCTAGGGTAATAAAATTCTCGTTATATACTTTTTCTTTCCTTCGGTTCCACTCTGTTTTTTATGAAATCTTATAGTAACTTCTGGCATATTTAGGGCCATGACACGCTTGAACCTGATGATGAGTTTGCTGAAAAGGCATTGAGAAAGCATATGAGGTCAGCCTATAAGAACTACAGGGCCAGTGTAAGTAAATATTTCAGAGATAAGTGTAAGCGTAGTCTCCAGATTCATGGTCATTACTGGAACGACATGTGTAATTACTTCAGCACACCGGAACTCATGGTACACTACGGGAAAAACAGTGATCAACTACTCCCGAAAAGAGTTGTCATATGTCTACGACGACGTTTATCGATAGGTTGCACAAGGGGGTTGTAGAAAATCCTCAAATCTTTACAACCCTTCAGTTATAGTCGTAAAAATAGTTGTCGATTAGTTTTGTACAATGCTTGCTTCAGTTGTGAATGTCTTTCCCAATTTCCTCTTAATGCCTAATACGACTCATATATGGGTTGTGAAAATAACTTCTACACTACACTTTTTGTTGTTGTAGATAATTTGTTGACAACTATGGTCATAGTTGTATGTCGTTTCTTTGACAACCAGTGTATGAGCTGTATGTCAAGTATTTCACAACAGAGGCAAGAGTTGCAATTTATTTTGTTGACAACTCATATCTGAGTTGTATCTCAAATATTTGACAATAACAGGAAGAGTTGCAAGTTATTTTCTTGACAACTTATGTATGAGTAGTATCTCAAATATTTGACAACAACCGGAAGAGTTGCAAGTTATTTTATTGACAACTTATGTATGAGTAGTAAGTAAGGTGTTTGACAAGTATTGCTAGAGTTGTATGTCAAATCTTTGACAACCAAGCTCTGTGTAGCAGAAACATGTATTACGATCCACTTACAAGCTTTTATAGCAGTTGTGGTTGTGTGTCATTTGTGAAAAAATAAATGAAATTGGCTACAGCATTCAAATATACCAGCATTATTCAACCAAATGTACCAGCATTCATTGAAACACTTAACCAGTTTTAGATCATTGAAAATATCCAGTGACACAATTAAAGCAGCCCATAAAATATCCAGTGACCACAAATTAAAGCAACCCAAAAAATAATAATCCTGAAACACTCCCAAAGAAGATTAAAAACTAAGATGGGTAGGAGAGCTAGTCAAGCACTATCAAATCCTTGGCCCATGCGATGTAAGTTCCTATAGCATCATGGATACACTTCAACTCATTGGTTTTCATGTAGAGAATAGCATCATCCACCCGAGAAGTTTTCACAGATACCTTGTAAGCTCCAAAACCTATAGGCATTCCATGGATTAACTTCTTTGGATCTGTTTCAGCAATAACTGCATCAGCCACAATCTCGCCCTCAACGTACCAACTGAGTAATCGGCAAGATCTATTCTTCTCTGGAATTCCCACTGGATGTTGCACCCCATTTGTTTTGCTCAAAGGACTGCTGCCATTTTCACGGAAAATGCTAGTGCTAGCATGGTTGTTACTGGCATTTCCATACTACAGAAAACATAACACAGTTACAAGAGAAATTAACATTAAGCACAGAGAAAAATAAGCCATAATGCAAAGAAGAAAAAAGTAGGCTTACATTTGGACTTGCCTTTTGCAACAGTGATCCATCTTGGCAGCAGACACATCTCGAGCTCCTTTCCTATATAAATATCAAACCAGCGGTATAAGGGGCAAGTTTTAATTCATAAACTTAGAAAATAATACTACATAAATAATAAAGAAGTTTACCTCTAACATCATGAGTCTCCCATTCAATTCATTCACACTTTCCCGACACTCGTTAATGATCTTCTTATAATGTGCCTTGACAACCATCTTTGTCTTTGTAGCTCCAAACCCTATTCCTTTGAGTCGACCAGGTTTGTCCTCACCAAGAGCTTTGACAAGAAGATCATCTGTCACAGATGACCCACCAACATCAACACCAGCATCTTCTTCAGCTCTTGCAATTTTCTCATGTATTAATTAGTGTTAAACAGAATTTGTCACATTTATGAATTGAATCATTCAAATACATAAACAAAGAAAGAATTAAGTCTCTTGGGTACTCACAAAAGCCTCAACAACCCCTGGATTTGGTTCTTTTCCTTCCTTCTGCTTGTGACCCGTTTTCCACAATTCAACTCTATCAATCTCCTCAGTTGTGTTCTTCTCCTTTTGCTGCAAACAAAATGTAAATCCAGTTGGTTAAAAAATCCACAACCAGTTTTTAAACATTCATACTACCAAACACATAATGAACTTACCATTTTCGCCTCCAGACGAGCATAACCTTGCCTACTGATTGTGTGCGGGGTGGTATGCTTCTGCCGGATTTCCTGCATTTTTAGTCTTTTTGCCTGACAAATTAAGTAATGGAATGTCAGTTAAGTAACAAGACATAACAAAAAAAATCATTGTACAAGGACTTAACTAAAAAATTATATAATATAAAAACTTACTCTGAATTCCTCCGAGCAAAAAGTTTTTACAAACTCTTCCCACTCATTTTCTGACATGTTTTGTGGTTCAAGTGCTTTTATCCTCTTCTCTCTTTCTTCTTCTTCCAACACATCAAGGGAGAGTATCTTACCTGCTTTCCTAGACCTAGCCTCCTTAAGATAACAACCCATCTTCCCATAATAGTAATCTCTGTAAAAATCATCAACAATGAACCTCATCTGCAAATAACAGTGAATGACTTAAGATTAATATTGAAGGATAAAAGAGCTACAGAGTTAATTAAAGAGTTGAAGAGTTAAGAAATTACCTGGAAAATCTTCCATACATTAGCTTTGGCTTCTTTAGGGACGACTCTCCAATCCTTGAAAGTTAATGGAATGTTTCGCCTCACTAAAACTCCCAACACACTTGAAAGTTGCACGGACGGGTTACCAATGGACTGATCTTTGCCGTTAAAGCTAACAGTGGCCTTGTCTGGCTTTTTTGTTTTGTCCTCTGTTATCCCTAGTGAAGCCATACGTGTTGGGCCACGAGGAACACGCTTTCTCTTCTCTTCTCCTTGTACAACCTAAGTGTTATCACAGTTATCAAGCAAAATAGTTAGACAATGATTAAAAAACTACAATAAAGTAACAACTTAAATTAAATCAGCGACACAAAGAGTCATACCTCCTCTCCTTTTTCATTTTCATTTCCATTGTCATTCTCTCTATCATTATCCATTTCCTTGTCTTCAACTTCCCTCTCTTCAGTAGCAACAGCATTCTCCAGTTCCAGTTGCTCATCATCTTCATATTCTTCATCTTCTTCAACCATATCAGAGAAGGTATCATTTGGATTCCTGATTTGGATATTCGGACATGGGCCTGATAGGTACAATTTCCGCTTCACTGTCCTTTCCTTCTCAATTACTTCCTTTGAACATGCAATTTGAGATGCTCCTGATGTGGAATGGACTGGTTCATATTGTGCAGCACTTTCTGGTTCATCTAAACCTTTCCTTTTCCTAGGTGATGATCGTGTTGAAGTACTCTTCTCAGCAGTATGATCTCGTTCCTCTGACCTTTTATTAAACCTAGGGGATGTTCGTCTTGGTGTCTTTTCACGTTCAGTTGGTGAATGACTTGGAGATTCTTGGATTGCAGTTTGCTCTGAACTCTTCTTCTTGTTAGGAGTTGTTTCTTTGATTTCAGATTTTGAAGGATGCGAACCCGGCTTATTTTTCAAAATGATCTGCAACTTGAATAAGTTAATAACAGGAGTTTGGTAAATAAATTGAGTTATACAAATAAAATAATTAAACTAAATGAAGATAGTTTGGTAAACTATAAGAGATGTATTAGTACCTTATTCTTTGGTAATGAGACAGACTGGACAATTTTGGCTTCCTTGGTAATCTGCGATATAAACTAGAATAGGTCAAACAAAAGAAGATGGTAAATAAAATCATTATAGTAAACAAAGAATTATATGCGGACGATAAATCTTTACCTTCTTCTTGGGAGTTGGAACAGACTTTTTGGTCTTGGTTTATTTGGTAACCCGCACCAAATTGTTCTTCACCATTCTAGAATCATACCAACATCAAGAAAATAATTAGAATAATTCAAACATCAGTTCATACATAATTTATCAGGCATAATTGGAACACCCACGCATAAGTTGGCAAACATCAATAAAATATTGGCATGATACCAAATTAGAAGGATTTCAAAATGAGATGGTACACTCCTTATCCTATGAGTAAGTCGATCGCTTAATAGTCAAGCAATTGTCTCGCTCATATGATAAAGAGTGCACTAGCTCTCATGAATCCTTAACCACCAAACTTGACATACATATATCTATCAACATAATACCAAATCAAGCAACAGGTAACCACCAAGCAACTTCCAACAGGAGGTTGGAATACCAAATCCCTGCATAAATCTCAGTTGAGAATGAGTCAGGGAATCGGGACTCAAACCCCCAGTCGTTATATCGTTATAGAGTTACTTAATAGCTTATAAGAGACATGCTCAAAAATCAAACTGTAAATCATGTTAACTCTAAATCAATCAACATACGAATCGGTTCATACTCTAAAAAATCCACCTATGAATCGGTTATGTCAAAAAGCAAAACTTGGATAAAAAATAAAACCCTAACAGGAAATAACTCTAAATCATACAAGAAAGGGAAAAATCAAACTTGAAATCAAACTCGGTATATGAATCAGTTTCACAAAAAACCCTAACTCGGATAAGAAAAACCCTAATCAAGAAATAAGTCTAAAATAAAACTGTACATCAAACACAAAGCATATCAAAAACTGTATATGAAACTCTAAATGAAAACCTAATCAGAAATCAAATAGAAAATTGAAAAAAAAACAAAAAAAAAAACTAATCAGGTGAAATTTATACCTGATGTTGAAGCTGCGGCTTCTGGATTAAAGGTGTAGTTATTCGACTCTTGGGGTTTCAATTGAACTCTCGAACTTCCATTATCAGGCCAGATTCCCATTTTTTCAGATCAATTGGTTTTTGGATTTTACAATTCAGTTTTTTTTTCTGATTTCAGTTTGTTTTGGGTAAGAGGTGAAGTTGGGTTTTGATATGATTTAAGGGTAAGGTTTACTTTCTTTTGGGTTTAATTTCTTCTGGGTTGCAGAGCAACACCTTCAAAGAGAAAGAAGAAATGAAATTGAAATGAGAAGATGAGAAGAAATGAATGTTTATTTTCTTCTGACGGAGAAAAAAATGTTCTGGTCAATAGTCAATATCTAGAAGGATGCGTGAAAAATTGGGCGGGCTTTTTTGGTGGGAAACACTGAATCCGCGTGATATAGATCTTGACCGTTAGATTAAAAATGGGACATTCTCATTGGTTTAAAAAAGAGCATACGGATTGAGAAGAAAACACAATTTCTTGAATGATGACCGTTAGATTGGATTGAGATTTGATTTCTTTAAATTTGGTTCGTTGGATTACCAACACTTACAATAAAACCCTGATATCGTCGACTTCGATAAAGAAACTGGTTCCGAGATCGAAAACGGCCTCCAAGCGTAAGTCGGAGACTTTCGCCGAACCATTTCGGGTAAGATTCCATCGGAATATTCTCGAAACGAAGACGAAACCCCGATATCGTCGACTTCGATAAAGAAACGGTTCGAGATCGAAACTCGGCCTCCAAGCGTAAGTCGGGAGACTTTCGTCGAACCATTTCGGGTAAGATTCCATCGGAATATTCTCCGAAACGAAGAGGAAACCCCGATTTCGTCGACTTCGATAAAGAAACTGGTTCCGAGATCGAAACCTGGCCTCCAAGCGTAAGTCGGAGACTTCGTCCGAACCATTTCGGGTAAGATTCCATCGGAATATTCTCCGAAACGAAGGCGAAACCCTGATATCGTCGACTTCGATAAAGAAACTGGTTCCGAGATCGAAACCTGGCCTCCAAGCGTAAGTCGAAGACTTCGTCCGAACCATTTCGGGTAAGATTCCATCGGAATATTCTCCGAAACGAAGGCGAAACCCTGATATCGTCGACTTCGATAAAGAAACGGTTCCGAGATCGAAACCGGCCTCCAAGCGTAAGTCGGAGACTTCGTCCGAACCATTTCGGGTAAGATTCCATCGGAATATTCTCCGAAACGAAGACGAAACCCTGATTTCGTCGACTTCGATAAAGAAACTGGTTCCGAGATCGAAACATAGCCTCCAAGCGTAAGTCGGAGACTTCGTCCGAACCATTTCGGGTAAGATTCCATCGGAATATTCTCCGAAACGAAGACGAAACCCTGATTTCGTCGACTTCGATAAAGAAACGGTTCGAGATCGAAACCGGCCTCCAAGCGTAAGTGGAGACTTCGTCCGAACCATTTCGGGTAAGATTCCATCGAATATTCTCGAAACGAAGACGAAACCCGATATCGTCGACTTCGATAAAGCGGTTCCGAGATCGAAACTTGGCCTCCAAGCGTAAGTCGGAGACTTCCTCCGAACCATTTCGGGTAAGATTCCATCGGAATATTCTCCGAAACGAAGACGAAACCCTGATTTCGTCGACTTCGATAAAGAAACTGGTTCCGAGATCGAAACCTGGCCTCCAAGCGTAAGTCGGAGACTTCATCCGAACCATTTCGGGTAAGATTCCATCGAATATTCTCCGAAACGAAAACAAAACCCTGATTTCATCGACTTCGATAAAGAACCTGGTACCGAGATCGAAACCTGGCCTCCAAGCGTAAGTCGGAGACTTCGTCCGAACCATTTCGGGTAAGATTCCATCGGAATATTCTCCGAAACGAAGACGAAACCCTGATATCGTCGACTTCGATAAAGAAACTGGTTCCGAGATCGAAACCTGGCCTCCAAGCGTAAGTCGGAGACTTCGTCCGAACCATTTCGGTAAGATTCCATCGGAATATTCTCGAAACGAAGACGAAACCCCGATATCGTCGACTTCGATAAAGAAAATGGTTTCGAGATCGAAACCTGGCCTCCAAGCGTAAGTCGGAGACTTCGTCCGAACCATTTCGGGTAAGATTCCATCGGAATATTCTCCGAAACGAAGACGAAACCCTGATTTCGTCGACTTCGATAAAGAAACTGGTTCCGAGATCGAAACCTGGCCTCCAAGCGTAAGTCGGAGACTTCGTCCGAACCATTTCGGGTAAGATTCCATCGGAATATTCTCCGAAACGAAGACGAAACCCTGATTTCGTCGACTTCGATAAAGAAAATGGTTCCGAGATCGAAACCTGGCCTCCAAGCGTAAGTCGGAGACTTCGTCCGAACCATTTCGGGTAAGATTCCATCGGAATATTCTCCGAAACGAAGACGAAACCCTGATATCGTCGACTTCGATAAAGAAACCGGTTCCGAGATCGAAACCCGGCCTCCAAGCGTAAGTGGAGACTTCCGTCCGAACCATTTGGGTAAGATTCCATCGGAATATTCTCCGAAACGAAGACGAAACCCTGATTTTGTCGACTTCGATAAAGAAACTGGTTCCGAGATCGAAACCTGGCCTCCAAGCGTAAGTCGGAGACTTCGTCCGAACCATTTCGGGTAAGATTCCATCGGAATATTCTCGAAACGAAGACGAAAACCCCGATTTCGTCGACTTCGATAAAGAAACTTTGTTCCGAGATCGAAACCTAGCCTCCAAGCGTAAGTCGGAGACTTCGTCCGAACCATTTCGGGTAAGATTCCATCGGAATATTCTCCGAAACGAAGACGAAACCCTGATATCGTCGACTTCGATAAAGAAAATGGTTCCGAGATCAAAACCTGGCCTCCAAGCGTAAGTCGGAGACTTCCTCCGAACCATTTTGGGTAAGATTCCATCGGAATATTCTCCGAAACGAAGACAAAACCCTGATTTCGTCGACTTCGATAAAGAAACTGGTTCCGATATCGAAACCTGGCCTCCAAGCGTAAGTCGAAGACTTCCTCCGAACCATTTCGGGCAAGATTCCATCGGAATATTCTCCGAAACGAAGACGAAACCCTGATATCGTCGACTTCGATAAATAAACTGGTTCCGAGATCGAAACCTGGCCTCCAAGCGTAAGTCTGAGACTTCGTCCGAACCATTTCGGGTAAGATTCCATCGGAATATTCTCCGAAACGAAGACGAAACCCTGATATCGTCGACTTCGATAAATAAACTGGTTCCGAGATCGAAACCTGGCCTCCAAGCGTAAGTCGGAGACTTCCTCCGAACCATTTCGGGTAAGATTCCATCGGAATATTCTCCGAAACGAAGACGAAACCCTGATATCGTCGACTTCGATAAAAAAACTGGTTCCGAGATCGAAACTTGGCCTCCAAGCGTATGTCGGAGACTTCGTCCGAACCATTTCGGGTAAGATTCCATCGGAATATTCTCCGAAACGAAGACGAAACCCGATTTCGTCGACTTCGATAAAGAAAGCGGTTCCGAGATCGAAACGGCCTCCAAGCGTAAGTCGGAGACTTCGTCCGAACCATTTCGGCTAAGATTCCATCGGAATATTCTCCAAAACGAAGACGAAACCACGATATTGTCGACTTCGATAAACGGTTCGAGATCGAAACCGGCCTCCAAGCATAAGTCGGAGACTTCGTCCGAACCATTTCGGGTAAGATTCCATCGAATATTCTCGAAACGAAGACGAAACCCGATATCGTCGACTTCGATAAAGAAACGGTTCGAGATCGAAACCTGGCCTCCAAGCATAAGTCGGAGACTTCGTCCGAACCATTTCGGGTAAGATTCCATCGGAATATTCTCCAAAACGAAGACGAAACCCTGATATCGTCGACTTCGATAAAGAAACTGGTTCCGAGATCGAAACCTGGCCTCCAAGCGTAAGTCGGAGACTTCGTCCGAACCATTTCGGGTAAGATTCCATCGGAATATTCTCCGAAACGAAGAGATGAAAACTAATTTTAGCAGAGTTGAAAATTTTTAGCAGAACCACAAAACCTTTACGACGACATTTTATAACAGTTGTGAAAGGGGCTGTACAAGACATTAAATCATGACCTTCCATTTCAATCTCTAACCGTCCATTTTTGTTTTTGTTTTTTCATTTTATCCTTATCTTTTTTTCCTCAACCATTCTCAACCACTTCTTTTCTTTTTTCTCTAACCATTTTTGCAGCACCTCCTCCTTCGTCCCTTCTTCTCTAACCATTTTATTCGATGTAAACCACCATCATCAACATCTCATCATCGTCAACTACTCACCATCATCAGAACCAACATCATCAACTCAGCTCAGAATCACTCAAACCACCATCAACAGATCGAGGTTGGTGAAGCTTTCGTCACCAACAAATCATGTTGAAGACTAATTAACCATCGAATAGATCGACGTAGCTGAAGACTTAATAGGTATGTTACATGGGTTTCTAGATCTGTTACTTAATTTTTATTCTCGTCCTGTAATTAAATTTGAATCTCGTCCTGTGTAACTCGTTTGTTGATTATATATTTTTTTTTTAAATTTCCAATCATTGCATTTAATTCGTTTGATGATTGGGTGGAGTTAATTCATTTCAATCATTGGATTCAACCCAGTTAAATTATTTGATGCATTTAATTTTAGGTTTTTTTGGACATCAGGTTTGCATTTAAATTCATGTAGTAGTTGCATTTAATTGAAATGATTGGAATTTTACATTAAATTCAGGTGTTTTTGTACGAAATTCTATTTAAATTTTTGATTGAAATTTGAATTGTTTTGCAGGATTTGCTTCAAGTTGGCCTTCAAATCAGTTGTACTATTTCATAACAACATGGACACAGAGCTTAAATTGTGAGAAGAGTTGAAAGGTATACTTTAAAAATTTAGCATTGTCAACTGATTGTTCTATATAAACAGACTTGGAAGCTCTTTGTTTAATGTGTGTATGTGTGTGCATTTCTTGTTGTTAAAACAAGTGAAATGTGTCAGTATTGCATTACTTGTTGTTTTACTTAATTAGGCATATTATTTGTAGGGTAGATCAGTCATGGGTGGAGGTGTGAAAGACTCTCCAAGTAGCAGTAGTAGCTGCAACAACATCAACAATAAGATGAGAATGGAAAAAATCATAACTGAGTGTGCTATGTGTGAACAAGGGAACCATGAGACAAAAATTTGTCCCTGGCTATATTCTAGGTGCAAGCATGTTCCTTGTAATGGTGTGAGAGCATTTCTACGATCTACAAGAACTGAAACCAATGGGAAAATGTTCTTCAAGTGCACCATACCTTCCTGCACCTACTTTGAATGGTTTGATGATGCTTCTGACCCTTGCAAAGCCAAGTTGTTGTTGTTACCATCAGAGAAAAGCTGTAATGCTTGTGGAGAAGATGATCACTCTTTCAAAAATTGTCCACTGCATGATCAAAAGTGCTTCTCTTCAACCTGCAACTACAAACTCACCCTAAAAATATGCAAAAATAATCACAATAAGAACATAGCTTACCTTGTATGTGAACAATGTGGAGATTTTACATGGGCTTCAGATGCTATCTTCATTGTTGCAAAAAAAAAAAGTTAGAGTTTCTATAAATCAAATGGCTGATCTAATTACAAATCTAGGGAAAACTCTTCGTATGTAATAATTTTTAATTATATGTGTAAGACCTGATTTAAATGAAATATGAAGTACCCTAATTTCATACAGATGTTCCAAAATAACACGAGTACATGTATACTTCTGGTTCTTTGAAATAGATAGAGCTGCATATTTTGTCTAAATCTCTGTTGCTCTAACTATACTTTTTTCTAACCCAGATTCAAGTGGTAGGTAAACTCAACTCGGTCCAAATGATGAATAAAGATTGGGTTCATTGGCCAAGGTTAATATCCTTCCAAGTTTGGTTTGCTATGCTATATTGTCACTCTAGAAAGTAGATATAAGTCACTTAATTTATATATTACATTATTTACATTCAGTTGTTATGCCATGTTGTCTACACCGTGTTTAAATTTATCCATTTATCATGTAGGGATGGTGTTGCATTCCAGGATGCAGTGCAGAAGTTTGTAGATATGGCTCATGAGAAACTTGGATATCCTCCTAAGTTTAGTTTTCCGTGTGTTGATTGTAAGAATTTGGATGAGCCACTTCCTCCTGGTACAGTTCATCTTCACTTGCTAAAACGAGGAATGGATCCTACTTACACAGGGTGGGTTCTTCACGGTGAGAAGGATAATAATAGTTCTAATGATGTTAATGAAGAGGGGGCAGGCCGTACTTTTTATCAGATGTGGACAGAAGCTAATGTTGAAGGTTATTATCCGATTCATCCGAGTCCGGATACTATGCAAGACGAGGAGGCGGCAAACCAGATAGTAGAGGCTGACTTCCCTTTATACCCTGGTTGTACTACACACACGAAACTATCGATCACTATTGAGCTGTATAGGCACAAGACAGTCAATGGTGTATCTCGGAAAGCTTTTGATTAACTTCTCAAGACAACTGGTTCAATGTTGCCCCCAGGTCATTGTCTTCCCAAATCAACATATGAAGTGAAAAAGTTGTTGAAGGATTTTTCACTGACTTATGAGAAAATACACGCATGTCAAAATGATTGTTGTCTGTTCAGAAAGGAGTTGAAAGATGCAAATGAATGTCCAAAATGTCACTATTCGAGGTGGAAAGAAGATACATCTAACATGGAAGATGACGACATGATAGACAAGCCCAAAAAGAAGATACCGGTTAAGGTTCTTAGATACTTCCCCATTGTGCCGAGATTAAAGAGATTGTATAAATCAGCAGAGCTAGCTCAACAACTGATATGGCATGCGACACATAAGAGTAAAGATGGGAAGATACGCCATCCATCAGATTCTTTGGCTTGGCAGCACATTGACACAAAGTTCCCCGAGTTTGCTTCAGAATCCCGTAATTTGCGTCTCGGGCTTGCTGCTGATGGATTTAATCCATTTGGAGATCTTTCCCCATCACATAGTTGTTGGCCGGTATTGATTGTGGTATATAATCTTCCCCCTCAGCAGTGTATGCAAGCCGAAAATATTATTTTGAGCTTGCTGATTCCAGGAAAGAAACAACCAGGTAGAGACATCGATGTATATCTGCAGCCACTGATAGAGGATCTGATTGAGTTGTGGGAGAATGGCGTGGAGGTTTATGATAAATTTAGTAACACAAGGTTCAACTTGAAGGCATTATTGATATGGAAGATAAATGATTTTCCTGCTTATGGTAATCTATCTGGATGTACGTATAAAGGGAAGGCGGCCTGCCCTCTTTGTGGTGATAATACTCTTTCGAACTGGTTGCCGTTTAGTCGTAAAACAGTTTACATGAATCATAGGAGATTTCTACCGTGTAATCATCCTCTTCGATCGCGTAATAAGAAAGCCATGTTTAATGGAGAGATTTAGAGGAAGGAAAAGCCACCTATTATGTCTGGTGCTGTGGCCTTTGAACTCCAGAGCAGTATTGTGAATGATTTTTGGAAAGCGAATCAGAACGAGGCGGAGAAAAGGAAACAGAAAGAGCAAAATAAGAAGAATAAGAAGAATAACCAGAAAAAGGTTCAGAGTAGTGTGGCAACAGGTGCAAATGACGGTAATTCTAAGTCTGGGAAGCGGAAAAGGGCAGTTGCTACTGATGCCGGTTCGAGTGCTGCTGCTACATCTGGTGCACAGGATGATGACCATCCGATATTCAACAAACAATCCATATTTTTCGATTTTCCTTACTGGAAGGTAAGTTCTAACCTCAAATGCATGTGTGCATGTATGAATATGATAATATATTCTTTTTTATCTGCTACCAGGTATGAATATGTAAATAGACTGTCTCTTAGTGTTTGGAGAGTCAAAATATTATCACATGAGCTAGATATTGATGTTATTATCTTATTTCCTTCCTAGGATTTGTTACTACGGCATAATATTGATGTTATGCATACGGAAAAAAACGTCTGTGAGAGTGTCATTGGTACTATATTGAATATAAAGTTTATAAAAAAAGATGGCTTAAATTCCCGTAATGATCTGAAATGTATGGGAATCAGAGAAGATTTGCATCCAACACTCAAGAATGGCAAAACATGGCTTCCACCAGCACCATATAACTTAAGCGATAAGGGAAAAGCCACATTTTATAATAGGATGAGAAATTTGAAGGTCCCATATGGGTATAGTTCTGATCTTAGGAGGCATTTCTCGAAAAATGGTTGCTTGGGTGTCCTTAAAGCTCATGATTACCATGTTCTTATGCAACAAATATTACCTGTAGCTTTGAAGGGGCTTTTTCCTGATGGGCCAAGTACCGCGGTTAATCGGTTATGTTCTTATTTTAACGAAATATGCCAAAGGGCAGTTGATCTCGATAGATTAGTAGAACTTGAAGAAGAAATTGCTGAGACTTTGTGTATGTTGGAGATGTACTTCCCTCCATCATTTTTTGATGTGATGGTACATTTGACAATTCACCTAGCTCGAGAAGTGCGATTATGTGGACCCTTAAAATATCGTTGGATGTATCCATTTGAAAGGTATTACTTGTTTCATTAGTTTTAACACTCATGTTTTATTGTTTCATGTAAATTGAAAAAACAAATTAAGTGCAATGTTCTAATAATTAAAGTTTTGGTCTGTCGCAGGTATATGAAGACATTCAAAGAATACGTAAAAAATTACGCACAACCTGAAGCATGTATAGCAGAGTGTTACCTGAGAATGGAGTGCGTCAGGTTTTGTAATGTTCATGCGGACAAAGAAGATGGAGGAGGAGTAGATCAGAGCCGTAATGAAGACACTCAACATGATTCGACAAATCTTGAAGGCCGTCCTCTTTCTAAAGGTGCTCGAGTGTGTATTGGTAGTGATATGCTAAATATCTCTCATAGATATGTGCTTTTTAACACAGCAGCAATTGACCCATATAGAACGTAAGTATGACATTATATGTTCATTTCAAATTGTTATCAGTTATAATACCTTTACATAATCTTACATGGAAGATGATGATATGATAGTAATCTTTTTCATATTACTTTTTTTTTTCTTATTAGAATGCACATGGATGAGTTAAGATCTTTTGATACTGCCAGTGATGAAAACCAACTCCTTTCCATACACTCAGAGACATTTGCATATTGGATACGGCAAAAGGTATGTGCACTACCACTTGGTCATTTTCCAGTGGTACCTATTTTTGGCATTAACAAAACAGCTTGCTCCATTACTGTTATCACTTGTGTTCTTCTAACTAAATTATATTTATAGGTTAAAATACAAATTAGTCAAGGCATATCGGTATCAAATACAGTAGAATGGTTGGCATATGGTCCTTTAGATAACTGTGTATCATATAAAGGCTTGGAAATAAATGGGTCAAGGTTTATTACGAAGGATATTCAAAGAGTCACACAAAACAGTGGTGTTTCAATTGAATCAAAATCTTTAGTTACAGGACAGTCACAAATAAGTGGTTTCTATGGTGTTTTAGATCAAATTCTTGTGTTGGACTACCAGCATATGTTTCAGATTCCCATATTCAAATGTGACTGGGCACACACCTTTTTTGGTGTAAAGATTGAAAAAGGCTTTACATTGGTAAACTTACGTCAACATAAGAACCAATATCAGAATGATCCATTCATTTTAGCGTCACAATCCAGGCAAGTTTTCTATTCTCGAGAGTCGGATACATCTAATTGGTTTGTGATGTTGAAACCACCACCTAGGGGTTTCCATGAATTAGAGGAATACAATGAACAAGAAGACACAAGTTTCCATCCAGTGGAGCCTTCAACTCTTGGCTTACAAATGGATGACGAGACCGAGAGTTATTCAAGAACTGATGTTGAACCTATCTTAGTGGTTCCGACAAAGCAGAAGAACAAGAAGAATAAGAAAAAGTAAAAGAAGTGCCATTGATGGTGGGTTTACTTTTTTCATTTCTAATGAATTTGGGTATTATTTTTGATTCAGTTTGGTTCTGCTGTATTTTTGGTCTGGATTTGTTTTTTCGTTAAAACAACATGCTATCTGTTTCACTTTATGATATGCTATCTGGACTGGTAATATTGTTGGTATATATGATATGCTATCTGTTTCTCTTGAGATGAACCCCCCTTTTTAACTCCTCCATTGAAATGATATATATATCATTTCATTGCCGGTCTCAAGCCCGGATAAAGGAGGAGAGAAAAGAGGATTTGTTACTGAAATGCAGTTTTTTTGATGTTATGTGCAGAAATTAGTGACTTAAATCATGCTTTGGTCTCTAATTCTGCACTTGGCTTTTTTTGGAAGTCAATGTCTTGCATTTTTTACAGTCAATATACTTTAGAACTGGGAGCATTTGCAACTTCTTCAGGACTTGTCTTTGCTTCACCAAAACTTGCATGAATCTGGTACTTCAGTGGAGATATAGATATACTATGAGTGTTGATTAAAATTTGATTGCAGAGAATGCCTTGTATGTTTCAGGCATAGTGGCTGCATTCACTGGCCTTTTTTTATAAGGCTCAGCTCAAATTTTTCTTTCATATAGATATAAAAGTAAAATATAACCACACATGTAAATGTGGAAAGATGGTTGGAATCTCAGACTTGGACAGAGGAGGCTCAGGTTCGACTCTCCTGGGCTTCATTTTTTTTCCAAAGTTAATTCTTCATTTTACAACTCTTATAATGGTTGTCAATAGAGATCAAAAAAAAAACACAAATATATCAATATTGTGAATACAGAACGATGGTTGGTGACTTATATTAACGCGTAGTACACTTGTGTTCGAATCTCTCCAACATCTTTTGTCGAACCAATATTTTTTTTTAACTTCAACAACTCTTATGAATGTTGTTATATAGTGATTCACTACCTTTACGTTATGATTAGTTAAAGTCTAAAGGTGGTCACTACTCTTTACACAGAAATGTTATGGTTTTGATTCTCGTCACTACTCTTTGGTCTTGTTTGTCCTAAGAGTTGGACGTTTTTTAACTTTGACAACTATTATTTGGTAAAGGTAGTAAAACATGCCACCTTTCACAACTTTAAAAATATGAGTTGTAAAGTTACAGTTGTAGATAACTGTTTTTCCCGTAGTGGTATTATGTTTGGCACCAATGAGAATTTAACCTTTTGTAAAATCTATAGTGTTTTTGTATAATTATAATTCTATTTGTTGTTTTTTTATTAGGCATGATTGAAGAGGGCAAGTGATTTGAGAAAGAGACAAGGAATTGGGGTTGAAGATAGTGAAAAAGAAGATGAAGATATTGAAACATAATATGAAAGGCAGAACTTTGAAGATGATGACGAGGTGGAAGAAACAGGTGAGGAAGAAATTGACGTAGAATAAAATACAGGAATTGGGGTTGGTAAGTGCAAAGAATTGGGGGAGCATGATAAAGCGGAAGAGGATGATAAATATATATGAGCATAATGAAGCAGAAGAGGATGAGAATTTGAAGACTGGCAGTACTAGGTATGTAGTTTTTTTATTAGGATATGGATATTTTGGATGGCTAACAATACTAGCTATAGAGTTTTTTGCACAACATGCTAGTTATAACTTCTTAATCACTGACCGGAATATGATCACTCACTGGAATATCTGTAATTCTTGATATTGTCGTAGTATGCTAGTTATTTTCTTTGGATTACTATGTTGGATATTTTCGACATCTTTATCTCTACATTAATTGCGAGTTTAACTTCTAAATTTATATTCAGTGGTGGGATCTAGTAGCATGAACAGTATTTGGTAGCCTCTTGCAATAGATACGAACATCCTATCCATTGTAAACTACCCGAAGGTAGAAATACACATACACCTTGCAACTTCCTAAAATGTAGCCGTTTGACCTCTTGATCATCAAGCAAACTGTAGTCACTGAACCTCTCGATCTTCAAAAAATTATGCAGCCGATAAAGCTGTTATGCTTCAACAAAAATGTGGTCGTTGAACCCTTTATGCTATAAACTAAATGTTGTCGCTGAAGCCCTTATGCTTTAACAAATATATATCCGCTGAACCTGTTATGCCATGACCAATATGTAGTCGCTCGACCTCTTATGCTTCAAAAAAAATATGATTGCTGAACCTATCGTGCGATGATACAAAATGTGATTGCTGAACCTATCCTGCGGCGATACAAAAATTAGTTGCAGCACATATTTAACTACAACCATACGACTGAAATGCTACAGTCGACGGAAGTGTATGGCGATATATTATTACGGCCACTGATTATTGTAGCAAGACATCTCGAGCGACAGCAGTGTCGCTACGAACCTCTAGTCACATGCTTTCTAGCGACACTAATGCGACTACATAATTTTAGCCGCGGAGTGTTGTAGCGTTTAAAAATGACCTCTTGCGTCTGTATTGTGTTTGTCGTTGAAGGACGGTTTTCTTGTAGTGAATGGATGTTAAAACTTCTTTTTTGAATGGTGAACTAGAAGAGGAAATTTACATGGAACAACCTGAAGGTTTTGTAACTTGGACAAGAACATAAAGTATGTAAGCTAGAAAAGTATATTTTTATGGTTTGAAACAAGCTCCTAAACAATGTAATTATCTTAGAGACATAAAAAGGATTTGTATACTATATAAGAGGGCTTATATTATGATTATAAATCTATTCTCTCGTAGAATCCTGATCAATAACGAGAGTGATTGGGTTACAACCGTTGTTTCCTATAATGGTTAGTGATGAGAAAAATCTACGTGAGAAGAGTGACTTGTAGAAAGAGCGGGTATGGGGGAAATCTAAGGTTTCTAGGGTTCATATGGGAGAAGCTAGAATTCATGATGTTCTTCGTGTTCTTGTCTAAAGTCGAAGCAACCATGGCGGTGAAGGTTTATGGAAGAAAAGGAACAAAGGATAGGTAAACTCTTCGTAATATGTCTTGTTGTTTCTAACGTTTAGCGCTAGTGGGTTATATAACTAGTTGGTTATATGATGTATGATGGTGTAATCACTTGTTATGATAATGAAGATTCTCGGGGTGGTTTTGGCCGTGGATTTAGCCTACAAAGGTGAACCACATAATCTTTGTGTCTTGTGTGATTGTCTATTATCGTATTGATTATATATTCGTGCTAGTATTATCCGATCATGCTAATCTAAAGATGTAAGTGGAGGATTCAAGCTAGTTATCTAAAGTAGGATGTTTCATGGAATTGACTTCTATGGAAGCATACCGGTTCTAGATGAACATAGCCTCGATTTTCCGAGACATGCTAAGCAGTGATGAGAGAATACATGAACCAAAAGACTTGTGAGGAATTCAGTTGAGCATTTCATATGAAGGAATGAAATTTATGAAGTTACTGAATAATGATACCGAGGGTTGTAGGTTACAAAAAGGTTTACATATTCTACATTTTGAAATCCGCCAATCCATCCTCATCCATCTGGTTTATCAGTTCACCCGTGGACATCAAACCCGTTGGGAAATGGATTGGTCGCGGGTGCATTTTCGAAATCCGTTACTTTAGTGGATTGGACACTGATGATACCAAATCCGCACCCATCCATCCATCCATTGCTCACCCTACTTGAACGAGCCAAGTGAGTCAAAGAGAAAACAAACAACCTTTTAAACTGTCGTAGCTTCGCATAAGCCTACGTATAGCCGCAATAATCCAAATGGCCCATCCAATGCGCCTTAGGAACAACAAGTAACATTTTGGCGAAAGCATAATTACCTATCAAATTAATTTCAAGTAAAAAATAACCTCGCTTTACGTAAAATATGTTTGGCGAAAGAATAATTACCTATCAAATTAATTTCAAGTCAAAAATAACCTCGCTTTACGTAAAATATGTTTGGCGAAAGTATATTCTCTCCTCCTCTTTTCTCTCTACAAAAATTTCTTGTAACCGGCTTCTCCTAAATTTTCAAAACTCCTTTCCCGTATCTCAAATCTACCAGATTTGGTCTGATTTTTTCGGATCTTCTAGTTGGATTTGAATACAATTACTTGTAAGTATATGTATATCACTTCTAAATTAAACAATAGTTTTTATAAAACGATATTAGGTTTTTAGTATGCATTTCTTTTATCATGTAATAGTTTTTATATGCCACTTAGATTACTTCTTGTATACTTTCCAAGAAGAATTCCATAGCCTTCGTGGAAATTCAATCGATTGCATCAATCGTCTTAGATATTTCATCCAGGGCAATCTACTTGGGCATGACGTGATTCTACATCTATGTGAAGAACAAGGGATACAGAAATTGATTGGGGTAACAATATTTTGCGCAGATTGCTCCCGATTGGGACACTTAAATCTTATTGAAGAAGAAAACAATTCAAAATGGCAGATTACTAAATTACAAGCCATTTCTCCGGCATCATCTGATTTATCTTTGAAATCCATGTATTTGATATTTAATCTTTTTATTTTTTCATGGTTTTCATGGTTGATTTATTTGAAGATTATGTATGAATTCTTATTATTATAATGAAATCAAGAAATAATCTCGTTTCTTCAAAAAAAAAAAAAAAAAAAAAAAGTTTTACCCCAAGTAAAATGTAAAATATGGTTGGCAAGTGAAAAGGGGCGACATAGTCTATGTGCTGAGCCGCGGTTAAACCCAGTTTCCTATTCTCATCTCTTCAGATCCATTTTCCCTCTCATCTCTCTCTCTCCCGGCATAACTCTTCTCCTCCGGTTATTCTTCAGGTGTAATCACCGTTATAAGACTTCAGATCCAGCTTTGGAGATCATCTCTTACTTCAGATGCTAGAATGTAAGCTTCAGTGATTGAGTTTCTTTTGTAATTTCGGATTTAAACAACCCTAATTTTGTTATTTGTGTTTCTTTTACTGTGGAATTCAGGAATTAATCTGAACAAGAAGAAGAAGATTAAGTGGTTTTCAGTACTAATTTCCGGCATTCATCATTTCGGAGGTAAATGAATTTGATCTTTAGTTTCTGTAAGTTTTGTATTTTTTCTATCATGTTTTGTGGTTCCTTCTAATCAAATTTGCTCTCATATGTCAAAAAGAAAGAAAATAAAATAACAGTATTGATCAATCCCTGTTTGATAAAATGCCTCAAAGAACTGATTGTCATGACCCTGAAATTAGATTGTAGTTTTAGATTATTAGATTGTAAAGAGGTTATACGTTTTAGAGCAATCACTTATTGTTGTGCTATCCTCATAACTTCCAGCAATTTCGCAGCATCAGGTCAAGAGTCGTCAATAGTCCCTGTTAGTTTCTAGTCGTGTTTTTTTCTCTTTGGTAGGCCCTCACTGCTGCAGCGGTAGTCTAGTGGTATGCTTTTATTGTATTTTAGTTCTCTATACTGCGACTCGGAGAGGCGTTCCATGCACATGTTATGTGGGATTGGTTTATATAAGTTGTGTTTGAGTGAATGTTGCTTTATTACAAGTGTAAGTTGGTGGCATATTAACGTTTTCTTCTTTTGTCTTTTCTGAGGTTTCGTAGATTCTTGATTACTTTTAGGAATGGAATTTCAGCATACATGTGAGTGCTATCCTCTCGTAGAGGCTTATATAGAAGAAGAGGAAAGTGGTTAGATTTATGTTTTATGTCTTTGCATATCTGAAACTAGAAACAGGACATGATTAGTCTCGAATCCTTCATCGGATTCAGTTGAGCATATGTTCTGTATGTCATATGTTGAGGAAAAGATTGGTAGAAGTTAGTGAATTGTATTAATGGAGGGTAATAAGGTTCCCAATCTTCGTCATAGTCCTCAAATCCCTTGGCAAGCTCAAGTTAGTAAATTGCATGGTGGAGTAAATGTAAATGAAAGGGAAACGGTTTCTTCCTTCCATTCTTCTTTCCACTTTTTACATAATTTTCACTCTCAGAGTCTTCCTTCAGTTCTTCTTCTATGTTATAGGTTTCTTCCCTGTGCTTTTAGGTACTAGAATCTGAATTGTATTTTATTTTGCAGTGTAAATGGCGATGATGAATCGGGTTTCGTCAAGATTCTCAAGATGTTTGACATCTTCAATGACTACTCTTCTTCATTTTGATTCCTCCTCCACTTTATTAGGAAGACACTCTTATAACACTTTTTCTCTGCAAAGATATGTCCAAACTTTTGATACCCAAGAGAAGCCAAAGAAAATGGTTCCAGGAAATATCATGAAATGGGGCTCACTTGGTCCTTATAGAGATTACTCGAATTTCGCATCTGGGTTCACACCATTGCAACAGAAACCATTGAATTCAATTGTTGACATTGAAAGAGCCAAGAATTTCTCACCAGAAGATCTTGCCGACATTTGGGATGATTATCACTTGGGGAGAGGTCATATTGGTGTAACAATGAAGGCGAAATTGTATCACCTAATGAAGCAAAGAGCAGTTACTTGCCGGCATTTTGTTGTTCCTTTATGGAAAGGAAGTGGTTATGTAACAATGTTCGTTCAAGTGCAGATGCCACACATTATTTTCACTGGTCTTGAAGATTACAAAGCAAGAGGAACCCAAGCAGCACCATATTTCACAGCGACATATTTCACAGAATTTGCAGAAACCAAGGATATGGTGCTCGTCCGTGGGGATATTGTTTTCACCAGCAAGCTCACTGACGCGGAGGCTCAATGGCTTCTTGAGACCACTCAAGCTTTCTATCTGAATGATGCCAGGTACAAACTGGTTGAACAATTTAACAAGCAGACTCACGATTTTGAGTTCAAGGATGTGTTGAAGGCACTGGATCTGCCAGTGGGTTGATTTGTCAATAGATCTCCATCCTTATTTTACCCATTGGGATTCTTGACCACGCCCAGAAGGAACTTTTGGGATGTGAGTACCTTCACTTGCTGCCAGTTTCCGTTGTTCGGTTTTGTTTAGGTAATAAGGCAGCGGCACCCAATGACTTGTTCTGGAGCTTCCATTAGTTTTTCTTCAATTTAATTTTAATTGCGTCCCATCACTTTGTCACTTGGGTTGGAATTTTATTAGATTTTTCTTCAATTTAATTTTAACCGTGTCCCATCACTTTGTCACTTGCATTGGATATTTATTAGTGTTGTTTTGTAAAGCTAAGACCACCAGACCCCATCATGGATAGGGTGTTAATGATATTACTCTTGCGTAGCAAGTATATCTATCATGCTTTTGTAACCTGAAAGTATCTATTCTAGATTGCCTACATTTTGTCAGGGGAAAAAAAGTGAAAGGCAAAGTTGAGGTGAAGTGGATGCACAAGCACAACGAAGGGAAGATCAGTTGCAGCAGCGCCGTATTCTAGATAAAGTGAAGCGCAGTTTAATAAACAAAGAAGAAAAGGAAGCACTTCACGAAAAAAGGCGCAATGCACATCTTAGGCGGAAAGTAAGACGCTATTTATTGTCATACTACTTGAGATTGTTTATTTTCTAAGAATGTGGCTAACAAGTACAGTTATTGATTATGTCACTGGTCCTTTAGGTCAACCACATCAAGGTGCCACAAGAAAAGCAGACAATACTCCAAGTATTGTGTCAATGGGTGGCAGTGAAGTTCCCAATCTCCCGCAAAGCCCCAGAATTTCTGAACACGCTCAACATCTGGTGGTAGAAAAACTGGCACAGAATGGGTACTGGTAAGAGTGAATTAGGATAAGTTTTTGATTGTTCTTGTAGGACGTACCTGCATCTAGTATTCATAATTTATAATAATAATAATAATAATTGAAAGAAAGAAAACAACTAATTTCAATCAATTTTGTTCTCTCGAGGCCTTGTGCAGAATGCAACCCAGTCTGATACACTTGGTAGAAAAACTCTCTGAATTCTGAATCGTTGATAGTCATAGCGATAAATTATAATTAGCCTACCTGGCCAAACGATTTGGTAAATTCTCCTTTTCCTTGTAAAATATTTGTGTGGAGGACTGATTTTTCATCACATATGGAACGGTGTGAACACCCTCTAGTCATTAGACTTGTCACATGCTATTTTCAAGTGTGAGTATCTGAGATGCTGTATTTCGAGTATCTAAATGATCTCTCACTGTTTCTCCAACTCTTTTCCTTCAGGGGCTTCTGAATTACGGCTACAGCACTTGAATCGAGCGTCAGAGATAACACTGTCTTACTTCAAATGCAGCGACAAGGTGAGCTTTTTTCTTCACAGTTCTTTAATTCCCTTCTTTAAAAAACCACCTGTAGCTAATTGTCAATTCACGAATCAAACCGAACAAGAAAAAGAAGGATATGTCAAATTAGGTGGTTGTCATAATTAACATCCGGAATTAGCTCGGAGGTAAGAAAATGTTGATTGCCTGAATGATACTAGAAAGCTCAGTTACCATAGAAAAGATACTGGGATATTATTCATTTCTGGAAAGGGGGCAACTGATATATATTGTATAATGTGTGTTTTAATGCATGTCAGAATGGATTGTTTTTATGGTGGGATCTGAGTGTATGGCTTATTATATGCGGAAGTTGGTTCTATGTTTATGCATATATTTTTCCTTATGAGGATGGGATTATTCTGTTATTGTTACAAAACTAAGCGTCCATTTCAGTTCTGTCGTATCGAATAGGAATAGACAGCAGACAAGGAAACATAACTGGTTTGTATATACGTCTGCATGTTAGTCTGTGATGCTGTGTCGATTGTTAAGTATGGAGCAGAGATGCAATTGAAAAAAAATGAATTTTGAAGTTGGATTATAGTTCTGGACTTCTAGTCTTCCAGCTTGCTCTAGTATGGTTCGAAAATTTCAGTATGTTGAAGAAACGCAGTAGTAAAAACTGAGGTATGGTTACGTAGGTCAAGACATTAAAATTAGCAAGTGTCCTTAGGAAAGCTCCGCAATGGCTTAAGGTTCTCAAAGTTAACTGGAGTTATAACAAGCCTTAATTTTCATTTATGAATGTAAGGTTGAAAACTAAAAATTGCTGAACTGATACTTAAGCTTCACCACATCTATATGAGTTTGATTTTTTAAGGCTTGTTATAACTCCGCTGCCATCACAGGTGGAATGGAAACCACTACTAATACATAAGAAGGGTGGTGATGTCCCCAGGTTGTCCCTTCAGCCCACCTCAAGTGCAACTTCAACGGCTGATAAGATGAGTAATGTCTTCTCCATCATAGTGCGGCTGTCCACCCCAAATGTATCAAAGAGCGCTGATAAGATGAGCGATACCATATCCATCCCGTCTCCACAGTCCATGAGTCCATCACAACTGTATCGAAGCGGGCTCAGTCTCAAGTCAAACATAGTCGCATTTTGGATGTTGGCCATATTATTCTCATTGCATAGTTTTATCAAGTAAGATTGTCTAAGTTGTATTATGGATCGCTAGATATTCATATTTTAGTTTTAATTGGACGATTTGTTTGGTAGTGCCATGTGCAGGTATGGAATCCAAAAGCATGACGGGAATAGTAACAGTCCCTGAGAAGGCATCATTATATCTCAAGGCATCTGAAGTATGGTCCTCCTGCTGAATATATTAAGATGGCGATGTCGTCTCAAACTCATCACCACAGCCTATAATTTCATCATAGAGTAGCACTGTGGATACCTTCTGAATTGGTACTACTTGGCTCATAGGAGGTTCTTTTCCGCCCTCTGCATTGCAAGATAGTGGCTATCAAAAGGCTTCGAACTGTCATTCTGTATAAAGAAAAGTCTAGATTCGATCCAAATGTTTCGGTTTGATGTCCCTTTTTGAGAGAGAACAAATATGATCCAATTATCTAGCTTACGTTATAACTTGCGGCCTGCCCATGCTCCCACGGCGGCTGCCCAGTGGGATTGTAGAGGGCAGGTTTTTGAACGGTTATTTACGGATCAAACAGCGACCCATTTATCACAGGTATTTGGAACTAAAGATACAATAATTCTAAAATTACCGGGCCGAGAATCCCCGGAAAATTCACCGGCAGTCATGTGCAGCGTCGGGTGAACGGCACCCCACAAAGCCTCGGGTGGGCCCCGCACTGTGAGATAGATTCCGTGGTGATATATAATCCACGTGGAACTGTAGGGGCAGGGATAAGGATGTACGAATACCTAAAAAAACTGCAACGGTAAGTATTATGCTTAAACTATTATATGTGCTCTGCAGATGATTGATGTTGACTATGCTGCTATCTGTCTTAGTTGTCAGCCACTGCATGATGCTCGTGGGACTGAAGTTTTTCTTTTTGTTATCATTGAAACGACAACTGTTAAGGATAACGAAAAAGACTAATTGAAAATTAGCTTAGATATGGCCAACCTTAATAAATTACTGAAAAGACTGGTTGTTGGACGCCCCAAACTTCATTCTTGTCTGTTGTTCGATTTTTTCTATATAGAAAATGCATTTCTCCTAGTGTTCTACTCAAAGAGATTCACATATCCTCACTGTTTGCTTTCAAGCTTACTCACTTTCACAGTCTTCACTCTCTAGCTAGCTTCTTCTCTTTTTCGCAATGTCGTGGCTTAAAGATCCTGAGTTGTTTATGGAGTTTTATGACAGCGAGATACGTATATGGAGGCTCCGGAGAAAGTCCGGTAGTCCTATCGAGCAATCCGAATTCACTCGGGAAAGCAATGTCACTAATTATCTGTCTTTGGTTGATAACTCTTTTCAATGGAAGAAGAGCGATTTTGATGCTTTGTCAGATATCTTGTATAAGAATGATATACTGGTGAACTGTCAAGGATTGGTGCTTACCATAACTTTCCCTCGAGGAAGATCTGCCAATAACCATCCTGACATGAGCCATGCAATAAGGTTCTGGTCACTTGATGTGGTGAATTTATCTCGTTACGGTCTTCCTGCTCCAACGATTCCATTTCGAGAGGCTCAGTACATTGAAGGCGGATGTGCTCCAGTGCAACCCAGTCCTAAGGAAAATGAATTAGCTGCAAAACTACGTGCGATTACTCATGAACGATACCGAGAGAAGGCTCAGAAACATGCACTTGATGAGAAAGTTTTGGAGTTGGAAGCCATGAGTAGCACTTTTAAATATGATTTGCAAAAAGAGAAGGACGAGAAGAAGGCTCTTATCGATGACCTAGATGCACTGGAGAATGAGAAATATGAACTTCAAAAGAGAGTTTGCGACATGGGAACCAAGATTGCCATTCTTGACGATGAACTACATAAAGAGAAGGATGAAAAGAAGGCCGTCATCATCGAACGAGATGGAGAGAAAGCTGCGCATGAAGCTCTGAAGAAGAGAGTTTCAGAGTTGGAAGCCACAAATGCCACTCTAAACGATAAAATGCAACTTCTGGAAGCCGAGCAGGCTGCGAAACAAGCAATTGTCGAAGATTTGAACTCAGAAGCCTCGAGTTCAACTTTGAAAGTTGATTTACATATAGAGAAGGATGAGACGACGTCTATTATCAATGATCAGGAGCAAGTGGAAGCTGAGAAACAGGCTCTGGTGAAGAAAGTTGCAGACTTGGAAGCTACAAACGCTGCCCTTAATGATGAACTGCAAAAACTGAAGAATGATAAAGACACTCTCATCAAAAAATTGGATGGACATGAAGCTGATAAACAAGCCTCGGAGACAGTTTGTGAGTCGGAAGCCTCGATAACTCTTAACGATGAATTACAAAAAGAGAAAGATGATATGAAGTTAATTATGAATGATCGGGATCGACTGGAGGCTGAGAAACAAGCTCTGGAGAAGAGAGTTTCGGAGTTGGAAGCCGCCAATGCAACACTTAACGATGATTTGCAAAGAGAGAAAAATGACATGAACTCTCTCATCAAGTATCTGGAGAGCCAAGAAGCTGAGAAAGAAGCCCTGGAGAAGAAAGTTTCAGACTTGGAAGCCACCAATGCTACTCTTAATGATGAACTAAAAAGAGAGAAGGATGCTAAGAACGCTCTCGTTGGAGCGGAAGCTGGGAAACAAGCAATAACTGAAGTTTCGAGCTTAGAAGCCACGAGTTCAAGTTTAAAAGTTGATTTGCATGTAGAGAAGGTTGAGAAAAGAATTTCTGAATTGGAAGCACTGAACGCCACGCTTAAAGATGAGCTGCAAAAAGAGAAGGATGCTAAAGATGAGAAACAAGGTTCGGAAAAGACAGTTCCCGACTTGCAAGCAACGAATGATGCTGATGATAAGAAGTCCATTATGAATGATTTGGATCGAGTGAAAGCTGAGAAACAGGTTCTGGAGAAAAAAGTTTCCGAATTGGAAACCAAGTATGCCGCACTTAACAGCGAACTTCTGAAAAAGGAGGAGGATAAGAAAGCCATCCTGAATGACAAGAATGGACATGAAGCTGAGAAACAAGCTCTGGAGAAGATAGTTTTTGATCTGGAAGCCACAAAAAGCAGTCTTAACGTTGAAATACAAGAAGAGAAGAATGATAATGGCACTCCCATCAGCGAGGAAGCTGAGAAACAAGCTCTAAAGAAGAGAATTTCCGATTTAGAGGCAACAATTTCCAACCTTGAAGACAAGGCAAAGACGTTAACGGAAGATATCAATATATGGTTAGATGAAATATCTGAACTACAAGAAGAGGTGAACCAGGAGAACAAGGCTAAGCAAGCTCTTGAGAAAAAGGTTGCTGAGTTGACATCAAAACTTGAAAAATGTACATGTGGTGCTGCAGAAGCAGAAGAATCACCAACGACCGATAAAAAAGAACAAAAAGAACCGTGGATGAACGATTATACGGTTCCTTCGAATTGGGTTCCTTACGAGGAACTTGTTCAAGCGTTTTCGAGGAGCAGTCCTTTGGCTTTGACTAAAGCATGTGAATGTGATTCCGCAGGCTTGAGTGAAGACAGTACGACCAACATTCAAGTGCATTACTTCTATCGAGGATTGTTAAGGGGGCGTCCATATCCTGTCATCGTTGTTAAAGTTGAAGAATTGATTCCCAACAAAGAGAAAGCAAGGTTCGATCCAAGCGTTTGGGGTTTGTTTAACAATGCTGGAACTTGTTATGCAGCAAGAAAGCCATTTGAGTCTGAAATGTAGGTCGTTGTCCGCAACACATGGCAATGTACCTGTCTGTTCATTTTGTGCAGTGGCCTATTGTAGTCACCAGCGAGAGTCATTTTTTCTGGTTTGTTTGCTTTGAATTTATGTTTTTTTTTTTTTTTTTTGCTCAAGCTTTGGATATATGTCAATGTACTTTTTGTATTAAGTGTTTTTTTTGCTGAATCTTTATAACAACCGCGCCGAGTTTAAACAAAGATGAAAACAATTGCAAAACATATGTAAGCAACGATGTACGGGCATGTACCCATGTGCATCTGAGTTTAGACCAAGATGAGAACCAAAAATAAAAACAAAAAGAAAACTGAGATGGCACAGTTACGAGTTCTAGGGCTATCAACAGTCAATGCAAGTTCTTCTATTCTCATCCTGTGAAACTGATAAAAAAAAACACACACGAATTCTCTTAGTTTAATAAATTTGATAAATTAGGAATTTAGATCATTTGAAAATCAAGTCGTCTGGTGACGGTGGTCGATGAAGATGGTGTTTGTGTAGATGGTATTGTTGTTAGGGTTTCAGGGGGTTGGGAAAGATAGTGCATGAAGGAAGATGATTATGTGCATGGTAGTGTTGCTGAAGATGGTCATGGTCGAAAAATTGATTGAAGATGATGTTCTCCATGATGGTGCTGGTGTTGGTGGTGGTGGAGATGATGAAGGGAGTCATATATTGGTTATGTTGAAGGTGGAGAGGGATAAGATATGTTGGTGATGGGGAAATGGTGGAGAACGAGGTTGTTTTACCGAATAAGATATTATGAATTAGGGGTATACTGGTCTATTTTACATGTCAATTTTACCGGGAGTCACATATTACTAGCCCAATAGAACCTGATTTGGCCCCTTTTAGGGCATATACCCAATTTTCTGAATCTACACAAATCTAAGCTGTTAGAATTTTATGGCTGTGTGATAAACCTGACTTCAATTCATGTTTAGATTAAGTTCAGATTAGTAATGATCCGCATTAAAGTATATTTGTGCCTGTTTTAAGCTTTATTAACTAGCTTAAGGTTTATTAGTTATATTAAGTTAATCATCCGTAGCATGAGCTGTCGTGCAAGGTGTCCTTGTAAACCATGAGGTGTCTCTCTTACTCTGTGATGGAGATTTGAGAGATATGTGGCTAGCATGACTCGACTCTTTCGTACATAAAAAAGAGTTTTACGTTATATCCATCAATCAAGTTGAGGAAATAAAAGTAGATAACTAATTAAGTCACTAAGCCTATTAAAGATATCGTTATCTTTCTATTTCTCCTCTTAAATCTGTTTAGTGCGGACTGTCTGTTCTCAGTGGTGATTATTGAACATGTAAATAATTGAGTTTTGATACTACTTAAGGGGTTGTAGAGTAGGTTAATTCTAGGATAAGTCTGATTGCAACATGCATGAAGTTGAGTTCACATGATGTTTGTCTCTAAAATATGGCATAAACAAGTAAACGTGACTCAACAAAACAATGGTTCAAAAAAGAGAACTTATCCAACCAAAAGAGCCCCACGAAAATATATAAAACTGCAAAGTGGTCTCTTTGATAGGTGTACTTCAAATAACTGTTTGAAGCTTAATTTTAACAAGAACCCATGAGATTCATGCACTCAACTCATACAATGGCAGATTGAAAGCCTATTTCAACAAACCCATGAGATTCATGCTCTAACTTTTTTTTTTTTTTTCCAAAAATCCACACATCAATTAACCATGAAATAATACTTTTTTCGGAAAAAGAAAAGAAAATCCAAAAGATGTTGATTGATTTATAGTACCCATCAATTATTACCATCAACCCTTTTTTTTTCTTTCCCTTCAACCATGCTGTGCCATACATATAATAATAAAAAAATAATATGCTATCCATATGAGATACGGAGGCTAATTCCCCTTTTCCAAAATGGGTCGCCCAGGGGATGCTAAAGATCGATACAATAAACTAATTATGTAGTATCATAATATGTACGATCATAGTGTTACTTATACTATTAGTAACTACAAACAATTTCACTACAAATTTGCACACCGGAGAGAAGATGATAGAACCATTTCCCAGCTACCACTGGATTGTTTCACGAGAATTTACTTGAGCATACTAAAATCGCACATTTTTGAATAAACCATACTTACCACATTCATTTCTGAATGTATTATTGCATGTTTGGATAATTTGTAACATTGCATGGATGGATTTAAATTATAAGAATCAATGACATTCTGATCACCAAAGTAAGTTCGACTGAGGACTACGTAAACTCGATCCATTTTGCTGTTGGTTCACGGAATTTATCCCCCGGTTTTTTACACCCCTATGACAACTATACGTTCTTTTTGCTTCTGTAGCAACATTAATCTGATTAGACATGTCTTTATCTTTATCCTGCTCATTATAAGCTGGCATGGCACGCTTCATGTTGGCAGTTGATGTGATGTATTCTATTATAAATACTAGACGCGAGATCAGAAGACATCACTTCCATCTTCCTCTCCTAAGCCATAGTTCTAAGTTATTTGTTCTTGCATGATTCATTGTTGCAACTATTTACTAAATAAATAATTATACATTCATAGATCAACTAATATCTTTCAGTATTCAAGATGGGTTTCGCTAGCTGTCTAGGGTGGGACAACGGTGTTATGTTGGCACCAATGGGAGCGGATATCGCCGGATCAAAACTTGTTGCAGCTGTGGCCAATGCCGGAGGCCTTGGTTTATTGGCTAGCCCAGTTGTATGCATATATACTCATTATGATCTCTAGTTTTTACTTTTTGTTGAATCTTTATGGTTTTGAAATTTTGTGATTACTAACTAAAATAATATTTATGATTAAACTGTTTGTGGAAATTGCGCGCAGAATATGTATGATGCGACTCTAAAGTTGATAAGGGATACGAAGAAGCTCACAACTAAGCCATTCGGAGCTGGTATTTTGCTGGGATTTGATCAATCCAGCACTATTAAGGCCATTTTTGACGAAAAGCTCGCATGCATGCAAGTCTATTGGGGAGACTTCAGCAAAGAGATGGTAGACGAAGCTCATAAAAATGGAGTTAAAGTCATACACCAGCTTGGTTCAGTTGCCGATGCAGAGAAAGCAATTGCTGCAGGTGTTGATTGTATCATGGCACAGGGTCCAGAAGCCGGTGGGCATGTCATTGGACATGTATGTATAAAACCCTTGCTCTCTCACGACTACACGTAGCGCGCACGCGCACGCGCGCACGCGCGCACACGCATATATATATATATAATACAACCTCAAGAACTCTATGCAGGTCTTATCAATATACGGATATATATTAATCACATTCTCTACCATTCATATACACAGGTTAGTGTGATTGCTTTGGTTCCTAGGATTGTGGATGTAATCGGTGACAGGAATGTCACAGTTGTTGCTACCGGATCCATCGCAGACGCTCGTGGGTTTGTGGCTGCCCTTGCACTGGGAGCTAAAGGAATCTGTATGGGGACCAGGTAATCGAATTAATCGTATCCTACTAGTTTGTTTTTTGTTCTTATTTTTAAGAATGAAATGGTACGTAATACAGATCAATCATAATTGTCAAGGAAATAACGTTTATTAATGTGTTGTATAGGTTTATAGCTAGCGAAGAATCATATGCAAATGACTACTACAAGCAGCAATTGCTTCATTACACCGAAGCCGACACAGATTACACAGACCTATACAGTCGTGCGACCTGGAGAGCACCAACTCGTGTTCTTAATACACCTTTCCATCAAAAATGGAAACCTGTACCACAAGATGTCTCAAACAATGAGGATCAACCGATCGTTGGTTACTCGATCATTTATGGAGGGGTACTATCTATATTTCAATTTCATTACTAATTTGAATTATTGTTTACTATTAACTAACTATATATGTGCATACCTATGTACAGGAGACGATTCTACGTCGGTTTGCAGGACAAGTAGCAAACCAGACCACGGCTGGGGAACTTGAAAACATGGTCATGTATGGTGGACAGGGAGTCGGACTTGTGAAAAGTATTGTTCCTGCCGGTGACATCGTTAAGAGTGTTGTCGAGGGTGCTGAAAAGATCATTAAGGAACTTGGTAGAAGGTTTGAACCACCAGTTGCTGGAGTTTCTGCTATTTCAATTGCATAGGGTGTTATTTATGCGTATCTCATGCTTCCTCCCTTCATGCAATTGCAATACTATAATTTTAAGAATTTCCTAAATTTGGATTTAATAATAAAGCTTCGCTTTTTAGTCTCTTTTCAGATCCTTGAAAGTGAAGCAGCAATGTGTTTTTTATTGAGTCACAAACCAGTACTGTCTTCTCAATTAATGAGATTGAAGTTATAATTTTCTGTATTTCAATTTTTTCTCAATGAAATAAAATTAAGTTTGGTTTTAAATAAGTACATATTCGGTTGGCACCCACTGTACGCAAATCTACTTTTCTTTATGGATCTCTGATTGATCACGTACAATCTCATGTGAATCTAAATGCAATCGAGTAAAAGTCGTAACCATCGCAGGTTGCAGTATGGCCAAAGTCCTGTAACTCACTCACGTCGTACATGAAATGAAAACTTCATTATGTTTTCTTTTTCCATTTCCATTATTTGAACGTTAGTTTAATTAATTAATAACTTCATATTTTTGTTTATTGCTAATTAAAGCTTAATTTTGGACAGAACACAGGTAAAACCGGTGAAGGCCGTCGTTCTTCTAAAAAGCACTGAAGGTGTCTCTGGCACCCTCTTCTTTACCCAAGCAGGAGATGGTAATTAATTATGTGTAGAATCGTAGATGCTTAATTATACTTAATATGGCTGTGATTCTTTGTTGGATTAATACTCCGGTCATTACCAATATATTTTGAGCAAGAATCCCGAACATCTAATATTCCTATTTTGTACAGAGCCAACCAAAATAACTGGAACTATCTCTGGGCTGAAAGCTGGACTTCATGGTTTCCACATACATGCACTTGGTGACACAACAAACGGTTGTACGTCTACTGGTAAATGTTGCTGCTAAATTATCATCTTCTTGTTTGTTGATTATCTGATAAAAAAAATTTTATCTCCCTTGTTTGTTTTAGCAACAAAAGCAGGAATGAAACTAAAAGGTTATGGAAATTTCACAGTAAATCACCAAATGATATTCGTGATCTTTCAAACACAGGACCACATTTTAATCCTGCTGGCAAAGACCATGGTGCTCCCGAAGATGAAACCCGTCATGCTGGTGACCTTGGAAATCTCACTGCCGGTGCAGATGGTGAGTTAAATTCATGATTTTTGAGTCTTTGTTTTTTTAAGTTTATATTTCCTTTAGCCGGGGATAATGTAATGGTGGTGTGCTTGTGTTTCAGGTAAAGTTGAAGTGAACATTTCCGACAAGCAGGTGAATGCGTGCTAGATCTTTTTTATTTACTTTTTGGTGTAAAAAATATATATTAGGTCAGACTCTTGGATTATGTAAGCCTACAAGCTCAAGTACTCTAAATATCTTTGCAGATTTTTCTCAGTGGACCGAATTCCATAATTGGAAGGGCTGTTGTTGTACATGCCGACCCTGATGATCTCGGAAAGGGTATTCGTTTTGTTTTTTTCATCAATTAAAAAGGTTGTGGCCTCGTGGATATTAACATCCGATGACCGTGTCAAAGTCATTGTTATATCGTGGTAAAATCTTTGGGTGTTGATACCAATGACCTGAGTTTGAAACTCGTTAAAATCAAAAAACTTATCCAAGACTTGTATATATTTAGCTTATTAGCATGTTACCTGTATTAATTCCGTTTGAAGGCATTATTGCAACAACTAAACAACGTGTAATTTTCCATTTTTCAGGTGGCCATGAACTCAGTAAGACCACTGGTAATGCTGGTGCCAGAATTGCTTGTGGTAAAGCTAACTTATAACTGATCTTTATTATTTTGATCATAATCTTGTCAACCGACGACCAAATTGTTGCAGTTTTTCTTTTCATCCGACTCTTAGCACATGTTTAACTTATTGCAGGTATTATCGGCCTTCAGGAAAATTGATCATATCATCAAATTTTTATTGCCAAATCTATTATACGTATGAATGCTACCACATGGCACCGTTGAATGAGATGATGTTTGAACTTTTTCATGAGAGGGAATAAATTATAAAAATGGAAGAAGATATGTAACTATTATTAATTGTTGAGGTTGTGATCTTGTGCTGTTTGTTTTTGTCAGATCCCTTTTCTTATTTCTGCTGTATTATTTACCCCTATTGCAGTATGGTTGATTTGCATCAAAGTGACGTTACTCAGTTGGTCTATCAATATTGTCTCTTTTAAAAATATTAAGCTTGATGATTTTGTATTTGATTGTGCAAGTCTATTGAGGGAGTAGTTGCTGTAAACTCTCTAAATTCCATGCTCATCATCTCTTCTTGTATCTTTCAAAATGCTACCTTGGTACTTTTTCTTATTAAATTTATTTTTTTGCCTTTATAAAACAAGCTTGGTAAAGGGGCGTCATGAATTGGTAGAGGGGCGTCAAACTAATAAGACAAAAAAGGTCATTAGAAGTAAATTCAAGTGGCCCTTATCAATAAAAATCTGTAAATGACTAATTAGCCCTTATTGTTAATAATCAAGATTAGTAATGATAATTAAGATTAGTGTTGATTATCAAGATTAGTGTTGATAATCAAGATTAGTGTATTATAACTCTAAAATCAGATTTTTAGAGTTATAAAAAAAAAATTGAGGAAAAGAAAACTTATGTGATATTTGTGAAACCCTAGATTTTGATTCACTCCACCAAAATGAGTGATTCTAGTGACCCGATATACTTCTAAATTAGTTTCAATTAGCTTTTTCTCGCTCAAAATTATCTAAATTACATAACAAAATCAAAATTTTGAATTTTCAGAAGAACTTACGGTTGCAATTTTGCTCGTGACCAACCGTAACTCTTAGTTACGGTTCGTAAGTTATCGAATACCAACCGTAACTGGTTAAATTTGGGGAAGATCCAATCGTAAACCCAGTTACGGTTGGTAATTTAATTTAGTTACCAACCATAACTTAGTTACGGTTGGTAACTAATGAATAGAAACCAACCGTAACTAACCTATGGTTGGTAAGTCATCTTAACTTTTGAACCGTACATAACTATTTGATAAGTTGTTAACATTCAGGATGATTTACGGTTGGTAAGTTTAATTGAGTTTCAAACCGTAACTCAATTACGGTTGATAAATATGATGCAAATAAAAACCGTAACTGAACAAATTCCCAAAACTAAGAACTTACGGTTGGTATTTGAGTTTAAACCAACCGTAACATCAACCCAATCTACAGTTACGGTTCGTATTTGAGTTATTACCAACCGTAACTAGCATAAACCCAGAAATTTCAATTTTAATTTTCATTCAAAACCCTAATTTTTGATACAAAATTAATTTAAATCCAACACAATAAACTAAACCCTAACTGGGTTTTTCCAAACATTTTTCAAATCGCCGATTAATCAAAGACGATGACATTTTCGGTTTTAATGGAGGTTAGGGTTGATGGAGGAGAAGAGAAGATGAAAAAAAAGCTGATTTGATTTTGGTTAATTAAAAAAAAATTGATTTGATTTTGGTTAATTTAAGGTGAAAGAGGTAATCTAGTCATTCTACACCCCTATAGGACACCCTCTAACCAATAAAAGGGACATTGCTATCACACTTGACGCCCCTCTACCAATTCATGGCGCCCCTTTACCAAGCTTGTTATAAAAAGCATGGTTAGTTCACATAATAATATGTTTTGTTTCCAATTGTGTAGACCAACATTGATTTACCCTATTTTTAAGGAGATTTTAATTGCTCAAACTATATATAGACTTAAGCCAGCCCAGCCCAAAGTCTAAAAAAACTCACAAGTTTATAGTGATATTAAGCTTGGTTAAAAAAAATCATGCCTAAAACATGGGCTTAAGCCACCCCCACAATCCGATTAGTTTTCAATCCACCCCACCTATATTTTCCAGTTCCGTCATTGTTCTTAAGAACCTAAGGCAAGACAAAACTCCAGGTCTGGATGGTTTCCAAGTTTCAGTTACTGTGATTTGTTTATAAAATATGACATGAAAATGCTAACATCTTGAGATATGGAGTGCTATGCTTTAATTTTTTTTATACCAATGAAAGCTGGTGCCGAGAAAATTAAGGATCTAATATCTATCAGTCATAGATGGGACATTTGCAAAGCTGTCATAATTACAGACTCTTGAAGAGATACTAAAACAAAGGTGTCTTAATTAAAGACTCTTGCAGAGATACTAAAACTTACGATTCACAAGCTCATCTCTAGTCCACATAGTATGCCTTTATATAAAAGGGAGATAGATCACAGATAGTAACCTTAGTTCAAGTGAATGTCTAGAGTACTCCAGGATTAAAAGTAAGCATCATGGTATTATTTGCAGCATGTTTAGTGATCGTATGGGATTAATATATAGTTTCCGTTCAGCCGTGTAACATTCCACCTTCCATTTTTCGCGCGGTTTTACAGCAAGCTGGATTTCCATCAGTGAGAATTACTACCAGACACTTTCACAAGTCCATCTTCTAAAGATTTTCATCTTTGGTTAACAAAAGACACATTCTAATATTTTGTTAAACACTTAATAATTACTTCATGCTGCAAGAATAATGCGTACAAATAATATCGAAGTTTTTATTTTCAGGAGAATATATACGTTTTTGAGCGGAGGCACACATACGACATATTAATTTTTTATGCATATAAGTCGTGCATCAATTTTCAAGTGCTGCGTGATCTCTACGTTACGTAACACTTGTAAAACCATGTCGAACGAAATGCAACCAATGAACCAATGTTTGATTGTGCAGTCATTTATTCAATGGATGCATGTACAACATCAAATTATATTCCGTAAGTTTCTTATTTTTATAACTTATGGGCATACCATAGAAAAATCCGTTTAGAAGAGCTTGAATGGTATTGCTATTTAGCTCCATATTCTCCACCTCCCTACTCTGCTCCCTCCAATCTAAATCACATATCTGGGAAATGGTAAACCCCACATGTAACTGTGTGTGATTCAAATCCTAAATGCGTGGTGTAGATCAAAGGGAGCAGAGTAACACTACAACAAACAGACGCATTTGTAACATTCTTTTTACGACATTACAAAAAGTGTCATAAAAAAAATTCATTTACGACGTATTGTGCGCCGCAAATATATTATGTCAGTTAAGTCCCAAAATATGAATTGCGACACTTATTTTGGCGTGGGAAATAAAATTTAAATTAAATAAACTTTTAAAATAAATAAATGATTTTTTTAATGCCTAAAAAAATATCTCCAGATTTCCTAAAAGTGACACGTTAATTTCTTTTCCATACAAACTCAGTTTTGATTGGTCAATAGAATTCCTTTTTATGATAACCCACTCACTCACTTTTTTTTTTTTTTTTTTTTTTTGAAGGGATACTATCTTTCACGGGGGTCCCAACCACACCCACCAAAATCAACTTTCCTTTTTCATAATCCCATTTGACACAACTAGCTTTTGTCTCATTTTGACACAAGCCGACAGCCACCTCCCCACTTTTTAATCTTTCCATAGTCAAAAAGAAATCGTGCCCCTTTTGACCGTTTACTGCCTTGGAAGTTTCAAGGTTCTTTGAACTCACTACTACCAAATTAACATGATTATAGTCACCATCGTTCGGATGAACTTCAGAATTGTTGATACCAGATGAATTTCCCATTTGAATACCATTAATAGCATTCCCGGGAGTCACAATCCGAGAAGAGTCATCCGCCTCCTTAGCTTCCAATGGATCATCGACCGAACCAGCTGAATCTCCCATTTTTATAGCATTAATCTTACCGTTTTTCTCCTGAGGTTTAGCTATCTTCCTGTTCTCTTTTTCCTTCTTCTACACGCCGCAACCACCTCCATCAAAACTTCACATACCAGAAGTAAATTCCTTTCCATTTTTTTTTGTTTTTTTTGTTTGATCATATGTATGTCGTCCGTCGATATCACCAGTGCAACAAGAATTTTCATGGACAAAACTATATATCTAACGAGGTAAATGATAATCGACAAACTTTAAATTTTTGATGATTTATTTATTTAAGATGCAGTCTCTCTGTTTCTTAAGATTTTTTTTTTTTTTGGTGTAATCAAGAAAGCAAAGGGAATGAAAGATTAGAATACTCTCAGGTCTAAGAAATTGAACACTTGATCGACTTTAAAATTGGTATTTCTTTCTCTGTTACAATAGATCTATCAAAATAAGTTTTGATTTATATACATGGTCTTTTGTATTTTTGTTTTACGTCTGTGTGTGGGGAATTCCTTTTAAAGGTAAACAAGACAATTAATCCTTCTAGAGATGAAAGAATATTTTTTTTGATCCGGCGAGATAAAAGAAAATCTTGTTGTCTAATTGCAAGATCCAAAGTCAGCTTCAGCCTTCAACTCAAGGAACAGATTCTAGATCGAGAGCAATAACTATGAGTATTGGAAATAAAATTTTATTGTATTGTTGAGAGAAATCAGTTTAGATCTAAAATGTATAAAAGTTTTGTTTAAGAACATGGATCTGTGAAAGGTATTTTCCATTTAGTTCTTTTTCTTTCTTTTTTTTGAATGAAGACTATTGTAATCTTTGTTTAATGGAATGTATATGATCATTTTTACTTATTCCTGTTCAAATAATTTAATGACATACTTTTTTCTAATAATTGGAATCTTGATCCTAAATGAAATAATAAATTATATTAAAATAGGAAATAGGAAAATATAAAATTTATTAATAATTCCCAAAATTTATTAATAAAATGAAAAAAGTAGCTTATGTGGCACACAAACTATTCAAAAAAGGGCTTGCGGCGCAGCTTGTTGCTCGCTTGCCTTCTATGTAATAACTCATGAATCTGTTATTAATCTCTTTAATTTTTCAACAAAGGAATTGCAATATAAAAAATATGCTACAATAGCCCCTTGACGTATCTGCAACACCTCTTTTTATAACGCATTGATCGACACATAAAAAACGTCAGGAAAATATATTTCTGACGCAAAATCAAATATTTCTGACACTATTTTGTATTGTAAAAATGATGTTTTGTTGTGAATAGAAAATTCTGATTCTATAAATAGAGAACTGCATCATGAACCCGAATCGATCAGAGATCACCGGTGGAAGAAACGAAGGGAAGAAACAGAAGTCCTAACTGTTTCACACTTTCTTTCGCCCTGTTTAGGAGGTCTTCTTCATTAGTCTGTAACAGAGATCCCTTGATTTTCTTAACCTGCACCAAATATATGTGTAACAGTTTAGTAATTAAGAGCTTCTCCAACATGACTTTCGAGTGTTCCTACGAAGAAACAAATTACTTGAAGGAAACTTCAAAGATGGATGTCGGATGATATTTGTGGTAATTATGCAGATATCTTCTAATCTGTGCTCTGGTTTCAGAAGTTCCTTTATGGATGCTTAATCATCAAATTCTAAGGTTATTAGTTAAGGGACTAGATATTTTAGTTTCAAGTCAACAGTTTAAAATGTTTTTCTACCAACTTGGTTTATGGCTGGAGAATTTTTTCTGTCTCGCATGTACACAGGAATGCGTTCGCGTAGGATGCACATCAATTAAGGGATTGTAAACCATAACACATACTCTCCCTCCGTTCCAATTTAAATGACGTTTTGGAAGTTTTGACGCAGATTAAGAAATAGAGAGATTTAAAAAAATTCTATATATGCCCTTAAGAAAAGTCTTCAAACATTAATTGCTATTAGTGTATTTAAAAATAAGCTTATGATTCCAAGCAAAATGCTAAGGTATTATGGGTAATTTTGTGGTGAGAAAATGAAAACTATCAAGTAATATGGAACAAAAAAATAACCCTAAACACTCATCTAAAGTTGAACGGAGGGAGTATATCACTTTAGTAAACACATAATAGCACCTTATTTAAGGCAAATGAACAAGAAGACTAATTATTACTCATTCCGTTCCATTTTAGATGATATTTTATGGTTATTTTTTTGTTCCATAATACTTGAAAGTTTTCATATTTTTCCACAAAACTACCAATAACACTATTTCATTTTGTCTTGGAACTATAAGTTTATTTTTAAATGCACTAATAGTATTTAATATTTATAAGACTTTTCTCAAGAATATAAATGGAAGATATTCACATCTTTCTTCGTTTCTTAATCAGTGTGAAAACTACAAAAATATCATCTAAAATGGAACGGAGGGAGTAGATACTAGCAAAGTTCCTACCTATTTATTTATGTACCGGTGTGTAACTAGGGGAGGTTCCTACCCATTTATGTATATTCATGCATGGTGGCAAACATAATTCCCGACTCTAAACCAGGCCCTGGCTTCACCTGGCTTCAGCACACCCCAAAAGTCCAAATATCCTGTTTTCCATGACATACTCTAAGTGGGTTTATAAAATGCATGCCAATTTTAGGTTTACAACGCTATTGGTAAGTAGGCTCATAAAATGCTGGTCTTCTTATAAATACATATACACATTTTTTTTCTTTCAATTTAACTTAATACATACTCCCTCCGTAATATATATATATATATATATAGAATATTTCTTTTAGATTAAAAAAATTACATTAGATTCATAATTTCTCATACCTTTTCTTATTTTACGCCTTGTCCTATTTATATTTACGGTTTCCATGCACAATGACTAAGGGTGTTTAAGAGAAAATTCATCTTGAAATTAAGACTACGCCTATCTAGTGGGATAAATAAAAATCAAAAATCCGGCTATATAATAAGTACAAAGGGAATATATGTTTTGTTTTTTCTCATTTGTCATTAGATTTGTGAAAAAAAAAATCAGTATCGTTGGATTGGAATCGTAATGCTTTATGTGTTTCTATGGCATACTCTAAGTGAACATATAAAAATACGTGTAAAAAATTGTTAAGCTTATCCATTAGGATTCCTAGTTCCACCACTGTCACCTTTTATTAAATTTTTTCCTTTTTCCTTTTAATTTTATTTTTTAACTTTTTAATTTTTTAATTTTCTCCTCGAACTTGTGGAGGCAATGATATACCCATGAACTTGTGGGGAAGTAATATGCCCAATTGTCCCCATTGCCTGTTATAGTAAGACGTTAATATACCAAAAGGGTTAAGAGACTAAGAGTACCCTATCCTGTGAAAGGAGAACAATAATTACATTTTACAATGCTTTCTCTTGAAAATTGAAATAAACAATAAACAACTTACGCGCAGAAAGTTGGAAGATTGCATGTGATGTTGATCGTACGTAGAAAGGGCAACATTTATGGATTCAAAGCCTTTTAACATTTCTACAGATCTTTGTACTAGACCCATTGTTCCCAATGCTTTGTTGAACACAATCGTTAACACATATCTCTCCTCGTCTAACTTCTCAGTTTCCATCTGATTCAATAGAACAAAACATATCATTTGAGAGGGTAGCAAAATAATTTCTGTTAATTTTTTAAGGATTTATCGGTGACTACTAATACTAAGTACAATTATTTTTGTTTCAAAAAGATGAACTTGTCTGCCTTTAAAAGGAATATAAACTGATATATAATCCCCATGTACGTACCTGCATTATTGCTGGAAAGATTGCACGGCGTTCGAATGGTGGTGGACCTGGTGGTACTACTGGCTCAACTAGTAAGGTGTGGAATAATGGTTGGACTTGGCCATCACTGCCACTAACATCTAGGACGTTCTTCTCTGCTGCTGGTACTACATCCTCATTGTGATGATGAAGAGGAAGATTGATTGTTTCCTCATTTGCTAAGGAAGAATTATTATTCAGTGATGCGATTACTTTGTTCTGATTTTCGATTTCAATTTGTGTCTGGTGAAGTATATCTTGCAGATAAGCCAGAGCATCAACAAGAACAGTTCTTTTATCCATCTTCATATACATGTATAGAGAGAGATGTTAATTAATGCATGATAATACTATAATATACAAAGTTACAAACTGCATGCATGAGAAAAATAATTAGCAGTAGGAAGATGAAGAGAAAGATAATTACGTACCTTGGTAATGTTTGGGACGATGGATCTCAATGTCAAATACTGTTGGTTCAATCTCTTGCGTCTATTACGTTCTGACTTCAAATTTTTACTGGATGTATCAACATCATCACCAATATCCTCGTCATCGGCGGCGGCCTCATTTGCTAATAACATATCCTCTTCCTCTTCAATATCTTCCTGGTTACGGTCATCCGCTGGTGCTATTAATGCTTGTGTTCGCAGTTCTTGTTGCAGTTTTTCTTCCTCTGCTTGTTGTTGTTGTTGTGGTTGATGATCAGGTATAGCTGGTGATGATGATTGGGTTTGATGAGGTTCACAACAAACATCTGTATCAGTTTTCTGCTGCATAGTTGACGTCTCCGTCAGATTGAAGTACTGATCGATATCATAATTTTCTTGAGAAGTATCAGTGATATCCGGTAATAGACGGTCACACTGGATTCTATCACCGGATGGAATACCGGTGACACAATCTTCTTGAAAATTACCACTGATGGCATCCAATAACGGAAGATCAGCTATGCATTCATCATGCAATAATGCACCCAACTGATCGTAATCATCAACAGTACAATGTAGATCCATATGGGGATTATAGCAATCTCCATCTCGCTCATTATTAATGTTGAAACTGTTCATCATCGCCACTGTCATCAAATTATCATCATCAATACCACCGGTAATTGAATTGTGAGCCTCATGATTAGTATTCTCTTGAATATTTGCTTCATCCTCTTGCATCAAATAGCCTACTAACTCTTCAAATAATTCATCCATCACTTGAAATTAATGGTGGATATTGTGTATATTTTTATGGAACAAAGAAAGCCCAATATATACACATTGCTTGAGCAGTAAATCAAAATTATTACTGTTCTTGGGAAATCGGTCTAAACTCTTAAACTAACTATCAAATCTATTTAAAATTAAAATGAGGACAGCCTAAAGTACCTAACTATCAAACTCTTAGCCACGTTAATCATCCATACTTTCTGGAAGGGCTGAAAAGAGGAAAACGGGTAGGTAAAAACAACTTTTATGTCAATCTAAGTACAGGTCATGATTATATATATATATATATATGCCTAGATTTTTCCTCGGGTAAGATTGGAATGACAACGAATGGCAAGGCGGCGAGTGTTGTAGGACGAATTGCATGATTGGTAGAAATCTGTAATTCACCTATCGTTGATGGACAAACAAAAAAGATATCAAGTAAAGGGAAAGGGAGTTTGCACTGAATTTTCTAAAGTCTTTTCTGATATTCTGAGTTCTAACTATGACGACCATCGGCCAACTTAAATTTACGTTTACTTTGCCTCTACTTTGACTAATACAATACTGAAATTAATTGTGGTCTTAAATTTATATAGATAGTGGTCTAACAAAATACGCCTAGTATACTATACATACAAGAAAAGAAAAAAAGGGGCCGAAGTAGAGCCTTGGTTAGCCCTTTCGTAGACTATACGGAAAAAATATAAATAAAAAGGTGCCAAGTGTTTTTGTTCCTGGTCAAACTGAGGTATGCCCAGATTAATTGGAGTATACCCAAATTTAAATGGACTTAGTTCTTTTGCTAAGGCGTGGTCAAAATTGGTGATTTTACATTAATACCCTTGAATTAATTAACTTAAAATTAAACCCTAAAATTAAAAACTAAAAAATTCTTAATCTTCCCTAATCTCTCTGCTCTTCCCCTTCATCTTCTTCCAATTCTTCCATCAACCGAAAATCTTCAACTTTGATTTTTTTTTTTAAAATGGTTGATTCTACCTACGAAAAGAAGACTGTAAGTGATGTCTAAACTCAAACCCATCATTTTGTTGTGTTATTTGATTGTTATATGATTGTTATATTAGGTTAGAAATCGAAAATTATGATTTCTGTGTCTCTAGTCGGCAAGGTCGTAACATGCGTATTTTACCGACTATTCATAATAGCCATGACGACTGTAAATTTTTTCAACAGCCGGCAAGGTATCTTTTTGAAGACCACATTTTTCTCAACATATGGCAGGGTATTTTTCAACAACCGACAGGGTTTTTTTTGTAGACCTTTCCAACTAATACATGATTCCACATTTTTCTCAACAGCCGGAAGGGTTATTTTTGTAGACCTTGCCGACTAATATTAGTCGTCTCCTGTGTGTCAAAAAAATAAAGTCGGCATTGTTATTTATAAAGAACCTTCCCGGCCAAAGTTAGTCGGCATGGTCTTCATTCGTAGACCTTGCCGACTTTTCAAACTTTCATAACTGAAAGTGTTGATTTCTGATCTAATTTTGAGAATGATTTCATACAACAACTTTGCAATCCCCTTTTTAGAAGTGTTTGGGTAGTGTGCTTTCATTTTCGTTCCAAAAGATTTTCTCAAAACAAATTTTTTTTCATCAAAAATCTTCCCAAATAAGTTCAATCAAAAACAAAATTCCATTTCATAAGTTTTAATCTACTCAATTAATCAATCTAAACTCAATTAATTAAGCTAATTATATTTTTTTAGTGTTAATTAAACAAGGGTATATTAGCCATTTAGAAAATACATGGTTAAGGGGTAGCTTCTTTTACTTCAAAATAACCCAAGTTTTGTCTCATTAGGTATACCCCAATTAATCTGGGTATACCCCAATTTGGACATGTTTTTGTTTTAATCTTTTTTTTTTTTTGTTGAAGCATGTAAAACAAATAACATAACTAGATAGATATTACACATGGATATCTTGTACCCACTGAGTCATTTGTAATAATTTTTCGGATAAACGGTGGGATTGCCTGGTCCCATATTGTTGTTCGATAAAATTCAAACTAAAATAACCTTGGATTAAGCACACACTTTAGGTCTTGAAAATACAATAAAAGAATATACACTGTGGATCGGTTCTAGAACCGTGTATAATGACTTGTTCGTCATGTGAACAATAAACAATATGATATTCATAAAAACACTTAAGAGTTTAATCGTGATGCACACACATAGGTGTTTAAGTGATCAATCAAGTCTTGGAAGTGTTTAGAAGAGGGTCATAGCAATGCTAAACATTTTTAAAATAATAAGTCGTTGAGCATTCGCTAAGGTTATTGGGACAGTTGATGAGTCAATTGGCGAACCGTTAGGCTAGTTCACGAGACAGGGTGTTACGGTTCATGAACCAGGTTCGCCAACGCTTACTCGGCTCGAGAACTCAGATGGACACAGTTCTCCAACCTGGTTCGCCAACTTTAAGCCTTTTATACCAACATTAAAAAAAGTAGTTCATATTCCACGGTTTTCCAATGGGATTCCTGAACTGTTCCCAATTGAACTTGTGGTTTGGGAATAGGTTCGCCAACCTTCCGGTGTTTTCAGAAACCTATGGTTTGCAAACGGGTTTGCCAACCTACCTTGAATAGAAATATTAGAAGTTCATGAAACTATCTCTTATGATGTTTGAAGCATTCTAAAATGATAAAATCAATGTTATGGGCTATTTCAATTAATCCAAAAATCAACTCCCAAATAATAAATTGTTTGGAACTAATATTGTTAAGGAACTTTGAAAATCTATGCTAGAATCATATTTTGATATTTTTGACAAGATAAGCTTGACTCGAAATTCTTCTTTTGTAAATTTATTAGAAGTCATATGACATGGTCTCAATAGATAGAATGATAAGATAGTGAGTGAAATAGAATGGTTCAGTCTTCACATAGCTGATACAAAAGTTCTTCAAGTATCTTCGTCGATCTTCAGTCTTCGAGGTGATTTCGGATACTCAGCTACCAAATTCTAACCTAGTCCTAAACTTGACTTAGTAGACTAGAAATCAAGATATAGTTTTTATCAACTAACATTGACAACAATCTTGAGATAGAAAAACTTGTGGGTTTAACCGAGCATTGATCTAACACTACTAGTCTGCTCAATCCAATTGTTTTGTTCTTTGTTGCATATCTTGAACATTCCTTTCATCGATATTAAGTGATTTTTCCAATTCAAATAATAGAAGCTAAAAAGAACATAAGTTATCACTATGTTTTTTTTAAAGGTTAAAAAACACCTAAAATTTTATAAAAGCCACTATCAGACACCCACTGACTAAATAAACTTATATTTTTGCTCAGCTGAGCCAATTGTATGAAGCTAATCTTTAATACCATGGATGGATCAAAGAAATTAAGTTTGGGTCAAGGATAAACCAAAAACTTTTAGAATAATCACATTCAGGCAAAAAATTCAGCATCGTTCCCACATGATTAGTACCATATTTGCAAACCGTATTAAAATCAGAATTAAGTCCAGCAAGATTATCATGCAATGATAGACAACCATGAATACATTTCTACAAAAAATACATAATTTTAGGTTGTAGTCTAAGTTTCCAAAAGCTAGTCCAAGGAAGTCATTATTCAGAATATTAGACAAGTCAGTCCTTTTATTAAGAGTAATTTAAAAAGCTGATTTAACAGAAAAACCGAAAAAGTACCATTGTAATTTTCCTTCCATCTAAGTTTTCTTGACCATTCATGGGACTTCTAACTTGCAGTATTTTCCTAATATTGGCATTATCAAATAAAGCTTCTAGAACATTCACCTTCCAAATGTTTGTACCACTATCAATAAGATGATTTAGGATTTTCATGTTAGTAGACTACTATCTAGAATGTGGTAGAGTTTTCATACTAGGTATTCAATTATGCTTCCAAATGGAGATTCAAAAGTGATTTCCTATCTCCCAACAACAATGCAATTTTTCGAATCTATTAATTCCATGCCAAATCCAAAATCCTTGAGTCACGAAGATACAAGTTATAGGTGAAATATCTCAAAGTGCTTGTGCTTGAATATAGTGGCCTAAGAGTGTCCACAATGGACGACTAAAACCAAAAATTTGGTCCACAAACCTACCACAGTGGGACGGAGTAAATATTAAAAACTGAAGAATAACCAAATATCAGAGTATATTTGGTCTGAAATCTGGACCAAAACTATATTTGGTCGAGCATAAGTTAAATGTGTGCTCGATACCAGGCGCAGATTAAAATTTCGTTTGGAGCGGGATGGATGTGTAAACTACGCACGTAATCCAGCCGCAGTTTAAAAGTTCGTTTGATGGTGGGCGGATATTATTCATCTGTTTCAATCATGGTCCTATATAAAGTGGGGTGGGCTTATAATGTTCGCTTGATAACTACGCTTGAACCAGGCGGGGTTATAATGTACGCTTGACCAAATTTTGCTTGTGCACTGTAGCGTGGCAGCACGGAGTAACCCATTTTTTTTAGGTTTTTTCGGTTTTTGCTCTTTGAATATACTCGCACCATCGCAGTTGCTCTAAAGTATAGTTGGCTAATCTAATATCCTCCACCCTAATCACTCCTCCTTTAAAAGGCTAAGTCATATGAGCTCCCATGTTGCACGGTGAGCGTGACACCCACCTGAAATTAAATTAGATAAAATCTTTCAACTACAACATTCTGGAGAAGAGAAGTGTCGTAACGTTATTGTTCGTAGATTTTTTTTTTAAATACCCCCTTAGTAGAGAACGTTATTAGTCCAAGGCCCCTGATTTTAACGGCCTAATACTAAAATCGTTAGTAGAAATGTGGGTGTACAAGACTTATGTGTTGATTTACACCTAATTAAAAAATTACACTGAGTTTACACCAAATACTTAACTGGACGTTAAGTAACACCGTCAAGTTAAGAATGCTCCCGTTACGTCAAAAACTAGGCCTAAAGCCAACCGAGACACCGATTTATGGAAGAGAGTTTTATTCTCTTCTTATTTTTCTTTTCTTTCTTCTCTTTCTTCTCACTACGGGAAAAACATTGATCAACTACTCTCGAAAAGAGTTGTCATATGTCTACGACGACGTTTATCGATAGGTTGCACAAGGGGGGGGGGGGGGGGTTGTTGATGTTGTATAAAGTCCTCAAATATATACAACTCTTTAGATAGAGTCATAAACATAGTTGTAGTTTAGTTTTGTACAATGCTTTTGTCAGTTGTCAAAGTCTTTCGAAATTTTCTCTTAATTCCTAAAAAAACTCTTACCCAGGTTGTGAAAATAACTCCTACACTACACTTGTTTGGGTTGTAGCACATTCGTCGACAACTATGGGTACAGTTGTATGTCAGTTCTTGGACAACTATGGGAAGAGTTGTATGACAACTCCTTGACAACTTTTTTTGAGTTGCAAGTCACTTCTTTGGAAACTTTTCATAGGAGTTGTGGTTATTTTTCATTTGTGAAAATAAAATGAAATTGTTCGCACCATTTTAAAAATACCAGCATTCATTCAAATGTAAACCTCCAACGTTACATCATTCAAATAGTTAATTATAGAGAAAACCATAGAGAAACTAGATGTCTACAAATTATTTAGTTACTTACATGAAAAACGAGAGATTGATATCATAAACTTGACAAACTAAGAATCCTGGACTTCAGTATATATATGCACTCAAAGACTAGTGCATACACCTGAAAATTGCAGTTCACTTCTCTCTCTCAGCCAGTCCAGCTAAGTCTTCTATAGATGCACCTATTGAACCAACAACAAAACCACCAAACTCCATCCAAGCTGCAACAAACACCATCTCAGCCTTGCAATCTCCTATGACTTCACTGCAACCAACATGGCACCAATTCCAACTACAATCCCATCTAACCATAGTCACATTAATTCTTTATCTAACAATTTGCACTAGCCATGAATAGTCTTTTATGCCTCAACTCCTACCCAGATGCTTGTTCATGAAAAACACATAACTAAATTCATGATTGTACCTATACATTCCAGAATTAGAACATTAGGAATTGAATTCCTTACAGAACTATCAAACAAAACGAAACAATAATATAAGTTCTTTCTTACCACACTACTATCCTTAGTGAGGATAAACACAACCGTGTACATTCAACTCAAGCAATATACCAACAACTACATGTTGGATATATGATTGTATAACTAGATAAATCAAAAAAATTATTTTAATGGCATTTGTATTTAACGGATTTTAAACAGATTTCCTATGGAATTGTCAAAAACTAAAAATGAAACAATCAAAATCTAAAGTGAGATAACAGATTTCCTATGCATGCATATATCAGACAGGGATAACTGATCGATTTGAACTTCTCATCATCCACATACATAGATTCAAAATCAAAAACTTAACTTAAAAGAAAAAATCAAAAGAAATCAAATAGAGGCATCAGCTCTTCCTATTCAACTGAAAATCAGAAAACCCAATCCTTATATTGAGTATACTCAGCTCAAGTCGTAAGTATTCATTATCTGCCACAATTTCAAAACAAAGAAGAAGAAAAGCAAAAAATAAAATTACCACTGCAGAGCAAAGAACCCCATCTTGTAAATATCTAAGATGTTGTTAGATACCATTCCAACAATAAAAGAAGAAATCTCATTACTTGTTAATAACCAAAGAAAAATAAAAATCTCATATATTCCATGCATTTTTTGATCAGAGTAATTGAACAAGAATATTGGCAAGACAGGCTTGACGTTCTTTACGATGCAATGTGAAAAGATGGTAAACATGTGTTACTAAAGATCTAATTACAGTTAATTCGGGAATTATCAACTTCTCTAAACATATAACTGCTATAAGGAGAACAAAAGATCCCATTACAAAATACCCATGAATTCAGTAATATACAAGAGCTACTCAAAACATAGCATATCAAAGAAGTGATCTTCAATCTAACCAAAAACCTAATCTTTAATCAGAATGAATAAACAACAACTTACCAGTAGCTACCGCCTTTACCAGTACCAGTTATGCGGCTCACTTTCCAGCGCAATGTCTTTCAGCGCTTGCATCCCATTGAGTTCGTACCAGCTCCAGTTGCAGCTCAAACATGCTCTCAACTCCTTCCTTGGCTCCTGCAACAACTGCAAGAGTTTTCAGCTCCACCTGACCATCAATAGCATATACCAGCATGCACCTGTAATTTTATCAACTTCTCATGACTGCAACCACCAGCTGCATTCATTCTGGCTTCTCTGTGAACAGAATGTCATCAGTTCCAACTGCAACTCCTTTTTATAACTATCTCCTTGATTCCCTGTCTTATACCAGTTGAAGCCACTGCAACACCTCTTTTATTCTCCGTTCAATCCATTCCTCAAATCAACAAAGCAATATCAACCTCCATCAACACAACTTTGTTGCTCCATACTGGCACTTCAGTGGACAGTCTTTCTCCATAATCTTCAATTACATCTTCTTGAGCACCAGTTCTCAGCTCAAGCATGCAATTCATACATCAACCCATAATTCATTCTTCACAGAAAATGAATTTCAAATAAAAGTAAAACGAAAACGAAAATTGATGAAATTGGAAGAAAACATCTAATAGAGAAAGATACAAACCGGTATAAAAACTAAATAAAACGAACCCACCCAAACCCAGGGAGGTTTCATCAACTGTAAATTTTTCAAGGAATACAAGATAAATTACTAATTACTTTAAATCGATCCCCAAAGGAGGAATTGCAGGAGAGATTGTTCACCTAATCTTACCATGTTAATTACTTTCCCCTGTAACCAAATCTCGATTCTTATCTTGATTCCATGACTAAAAAATTAAACCATAATTCATTGATTCTCCATCTAAAAACATTTCCACAACTAAAACTAAACAATACCCTTTTGTTTCTTCATAAATTAATACTCGATTTACTAATCAATTTCATTTAATTCAAAAGTCAGATTGAAAACCCTAACTGCTTCTCTTTCTTCATCACGAATCTATAATTATCCCTAGTAGTTCTCTTCCATGGTTCACAGCAGCACCATCAATTCAACATGTACATACTCACATCAATTGATTTTCTCAAACCGAATCTCAATCCCATCTCTCAAACCCTTGAAAGTCATCACATCAGACAGAGAATGGAGTATAAAAGAGGAGGAAATGGAGGAAATAATTTTCTTCATCTGTTTATGTCTTTCATCTTTAGATCCATAGATTTAATGGAGTCTCTTTTTTCCGAGAGATTGGGTTTTTTTCTGTTTCAGAGAGATTAAACAGATCTCCAAAGGAGAGAAAAAAATCTTTGAATTATGTAAAAAAAAAATGGACGGTAAGGATCTGATTTCAGAGTGTCATACGGATTATGAAAAAATCTTGACGGCAGAAATTGTATTTGGGATGCTCATACGGATCGAGAAGCATGTGTGTTTCTCTTTGTGCTAATACGAACTCATATATTCGGTTTATTACCAACCTTCGACATGAAAAAAAATCCAAAAAAAATATTAATAAATTTAGGATATTGTTATCGACATTATGATATTAAAAAAAATCCAAAAAATGCATAAGAATGAAGCTGGAAAATAAGAAGTGAATTCGATAACCGGTGTTTCTTTGTGCTTCCGTTTTGAATTTCGACTAGTAACATAGGTCACGAAGTAATTTCTACTATTCATCCAGGTCATGAAGTAGCTTTAGTTCACACTCGTACATTCACGAAGCATAAAATCTATGAAACAATAAGCTCTGTGAGGGTTCAGACTTCAAACTTGGCATGATACATCAACAAAATCGATATATATGAATCTAAGTGTCGATTCGAACTTCAAATGTGGTATAATGGCATACAAAAACTATGAACCAAGAAGCTCCGGGAGGGTTCTATCTTCAAACCTAAAAGGATACATCACCGATCGAAATCGATAAATATGAATCTCAGTGTCGATTCGAACTTCAAATGTGGTATAATGGCATAAAAACTATGAACCAAGAAGCTCGGGAGACGAAATATATCAGAATTGAACGTCACAGGTTCAAAGATTACTAGAGTTAGACCTGAATTTCCCTTTCGGATGAATTGGAGACGAAATATATCAGAATGGAATATCACAGGTTCAAAGATTACTAGAGTTAGAATTGAGTTTGTCTTTCGGATGAACTGGGGACAAATTATATTAGAATTGAACATCACAGGTTCAAAGATTACTAGAGTTAGACCTGAGTTGGTTTTTCGGATGAACTGGAGACGAAATATATCAGAATTGAACATCAGAGGTTCAAAGATTACTAGAGTTACACCTGAATTTGTCTTTCAGATGAACTGGAGACGAAATATATCAGAATTGAACATCACAGGTTCAAATAATACTAGAGTTAGACATGAGTTTGTCTTTCGGATGAACTGGAGATGAAATATATCAGAATTGAACATCACGGGTTCAAAGATTACTAGAGTTAGACCTGAGTTTGTCTTTCGTATGAACTGGAGACGAAATATATCAGAATTGAACATCACAGGTTCAAAGATTACTAGAGTTAGACCTGAGTTTGTCTTTCGGATGGACTGAGAAGAAATATATAAGAATTGAAAATCACAGGTTCAAAGATTACTAGAGTTAGACATGAGTTTGTCTTTCGGATGAACTGGAGACGAAATATATCAGAATTGAACATCACAGGTTCAAAGATTACTAGAGTTAGACCTGAGTTTGTCTTTCGGATGGACTGGAGACGAAATATATCAGAATTGAACATCACAGGTTCAAAGATTACTAAAGTTAGACCTGAGTTTTGTCTTTCGGATCAACTAGAGACGAAATATATCAGAATTGAACATCATACGAGAGTTATACCTGAGTTTGTCTTTCGGATGAACTGGAGACGAAATATATCAGAATTTAACATCATAGGTTCAAAGATTACTAGAGTTAGACATGAGTTTTTCTTTCGGATGAACTGGAGACGAAATCAGAATTGAACATCACGGGTTCAAAGATTACAAGAGTTAGACCAGAGTTTGTCTTTCAGTTTAACTGGAGACGAAATGTATCAGAATTGAACATCACAAATTCAAAGATTATTAGAGTTAGACCTGAGTTTGTCTTTTGGATGAACCGGAGACGAAATATATAATAACTGAACATCACAGGTTCAAAGATTACTAGAGTTAGACATGAGTTTGTCTTTCAGATAAACTGGAGACGAAATATATCAGAATTGAATATCACAGGTTCAAATATTACTAGAGATAGACCTGAGTTTGTCTTTCGGATGAACTGAAGACGAAATATATCAGAATTGAATATCACAGACTGGACTTCTATAGGCCGCAAACTTGGTAAAAACTATGAATTCATCCATTTACATGTAAGATTCCTTTAGAATATTCCCCGAAACCTTAAACAAACCCTATTCTGACATATTGTATGCATACTCTGGCTCCGATATCGAAAGATGGCCGGTAGTGGACTACTATAAGTCGGAAACTAGGTAAGAATGATGAATCCATCCATTTATAGGTAAGATTCCTTTGGAATATTCCCCGAAACCTTAAACAAACCCTACTCTGGCATACTGTATGCATACCCAGGCTCCTAGATCGAAAGATGGTTTGGAGTGGACTACTATAAGTTGAAAACTTGGTAAAAACAATGAATCCATCCATTTACAGGTAAGATTCCTTCATAATATCCCCAAAACCTTAAACAAACCATATTTTGAACTATTATACGCATACCCTGGCTCTGAGATCGAAACATGGCCGGGAGTGGACTACTATAAGTCATAAACTTGGTAAGAACGACGAATCCATCCATTTACATGTAAGATTTCTTCGGAATATTCCTCGAAACCTTAAACAAACCCTATTATGGCATATTGTATGCATACCCTGGCTTCCAGATCGAAACCTGGCTGGGAGTGGACTACATATAAGTCGGAAACTTGGTAAAAACGATGAATCCATCCATTTACAGGTAAGATTCCATCATAATATTCACCGAAACCTTAAACGAACCATATTCTGGCATATTTCATGCATACCCTGGATTTAAATGTGGTTCAAGGGCATACGAACCATGAACCATCAGTGTCCTAAGTGGTTCTAGCTCCAAATTTATCAGGATATATCATAGAAACTCGTAAAGATGTACCATTTACGGGTAAGATTCCATCGGAATATTCTCTGAAACCTTTAAAAACCCTCTTTTAGATATTTCTACCAAATCTCAAAAGGCCTAAATTTCTAGAATTTAGTGAGGGGTGTTAGAGAAAATAGTTTTTGGCAGAAGTGAGAATTGTTTTGCATAAGCGAATAAAATCTAGCAGAAGTGAGAAAAATTTAACAGAAGTGTTTAACCCTCTACGACGACTCTTAAAGGGGGTTGTAGAAGGTTTATTTATCAGAAGTGAGAAAAATTTAGCAGAAGTGAGAAAAATTTAACAGAACCGGAGACCAAAATAATTTTTAGCAGAAGTGAGAATTTTTTTGCAGAAGTGAATAAAATCTGGCAGAAGTGAGAAAAATTTAGCAGAAGTGTTTATACCTCTACGACGACTCTTAAGGGGGTTGTAGAAGGTTTATTTATCTTTTTCTTCTTATCTTTTCAATCTCCCATCATACCATCCATTTACATCATAACCGTCCATTTATTTTATTTTCCTTAACATTTTTTTTCTTATCACTTTTTTTATAAAAGTAGATGTAAAATATAATCAGACATGTAAATGTGGAAGGATGGTTGGAATCCCAGACTTGGAAGGAAGAGGCTCAGGTTCGACTCACCTCAGCCTCATTTTTTTTTTCAAAATAAATTTTTATTTTTATAACTCTTATAGAGGTTGTGATTATGAATGACAAAAAAAAAACAGAAAACTACCAACATTGTGAATCCGGAAGGATGGTTGATGACTTGTGCTAACGCACATAACGCTCATGTTCGAATCTCTCAAACTTTATTTTTTTCCAAATGATTTTTTTTTTTGCTTCAACAACCCTGAAGAATGTTGTTATACAGATATTCACCACCTTTATGATATCAGTTGTCAAAGTCTAAAGGTGGTCACTACTCTTTGCACACAAAATGTTGTGGTTTTGATTCTCGTCACTACTCTTTGATCTTATTTGTCCTAAGAGTTGGACGTTTTTTAACTTTGACAACCATTATTTGATAAAGGTAGTAAAACATGCCACCTTTCACAACTTTAAAAATATGCGTTGTCAAGTTACAGTTGTAGATAACTGTTTTTCCCGTAGTATCTGTTCTCAGTGTCTCTATCCCCGTCGAATTCAATTCCCATGAATAGTTTATTTTTGTGAGTGTTTCGTGTAAATCTTGAGATCCAGATAAATCGAAGAAGATGGTGATGAACTTGGAAGCTAATTGAGCTCTAAAAGATGAAGAAATCAGAAGAAATAGAGATTAGGGTTTTTGTTAGAATTGAATAAGTTGTATAGTTGGACGAGGGGTTCGATTTAGAATATGCATATGGAGATTAGAGATGGGCATTGTGTGTTGAGAGATTTTGATGGTTGGTATTTCTGATTTGGATTCAACAGAGAAAAAAAAAGCTTCAATTTTTTGTTTTTGAAACCATACTGCTTAAGGTAACCCTATTTAAATGAGTTTTGATTTTTGAAATTTGGGTGTTCTTTTTTGTTTGCCATAAATTTCATTGTATCTCTTTTACTGTTCTATCGATTTTTGTTGAAAGTGGATAAATAAATAAGATATGGAGAAACCCCAATAGCCATTGGAGACACATACACGTGAATCTCTCTTTGTCTAATTTTTTTTATCTATTTTTTGTGTATACGTAACTCTTACTCTCTTGGTTTTCTTTTTCCACATCAATGGAAAAAGCTTCAATCTTACTTTGCCAGACAAATTCAGCTGAAAACTCAAAAGTTTCCCATAATATTGGGTTTCTTACACATTTCACCGAAGGTTCTTAGGCATAGAGGTATAGATTTTAATGAATTTTCTGATTCTATTTTGTTGTTTTTTCACAGTTCTTTTATTTTGTGTTTTTGTGGTGTAATTCAATATTATCTCTATATTTTTTATTTTGCAGAGAAGAATCAGTTAGTATGGAGATGGTTGCTGGAGTGCACCGAGGAACCTATGTGAGTTTGAAGGTAAACAAGTTAATGAGAGCATAGTTCATGTTTTGGATGACGACAAATTAACTATGAGAATACTGATAAGTTACAAATTGATGGCCCTTCATGTACTATTTTGATTCTATTTTTCTCTTTTTTCTTTTTTCCACTTAGTGGAACATCGAGGTGCCATTTTTCAAGCTTTAAACAATTTGATTAGAAAGGTATGTATGTAGAAATGATTATGTGGACTCAGTTTTGTTTATAGCTCCCTTCACGCTGACTTGAAGCTTAATCAATTAGTTTAAAGATTAACAAGAGGACTAAACTCAAATCACAGCTCACCCACTTAAATTTCCAAAGTAAGTTGATGTCGGGTAATCAGGTAAACTGAATATGCTGCTTCTTTTTCTTAATCTAGGCCATTCTGCCATGTTTATTATCCCACGGTTAACTAAATTTTGCAGTCTATTCAAAAATGACAAGATAATTAATTAGTTGTGTTTTTCCAGTTATTAGTTGCCAATTCCTTACCACATCACTAGCTGAGTAGTCGGTTTGATAAAACTGAATGCATAGACTAATCCAGTCATGGATTGGATTAAAAATAGCTTAATGAATGGGTGAAGTTCACTTCTTCTTGAGCTTGATGAATCTTTCCCAGGTTATTCACCCTATGCGGAATAATTTTCCTAAGGCGGAGCTTCCTCCGCGGAAGGACATGAACTACTATCCTTCATGAATCAACATGAAATCATTTCCATGCATTTATCACTACAATATCTCATGTAAAATGTAACTTAGGTTTCTTTTGATGGTGTGAAAGTTCAATGATGCGAAAAACAAAAGATGAGAACAACTGGCATAATAATTTGTTATAAGGATATGTACATCAGATGTATAAAACATCTCCCATGGTATAATTATGATCTTTATTACACTTTTTTTTTCGCAGGTCATGGTTTGGGAGGATAACAGAAGCATGTGCATGAGATTTAATTTAGATCAAAATTTTATGGGTTCTTCTTCGAGGCAACAAAAAATTGTTACTGTAGAGCAGGAGATTTTGATTTATAATTTCAATGATACAGAGATTTTGTGATTGCCATTATTTGTTTGTTCTTCGATTGTCTACTTGCTTTTCACACCGAGCAATATGTTAACCTGGACTATCCCTTTTATCAATGAATATGCTTCTCGATAGTCTTACTAGAAAGTAACTTCCTTTATGCTATCATGTTATCTTCCCGAAAAATTCCATGAAACAAGATTCCTTTGATGATTTAGTTAATAATGGTGTGTGCTAAGCTCTTTTCTGTCATGCTTACATTATATTCAATTAGCTAATACTTTCCCAGTCTGCCGTATCCTGGACATTGAAGTAGAACTCTAATGTTGATATTTTTCTCTCCAGCTAACTTGGCGCTCATTAACAAAATATTGAAATCTATTTTACAAATATGATAAGTTGACCCTAATGTTTGTACACACATTATAATCTATTGCTAACACGATAAGTTGCTCCTTTTAAGCTTGATATTAGTCATCTATCTTTGTAGAAATAAATTGGAATGACAAAACATAGTGAGTGGAGGCGAAAATAGGGGCGGGGAGAAGATGTGCAACACCAAATCAAAAAGTATTGGGGCGAGGCGAAGCCGAGCCACACCTAATTAAAAATGTATTACGACGGGACAGGGCGAAGCCGCGCGACACCTGATAAAAATGCACGACAGGCCAGGCGAAGCCATATCACACCAAATCAAAAATATGATTGAAAGAAAAATAAATAATTACAGATGGTTTTCGGGTCCGCCCGGTGGGTAGCATGGACACAAAATCTAATTTTAGTAAAGCCTAGTTAAAAATATGAGATTGTTTAATATTAAGACCACTCCATTTTCTCGGTAAAGCAATAGTTTTTCATTTTTTTTCCAGTGAACACCCCTAGAAGGATCCCGGTCTTTGTTCTACCAGAATTTTATGTGGGTGGAATGTATCTTCTCGGTCAACTTAACGGACATATAATGGGAAACAAAGTTCCCACAAGTAAAAAGAATGTGTTTTCGAGGTTGACTTCAAGATTGCTAATAGGGGGACTGGTTTTACTTGGGGGTGTACCAAAATGCTAATAAGACAAAACATCATTTTCTTTTGGGTTGATACACCCCCAAACAAATTAGTACCCCATTAACAGCCTTGGTTAACATAGAAGGCATGCGAAAGACAGACATATAATGAGAGACAAAGTTACCCAGGTAAAAAATAAAAATGAGAGACAAAGTTACCCCGGGTAAAAAGTAAAAATGAGAGATAAAGTTACCCCAGGTAAAAAGTAAAAAAAAAGGTAAGTAAAGTACTCAGTAGGCAAGTCCAAGGTTAAATCCAGTTACCTATTAGTCTCCTCCGACCATCTCTCTCTCCCGGCGATAACACTCCCTCCTCTTCTCCTCCGGGGGATTCTTCAGTGAAATTTCAGGACTTCAATTGAGCTTCAGAGATCATCTCTTGCTTCAAATACTTCATGGTAAATTATTTTGTTGGGACTCTATCTCATCCTTAACCTGTGATTGAACTTTTTTTTTCCTTTCAAAAACCTAATTTTATAATTTTGTATGTTTAAATGTCAAATTCAGGACTTAATCTGATCAAGAAGAAGAAGAAGGTTTGGTGGTTTTCAGTATTAGCTTCCGGAATTCATCATTTCAGAGGTAAAAGAAGTTGATATTTAGTTTTGTGAATCTGATTACATTTCGATTGTTCACTATTAGATTCCCCATTTACCTAAAAGGGTTTCACCAATCCATAGGGATTAGGTCTGTAAGATTTAGTGTGAAACGATAATACCCAAAATGAAAATTATACAAATTGAGAATTTAGTTCACAATACTGCGACTCTGTGAGATGTTTGATGCACATAATATGTTTGATTGGGTATGTTTAGCCGTATTTGGGTGCAGGGATTTATTGCAAGTGCAAATCGGTGGTGTATTTACGCCTTTTACTGGTTCTTCTGTTAGTTTGAAACCCCGAGGTTTAATAGATTTTTGGTGGCTTTTTGGAGTTGGATTTAAGGATACGCAGTATGTCATATGTTGAGGAAAAGATTGGTAGATGTTTATTATTCTGTAGCTCTCGTCTTGGCTTAATTGGAAATTTATAAGTATGTAGGAATTCAAGCAAGTGTCACTCATGAACTGTTGATTTTTTTTTATTTTTCATTTAGTGAATTGTATGAATGGAGGGTAATAAGGTTCCCAGTCTACATCATAGTACTCGAATCCCCTGGCAAGCGCAAGTTAGGGAACCTGTGTGTGGAGTAAATTTACATGAAAGTGAAAGGCAAAGTCAAAGTGAAACGGATGCACAGCGAAGGGAAGATCAATTGCAGCAGCGCCGTATTCTAGATAAACTGAAACTCAGTTTAATGACCGAAGAAGAAAAGGAAGCGGTTCGTGAAAAAAAGCGCAATGCATATCTTAGGCGGAAATTAGGTCGCGGTGGAGATGGAAAGAAATTTGTGAATGAAGCAGAAACAAGTGCCGGTATAAAGTAAACGAAATTCATATAACTGATGGTCATATTTAGTAGAGATTGTTTAGTTTTTAAGAACATAACCATCTTACAAGTACAGTTATTGATGATATTATGCTTATGATCACTGGTTATTTAGGTCAATCACATCAAGGTGCCACAAGAAAAGCAGACAATACTCCAAGTATCGGGTCAACGGGTGGCAGTGAAGTTTCCCATCTTCCGCAAAGCCCTAGAGTTTCTGAACAAGTTCAAAATCGGGTGGATGAAAAAATTGGCGCAGGAATGATTACGGGTAGGAGTGAATAAGGATAAGTTTTCGATTGTTCTTATAGGACGTGCCTGCATCTGGTATTTATAATTTATAATAATTGAAAAAAAGAAAGCAAATAATTTCAATCTGTTTTGTTCTCTTGAGGCCTTTTGCAGAATGTAATTTGTCATCTTGTTTACCCAGTCATATAATCTTGGCTAGAAAAACTCTGTAAGTTTTGAGTTCTTGAATGTCCTAGCCTATAACACCATATAGTCATTAGACTTATTACATGCTAGTTTCAAGTGTGAGTGTCTGAGATGCTGTATTCTGAGTTTCTAAATGAGCATATTTCAGTGACTGTACTTTGTCTTCTGCAGATATGGAACCCAATAATATGACGGAAATAGTAAAAGTCGTTGAACGGGCTTCGTTATATCTAATGTTCTTTCAAACAGCTCCTGATGAGAAGAGTCGAAGTTGCAAATTATGCAATCAAAGCTATCCTATTAAAACTGCTTATGGTAATCCCTGTTCCCATTTCCTATATAATCACTATTACTAGCTAGTTATAAACGGAATTATGATCAAAGATGTCATCATATTTTGTACATCTTGCATAAAGCTGTTTTTATTGATGTCCACTTCCTTTTTCCATCAAGGAAATTTGGGAAGGCATTTGAAATATCGCCATCCTGGATATGACAAGATGGGTGATGCCGTCTCTAGCCCCTTGCCGCAACCCATCACAGCGGTATCAGAGAGGGCTGATAAGATGGGTGGTGCTATTCCTAGCCCGTTACCGCAGCTCATGACAACTGTAAAGGAATCAGCTGAAAAGAAAGGTGATGCCGTCCCCAGTCCGTCGCCGCAGCTCGTCACAAGTACTAAGACAGCTAATACGATGAATGATGCCATCTCCAGCCCATTGCTTCCCTCGATCACAACTGTATCGAAGAGGGATCAGTCGCAAGTCAAACATAGTAGCAAAATAAATTTTGAGCTCGAATCATGTAACAAAGAGCACACCTCATAGTCATTACATAGCTTTATCAAGTGTGATTACCTGTAATGCTGATTTCTAGGTTTCCAATTGGCCGCTTAACATATTTTTTAGTTGAACATTGGTTTGGTAATAATTACATTATCTTTTCCATGAATAGACTTTTCAAAAAGAATTTCTGTACATCCTATGAGCAGACATGTGCGCAACTAGTAAATGTTGGTCTACCTTCATTTTCTTTATTATTAGTAGTGATTGTTTTATTTTCCCTGTGCAGATATGGAACCGCAAAACACGATGGATGTAACAGTCGACGAGCCAGAAAATGTTGGTCTAGGCTTGTCAGAGAAAGGAAAAGGAACTCCTGTAGCAAAGTCAAGTAATAACTCAGTAATGTCTTTCTTTGAAGAAACTCCAGACGGGAAGAGTCGAAATTGCAAATTCTGCAACCAAAGCTATTCTATTGCAACAGTCCCAGGTAATTTCTTATTGGATTACTGTTAATGATAATCAGTAAAATGGGATATAAACAATGAATAGAGTGAGAGAGTGCTTACGCACGAGAAAGGTGTTTCGAACTAACGTACGCCTACCTTCTTTTTCCATCCAGATAATTTGCAAAAGCATTTGACATGTTATCATCCTGGATATGAAAATGATAACATGGATGTTGTCTTCTCCAGCTCACCACCGGAGCTCATCACAACTCAATTGAAGAGTAGCACTGTGGATCTTGACTTGAACTGGTTACTACTGAGGTGGCTCATTGGCGAATCTCTTCCACCCTCGACATTGCGAGATAAGTGGCTATCAAACTCATTCAAATTTATCAACAATTCCGCAGTTAGATTTTGGTCCGTTGAAAGGTTTCAATCTGTAATTCTGCATGGGTTCAGAAGCATGCAGGAAGATGTGAAGGCTTCACTAGAACTTGTTAACTCTAAGATCTCACTTACCCTTGATTTCTGGACTTCCAACGAACAAATCTTCTATATGAGCGTCACCGCACACTGGATTGATGAGAGCTGGTCTCTGCATAAGGTTCTTCTTGACATTTCACGCATACCTTATCCCTGTGCTGGGTCAGATATCTATCACACTATTGTGAAAGTCCTCAAGATGTACAACATTAGTAGCAAAATTCTCTCATGCACCCATGATAACAGTCAGCAGGCTGCCCATGCTTGCCACACACTTAAAGAGTATTTGGTTGGTGAGAATTCGATTGCCTTCTGCTATATTCCATGTGCTGCTAGAACACTAAACCTAATCTTAGAGGACGGACTGAGGAATGCTAAACCTGTGATATTTAAAATACGAGAGTTCGTACTCGAGATGAAGACATCTCTAGAAATATCATCCGACTTTAAGCAAGCAACATCCGCATATCGAGAAGGTTCATGGGAGTTCCCTATTGATATTTCAACTCGATGGAGTGGCAATTATGCGATGCTGGATATGGCGCACAGGGTAATTGTTCAGAGTTTGTCGCATCTACTATGAAATTATTTCCATTTTTAATCTAGGGAGAGGATTTTATTGTGGAACACAAATCTGATCTGGTTTATTACCATGTATGCAGGCCTCTAAATCCATGGATGCTGTTATAAGAAACCATGAAGAGTCTCTAGCTTGTAGTAGCATGCTTCTGAACCCTACGGAGAAAGTTGCTGTCAGTATCATGCACCAATACCTTGCTCCTTTCCACCAGATCACTAGCAGCATATGCACAACCAAAAACCCAGCTGTCGGACTGGTATTATCTCTCATGGATGATGTTGTTAAGATGGTTGCTTCTCTCAAGGATTCTTGTGACACCCCAGACTGGCTAAAGACTGGTGCTGAAGACATGGCAAAAAAGGGTAGGAGCTACAACAGCCAAGTACATAACATCTGCACTTATACGGCTGCAATCCTTGATCCAAGGATTAAGGGTGAGTTTATCCCTGAAAATCTTAATTCGGAAAGCTATCTAGAAGAGGCAAGGAACTATTTTATGAAGAATTACACGAATGCCCATTGTCCAACACAAGCAAAGGGGTACAGTGCACAGGACATATATGCAGATGAGCTCAGCCAGTACTTGTCCGAGCCTGCATCTCCTACCGCAGATGTTTTAGACTGGTGGAAAGAAAATTCGTTAAGGTACCCACAGTTATCTTTAATGGCCCGAGATTTCCTTATAATCCAACCAACCTCGGTTTCACCTAGCAAGGTTTTTAGCGGAATAATAGGTGACGAGATCGATAAGCAAAGGGTTTGTCTTCCCTATGCAAGTACACAACCAGTGTTATGCTTGAGGGAATGGATTGAAAGTGGGTTTAAGTTGAAGTACCGGTTAGAGGAGGTAGATTTTGAACAGTTTATGGTATCTGGTAATGGTACTGCTTCAACATCTGCGCTCAGTTAAAATTTGAGAATGACCATGTTAGCGTCTTAAACTTTTTTTTTTTTTTTTAACGCTAACCTTGATTGTATTTTGGCATTGTACATAATGCTGACCTGAACACAGCAGGCTTACAAAAGAAAGGGTTATTTGGTTTTTGGTACTTATATTTTGATCAAAACCTGAGTTTGGTCTAACATTTGTCCAGGCTTTGCGTTTGGTCCCGCGTTGACCGTGTAAGACCAAATCTTACTTTTGGTGGTCATGTGCACCTGATAAGTCCAAAATACCCCTATTTATTTCACATATCTCTCTCCTGTCCGTATAATCTCGCTGAAACTCTAACCTAACAACGACGAAACTCTCTCTAACCTAACAACAACCAAACTCTCTACCTTATACTCCACCAGCGCCATCATCATCATCATCGTAGCCAGCACCACGACCACCACCGTAGCAGCGACACCAAATATCACCGTAGAAGCAGCACCAACCACCATAACTAGCAGTGCCACCAAATAACATTATTCTCAATCAAAATCCCCACTCTCTTGCTTAGATTCCAGTGATCATTCCTTCACCACCAACACCATCACCATCACCGGAACTAGCATCATCAACCTCCGACAGCACCTACTGTCGTTCATCCCTACCCTAATCATTATCTGAGGTAAATGTTTTTCTCCTATTTCTGCTTCAACTTCCGATTTTCCCAATTTTCTTCAAATTAGAATTTTGATTTCCCAATTTTGAATTCGAATTATGATTTTATTAATTTCGATTGTTACATTACTCTGTGTTTCGATTTCAATTGGAACAGTACCAATTTAATTAGTAGAGGATTTATTCAGCTGCTGTTAGTTAAACATATATTCTTGAACTCTATGTGTTTGTAAAAATGCTTTAGAGGAAAACTATGTTCAATTTATAATCTTGATCTGGGTTCTGGGTTTAGGAAACTAGGATTCAATAAGTTGATTAGTTACTCATAAAATAAAATAAAGAACTGCAATTGCAATTGCAAAAATAAAATTGAACAATCTGCAACAATGTAGGGTAATAACGTAACCAAGCTAAGTGTCCACTGCCAATACCGGTCTACCTTTCTGATATGATTTAAATTGTCCCTAATTGACCAGAAATGAAATAAAACAGTAATAGCTGACCCTTAAGCCTTTCTGTTTACGGTGCTTGCTTACGGTGTCATGATAATATACTTTTGTGAAATGATATTGGTACATGGTATAAACTGAAATGCATAATCATGTTCAAGGTGTAAATAGCTAGCCACGGGAGAATTTCCGCTTCTCATTGTGATCCCAACTATACAAAGAACGTTACTTTGTGATTTCCCAAAGCTTGAGAAATTGTTGCGGCAGTAAAACTTGGGAGATCGTTGCAGTTGGTGTGACACATTGAACTTGATTTGAGCAATTTGTCAAGGTAATATATCATACATCTCTGCGAGTTTCAACTGAAAATCATGGTTTTTATTAAATCAAACTTATAAAGGATTCATCAAAGAGTCTTGAATTTCTTTTTCAGGGGATGCTGTTTGCTCAACATTTCGAACCACATATCTCTTCTCAGGCAACTATCCTCAATCATTTTTTCTCTTCTAATTTTAAGAAGGATGCATATATAACATAACTGGTAGTGGATTTAGTACATAAATGAGAAGGATTGTGTAGCATATTTGATAGTGGAGTTAGTATAAGAATGATAGCAATAAATTGTCCATGATATGAATTTAGCCTACCCATGTTTCCACACTTTTAAGAAGGCCGTGAATGGAAATGACTATATCAATATGAAGTTGTATTTTTCTAAATTTTTGGTGCATCGTAGGCCCGTAGGCAAGCGCATCGCGCGTGCGATTTCACTAAGAACCAAGACTAATTTATCAACTTTCCAGTCATTGTTGCTCTAAAAAAATATTAAGTGATGTTATGGCTTATATATGCAGATGATCAGCTACTTGCCACAGAACGGATGGTCACGACAATATTCGCTGGGGCACAAGAATCATAGACCAACTTCAGCATCAAGCATTAGCAGGTACGTTCATTGAAAGAGGCAAAAAAATGTCAGCAAAACTACTAAAAATTAAAGAAGCAAGAACGCGAAGCAAGGACCCTCTGTTAGTACTACTTGTATTGAAAACGCAATATTACTAAAAGCTATTTGTTCCGAGTCACTACATATTTGGTTAAACTTAATGAACTAAACATGAGCTTCCCGGTCAAGTTCTTTCTGTTCACCTGAAAGATTTCAGCCTCACTTCGTCAACAACTTGGGGTGGTGTGGCTAAGGAGCTTCGCTGTAACCTGGATGAGCTAGCATGGAGTTTAGCAAATACATGTGGCCATTATTGTTTCATCAGCATATGTCAAACAATATGTAGGTCTGTCTTCTGCCCCATTATACCTAAGCTTTGGCATTTCAAACCAATTTTAGTCGTTGGAAGCATACCATATGAAGCTAACTTCAGCCGTCCTATACCCGTCAGTACGAAACACGGAAGCAGTTTTATATATTTTGAGTCCTCATTGTCAGATATCGAAACTGGAGGATACTGGAGTGACATTGTCAAATTTTTTTCAAACAAAAATTTATTAAACACTACAGGGAGATTTTGTTTCATTAAGAATCCTCTGTTAATACTACTGTTGTTGACATTTTTCGCCCTATGTAGAAGCCACAAACATTTGTACTCTTTCACTTTTGTTGCTGCTGCAATGTTATACAGTATTAGTTTTCAATAAGATAATAATGCATTGCTTTAAACGAGCCTCTAACTTGAGTTCCAACGGGTATTGTATAAACTATAGCTACATACATGAGGTAAAATGCCAATCATAGCTTGGAGTGCATAACCAAAGATACATTGATGGATGTTTGGTGCATGGGTACTTATACTGTGTTGCTTTCTTTTCCACAAAAGTACAAAACTACTTTAGTTTGTTACTCCAATGTTTTATAGATTTTGCAACGTAAAGGCAGGCACATGCGTCTTTGCTAGTCCTAATTAAATTTATAAATTGAAAAAAATACGAGTTTACAATTATACCCTTGTTCTATTTAAATAATACCATCTCTTCCCTTTCCTTGTTTCTCTGCGACACCAATTCCGGCATCAACACCAGTTGAGCGGCAGCACAACCTCCCATCCGTAATTGATTTCAAGCAATCTGTAACATAGCCAGTGCAATTCATGCCCGCAACTTCAGTTCAAACACCCATTCTCCCCTTCAATCCTGAGTACCAGACTCATAGTACCATCTGTAGCTGCACATTTCACTTCACCATCACCAGCAATAACTTCAACTCCATCAACAGTAGGATACCAGTTCAAACAACTCAAACCCCAATTAATTTCTTCTATGTCCCATACATGGCAGAAAACACAACCACCATCTCCTTACTTGATTTCTGTCAATCATCAATTCAAAGCAGCAGAGCATTCAACCTTTCTAGAATCTCAAACCCGTCTCTCAATTCTTTGTAATCAACAACAGCATCATTCAAATCCTCCCTATTTTTAGACAAAACAATTCAATTTCACTCGAACCCTAACTTCAGTTTTCTGCTTTTACTTACCAACAACAACAGATCAATTTCTGACCTAAATCACCCTCAGCAGCAGAAACCCAGTCGATCCAAACTGATTCCTGCTAGATTTGGTAATGATCTTCAATCCATTTCTCAACAGGCACCATCAATTACCCTTTGTCTTCTTGAGATTCATATTCATCAGATCCCCTTTCCAACTCTCAAATCGGCTGCAAATCAGTCCCCATCGCCAGTCTTTATCTCATCTTCCTGTTAGATTCTAATCCAGTTCCATCATTTTCCAGCAACCCTTGTTATAATCCCATCACGACCATCCATGGTGACCCCAATCTCTGTCGATGTTAACCTCTGGCAGCATCTAGAAGAATTTGGTTTCGATCTATAATGACTTCGTTTTTTTTGTTGTTGGTAATTTCGATCTGTAATGACGGTAGAAGAAGAATGAGTAGAAAGTTATGGTGCTTCTCTTGCATTTGGCTGTGTTAAATCAAGTGGATGTATTAAATCATGACCTTAGGTTTGATGGTTAGATCATAACCGTTAGATGTTAGGCCACATCAGGGGTAGACTTGTAAACAATAATAATTTATTTTGTTTTATAGATTTAATTATTTATAAATTTAATTAAAATCGGGTCAATAACGGTCAACACATGTCAACATTGGTTTTTAGACCAAACGCGAAGCCTGGACAAATGTTAGACCAAACCCAGGTTTAGGTCAAAACGTAGGTATCAAAAACCAAATAACCCCAAAAGAAATGAAAATCTGGTTTGTAGCTAGAAACCTGGGTATTTGCAATCCTATCTCTGAAAAACTTAAAAGCTTTTTTCATAGTGAAACAAAAAGTGAACTATTGGCCTGCAGTGAAAATCAACATCATACACGGTGAAGATCCGTAAACTTCTGAATAGGTATGTAAGCAAAGAACCTTGTTTTAGGGCATACTCAAAAAAAATTAGGCATACAAAAGAGGAAATTCATCCGAAATCATATTATTTATCTCGAAAGATAAATTACTTAGTTATCTTGATTATTGTACTAATGAATTCATTACAAAAAGGGTCTGACAAAAACCTGGAGGGAATATTTATTGTATAAGTTAAATATATTGAGGTCTCTTATACGACTCTACATTCCTTCCTAAAACCCAAACGACAATGAATTTAAGTGTAATATTTTGATGATATATTCCTCTTATACGACTCTACATTCCTACAAAAAATGAACGCAATTGAAGATAACAAACCTCACCATCTGCTAGTCTTAATTTCAACCGTTAAATTTGAACGGCTGATATTCAAATGGGTAGATGGTCGTTTTATACATCTCGGATTGTGATCATTTTTTGTAGGAATGTAGAGCCTTATAACAGTAACATATCATCAAAATATTATACTTAAATTTATTGTCGTTTGGGTTTTGGGTTTTGCGAAGAAAATGGCGTAAATCTTGTCTGATCTTGTCCATCTAAGAGTGTCCATGGATCCTCCCTCTTTATATAACTGGAGGGAATATTTAATGTCAAGATAGCAAATTTAAGTATAAGTTAGTAAATATATCTTTATATAAATTATTGAAAGAATAATTTATTATTATCATATTTATTGACATTTATTATGACATGATAAAATATTTATTGTAAAAAATTAATGGGACATTAGTAATATGATAAATAGAGTTTGGTTGTTGGAAGGTTTTCTAATCCCTATCACAACCATCAATTATGAGAAAACCATTAATAGTTTCCATTGCTGTAATTAATTGTTGGTTTAGATACTTCATCCTCTGGTGAAATCTATTGCTTCTCGTTGTAAGCTTGATTTGCATGCGTGGTACCTTGATGATAGCACTATTATTGGTGATACGCTGGAGGTTGCCAAAGCCTTGAGAATAATAGAATTTGATGGGCCGAGTAGGGGTTTACATCTCAATATTAAGAAAACTGAAGTCTTTTAGCCTTCATTTGATCCTCGTAGCATTGTTAAAGGTGTATTCCCCTCCGATATTGGTAGGCCTAGTAATGGCGTTAAACTTTTAGGTGGACCTATTTGAATTTCATTAGTGACATGGTGCTGAATTGGGTGAACAAGATCATTCAGCTTATGTATGCCATCAAGAAACTCAAGGACCCTAAAAGTGAGATGTTGTTAGTCTGTAATTGCATTGGCATTTCCAGATTATATTTTGCAATGCGTACCACCAATCTTGCATCTCTACAACAGGCTATTGACCTTTTTGATGGCCATTTATCAAAGATGGTGGTCTTGGTATATACACTATGGTAGACACTCGCACTTATTGCTACCTTGCCTCCTAGAGTCAGAATGAAAAAGCGGGGGTACAAAAACCACACTCAATATTTCATTTCAGCAATCTGTATGGACAAACTCCAATATCATTCTAAGAGAATCAACTAGAAAGTCAGACTCAATCAATGGAAATACATCCAAGAGTTTTATCTCTGTTTCTCAATGTAATCAGCAAATCAAACAGATACAAATCTACGAGCCTGATTAATATGAGAAACAACTTGAACGGTACCAAAGACCAATGTTCAAGTGCCAATCAATTTATATCAACAACCAAAGGTTGGATTATCTAATTGATTGAACTACGCACAACCTATGATATTTCAATTAAATAGAAAATATAATGCGGAAAAGAAATAACACAGAAACCAGAATGTTTTTTCATGAACAACCGATTTTAGAACATAACCCACTCAAGTATGCAAATGGGTACGCATACTTAGAGTTCCAGACTTGGTATGTCCGCCAGTATACGAACAGGTTCACATACTGTCGTTCATGATCGAACTCAGTTGATTTAGTATGCAAACGGGTGCGCATACTAAAATCCCGGACCTGAACTGTTACGCCAGTACATATACGGGTATGCGTACTAAGTTCCCCGACTTCAACTTACAAACCAGTACGCATTCGGGTATGCATACTTAGTTCCCGGACTTTGAATAACTTGCAACAGTTAGCATACAAGTACGCATACTATTCTATATCCAATCAATGGTTAAACGTTCTAAACTCCCATTTTAATCATTGAAACATTCTTACAAGGCGGGAATAGATTTCTCACACAAACTATTATCTTCAAAGCTATTTTTAAGTGATCAAACGATCAATACGAAGTATTCTGAGTCTACATACTGTCTCATGCAAATCACGTAAGATGTTACCAGGCGATTTTCACATGATCATCTTTTGACTTTCGTCAAGAATATAAGATGAACTTGGTTAAAGAGAAATATGTATGCGAGTTAAACTCAACTTGAAATATCAAATGTGTATAAATTAAAGTGTATATAGCTATATGACTTTTTTTTGTCAATAGGAGATAGAATAAAAATAGACTTCTGAGTGATAGATGAGTTCAAGTCTCCACATACCTTTTGTTGATGAAGTTTCACAAGATCCCCTTAATAGTTTTTCGTCTTCAATCGATGAACGTCGTGAAGTCTAAAGCTCAACTACACATTCTATCATAATCCGAGACATAGCTATAAGTAGACTAGAAATCAAGACTTATAGTTTTGACAACTAAACTTGACAAACAAGCTTGAGATAGCAACCCTTGTGATTTCGACCCAGAAGTGCTCTAACACACACCATCTTCATGCGGAAGGTGATACTTGGCGACTTATTCTCAACAGATAATGGTTCTTCTTATCAGTTGGCTCTTCAGAACTTCATTCAGGTATGTGGGTTGCCTTCCACTTTTTACGTCGATGATACTTTCCCCCCTTTTATGCCCTCCCTGGAAGTCGCTTATTCTTATGCAGTTAAGAAGAAAATCCCCTCCCAATATTCCCTATCTGCAAGAGACTCCATTCTGTGGCAATGTAACCGTATCAAATATGCACAAGATTATCTCTTGGCTATTCCCATTAGTGGGATAGACCAATGCCTTGGTCCCAGACAGTTCAGATCCTTGGTTTGCTACCGTCTTGGTATCCCCTTGTTTGTTGAAGATGGTTTGTGCTCTTGTTGTAGTAAACCTATGGATATTTCTGGTGATCATGCACTCCACTATGCTAAACATGTTGGACTCAAGTTTCGCAATGACTTGGTTCGTGACGTAATTGCGGATATTTATAATAAAGATGGCGTACATGCGCGCAAAGAAGTTTCTTTGGGATTTTTGTCAGATAACAACAAGGATTTGCGTCCAGCTTACATCCTCATTCTCAATTGGGAAAATGGCCAAGATGTCTGTATGGATGTCACAGGTGGCTCACCCTTCACTAGTGATGGAGTCTGATCTTTTATTCCAGGATAAGCTATTTCGAAAACTATTGTACAAAAATGTAATAAATTCTTGGATGAATGTGTTTCACATGGATATGGTTTGGGTGTTTTAGATTTCATTACTTTGGGGGAGGTCAGTGAGGATACTGTATGTTTTTATAAGCGTTTGAAGAATTGTTTAGTTAGTAATGATGCTGATAGTGGTCTATGTAGTTTTCTTTTTCATAGATAGGGTGTAGCTATTCAGAAAGGGGTTCGTTCCCAGCTTGTTGCTAGGTTTCCAACTAAAGCCTTGTACGAATCCCAAGAGTAGTTCCTATGGACTCAACAAACTACAAGTCACAATTTTCGAAAATCGAGTGCATAGATATTATGCAAACCACCACAAAGGACGCATAACACATCATGTAACCATATTTTGGTTTATGAATCGAATAATTTTTCGTTTATTGAAAAGTGATACTTTCACATTCCGTTTCCGGAAAAGTGATACTTTCACTCCGTTTCAGAAAAAGTGATATTTTTGCTCCGTTTCAGAATAAGTGATACTTTCGCCCCATTTCTGAAACAAGGCAAAAGTATCATTTTTTCTGAAACGGGATGAAAGTAGTCGCAGAAAAATTCCATCTTCAGATTCTTCTTCGGTCGGTCCTCCCACCGTGGCAACGATTGTACTATTATACAAAATATTAACCCTGCTAAATTTATTTTAAATAAATTTTCATTTTTGAAAAATCAAATGTTATATTAAGAGGAAAAACAGCCAAGGCCCGAAGGAAAAATGAATAATTATTTAAAGGATTAAAGAAAACGAAAAACATGGTGTGGAGATCATTCCGAAACCCTAGTCAAGAATTTATGCAACACTTACTACATTAATAGGGTTGTTAATATTATTTGCGTACTATCTTTTTAATTCGAGACACGATCAGTGCCGAATCAGTTTAGGATTCAGGACAACTGAGCTGAATTCAGACAGAAGATATTTGAGTAAGAAAAAGAAACGAAACAAGAAGTTAATAATTTAATAGATTAACTAAATCTCAAGAACAGACATATATAAGTAACTCCGGATAAGTAGTCCTGGAGTTTAATAAATTAAATTAAATGGAAATATGGAGTACAAATGAATATAAATTAAATGGAAATACGGAGTACAAATGAATATCTGTCTTCTACATTGTAGATGTTTATCGTTTTAAAGTTTTATAGCATCTCCACCCCTTTTAATGAGAACAAGCTTTCCTTGAAAACACTAACCATTTTTTGGTGTACCACCGTACTTTTCGTGTACCGCCGAATGTTTCGTACACCAATGTATTTTTGACCAGAGACGTTTATAAAATCACCCGTTGGATTGTTTTCTTCTCTAACCACAACCGTCGATTTTTTTTCTTTTCTTTCCCTATTCTCTTCCTTTGTTCTCTTCTCGCTCTCTTTCTCTTCTAAGTTCTTAACTAAAAAACCTCTGCAACTGAATCTCCACCTACGTTTCAAGAGATTTGCGGAAAATCAATGATGGAGATAATGGATTGAGTTGGTTTTTTTTCGCTTCCTCGATTGGGCATGCAATATTTCTCATCTCTTTCTCTTCTAAACAACGAAAATTCCATCCCTCCAACTGAATCAATCACGGAGAATCCATCCCTGCAACTGAATCAATCACGGAGATGAAGAATTGAATTGGTATTTTATCACTTCCTCTATGCCAAATTTCTCAAATTGTTTGATTTTAATTTATAATTAGAAATTTTAGGGTTTTTGTAAATTTTTTGGGGATTTTATTTATCAATGATTTTTTAAGGGTTTGTGTTCAATCCTACTATCTATTTACATACCTCTACATATGTATCGGAAAATTTCACACTGAATTCAATTGAATTCACCAAATTGTTTTCACTGATAGATTGAAAGCACCCAATTTCGGCAGGTATGATAGATTGAAAGTGAGGCAGTCATGGAAGTGCAGGGCTGTATATATAAGCCATTTCACACAACTTTAATAGTCTTAGCTAGGTTAAGAATTAATAGGGAAATGAGGAGGTCAGTATACTTAATTTTAGCATTCATCTTTTCTTTTAGAATGCCTTACTATGAGAATTTGCAACATGAATGAGCTAATCAGCTAAAGCTCTTTATTATGTTTCCTTGAAGGTTTTTCACTTTCGCGCACCCCCTCTTTATTTGTTTTGTATGTTAGGTTTTTCTCAATATGGACTACAGGCAGAATGCTTTCGTATAGAAATTTGCAAACATTTCACTCGGATGGTAATCACCTGATTAGTCTTGCAGCTTAGTACTTCAGTATTCATTCTTTTTTAGAGATTTTGCTTTGGATTATCAAATTTTCAAACTTATAGCTTTTGTTCCTGTGTTTGTTTGTTATGCCACAAAGAGATTCTGTCTGTATGGAGATTTTATGTAAATATTTTTCATCCAAAGCACCAACGCCAAGTTTAAATTTTTTTCCAGGAGTTATATTAGGTATGCAAATTTGTATAGATAATGACTTTGTGCTTAATTGTGGTTGATAATTACATATTGTTAGTCAAGGTGGGGATTTACCTGCTATAGTTTTGTATTTATACGAGATGTAAGAATAGGAGACCTAGCAACCTGTTGAATATGGTACGGTAGTAGCACTTGATTATATCGGTGAAAAGAGGTGATGATGATATGGATATTGTCATGCATAGTTTTATGACCATTTCTTATGTTGGAGCAATCTAGGCAGTTATGTTATACAGAGCATAACTAATCAATGCTGACGCATCACGCGTCCTACAGCTAAAATATCTGTTATTAACCATTTCTTATTTACATGCAGGTAGAACAACGATGAGATAAATTGGAACTTTAAATTGGGTTATGCATTAATCAAATTGTTGCACTGGAAACTTTCAAAACAACTACGTGCTGGAAAGAAGCAGAACCACTGAACAAGTTTTTGAAGGTGTTCTTTTTAGGAGATTGAGGTTTTGGAGTAGCAATAGAAACACTTTTATACTACTGTGGATCAGAATCTTGAAATAAATTTGCATAAGGTATGGTAACATCCAAGCTTAGTTACTTCCTAAGGAGTATCTAAGCTGTGTTGAGATGGTCTATATATTGATACACAAGAGAACATTTGCATTGATGTATGTTAATTTGTGTTGATATAGTTTAGACATTATATAAACTAGATAGTAAATACCATGAAATGGAAAATATGTTTTGAGTTAATATTTATCATCACGTCTACCTCTTCTTCTTCTTCTTCTTTGTTGATTGAAGGCGAAATAAGTGCTTGTATCTTTATGCATATCGTAGTTGGATCTACCATCATACTTGGGATAAAATAAAAGGCATCTGCTAATCTGTTATCTTTCCTTGATATGTGTCTCCATTCTATCTTTGGGAGTTTTGCTGACAATTCCTCAACAAGCTTCTTGTATTTCTTTAATGATGGTTCATTTGTAGTGTATTCTCCTTTTATTTGGCTCGTTCGCACCATCCTTTATTATACCCCTCCAACTTCCCCCTCCAACTTCGAATACCATTTTATTTTAAATGCACTAAGCAACATTTCTATGTTCTGTCCTTCAAATTGTTTTCCGTTATTAGACACCAACTGAGCGGGAATTCCAAATCTACAAATGATGTTTTCGAATATAAATGTGAGGATGTATTTATCACAAATATGTTGTACTTCCTTTACTTCTTCCCACTTTGTGAAATAATCTATTGCGACAGTCAGATATCTTCTTTTCCCGGATCCTGGTATAAATGGTCCCACAATATCTAAACCTAATTTTCCAAAGGGCCATCCTTTTACCGTGCTCGGTGATTCTTGCATTTTCTAACTTCATATCCATTGATGGTTCGTATTCTCCTTTTATTTGGCGAATACCTAGCTGTGAGTCACTGGTGATTCTTGTATTTTCTAACTTCATCTCCATTGCGAGTTTTAAGGCATGTATCACTGCTTCATACTCCGTTTCATTATTAGTAGATGCGAATTCCAACTTGAAGGAAAAAGCCGTTTTCGTTCCTTCTAGCGAAATTAAGACAATTCCAACTCCGTTACCTTCTCCGTTGGATGATCAATCCACCAATATCTCCCACCTATCAGGTTATGTTAACATGTCTCTTGGATTACCAGATTCTTCTTCCACATCCATCATCTCCTCTACTGCTTCATCATTTTCTAATGGAAACTATGCTAACAAATTCACAACAACTTGTGATTTCGGAGAAGATAATATTTCATACTGGATCTCAAAATGTCCCACTTGTGCATTCCATCTTTCAACCCTTCCTGATCTTTTTGATTTTTCATTACTGATTCAATTGGCACCTCTATTAACACCCTTATCTTATGAGATTGAAAATATATGCGAAGCTTGAAGGCTGCATAGACTAGTGCTAGTATTAATTTTCCGATCTTTGAATAATTTTTCTCTGCCGCATTGAATGTCTTGATGATATAGTAGATCGGATTTTCTACTCCTGTGTCTATTCTCAATAATATTGCACTTAATGCATGTGATTTTGTCGCAAGATAGATTAGCAATTCTTCCCCATGGTTCTGCTTTTTGTAAGATGGATATGTTCAGCAAGTGATCTTTTATTCCTTGTAGCGCTGAAAAAATGTTTGCACTTGTCTGATGATCGCGAAATGATCCTTCCTAGCGAAGCCAAAATCCCATTCAATTTATGCACATCTTTTACCGTCGCTGGTGTTGGCATGTCGCGAACTGCTTGTAGTTTCTCTAGATCAACTTGTATTCCTTCTTTTGACACAATATACCCTAAACCTTTTCCTGATGCAATACCGAAAATGCATTTTTCCGGATTCACCTTGATGTTAAATTTCCACATCTGCTCAAAAAATTCTTTCAAATCTTGCACATGATTTTTAGCTTCTTTACTTTTCACCAACATGTCGTCTACATACACCTCTAACGTCTTATATAACCACTTCACAAATACCTTCTCTACCATTCTCTGATATGTCGCTCCAGCATTTCGCAAACCAAACAGAATTTTCGTGTAACAATATAATCCTCTTGGTGCGAAGAAGATAGTATGTTCTTGATCTTCTTCAGTGAGAGGGATCTGATTGTAACCTTTATATCCATCTAACAAAGACATTCTGTCATTCCCTGCCGCTGATTCAACCATTTGTGGAATATCTGGCAGTGGAAAACTGTCCTTTGGACAAGCTTTATTTAGATCACCGAAATATATGCAAATTCTTATTCCTTTATTCTCCTTGGGCACTACAACCATATTTGCTATCCACTCTGGGTGTTATGCTTGTCGTATAACTCCTGCATCAAGCATCTTATGTAACTCTTCTTCTATTTGAGGAAAAAAATGTTGTTTGATCCCACTATGGACTTAACAAACATGAAAAACGGATGGACAAACCAACAAATTTGTTGGTTTATTGAGTGATATGGAAGAATAAGCGCGCGCGCAATGGAAGACCGGGGGAGATTGGATCAAACACTGGAGATTTAGCCTAAATAGATGGCGCTTGTCGTTCAATCTCCCGGCGTTACTTAACACCCCAGCGTTTTCGCTAAATGCGCCTCGTTTTTCAGAAAAATGTCAATGGCTGAAAAATTTTGTGATCTAACGGCTATAATTTTTGAGTTCTATAAATACTCCTCATTTCAACTCTAAATTCACACATTCTACACACTCTTCACTATCAAATCATCTACAAAAATGCCTCCTAGAGTTCGTGGTGTTAGATTTACTCAACAAGAGGATTTAGATATTTGCAGAGCCTACGTTTTTCACACACAAGATGTTGCCGCTATCGGTAGGAATGTATCCCAATCGACGATGTGAGAGAAAGTTCATGAAATGTTCGCCGCTGAAATGGGAAATATTAATGGGCGTGATCCTCACTTATTATGCATCTTTTTAGTTCAATTAGTAGTTATATATCGGAATTCATCGCTTTACTAATGGAGAATCACAAAAATAAGCTCAACGGTGAAGCTGAACATGAAGTGGAAACAACAAATATAGCGATGTGTACAGTATCTCACAGAGGTCCTCCTTTTGACTTACATGCTTGTTTCAACATTCTTAGGGTGCCAAACAAATACAATGCCTACATCGCCCTAGGAATTACACCACCCGATGACAATTGACGCATATGTAGTAGTTGTTTTAATCTAATATATGATGTGATTGTTCAATGCAGTATGTTTTTATTTATGAGATTGATGGTGCAATGTTTAATCGAAGAAAAATTTGAATAAGTTATGATATTGATGATGCAAATGTGAAGACATCCACATGTTTGGTTTTAGATAATCGTAATAACATAAAATAAATAGAAAACTACATAACATAATACCATATTTCATCGATTTTTCCTTCAACTTCAATCATCCTACTCCACCGAAAAACACCTATGACATTCCCAGAAATGCCTTCCATATGTGTCTTCTTCAGAAGAATTGCGAAAATGTATAAAATTCTTGCAAACGGGTTTTGTACATCCACTGATTATCTGTGGACAATGTTTGTACTCGTGATCTCCATATCCACAATGCTTGCAGTGTAATAACTCTTTCTTCAATTTGGATTTAAGTTTGAACGCCTCTCTAGGTCCATCTCAAGCACATGGTGAGACCAATGAACAATGACTATTTCTGGGAAAGAGTATTGGGACATTTTGTAACATTGCGGAACGAAACCATAAGAAACAGTAAGAGCCTAGAACTAAGAATTGCATTCATCACTAAGGAAGTCAAACATTATATAGAAGTTTTGTGGATGGTTCACCATAGAAATTATGGATTATCTAACAAAGAACTGGTGAGTATCTTACCTTTGTTCTCACTGATCAATTGCATCATAGAAATTTGAACTTGTTTTTTTTATGATTTACAGAAAACCATCGCTCAGACCAAGTTTACTGAAGAAACTGGAAGAGAGTTTAAGCATTTTGAATGCTATGAACTCTACAAAGAGAATGTCGCTGGATTTGATGTTTTTGTTGTGGTTTATTAAAATGTGGTTTGATGTTATTTGCAAGTTTAAATTGTAATAAATTTCGCTTAATCTGAAGCGGAAATCTATTTTAAAATCTAGATATTTTCATTCATTGATATTACTGCCAATCTATAATACAAAACAAAAGGGGTTTTTGATCCTTGGATGGCCGGATAACATTTTGAGAGGTAAACATGTGATCCGACCATCCCAGTCTAATCCTAGCCAAAAACATTCTAGCGGATGTGGTGTTTGTAACCCCATTCTAACCTTCTTAATTAGGAAGAATTAATTGGGGGATATGGTAATTAATTGGGGGATATGAATTACTTCCCCCAACCCATGGTGTGTGCTAAGGGGTGACTTTTGGTTATGAATATACTAAAATACCCTTCCCTCAAAATAAAAAAAAAACTTAAAATCAAAAAACAAAATCATATCCCCCATTTCCATCTCCACTTCTTCCCTCAAAATAAAAATTAAAAACTTAAAATCAAAAATCTAAATCATATCCCTCATTTCCATCTCCACTTCTTATTAATCTTACTTAGGGGTAGTGTTTTGAAACCCAAATATTCTCCATTCCCTTTCAAATTCTAAACTCTCCCCACTCTATATCAAATTCTCTTCACCTCACTTTGGCAACGAAATATTTTTTTTATTCGGAAGTGAAGAAGATCATGCTGAAAGTGATGATGACCATGCCGGAATTGATGAAGACCATGCCGGTACCGGGTTCCGGCATATGGTCTTTATCAATTCCGGCATGGTCTTCGTCACTTCCATTTTGAATTTTCCTGGCTTTAAAAAGCTTGGTACCGGCATGGTCCAGTTGATATGAAGACCATGCGGTATTTTTTCCGGCATAGTTTTCATATTTATTTCCTATGCGAAAAAAACAATAAGCATGGTCTTCATATCAATGACCATGCCGGCACCAAGCTTTTTAAAGCCAGGAAAAATTCAAAATAGAAGTGAGGAATACCATGCCGGAATTGATGAAGACCATATGACGGAACACGGTACCGGCATGCCCGATAATTTCCTATCAATGCCGGTAGTCAAGTGAAAAAAAAATCAACATTCTGGATACTTTTCATTTGTTCCAAGCATAGGTATTTAAGCAAAATACTATGCGGAACAGGTACCGGCACGCTCGAAAAAACTATTACCATGCCGGTACGTGTTCAAAACCAGAAAAAAATCAACATTCGGAAGATCAAAACCAGGAAAAAAATCGTGGGGGCTACGCCCCCCGAACCCCCCCGGATAGTGGAAAACAATTTATGAACATTTCCAACAATTGCCGACATGAGTTTTTTGGTTGAATACCATGCCGGCACCAAGCTTTTTCAGCTGCAACAATGGTGGATTCAAAGAAAAAAAATTAAATTTTCAACCTCTTATTATCAGTAATTCTCTCATCACAATCATCTTCCCATTTTCAAAAAAAGAAATTCCTCTCAAATATTTTTTTCCCTCCTTCTACTCTCACCCAAACACAAATAAAAATACACACTAATTTATCCCCCAAATACTTAACATTTTACTAATTATACTTAATCACTAATCCTAATTAGTGGGGGCTAGATTAGGAATTAAAAAAAATTTACATAGGGGGTCACCCAGAATTGCTATTGGGACACCTATTTTGTCCCGTAGCTATATCCCCCAATTAATTCCCATATCCCCCAATTAATTCTTCTTAATTAGATCCTCATCAATTAAATGTTACAGCCATTAAATGGTGTCATTACAAAAATAAACTGAAAAAATAAATGTTACAATAACTTTCGACCGTAATAAATGTTAGAAAAATTCCCCAACATTCCACAATCTACAACACACAAACAACAATTACTTTTAAAAATAATAGAAATAATTTTCGTTTTACTCATTATATAGAGGGAAAAAATCAAAAATAAAAAGAATAATTTTTATTGTACTCATTGAATGGAACAATCGAAAACAAATACAAAACCAAAAAATGACTTACCAAAAATTTCCTCGCATATTTTTTACAATCGAATAAGTCAATCTTCTGCAACCTCCAAAATAGAAATAACATTAGAGTTACTATATGCAAAACCCAAAGAACAAAGAACTTTAGAAAAAATTTACCATCCTCAAGATTTTATACTTAAAAGGGAAACATTACAAAAATATCTTGGGGAATAAAAATATGTTCAAAAATTTGTTATACTTTCTCTGGGAATTTTTTTCTCTTCGTTAGGGTCTGACCGTCTGAGCTAGATTACTCTAGATTGATACATAGAGATGTAACTAGAAATAGGAAGAATAGTAGATCAGGATTTTTTTGTTATTCATTAGGGTCTGACCATCTGAGCTAGATTACTTTAGATCGATGTATAGAAATGCAACTGTAAAAAGGAAGAATGGAAGATCATCATGATTTGTGTGGCGGGTCATGGAAAAATGAGAAACATTTACTAAATCAGCTGGATGGAAGATTTTTTTGTTAGAATAATGCTATTTGATATTGATCCTTATCATCGTGACAACAATAATGAGAATAAGAATAGTCCTCAAAAAGAAAGGAAACGTTATAAAAACAACCTGGGATTACAGCTCACCGTTTTTCTCTTTTGATTTGAAATACTTACCTATTTTTTTTCTATTGCTTTCATTCTTGTATTTACTCCCCTAATTATCCTCTCACCATCATTATAAATACTTAACCACAAATAATATAGAAAAGTCCATACCATGCAAGAAACGACTGTTTTATGATGACACATAATAGCTCATTCCAAAAACAAGAAAAAAAAACGTCCAAAAAAATAAATTTTTCACTTATTACAATTGTTCATTGAACGTGTATAAATAGAGGAATGTATCTCTTCAACCACACCCATCCACTAATTCACACATTTCCAACTCATTCACTCATTCCCAACTTATTTTTTTGGTGAATTTTAGCTTAAGAGTATCAACATGTCAAACAACCGTTTATGAAAATATTTACTTAGCTTAAATTCGGTCCAGGAATAAAGTCCTAAAACATTGGTATTTATGAAAATTATGGAAAAAAATAATTTGCTTATGCCAATCAAGAGACATAGGCTGTAAGTAGAGTATTGGTGTGATGAGAAAAAAAAAATACAAAACCAGAGCAGAAAACAACATGGTGGACTAGAGATACTATTTCTCGGCCATCCTAAGTCATGTAAGTTTCAACATACTTTGATTTAAATTATGCAGTTGAACTTTAGGAAAACAACGACAAGTAATATCTTCAATGAACAATGGATATGATTTTTAAATAATATATATACAATGACCGTTATTGTTTAATGTGTGTCTCAGCTAAGGAAAAATCAATGGTTCGCAACGGAAGTTCTGAAACTCAAACAATCCAAATGTCCAGAATGAGGGATGGAAGTATGGGAAAATCAAATAAGAAACTGCATCAACGACAAATATACGACCCTGAGTATGCAATGAACAATGAGGCATACAAACACTTGGAATTCGTTAACAGAGATGAGGCGAAACAAATGGTTCTCCTCCCATAATTTAGCCCAAGACACCCGTTTGGGAGATCAAGTCTAAAGCCGACAAGGGGATAATATAACTTATCGAGGTTATTGAAGAACGTCGTGAGGAATTGAGACGACGATGTTGGGGAGAGAATATTGATGTTCCTTTAAGAAGGAAAATGAAGGAGAAGCCATGCTTCATAAATCACCTGTACGCGGAACTACTGGTGATTCAGGAAGGGAATGAGATGGATTTGAGGTCGCGCTGAAACTATATATTTGAAAGGACATGGGATAATGCCAGAATGGAATCACCAGAGCATATGGATGATGAACACAATACAATAGTCTATGCGATTGAGGATGAATTTCTAGGAGGATGTAATTATATATATTGGTCATTAGATGAGGATTCCACATAATGGTCTTGATCAAAGACCACCGAACTTTGGGGGTAAAAAAATAAATATCTAATGCCAAAATAAGACAGTTTACATGATTTTTATCAAATATTATCATTTAAATCAGTTGGAAGTGATCGAATTTATAATTATTTGGATGAAAAATATCTCAAGTACTCATAGTGACAAGTTTTTATGAGTCAGATTAAGTCTTATGATAGTGTGTGGTAATTATTAAAATTATTATGATACAAAATTATAACTCTTCGTGCTGTGTCGCTATGGCACATGTTATTTCTAGTTCTTTTAGAAGATATAAACTTAGACAATAATAAAAAGTACTAAACAACTTCAATAAAAATCAAGTACAAGCTTTGGCCTCCTGTTTATCTTCATTTGACGTATCTTGTAATCAACCCGCTCTTTGACAGTTTCGCCTTTGTTTTTGAAATTTTTTGTTGTTAACTTTCAAAACTAGAGCTCTTCTTTGCCTTTTAGCGAAATATTTTTTTGGGGCAACTACAAAAACTTGCACTTCCCTCTTATAATTTTCAATCTTTTTAAAACTCCCACATATCTTACAAACATCAGCTTCAAGTTTTGCATCGCAAAAAAGTCTGATCGCCTTTTCAGCCATTTCAACAATAAACTAAAAAATTGAAATAGATTTTAGAAGAGAAAATTCAAGAGAAGTGAATTTTGGTGTGAGTGAATTGTTTGAAGATGATGGTAATTAATAGAGGTAAAAAGTGAATTTTGAATTTTTAAAAAACTACTTGTTGGCGTTTTTGATTCAAACCCCAGCGCTCGAAATTCCAACGCCGCTTTTTTGTTTCGAATGCCGGCGCTTGTGGTTTCAACGCCAGCGTTTAACCTACACACGCTGGCGTGTGTCCCTAGCCTAGGCGCTTAATGTTCAACCGCTCGTTGCTGTTCCATAGTGGAGAAACCTGTTTGGTCATCCAGCTAGTTCAACAAAAAAATGGGTTTGTTCATTCCCATAGGAATTTCCCTAAGTATCCATATAATAAAAAGACAAAAACTGATATTATGCGTTAAAAAAAATTAATTAAAATATATTTATATAAATTAGAGGTGGGACTTGGGTTGGTTGGGCGTGTTAGAAGGCTTGGTCAAGGTAGCCCCGTGCTAGGAATTCTTTGTCCAGATTGTCCATCGAACCCGTGGAAGTTCACTAATTAAGTAAGAGTATCACTAATTAATTAAAATTATCACTAATTATTGAGGGGCATTTTAGCCATTTAGAAGAATTTAAATTATAAGGGATGACCCAAATTAGGATGGGATGACCTTTTTTGTCTTCTAGTGGAGGCCCCCAACTAAAATCGTTGGCCCCAATTAAATTAGGATTATTATCTTTCTTAATGTTATACTAGGGTCCAGATCCTCTATGCCAATTCGAAGGTGTGCCAAATGTGCCTGGACAAGCTTTACGACACATGTTTTTCCTAAATTGGAATAACTAACCCGAAATGAATTTATTACTAATTGTCATCCTTTATTTATTCCATATAAATGCAAAGGAGTGCAAATTTGTTCACATTCCTCTCAAGAGTGTATATTTCAAATAGTCTTCTGATTTGTTGATTATTTAATTGATGACCTCATTACCCTTCATGTTTAGAATCACGATCCTCGCTACATAAGTTCACACTCCTCTCAGGAGTGTATATTTCACATAGTCTTCTGATTGAAATATACACTCACAAATTCGCACTCAATGCAAAGATCTATATTTCACATGGTTAAGACTATATTTCACATTGTCTCCTCACAAATTCGCACTCAATGCAAAGATCTCTTCTCATTTAAATGGAAGATATGGATAAATTCTGTTTATTAAGATTCCTTATATAGTTTATACAGAATAAATTTACATTTAAAGCAAGGTTTGGACAAACTTATTATAAATAATTATAAATAAACTTCTGAATATTCATTTTGATTCCCAAATCAAAATTTCTCAGAGTTTCTATTCAGTCAAAAAAATCAAAATCAAAAATGAGGCGAAAATATGATGTATCTTCCATCTTTTTTGTAATAGCAGTTGTTTGGATTTCATTTCTACTAAACTTGGCCATCGCAGTTAAACCAAGAGGATTTAGTATGAAGATGATTCGCAGCGACTCTAAAGAATCACCTCTATATCCAAGGTATGCTAATTTAACGCAAGGAGAAAGGTTTCAAGGACTCGTCGAACAATCCAAAGCTCGAGTACGTCACCTTGGATCAGCAAGAGCTGCTGCTTATAATAGAAGCAGCATAATGAATCCTGATATTGTACGCGCCCCTGTTTCACTCGTGATGAACGCAGGCCTTTATCTGGCTCTGGTAGGTATAGGTACTTTCAATGGTCAACCACAAACTTTCAAGAATTTTTATTTAATTATGGATACCAGTAGTGATTATATATGGACTCAGTGCCGTGGTGGCCATCATTATTTCTATCAAGATGCGGAATATTATGATCACGAAGGTTCGTCTTCATATCATCCTGTCCCTTGTGAGGATCTTGATCAGTGTGTGGGTGATCATTGCGATGAAGACGGCTTTTGTACGTTCCAACAAGGATACTTGTTCGGAGCACAAACATCTGGCGAGCTTGCTCGTGAAACATTCACTATAAATTCAAATAACGGTGAGCATGCCCTTGAAAGTGTTGAAGATATAATCATGGGTTGTGGCCTTGACCAAACGGGTTTCGGACAAGCGCTTCGTGTTCCTGAGCGTGAGGGTGACCATCCGTGGAATGGGCCGATACCTGCACCTGGAACTGCTCCTATAGCAGGATATCTCGGTTTAGGACAAGGAACCTCTGGTCTTTCCTTTGCATTTCAGTTAGATGATGATTACAAATTTGAATACTGCTTGGAATCTTACGATCTTCAGGGTGTTGAGGCGTCGCACACGTATTTAAGATTTGGTGCAGACACAATAATTGGCGGAGGACCTGAAGTACATACAACTCCATTGATTCAAGACGATGCCTCCACGACGCCTTACCACTTGGTTCTAAATGATATTAGTGTAGGTGAAATAAGTGCAGGGTTTGACGAACAGGATTTCGAGATGGCAAATGGACAAGGCGGGACTATCATAGATTCAGGGACTCCATTCACCACTATGCGTATGCCTCATTATGAAAGAGTTAGAGAATTGTTCGTGGCCTATTTCCATCCATTTGATATTCATCCTGTTGTTGCTCCCCCTGACGGTCCTTTAGATACTTGTTGGGTTATACCAGAAGATTTCAATAACTTTCCGACGATGAAATTTCATTTCCAGGATGCGGATTTTGTTATTCAGCAAATGTCTGGTATTTTTGTCTATCTCGGAGATCAAAACATGATATGTCTTGGTATCATTGGCGAGGAAGACGATTTTGCTCCGTATGATGTTATTTTAGGAGCTATGCAACAAGCTAACAAAAGGATTATGTACGATATTGATCACGAGCGCCTCTTATTTAAGGAAGAGGAATGCAATGTAGGTTCATGATCCATCGAGACTACATAGTGCTTTGAATGAAATAAAAATATTTTATAAATGTAATTACCTAAATTATTATTTGAATGAAATAAAAATATTCTATTATAAATTTAGGAAAAACATGTGTCGTAAAGCTGTTGGCCGGGCACATTTGGCACACCTTCAAATTGGCACAGAGGATCTGGAATTTGAACCGTGTGTTTACGAACATAATTGTTTTAAATTAACTGACGAGCGTTCGGGGGCTTGTAATGAAAAGGTTCGACAGGTACAATTCAGCAGACGAAATAAAATAAAGATACAACAGCTTTTTGACGTAAATAACTAAAGACAATAATCTCAGGGAGCAAGGAACCAAGAAAACTTTATAAATTTTAAAATAAGATATTTTTATTTCATTCATGAACCTAAATTGTAATTAGATCATTTTTTGTCTCGATCGATCATGCACCGAGATTGCATTCCTCTTCCTTAAAAGAGAGGCGCTCGGTTGCAAGATCATACATAATCCTTTTGTTAGTTTGTTGCAAAGCTCCTAAAATAACATCATACGGAGCAAAATCGTCTTCCTCGCTAATGATACCCAGACATAGCAAGTTTTGATCTGGGTAATAGACAAAAATACCAGACATTTCTCGAATAACAAAATCGGCATCCTGGAAATGAAATGTCATTGTCGGAAAGTTACTGAAATCTGCTGGTATAACCCAACATGTATTCAAAACCGCGCCAGGAACAGGGGCAGAAGGTTGAATACCAAAATGTAGGAAATAGTTCACCATCAATTGTTTAACTCTATCAAAATGATCCATACGGATAGTGGTGAACGGATTCCCTGAATCTATGATAGTCCCACCTTGTCCATTCGCGCCAATCTCGAAATCCTGCTCGTTAAACTCTGCACTTGTTTCATTTACACTAATATCAAGCAGAGTCAAGTGGTAAGGCGACCTCAAGTTATTGTCTTGAAGTATTGGAGTTGAACGTACGTCAGGTCCTCCACCAATTATTACGTCTGCACCAAATCTTAGATACGTGTGTGAACTATCAACGCCATCAAGGTCATACGACTCCAAGCAGTATTCAAATCTATGCTCTATCTGAAGTACCAAAGAAAAACCAGCAGGTCCTTGTCCTAAACCGAGGATTCCAGCTATTGGAGAAACTCCATGTTCAGGTATCGGCCCATCCCAATCATTATGACCCTCACGCTCAGGAACACGAAGTACTGGTCCGAAACCCGTTTGGTCTTGGCCACAACCCATGATTATATCTTCAAGACTTTGAAGGGCACCGTTATCCGAGTTTATAGTGAGTGTTTCACGAACAAGCTCACCAGATGATTGTGCTCCGTTCAAGTATCCTTGTTGGTAGGCACAAATTCCGTCATCGCAATGATGTTCGAGGTCACACTCATTAACAAACTCTTCACAAGGGATAGGATCATAAGAAGCCGAACCTTCCTGATTATAAAATTCCGCATCTTGATAGAAATAATGATTGCCACCACGACACTGAGTCCATATATAATCACTACTGGTGTCGATAATTAAATAAAAATTCTGGAAAGTTTGTGGTTGACCATTGAAAGTACCTATACCTACCATAGCCATGTAAAATCCCATGTACGTCGCCAATGAAACAGGTGGGCGTACAATATCGGGATTCATCGTGCTGCTTCTATTATAAGCAGCAGCTCTTGCGGATCCGAGGTGACGTACTCGAGCTTTTGATTGTTCGACGAGTCCTTGAAACCTTTCTCCTTGCGTTAAATTAGCATATCTTGGATATAGAGGTGATTCTTTAGAGTCGCTGCGAATCATCTTCATACTAAACCCTCTTGGCTACCCTATTATTTAACACTGTTAATTTTGCAGTTATCACTACCCTATTAAATCGTCTGACTCGGACCCTCTCAGTAATGATTCTACTCAATTATACCCAAGCACAGTACCGGGTTGTATCAAAGCTCGGATCGTCTTCTTCCCCAAAACAATATCTCTATCAATAATACTTGAAGAACAGATCTACAATGCAATTCATATTAAAAAGTAGAAACATTCAAAATCAAGGACAATACAATTCGTATTTTAAAATACAGGAAGTTACGGGAACAAAGAAAAGCAACCTAAAGAAAAAACAAAGAATTTAACTAAAAGTAAAATGAAGAACCAAAAATTTCATCACAATTTGAAATCGGAAATTTTACTCTAGTTCCTTTTTGCAACATTAAATTACAATTTAATGTTATAATTAGAACCACAAACAGAACCTACTGTAAACACACCCTACCCACTAATTAGAATCTCCACATCACTGCCATCATAAGACATCCTACAATTACTAGAACCCCAAATCAACCATTCAACCAGAATCCTGTTGAAACCCTAACCACTAATTAAACCATAAGAGAAATACAAAAACCCTCATTGACTTATTGTTCTTGTGTGATTTCTTCATCTTTCCATCAATTTGTCTCTCTTTCATATATGTATGTTTGTTAAACCACGAACACGGTACATTTGGAATCAACCCCAAAAACTCATGGTTGTCTGCGTCTTGATCTTAACATACCCATCTTCTAATTCTTGATAAATCAACCATCCAACCCATTTTAAAACACCAACAGAAACACCTTGATACCCTTGATGCTCTCAAATCAATCAACAATAGCAACTTTCAGATCCTCTTTTTCATTACAGAAACGGTAAACCTTAACTTCAATTTTATCATCAATTTTTTCTTTTCTAGTTCTAAGTAGCATCAGAATCTTCTTCTTTTGTTCTTCATATCACGACCTTCATATTCCCTGATTTCTTCAATTCCATCTCTCTGATTTAACAGCAGCAACCGCTGTTTTTTCTCGTCTCAGTGATGGGAAATTTTTGGTTTAGTTATATAAAACAGGTCGATTGTTCTTTAGGTTATATCAATCTAATGAAGACCTAATCTAAGCCGTTAATCTCATTTTCATGGAGATCGACTGTGGATCGACACGTGCAAGGTTTGGGACTTCGTCTATCATTGTTAGTGAAGTTTAAAATGTTTTAGTCATTACCCATATAGTTGACGGAAAATAATAAACGTCACCATTTGAGACAGTCAACGCATGTCAACGTTGGTCTTTAGACCAAACGCAAAGGCTGGACAAATGTTAGACCAAACCCAGGTTTTGGTCAAAATGTGAGTACCAAAAACCAAATAACCCTATTTCAGATCACATACAGCATTTTGGATCCAAAATGGGAAAAAATTTGGTATCCCTCCTTCCCTATTAGTATTAGCAATGTTGCCTAATCCATTCTCCAAATCGGTTTTCCAAACAGGGACACCCAATGTAATTTCTGTTTCCAGTGTAATTGTTACTAGTAAATTAGGTAACTACTTTACTATACTAGTACACTAGTTCTACTACTAGTATATAGTATACACTATACTAGTACTAGTAGTAAATATAGTATACACTATACTAGTACTAGTAGTAAATATAGTATACACTATACTAGTACTAGTAGTAACATATGTAGTATCAATACATAACAATTTTTTGATATGTAGTATCAATACATAACATACTACATATCAATACGTAGTATAAATATATAACATACTACATATCAATATATAACATACTATATATCAATATGTAGTAGTATCAAAATATAAAATACTACATATCAATATATAACATACTACATATAAATATGTAGTATCAATATATAACATACTGCATATCAATATGTAGTAGTATCAATACATAACATATTACTACTAGTATACTACATACTACATATGTTACTACTAGTATACTACATATGTTATTACTACATATGTATTAATATACATAATATTATATGTTAGGGTTAGTAGAGTAATTTTACTCTTTTCAAAACTTTTTTGGACTAGCGAGTAAATGTGTTTTTCCCCTGGACTAGCCAGTAACCTGGGTCGGGTTTACTTGACTAAACAACAAACTTCCCATATTTTCTTACTTGTTCATATTGATTTCAGCCGGGCTCAACGACGGTGATGGTGAACAAAGTGGCGGCGGTGGTGGTAATGGTGGTCGTGACGGTGATGAATCTCCTTTTTATGGTTATTATGATCCAATGAAGGGTCAGCACTGCAAGACCAAGCATGGAGATTGTAGCTTGGGAGGAAGAATCACGATCAACAAGAATATATTTGTCACTCTCACCGCAATTGCAATAATTATGTAACATCAGATCTTTTAGGAAATGCAATCCCCCCATTTCATCTTATACACACTGTAATATTTATATTCTCTTTAACTTCTCGACCAGGAATATTTATCAATATAGCTCTCATCATATGTAGTTATATCTCAAATTCATTTTCAAGCATGAGACGATCCTAGATATATCAATGATAGAATATTTAGCCCTGCTGGGTTATCTTAATGAAAGATTAGCTAACGTAATAAGATTTTGACTTTTATAGAAATTTTTGCAACAATCTAAAATTTTCATAGTAGATCTACAGCTACAGGCCGGTATTTCATCTGTAACTTAAGTTGTCTCCAATAATAAAGGCACGTTAATCATCCATTTTTCTAATGCATAGCCTTTTTTACAACTCTAATCAATACTAATTAAGTTACAACAAGAAATTTCAATGTTACAGTTTAGATCTAGTCATCCAGCCTGTAGTGCCAACAAATCCAGAGCTCAGTCTAGCATTTTCACCACAACAACCCAAAATAAATGGGATTGTGATCTAACTGCATTAAAATATGGGTGACCTAACATGCACCAAATATAGCACCATAATTGTTATCCTATTACCACATCCCCACATGTAAGCAGTAGATCTATTTAAGCAGCAATCCTTGAGTACAGATTAATTATAAACAGTAATTTGCTAACATTAAATACCCGGTGTTTCAGCAGTATAAATGGCTTCTCTTAAATGTAGCTCACATATTTATTAACCATAACCCATTTAAATAAGTGTTTAAGTTAACCAAACAGACCTTTATAATCATTCGACATAGCCCACGAAATTATGAATAGTTATTATATATAGCCCATAATAATATGATAATCATTAAATCCCTCAATCAACATCAACAAAAACAAAAAACAAAAAATAAAAAAGTTAATTATCTAATCAAGTTTATCAATGTAAGATATTTGACATGATTAGTGGGTTCTTTTGAAGAATAATCAACACCCTCAATCAATTTTAGTATAATCATGATTGAGAAGAAAAAAATATCATATTTTGTTTTTCTAGATTATGTTTATGGAGTTCCTAGGAGAATGAACCTCGAAAAAGAATTAAAACCTTAGTTAGTTTCATTTCGATTGACGTTGTTTTGGAAAAAAAGTTAAGGGAACAATTATAATATACATCATCAAGTTTGATGAAATCATGATTAAGAAAAAATTATTTAGAGAAAATAAGAATTATAGTTTATTTTGTTTTTGAGAAAAAGTAAGAATTATGGTTTATACATAATTGTTCAATTTATGAGAAATCCTTAAAGAACAATTATAATTAATATCAAGTATGATTAAGAAAAAAAATTAGGGTTTATTTTGATTTTGAGGAAGAAGGATTTAAGCTTAACTGTTAACAAAAAAATCAAGACTTGTTTGCTTTTTTATTTCAATTTTTGGTTTTTCATTTGAACTTAAACTTTTTGGGCTATGGTTAATAAAAGTGTGGGCCACATTTAAGAGAAGCCGTATAAATAACTGACGAGGATCTTGAAAATCATTCACAAGGAATACATCGGCATCATCTGCAGACTAGTCAAAATAGAAAAATTAGTAAAACCAACATGGTTAATTGCTGACACCAAATGACTTTGTTATTGCACTCAAGGAAAGTTAATCATAACGACACTACCATCAAGCACAGTTGTGGAAGAGCCATCACAACGACTTCTACACTATAGGTTCATCGAGATCTATGGAACATCCATAATTCATATACAAATCTTTTTTCTGTGCCCCAGTTGCACATGTCACTCAATCTATCGGCTATTTACATCTAAAACATTGTACCAGTCTACATAGCTGATGGAAGTATTGCACCAATTGAACATAGTTTACTAGAACCATATTAGGTTATATTGGATTTTTAGGCTCAATAAGGGTACACTACGTCGCATTTCTTGACACTGACATAAGTGTTTGTGTTCATTGTCATGGGTTGTACGCTGTATTGGACCATAAGCCTAATAGTAAATAGAAATGCCTATAAAGAAAATAAATAAAACCAACCTAATAAGGGAAACATGTTTTAGTGTAGCAAGGAACTTCCGAACACCTCCAATATGAAAGTAAAGAGGTGCAAATGCAAGTCCTGGACAAAGCTCTCAATTACATCTTTGATGCATAATCTGAAGGACGACTACTACAACTGAAGTTGGGTCATTTGTCACATATGGTAAAGATAAATCACAGATAGGATAGTAATTCACCTACCAAAGGTTCATAACACTACACAGTGGTATGAAATCCACTTCTCTCAAAGAGATTATGAAAACAATATAGAGTTGTTATTAGGGAGGTAGATTAGATCTTGATACCTCCCTGTTTCTAGCGCCAAAATGTAGTTGCATCTTTTCTGATGACTACATCCATGCAAATCTAAAGGCTATAATCTATCTAAACATTCAAGATTCAAAGATAAACAAGATATAAAGAACATGAAAGTAAAGATTGACACAAGCATATAACGTGGTTCGACCATGAAGACCTACGTCCACGGAAAAAAAAATGTTTTCTTTATTGATCATAAGGTCTTACCTTTGAAAAAGTTACAAATATCACTTAGATCTTTTACTCTATCTCTCTTTAGATCTCTCTCAGGAATTCTCTGTAGAAATTCCATCTAATAATACATTAGTTAAGTTGTCCATCTCCTGCTACATGGACTGGTGTTTATAGACAAATTAAACTCGTGAAGGTCTGGTCTCGCCAAGTTGGTGGAACTATCGTACATCGTCTTCATTGCTTCGGGCGGGTTCTATACTATCCCTCGTGATGGTCTGCTCGGTTCTCCTCCCGAGTTGTCTTGCTTTGCTCGTCATCATGTAGCTATTCCTTGGAGAACCTCGTGCTGCTTCCTCTACGAATTATAGTATAGATTGTCCGAGCCTTCTGCTTGCGACATAGATTCACCCATGCCTCTTCTGATCCTTCATTAAATGTTGTCCTTCTTCTTAGACTTGACTGACTGAATCGATTAGACCACTCCTCACAAGCGTCATTCATGTAACATTCATAGCATGCGTCTCGATTCATACGACAACTTTATAAAGTATGATTCGGTGCTCCTACCTTATCATTTTATCATGAGATCATCTCTTGAGATGCTGACACGTGACCATCGGGTAATTTACCCTCACATTTTTCTACTAGAATTTTATGCGGATCAAATGCATAAAAGCAATAACTTTCCATTTTCCATCTTCTTCGTCTGAAAACACCCTTAGAATAATTTTGGCATTTGTTCGATGAGAATTTTATGCGGACGAAATGCATATTCTCGATTAACCACATGCATGGGAAAGACAGATATATGACGAGAGACAAAGTTACCACAAGTTAAAAGTAAAAAAATGTAAGTAAGTAGACTGGGCCATAGATAAGTTTACTTTAGGTACTGAGCCGCGGTTGAATCCAACTACCTATTTGTTTCCTCCGACCCCCTTTCTCCAACTCTCTCTCTCCCCCGGCGATTACGGATTACATGCCTCATCTCCTCCGGAGGATTCCTCAGTGAAATTTCAGGACTTCTCAATTGAGTTTCAGAGATCATCTCTTACTTCAAATACTACACGGTAAATGATTTTGTTAGGGCTCTATCTCATCCTTTCCTTGTTATTCAACTTCATATTATTTTTTAAGAAAACCTAATTTTGTAATTTTGTATGTTTAAATGTCAAATTCAGGACTTCATTATTTCGGAGGTAAAATAAATTGATATTTAGTTTTATGAATTTGCTTACATTTCGATTGTTCACTATTAGATGCCCCATTTGCCTAAAAGGGTTTACCAATCTATAGGGATTAGGTCTGTAAAATTGAGCAAGTAACGAAGATGAAACCCTTTGTGGCGTATTTCATGCCTTTTTCTGGTTCTTTTGTGAGTCAGAGGTTTCATTGAGTTTTGGACCTTTGGTGACTTTTTGGAGTTGGATTTAAGCATACGTGTGAGTTCTTTCCTCTCTTAGAGACATATGCAGAAGAAGATGAAGGTATTGACTTAACTGCGAAGCTGTATATATTGTACGTATTGTATAATACTCTAGTGATGTGACATGATCATAAGGTATTGACTTAGGAGAAAAAATTTGCGACGTAACCGAACTTTTCTCTGAAAGAAAAACCTCCATTAAAAGTTGAGTTCGGCTAGTTCGACAAAGTTTTTCACATAATTCCTAACCGAACTTCTCTCTGCAACTTACATTTTCAACTCATTTTAACGATTACTTCTCATTTTTGCAACCAAAAACGAATGACAAGTAATGGGTTTGTTATAATTTTGATTTTGATTTTGATTTTGTTTTGTTAATGATTTAAATTAAGCTATATATTGTGGTCGGTGGTGGTTCAAGGTGGTCGGTGGTGGTGAGCGGCGGGGGTGATGGGAGGAGGTGGTTATATATATATATATATGTGTGGTGGTGATGAGAGGAGGTGATAATATATATATGTTAAGGGTAGGTTAGTCATTTCCACATTTTAGGACACCCCTTATCATTGTAGGGTGGATATTTATATCACTGGGTAGTCCCCAACTTTTTTTGGGTAGTCCCCAAAAGATCCTTTTTTTTTTTTTTGATATGATGAGAGACAAAGTTACCCCAGGTTAAAAGTAACAAAATATCAGTAAGTAGGCTGGGCCGAGGATAAGTTAACTGTAGGTACTAAAGCTTTGGTTAAATCCAGCTAACTATTTGTTCCTCCGACCCCTTTCTCCAACTCTCTCTCTCTCTCCCGGCTATTACAGTCCTCTTCTCCTCGGGGGATTCCTCAGTGAAATTCCATGACTTCAATTGAGCTTCAGAGATCATCTCTTGCTTCAAATACCACATGGTAAATCATTTTGTTGGGGCTCTTATCTCATCCTTTCCTTGTGATTCAACTTCATGTTTTTTTTAAGAAAACCTAATTTTGTAATTTTGTACGTTTAAATGTCAAATTCAGGACTTAATCTGATCAAGAAGAAGAAAAAGGATTGGTTGTTTTCCGTTCTAGCTTCCGGCATTCATTATTTCGGAGGTAAAAGAAGTTGATATTTAGTTTTGTGAATTTGCTTACATTTCGATTTCGATTGTTCACTATTAGATGCCCCATTTTCCTAAAAGGGTTTACCAATCTATAGGGATTAGGTCTGTAAAATCGAGGAAGTAACGAAGATGAAACCCTTTGTTAATTTATGTGTTCTGGGTTCCAAATTGTGTTGGTTTTTGAGTTCAAGTGATTGTTGAAACTTAAAATGATATTGATAGTTGAGTTTTATAGGAATTCAAAATTTTAAATTAGGAACTGAGATAGGACTTGGTGTATGCATATAGTGCGTAACAGAAATACCCAACACGAAAATTTACAAATTGAGAATTTAGCTCTGGATACTGCGACTCTGAGAGGTGTTTCATGCACATAATATGTTCGATTGGGGTATGTTTACCGGTGTTTGGTTGCCGGGATTTATTACAAGTGCAAGTGGGTGGCGTATTTCATGCCTTTTTCTGGTTCTTTTGTGAGTCAGAGGTTTCATAGATTTTTGGTGACTTTTTGGAGTTGGACTTAAACATACGTGTGAGTTCTTTCCTCTCTTAGAGACATATGCAGAAGAAGATGAAGGTGATTAGTTCAATTGAGCATATGCGCAGTATGTCATATGTTGAGGAAAATATCGATAGATGTAAATTATTCTGTAGCTCTTGTCTTGACTTAATTTGAAATCTCAAAGTCTGTAGGAATTCAAACAAGTTCTTTTCTATGTCACTCATGAACTGTTGATTTTTTTATTTTTCATTTAGTGAATTGTATGAATGGAGGGTAATAAGGTTCCCAATCTTAGTCATAGTCCTCGAATCCCCTGGCAAGCTCAAGTTAGGGACGCTGGAACGCTTGAGAAATTGGAGTAGGTTTTGTGGGTATACCTCTGGTAAACCCTCCCGAGACTATAACTCGGCCACTAGGGACACCTAGGGGTTTAAAGGCTTATTGCATACGCTAAATGCAATCGTGATGCCTGCGACAGTGAGTTAGGATTTTTAGTTTGCTCGAGGACTAGCAAAAGCCAGTGTGGGGGAATTTGATAAGTGCATTTTGCACATATATTTTGTGTTAATTCCATGCTAGTATTTGATGGTTTTCTTGCAGATTATTGTGTGTTATGTTGTTTTCTCTTATTTGTGTGTTATTAGGTGAATAATCCAAAAAGAAGTGAATTTGAGCTTAGTTGTGCAATAAAAGAAGCTAGCTAAGAATGAGGAAGAGCCAAATACCAAATGTAACCCGTTCAAATACAAGATTTCTACTTTTCGTTGTGTTGAGGACGAGACGGCGAAGCCAACGGCGAAAGAACGGAGTCATTCGGAGTTCGTATGAAGAAGTTATGGGCAAAACGAGAAGTTAAGCGTGTTAGTTCTCCAGGACTGACAGTTAAACAAATTCTTATAAAGGGCAGTGCTATTGGAAACCCACTGCACGATAAGGGGCATCCCAGTTCAAGGGTAATGTTAAAGGCATTCAGGTATTTTATACATAGGGGGAGGTATTAATTCAAATCCGTTGAAGGCACCCGACCTGTTTACTCGGGGCACCACCATCTTCTTCATGCATTATTGCAATTCAGGGAACATGATGAACATGGAGACGCAGTGAATCTTGATGATGGTAAGCTTAGTTCAATGGAGAGATGAGTTGAACTTGTTTGTTAGCTCGTGCATGCAATGAAGGTGATGTTCAACTCGATATGGAGCTAGTAAAGAAGAAGAGCTTGAGCTCGTGCTTGGCCGACGGAGGGTGAAGCTGTGATGAAGCTCCGGCTGTTTGAGCTCTCAAATTCTTGTTGAGCTCGAGCAAAGGAAGCAAAGTCTCGAGCATGGAAGAGAATGGATGACGGGACTGCTGCCATGATTAATGTCGGGTAAGGAACATGGGAGTATGGACAACATTAGAGTGGTTGCTGCCATTGAAGCACGAATGAAGAACAAAGAACTCGTGATGATGATGCCAGGAGTTGATCGAATTTTGTTGTTGTAATGATGGTTACATCTTGCTGCCATTTCGATGGTTCAGAGAAGATAAATAAGTGGCAGACAAAAGAGAAAATGTGCCCATCACATTCACATGCGCCAAAAGTAAAAGGGAAAAGAGAGTGCGCACAGGTAAGCAGAGGCACGCTGTGTCGGGTATTTTACCCTATAAATAGGGAGCTTCTGTGGACATGTTAACGGAGCTCTACATCCCACACCTCTCTTCCCACACCTCTCCATCCCACACTTCTTCTACTCTTCTTTCATTTCTAGTTTTAGTTTTATTTCTTCTTCTTTATTTTTGGTTAGTACTCTAATTATGAGTAGCTAAATTTCTATCTAGGATTAGGGAGGAAATCCTACTATGTGTGCTATAATGTTTTGATTATTTTCTATAATAATTCTCTTGGTCCTTATTCTTGATTCGTAACGGTAATAATTTTCTTCATGTGTCCTATGATGCTTGATAATTGATTTATATATTCTATGTTAGAGAATAGCATTTTATAGTGAAAAAAATTGTTAATTATTTGAGAAAAATAATTGTTTGAAAAGATTTATTTTCCGAGACGTATTATTTGTCCTAAATCGTCTTGAGTAATTTTGGGAGAATGTTATAGGGAATAGTTATAATCATTTAGTATGTGTAGTAGTGATGGAATCTTGACATCCTAGACTCTTTTAATTGAACACAAGAATCATTTTTAGCATTTCCATTATTTTATAAGTTTTATAAAAATCACCATCTTTTTGTCTAAAACCAAATCTTTTAAAAAGTCCGAGAATCAAACCCTATACTTACCACTTGTAAAACTGCATCAGTTTTTGGCGCCGTCGACGCGGACTTGCCTTTAGGTTAGGTTTTAGATTTTTATTTTCTTTTTAGTTAAATTTTAAATTTTAGTTTAGTTTAGTTTAGTTTTTGTTTTATTTTATTTTCTTTGATTTTACTTGGTATTATTCTTGTTATTTTTCTTTATTGTGCAGGTAATATTCTATATTTATTGTGGAATTACATACCAAAAGAGAATTTGGAATTCGAAGCGGAAAAATTTGCCAAAGCTTTTGGTGAATGTGTAAAAAGACTTGGGAGTAAAGAGCAAAGCTAAAAGAGCAAAGAAGAAAAAAAAAATTTACATAAAAAAAAAAAGAGTTTATTTTATTTTATTGATTGTATTAGGATTTCTATATTCTTGTAATTTTATATTTCTTTTGCATTATTTTTTTTTTTTTTGGGACTTTGGACTTGGACATTCTTTTATTATTTTTTTAAAAAACCCTACGGAAGGGTAATATTAAATATCAAACTGTTTGCAGAGAAGGACGGTGATTACAATATCACCTCGGCCCCTCGGGTTCGTGCATGACATAGGAGTCGTGGCCCGAGAGTCGACAACAACGGTTCATCCCCGTATGATACGGGAGGTAAGTTTGTCGAAACACTCGCGAATCTCCGTTAGCGATTCTTGTATTCCTTCGTTTGCATATATGTTGAGGACTTGAATACGGCTGTTTTATTTTCCTAGTAAAGGGCAAGGACTGGCCATACAAGATAAGGGTTCGGATTTCATCACCGTTCTCTTCTTGCCCGCCTTAGGAAAACGATACCTACGCGAACCTAAGCTTTAAAATTTGAAGTAGAACGAGACCTATAAGGTAACGAGCTTAGTAGGAAAGTCGTTCGAAAAATATTGGTTACTCTTTAGGCATACTCCGAAATTCATGATGGTTTACGTAAATTGAATGCGTGACTGCGCGCCTTGTAATACGGTGAGGCCTTGAGTATCAAAGCTCTAGACTTCTCTCGCCTCTATTCAATATACTTTAACTCAGATTGATTCCAGAGGAGTTTACTCATATTGTAACGAATTCCCTTTCGAAGGATTAGAAGCTGGTCTAGAAAACAATCTAAGTGGAGCCATCATGCTTTTTGTTTGCTAGAAATCAAGCAGAGTTTTTGTGGTGGAGTCAGCCTTTTTTGTGATTGAATAGAACTTCCCTTCCTTGTTTGTGTTATTCTATTTTTATTTCTATCTTTCTTTGTTTAAAAAAAAATAAAAAAAATAAAAAAAATTAAATTTACACACCAATTGCTTCACTAGTATTATTGTGTGTGTATGCGACGTTGGAAACGGGTAGAACATCGACTTGTAGAAAACGACCTTTTTAATTTAAGTCCGACCCGTTACACGGATTTAGGTGGTAATTCTATTTTTACCGAAATGGTTAATGAAAATGATGAGGGTGAAGTTGTGCCAACCAAAACCCTTAGGGACCGTTTAAACCCGTCTAGGGTGATACGTGAACTGGGGTTGTCTTAAAGCCACTACCGTGAAGTTTGATATTAAACCTGGGACATTTGGCATGCTACGTAAGTTTAAGGGAATAGAGAATGAGAACCCGTATACCCATATCCGTGACTTTGAGATGATTTGTGATACCATGAGTTATCCAAATGTCACCAAAGACGATGTTAGGTTACGTTTGTTTCCCTTTTCCCTAGAAGAAAGAGCCAGTGAGTGGTATCATATCATTCCTTCCAAAACAATCACTACTTGGGATGGACTTGTAGAGGTTTTCGTTAAGAAATTCTACCCACACCATAAGACTGCTGCTATTCGACAGTCTATCCAAACCTTTAAGCAGAAATTAGGTGAACACCTACACGGTTATATAGAAAGGTTTAATGAATTGTTATACCAATGCCCACATCACGGCTTTGATAAAGCCCACATGGCCCAAATTTTATATGAAGGCCTTGATAGTGAAACTAGAATGCAGGTAGAAACAATGAGTGGTGGAAAATTTACCCATCAAAACCCGGATGAATGTTTTGTGAGTTGGTTGAGTTAGCTGAAAAGACTCGTCAATGGGCTTCAATGAGGGAGCCCGAAATAACTAGGAACCCTATCCATAGGGTCAATAGAGTTGATAATGGGTCGACATCCTTAGGCGTCTAGAGGCCTTAGAGATAAACCAAGGGTCCAACCAAACTATGAGCTGTAATAGTGAGCCCAGAACATATCCATGTACCAATTGTGGTGATCAAAGTCATATTGGATCTCAGTGTCCCAGTTTTACCCAACTGAAACTACTCGTGACCAGGTTAGTGTCCTACATGGTGGTATGAACTCTAAATATGAGGTTCGACCCAAGTTTGACCCATACTCAAATACCTATAACCCTGGTTGGAGACATAACCCGAATTTCTCGTGGTCTAAAGGTAACCATCAAGGTGGCCCGTCGAGTAGCTCACCACCCAATTTTCCTAGGAACCAATCTCAAGTTCAGGAACCGAGCCCAGTTGATAAAAAGGTGTCATCCCTAGAGGAAAGTCTAAAACTCTTTATTGACCGTAGTGTGATAAACCATGCCGAGACTACCCAAAATGTCAACCATTTAGGTCAGAAGCTCGATGAATTTGTCATGACGAGTCAGCGTAACCAACAAAATAGTGACCGAGCTATTGCCAACCTAGAGACTCAAATAAGTCAACTTTCGAACCGGTTAAATGATAGAGAGAGTGGGACATTCCCTAGTCAAACAACTCCAAATCCGAAAGGATTTAACCAGTTAATATGTCGGGTAGTTCTAAACATAATGAACATGTCAAAGCGAGTTATCACCCTTAGGAGTGGTAAAACTCTAGAGAACTCGGTAGAACCACCTAAGGACAAGAGTCCAGTGAAAAGGAGACATAAGTTGACCAAACTTCGTCTAAAGACCTTAATGGGCCCGAGTGTGCTAAGAGTCCAAGTGAGAAAGATACCCCCGAGAGAGTGTACATACCACCGCACCATTTCCTCAAAGACTAGCTAAGAAAAAACCTAGTACATATCTTTGAAATCCTAGACATCTTTAAGCAAGTTAAGGTTAACCTGCCTTTGTTAGATGCAATTAAACATGTACCCGCTATGGCCAAGTTCTTAAAAGAGATGTGCACCTTTGTCAAGAGAGAGGCGAGTGTCCATAAAAAAAGCTTTTTGACCCAACAAGTTAGTTCCATAATCTCACAAAAGTACCCAGTCAAATTTAAAGATCCTGGTTGTCCTACTTTGTCACATGTGTCATAGGTAACCAAACGATAGACAATGCTCTATTAGATCTTGGGGCTAGTGTGAATCTTTTACCTTTCTCGGTTTATGAACAACTTGGACTAGGGAGATGAAGCCAACTAAGATAACACTACGGTTAGCCGATAGGTCAGTCAAAATCCCACGTGGAATTATTGAAGACGTTTTGGTTCAGGTAGAAAACTTTATTTATCCTGTTGACTTTGTGATTTTAGACACTCAACCCATCTCTAGTCAAGATATAAATATCCCAATCATCCTAGGTCGTCCGTTTCTAGCCACTGCAAATGCAGTCATACATTGTCAAAATGGCCTAGTAGAATTTTCCTTTGGGAATCAGAAAATCTCAGTGAACGTCTTTAAGGCGTTACAAGCCCCACCAGATCCTGAACACTATGAGTCTATATGCATGATTGACTCTCTAGTGGAGAATACCTTTACCACCAATAGTGTTAGCGATCCTTTAGAGGCGTGCTTGGCCCATTTTGGAGCTTACTATGATGAGGATAGTCATTTTGAAGAAGTTAATGCGTTGTTAGACTCTGCGCCCGTAATGGATTATGGAAAATGGCAGCGTAAACCAGAACCTCTTCCGCCGACCATAGATAAACCCCTCCCATCATCAGTTAAGGCTCCCACCCTTGAATTAAAGCCACTACCAGATACACTTTGAAATATGTATTTATTGGTAATGAGAATACTCTTCTGTCATAATTGCCTCGACTTAGAGCCCGACCGGGAAAGTAGACTAGTTAGTGTTCTTCGTGAGCACAAGACTGCAATAGGGTGGACTATAGCAGATTTGAAAGGAATTAGTCCTGCTGATTGTATGCACCACATCTACTTAGAAGAAGGTGCCAAAACCTCAAGAGAAATGCGAGAGACGTTTGAATCCTAATATGAAGGAAGTTGTTCGCCTTTGAGGTGCTCAAGTTATTAGATGCGGGTATCATATACCCCATATCTCGATAGTAAATGGGTCAGCCCTGTTCGGGTTGTCCCAAAGAAGTCTGGGATTACGGTAGTTGCGAATGAGAATAATGAATTGATACCTACCCATGTTACTTTGGGTGGAGAGTTTGTATAGATTACCGTAAGCTGAACTCAAAGCAACTAGGAAAGACCACTTTCCTTACCATTCATCGACCAGATGTTAGAAAGATTAGCGGGCCACACTATTATTTGTTTCCTAGATGGTTATTCTGGTTATAACCAAATCCCTATAGCCAGGAAGACCAAGAGAAAACAACCTTCACATGTCCATTTGGTACTTTTGCTTACTGGCGTATGCCTTTTGGGTTGTGTAATGCACCGCAACATTCCAACGTTGCATGCTAAGTATCTTTTCGGACATGGTTGAGCAATTTCTCGAGGTCTTTATGGACGATTTTTCAGTGTTTGGATCCTCTTTCGATGAATGTTTGCACCACCTTACACTAGTTCTAGAACGTTGTAAAGAAAAGAACTTAGTCCTTAATTGGGAAAAGTGTCATTTTATGGTTAAATCGGAATAGTGTTAGGACATGTGGTGTCCTCTAAGGGAATAGAAGTTGATAAGTCCAAGGTTGACCTAATTTCCAAATTAAGACAACCTAAGAATGTAACCGATGTTAGATCTTTCCTTGGACATCTTGGATTTTACCGTCGTTTCATCAAAGACTTTAGCAAGATTGCTTTACCTCTATCGCACCTACTTGCTAAGATATCTTGCCTTTGTATTTGATGAAGCATGTGTTCAAGCTTTTGAGAAGCTTAAATTATTGTTGACTTCTGCCCCTATCATCCAACCACCCAATTGGAACCTCCCATTTGAAATCATGTGTGATGCGTCGATTATGCGGTTGGTGCTTGTCCTTGGCCAACGACATGATAAAACACCTAGTGTGATTTATTATGCTAGTAGGACCCTAAACGATGCCGAGATGAACTACACAACCACGGAGAAAGAAATGTTAGCCATCGTTTTTGCTTTGGAGAAATTTAGATCATATCTCCTAGGGTCTAAGGTCATTGTCTATTCGATCATGACGCACTCAAGTATCTCCTTTCAAAGAAGGACTCTAAACCACGGCTGATTAGATGGGTATCTTTGTTCCAAGAATTTACTCTAGATATTCGTGATAAGAAAGGGTCTGAAAATGTTGTAGCTGACCATTTATCCCGTATCCTTGATAAGACTAGAGATGATGAGATACCAATCCATGACACGTTCCCTGATGAACAACTATTTTCCATCTCCGAGTTACCCTGGTTTTCGACATTGTCAATTATTTGGTAAGCTGGTCAAATGCCCGACCATTGGTCTAAACAGGATAGAGCTAAATTCTTGTCGAGGTTAAATACTTTTTCGGGATGATCCATACTTATTCAAGTACGCCCTGATCAGATCATCCGTCGTTGTATTCCGACAACGACATATCCAATGTTACGACTTTTTGTCATTTCGGAGCTTGTGGGGGTCACTTTAGTTCTAAGAAAACAGTGCTAAGGTTCTACAATCTGGTCTTTATTGGCCAACTCTGTTCAAGGACTCCCACCTATTTTGTCAAAGTTGTGAGAGATGTCGGAAGTTAGGGAAGTTGATTCAGAAGAAATATGATGCCACTTAATCCTATCTTGATAATAGAAATATTTGATGTGTGGGGCATAGATTTTATGGGCCGTTTGTCAATTCCTATGGAAACCTTTACATCTTATTAGCTGTTGATTATGTGTCTAAGTGGGTTGAAGCAATAGCTACCAAAACAAACGATCGCCATGTTGTGATCAAGTTTGTTAGAGAAAATATTTTCTCTCGATTTGGTATTCCTAGAGCAATCATTAGTGATGGAGGATCACATTTTTGTAACCGGTCTTTCGAGACGCTCATGAAGAAATACTCCATTAATCATAAGGTTTCTACACCTTACCACCCACTGAGACTTGTGGCCAAGTAGAAGTGTCTAATAGGCAGATCAAGCAAATTTTAGAGAAGACCGTAAACCCTACCCGAAAGGATTGGTCTTTGCGCTTAATAGAAGCATTATGGGCTTACCGAACCGCTTTTAAGACTCCACTTGGGATGTCTCCGTATAGACTTGTCTTCGGTAAAGCCTGCCATTTGCCTGTAGAATTAGAACACCGAGCTTATTGGGCCATTAAACGGCTAAACTTTGACCTACATGTTGCTTTGGTGATAACCGTAGACTTCACTCAATGAGTTGGAAGAAATTCGTAATGATTCTTACCAAAATGCGAAAATTTACAAGGAGAAAACAAAAGTTTTTCACGACAAATCGATTCTTCGAAAGTCGTTTACACCAGGACAGAAAGTTCTCTTGTATAATTCTCGCCTTCACCTTTTTCCTGGTAAGCTTAGATCTCGTTGGACTGGCCCATTCTATGTTAAGACCGTGTATCCGCACGGTGCTATTGAGGTGAGGAATCATGATACTGGAGACACTTTTAAAGTCAACGGTCAGCGATTGAAACCATTCATCGAATTGACCAACCCGGATGTGGAAAATACAAATTTACAGGATCCCGTTTATCACGACTAATTTTCTGCAGATACAGAGTAATGTCTGGTGAAGACATTAAACTTAGCACTTCTTGGGAGGTAACCCATGCTCATACAACAAGGTAATATCTTTCCTTAACTCTTTTGATTCAAATAGTTTCTCTTTGTTCATGTTTTTAATTTTATCTTTAGAACATTGAGGACAATGTAGAGTTTAAGTGTGGGGGAGTGTTTTGACCTTTTGCATATAGAATTTTTAGCCTTTTTGATTAAAAATTTTCAAAAATAAAAAAAAAAAAAAAAAAAAAAAATAAAAAATTATTTGAATAAAACCTCCAACTTTTAGAGATTTTAGAGTCACTAGCATACTTCTAGGTATGTTTACATAGAGAGTTAATGACATAACTGAACTTGGAAGTGTTAGAGAACTACATTCGGATTTCTTACGAATTGGAGTGTTAAATAATGGATTTAATCATGCCGGTGATGCAAATTAGGAGCAGAGAGAAATGCATTATTAGAGTTGCTGATCAATCATTAGTGGAGACTACCTTTTTCAAATCAACAGAGGCACCAGACCAGATTTCTTAGCTGTGACTAAAGAGCTTTCTTTTGAGTGTGTGTCACCATACGTAAATAAGGGTAGAATGGTGAGCTACCCAACTTCACACTATTTTCAGCACTATTTTTGATCTCTTGAGTGCTAATTTTGTCAATCATGAGGGTGTCGTCTATAGATGAAAACCTCCTTCTTGTAGTTTGATTTGCAGTTAGCACCATTCTCTCTCGCCAACAACAGGTCCATAGAAACACATCATCAGCAAAGGAGCGACATCAAAATCTACAAGGAAATTTGAAGAAGTTTAAGGTTTTTAAGCAACAATTCAAGGAAGAGCAAATTTTATATCTAAGTATGAAGACTTATTTACAAGAGCAGAGAAAATCAAAAGATGAAAAATATTGAAGTTTATGATACAAAGACAATACAAGTTGTGAAGATCAAAGTGGTAAAGTACTTCTTTCATGGCCATGTTAATTTTATTATTGTAGTTGCAATCTTAATTAATTAAAAAAAAAAAAATTAAAAAAAAATATATATATATACAAAATACAAAAAGATTTGCATTTAGGATTTATTTGTTCAATAAGGCCATGGGGAAGAAAAATATATAAAGAAGTTTCAAGCGACAAGAAATAGAGGAAAAAGAGTTATAAATTGTCAAAGTTCTACGAAATTCAAGAATTTATCATCAACAGTTGAAGACCGAAGACCAAAGATGAAGAAGACGAGCCGAAAGAAGACGTTTCTATTGGATCTTTGTGAGAGTGGTGTTATCATCAGTGGAATCAGATGTGAAGGTGGTAAGTACTCTCATCCTTACTATAATGGTTGATTTCCTTTCTTAGAGATCATCAGAAAAAGTCTTTTGTTTCCCACGATTTTGTGGGGTCTCCAGAAATAATTCGGAAGGTTTCCTTCCCACCATTCAACGTGTGTAGGAGTTCTATCTTCATTCCTACCTGCACACATGTGAGACCCATAAAAAAGCTGTCTTATTGAGTGCAATTATCATAAAATCCTTTAAGTGAGGCAGAAGTCGAGGCGAAATGCTTATTGGTCGTTTCTCAAACACGCATTCTCTCATTATGGTGTGATTATTTCTCACTCAATATTTAAGAATGAGAATATGTTCTTTGGTATTTCTAACTTCTTATTACTAGCATGCAGAAACTCTATGTCCTCATAACTCTTTGAATGCTTGGGACGCTGGAACGCTTTGAAGTTGGAGTAGGTTTTGTGGGTATACCTCTGGTAAACCCTCCCGAGACTATAACTCGGCCACTAGGGACACCTAGGGGTTTAAAGGCTTATTGCATACGCTAAATGCAATCGTGATGCTGCGACAGTGAGTTAGGATTTTTAGTTTGCTCGAGGACTTAGCAAAAGCCAGTGTGGGGGAATTTGATAAGTGCATTTTGCACATATATTTTGTGTTAATTCCATGCTAGTATTTGATGGTTTTCTTGCAGATTATTGTGTGTTATGTTGTTTTCTCTTATTTGTGTGTTATTAGGTGAATAATCCAAAAAGAAGTGAATTTGAGCTTAGTTGTGCAATAAAAGAAGCTAGCTAAGAATGAGGAAGAGCCAAATACCAAATGTAACCCGTTCAAATACAAGATTTCTACTTTTCATTTTGTAAAGGACGAGACGGCGAAGCCAACGGCGAAAGAACGGAGTCATTCGGAGTTCGTATGAAGAAGTTATGGGCAAAACGAGAAGTTAAGCGTGTCGGTTCTCCGGGGATGACGGTTAAACAAATTCTTATAAAGGGAAGTGCTATTGGAAACCCTTGCACGATAAGGGGCATCCCAGTTCAAGGGTAATGTTAAAGGCATTAAGGTATTTTATACATAGGGGGAGGTATTAATTCAAATCCGTTGAAGGCACCCGACCTGTTTACTCGGGGCACCACCATCTTCTTCATGCATTATTGCAATTCAGGGAACGTGATGAACATGGAGACGCAGTGAATCTTGATGATGGTAAGCTTAGTTCAATGGAGAGATGAGTTGAACTTGTTGGTTAGCTCGTGCATGCAATGAAGGTGATGTTCAACTCGATATGGAGCTAGTAAAGAAGAAGAGCTTGAGCTCGTGCTTGGCCGACGGAGGGTGAAGCTGTGATGAAGCTCCGGCTGTTTGAGCTCGGGTTACTGTTGAGCTCGAGCAAAGGCTGCTGTTGTGGCAGTCTCGAGCATGGAAGAGAATGGATGACGGGACTGCTGCCATGATTAGTGTCGGGTAAGGAACATGGGAGTATGGATAGCATTAGAGTGGTTGCTGCCATTGAAGCACGAATGAAGAACAAAGAACTCGTGATGATGATGCCAGGAGTTGATCGATTTTTGTTGTTGTAATGATGGTTACGTCTTGCTGCCATTTCGATGGTTCAGAGAAGATAAAGAAGTGGCAGACAAAAGAGAAAATGTGCCCATCACATTCACATGCGCCAAAAGTAAAAGGGAAAAGAGAGTGCGCACAGGTAAGCAGAGGCACGCTGTGTCGGGTATTTTACCCTATAAATAGGGAGCTTCTGCGGACATGTTAACGGAGCTCTACATCCCACACCTCTCCATCCCACACTTCTTCTACTCTTCTTTCATTTCTAGTTTTAGTTTTATTTCTTCTTCTTTATTTTTGGTTAGTACTCTAATTATGAGTAGCTAAATTTCTATCTAGGATTAGGGAGGAAATCCTACTATGTGTGCTATAATGTTTTGATTATTTTCTATAATAATTCTCTTGGTCCTTATTCTTGATTCGTAACGGTAATAATTTTCTTCATGTGTCCTATGATGCTTGATAATTGATTTATATATTCTATGTTAGAGAATAGCATTTTATAGTGAAAAAAATTGTTAATTATTTGAGAAAAATAATTGTTTGAAAAGATTTATTTTCCGAGACGTATTATTTGTCCTAAATCGTCTTGAGTAATTTTGGGAGAATGTTATAGGGAATAGTTATAATCATTTAGTATGTGTAGTAGTGATGGAATCTTGACATCCTAGACTCTTTTAATTGAACACAAGAATCATTTTTAGCATTTCCATTATTTTATAAGTTTTATAAAAATCACCATCTTTTTGTCTAAAACCGAATCTTTTAAAAAGTCCGAGAATCAAACCCTATACTTACCACTTGTAAAACTGCATCAAGTAGGCCGTGGTAACTGGTGGGATTTTGCTGTATTAGGAAGGAACTGCCCAAATCGTCCCATTGAGAACTCCGCCCACGATCTTAATTGGAAAAACCGAAGTAAACCTTCCCACTTCTCCTTGTTCTTCTCCTCTCCGCCCCCGTTATCATCGACCGAAACCACCAAAAAAATCTGAAAAAATATAGCTCTCCGTCCTCCTCGTGGGAAGAAAAAACCTAAACCATAGCCTAAACTTCAATAATAAACCAATTTTTCCAAAACTACAAGGGAATCATTCAGACAAATCGTATCAATCAACTTAACCCTAGCTACCATTGAAATCAAATCAAAACTAAACCAATTGTTATGAGTTTCCCCCTTCTTTCTTTTTATTCTTCTTCAACGACAACATGGATAATGAGAATATCGTGTTACAAACCCTAGGTACTGAAATATCACAGGGTAAATGATATTTCCTTCTCTGTTTGCTTCTCTCGGAAAATATAGATTCTTTCCATTTTTTGTCAAGCAATTTATTATGATTTTGTAATTCAATTTTGGAATCTAATATCTATTAGCTTTACTGTTCTAATTTACGGACATGGGATTTCATAATTGCTGGAATTTATGATTATTGGGAGCAGAATAGGAAAAGGAAAAAGGAAACAAGAGAGAATAAGGTCAATAGAAGTCGTGGTGTTAGTGGTTATTCTTAACTTCATCAGAAAAAGATGAACATCCTAAAAATTGGTAGGATGAGTTTTCTAAAAGGATTACTGGTAATTATATGGGTTTTTATTTGTGTTATTGTACCATCTACAGTATTTATTCATTGGTTGTTCTTATGATGATCTTGTTTGTTGTGTTAATTGATTTTTGTTTTCTGTTGATAGAACATATGTGGACGCCATTATTCTGTGTAACCAGATTAGGATTTTCCAAGGTTATTATATACAGAATTTTTCTAGGTAATGTATTCTTAAACATTTAAGTAATGTAAACATCGACGATTTTTTTTTTTTTAGGATTAATGTTTATAGAGTTAATTGTCGTATATTCGCATAAGAGGTATAACTGCGATGGATAATACTTAACTATTCAATAAATGTCGAATAAAAGTTGTTGTCAAAAATGCAAAATTAGGACTGCCATTGTATTTCCCTTAGGTTTACCAAAGTTTTTCATATTTAAAAAAGGAAAAAAGAAAAATTAGTTGTTGGAGAATGAAGCACATTTGTGATTTTTTATTTTTATTCTTATGCACATTGGTAGAAATGTTTCATTCAGACTTCCTCTTGTATCCTAGTATTTGTTCAAGATTTTGTTTCATTAAATTTAAAGTTGCACTTAAAGAACCATCACTAGCTTAGAAACATGTGGCGGCCGTAGAGATAGTGGTGTTGGCTTCCAGATATAATATGTTACACCGTTTTCCTTAGGTTGCAAGATGTGATGTTGATGAAATTAAAGTGTTACATCATATTCAGATTAAATCCTCATCTCCGAAGTAACATTGTGTGAAACTATGGAAATTTTCTGGGTTGAACTGTTACATTTTGGAAAATAAGTTTCAAACATTTCATAACTCTTTAAGTTACTGCTGATGCTTCCACTTCTCTTATTTCAGGTTTTGGTTGAACCAGTGACACAGTGAGTGAGTTTGGAAAATTGATAGTTGATCCAAAAATGAATGAGTTTCTGCACTACACAGAGAAAACAGAGTTTTGTATGTCAAATCCCCTAAAATTAACTAACTTTTTCAAACATATTTAAGTGATACACTGTTTCAGAACTTCAAGTGGTTGGTTCTGTTTTCGTCATCCTCTTCGTAATGTATTTTAATTTGTTTTTGTGTTATTCAGGTAAGCGATATAATTAATAATCGTTTGTACACATTTTTCCTTAAGTCTACGTCCAGGATGCTCAGTCAAACCGACGAGATAGAGGTGGGTAATCCCAGGTTCTTATCAAGTGCCTTGGTTCAGGAACGATCAATAGTCTGACCTTACTCATCTCTAACCTTTACAGCTAACCTTAGACATGCATTTAGCTTTCTCTCTAGTCTGCAACAAAGTAAGGTTTTTCTGCTTCTCGACTTTCATTTCTAGACATTGTATCACTTAGCATATATCAACTTTTTAGTTTTAAAAAGCTTAGCGTATTCTGAATCTATGGAATGACTAATGAGTCATGTTGCTTCAACAGGTCATTCCCTACTGATTTTACAAGAATGGATCAAGATGTCATGTCACCCTGTTGCTGGGAAGACTAGTTACTTCATACTTATGAGAGACTATATTGCCGGGAACACATCAAAGTTCTGGGTAGACCAATATGCAAGTAAAGGATTGTTACATTACCATCTGTTTTACTCATTTTGTTTTTTAACGTTCAAACCATATCGTTTGTTGGAGTCGGAACTCTATAATTGAATCTGGGTTGTGTTTAGATTTTCTCTGTTGGTTAAATGTAATAAATTATGACCATGTAATCTTTTTTGAATGAATAAATGATGTTGTTGGAATAATTGCAGTGTAAAAATCTATTTTCCAGGTCAATTTGATATTGTCAAGTACCAAACATTATAACTGAATTGACCTTTGAAGCAATAGCCACGTAATGGTATAAATTGTGGCAAATTACCACAAACGTGTGCATATTAATTCTTAATTAGTCACGACAGTACCCATGGAAAATGGCCATATACCAATAGAGACGGGAAGAAACCGTGGTTGGCGTCGTGACAAAAAGTATTAGCGACGGGACTATTTGTTACGGGAACCAGGCCATGGCAAATTATCTTTTGCCACGGATTTTTGATCAACTGTCACGGTCCATTGGCGTGACTAATACTCAGTATTTTTGTAGTGATATATTTTGGAATTAAATAATTTCTAAAAATTAGAAATATTAATAATAAAATACTTTCAAAAATAATAAACTCTAAATAAGTGATGTTCTATACTAGGCTCGCCAGCTTGAAAAGACCTCGTCCAGAATGTAATACCAAAACCAAATCAATCGGAAAAGTAATCTCCGACTTCACTATAAGTGTAAATTTTCGAAAAATCAGGAGGATTTTCGGGAAAAGAATTATCACATGCTTGAATTACAGCGGTACGAGATTGATTGTCGCGACACTCGTTTGATTTGTGACCTGGTTGCCTACACTTGTTACATTTTCCGGTAGTGGGACGAGCATATGGATTTGACATGGATGTACCAACTTGAAGTGGAGGACTGGTAGTAGGTGAGGGTGACATTAATTGAGATGAATTCACAACAACATAAGGAGTATATATAGGTACGTAGGTAACCTTTGACAGCTAGGATTTTCTCATGGGATTGAAGGGCGATCGTTGATTGTCGCACGCCTTCGTTTTGGTAGCCGCATTGGGAATGCCAGCATGGTGGCGCGGCTAGGTTGACATAGGTCCATGGCAAGGTGTGTTTGGCATGACGCGGTAGGTGTGGCTGGCATGGTTAGCCATTGGCACAGGGGTGCGGCTAGCATGGTTGGCATGCCTTGGCACGGTAGGTGTGGCTGGCATGGTTTTCCATTGGCACAGGTGGGTGGGAATTAGGGTTTTGGCCTATAGAAACCCTAATTAGTAATTAAAAAAAGGTACTCTGATAATTTTCTCGCAGACATATGAAAGGGTACAATAAATGCATTCATTGGAGGTATTATTACTCGAACCCTATTACGTCACTATCTTGCCTAGGGTTTTACGATTTTGATCCTAAGCTAAAAACCACCATCAACAAGTTTATATACATGCTTTCCCTGAACTATAAGATACGATATTTCTTAAACAATTCTGGTTTCCTAATATACGAGTGACCAATACTTCTTGGTAAACAAGGTATCGTCTCTTATGTTACACACGTACCTGATGACGTGTCAACATCTAGTGAGCGTGTGATAATTCTAAGTTTCTAACGAATGAAAATTAAGATTATCACTAAATTGTGAAAATTAGAATTTTCAACAGAGGGCGATAATTATAATTTTTTCACAAAACACAACCGGTTCCAATACGTGAAAATTACAATTATCATTTTTTAGTAATCTAGTGATAACTGTGATTTTTATTAAATGGTTAAAGTTGAAATTTTCATTAATAGATGAAAATTGGAATTTTCTAAGTATGTGTTAGCGGTAGTTAGTCACAAAGAAGTGAGTTAATTTAGCGAGGTCAAATTAGTTAATTTGAGGAGTTATTCTAGGGTGATCAAAGAGTTAATTTAGGGATTAACAAAAATTACAAAGAAAATGATTTGTAACTCCCAAAATCTCTACTCCCATTATTCCCAACATTAGGTGCGTACAAGTAGGATACTATTCCAATTGGTAAATTTCACCCAAAGAAAAACCGCAAGTTAGTCAAATTTCCATTAATTCTTTAACCGTCGATAAACTCAACAACTAAGGCTTAGTTTGGTATTGCTGCAGCTTTTGTAGAAGCACTTTTCTGTTGTGCGTTGTTGCACTGTGCTGTGAGAAAAAAGCAGTTAGACGTTTGGTAAAAAATTATTAAAGTTCAAAAAAAAAAAAAAAAGAGTTAAAGCTGATTAAAAAAACTATCAAAGTGTATTTGGTAAAATATCAAATTCAACCATTGTTGTTGTAGCAAATGACAAAAACAAACATATCTCTGAAAATAGTTTTACTTAATTTTATTAGACTTAAAAATAATTAACTTTTTTATTATTAAATATAAATATATACAATGTTAAATTTGTTAATGGTTACTATTATTATGATAGTTAAAAAAAATTACTTTATTTTACCACTTTTTAATATATATATAATTTTCAAACAAACTAAAACTAATTAAATTTTTTTATTAGTGACAAATTAAAAGAAATGACATATAAAATAGTTTGAAAATAAAAATAAAAATATTTAGAGAATAAAATGAACATGCAATTGGGGGATATTTTTATTAATTTGGGGATATGAATAATATTGTTATTGTTCATATATGCATAGTAATTTATTTATTTTTGTGTAGAAAAACCTTGCCGGTATGAACAGTAACATTACTATTTCATATCCCCCAATTAATCCTTCAATAAAATATAAGAAATAAAAAATTGAGTGTATATAAATTTAAGGGTAATTTTCGGTATTTACAAAATAAAGTAGGGATAAAAATGATAAATCATCCATTAAATCTAGGTGAGACCACATCTTATGCTTTTGTAGCTTTTAAAAGCTCCTCCTCCCCAGCTTTTAAAAGTTGAGGAATTTGGGAAGTGCTTTTGATAAAAAGTGCTTCAGTTTTTTTTTACCAAACACTAATTTCAAAAATTATAGACATATATAAATTTTGAAAGTGCTTTTGGGAAAATAAAAGCATTACCAAACGCAGCCTAAGATACAAGATGCGGATTGTATCATATCTCAGAAAATACTTCGTAATATTTGATAGAGAACAGAAGGTTTCTTCTTCTTTGAGAATTACCCTCTTTGTTTTCTTTCTCACAAATCACGCTAGATATCTTTGTGGATGGACGCAGATGGTAAAAACCTCAACTTCGTTACTAACAACATTAATGACAATATATATGAGGATGGGGATGAGGACGACGAGGAATTCTTGATTAAGCAATGAAGAAGTTGAAGATGATGAGGATATTGGTGATGATGTATAGACAATTAATGAGATACATATTGTTAAATTTTATGTGTTAAAAATTCGACGGATACTGCAGTACTTGAGTGTTACGTTGTTGGATATTTTCAATAATATAGAAAATTAAATGGCTTTTATTTTTGGTTAGCCACTACGATGGGGAGCGTCCTGAGCCTAATAGATGCAATGGATGTTAGTTGGAGATGAAAAGGCATCTCCAAAGGGTGTGATGGTTCACAAGAGACACATCCATTCCCATTAGACACTATTGGTGTCTTTTGGAAGTGAAAAGGCATCTCCAATGGGCATGAATTCCCTATAAGTAGTGAAGATTTGTTTTCATTCAAACAATATAAAAACACAATAAAAATCTCTTTCTTTTCTCTTATAAGCGTCATCAGATTGTAAATACTGTGTGTTCTTGGTTGGGTCAAGGGAGTACAACTCTTGAATTCAACAACGTTGTTTGGGCTTCATTGTATCCCGAAGGCAATATTTCGCTGACCAATTGTACTCGCCAATTATTTGGGAATGGTCGAAATAATTGCTGAAAATAATCGTAAGGCCTTGAAGCTTATGAAACGACATTCTTTTCTTTCTCTGTTTTCTTCATCCTCCGTTTTAGCCTAATTTTTCCAACAATTTTCAGCAATTATCTTTCGACAATGGAGGATGAGACTGTATCTGATTCATTAAAACATTTTGTGTTATCTGAATCATTGAGCGGACCGCACCACTATTTTGACCGGGTTATAAATCAGAGAGACATTGTGACTGGGTTCTGAATTGGGTTTTCTTTTATCCCATTACAATTTTCTGCATGAATGAGAAACTAGAAAGCTGCGCGAAGAGAAACTAGAAATGATTGATATATCGCTATATCAATTGAAAGGACAAAGTTTTGGAAGCAGTTCTCATTATTTTATTAATTATTTGGAAGTAATCCAAATATATGCTCGGTCGTGTGCACAACTGCACATCAGGACTTAACGTTTGGAGTTTATGGAACTCCATTCAAATCTTTTCTTCCTTTCAGTGCATGAATTTATATATTATTAATTCATGAAAGTTCTTCTTATTAACCAATTTGATTTCTCTTGTGATTTCTTTTGTGGCAAGTAGAATTTAAACTAGAAGAACCAAAATGGGAAAGGAATACATGCACTGTCTTCATGGACCCAATCAATAGCATTGATGATGCAGTGCTTCTGGATCCAGCCATATGATTAATGATCAATCATACGAAGACTTTCTATGATTCCATCAAGTTGGACGACGCGCAAACAAAAACGGTTAGTACAAATTGATTTTTACATTAATCGAATGTTGTTGATATTGATTAAATTCATGGTTAAGTTCGCAATCATGTGGTGACTGATTGGTAAGGATGACTTGTTTAGTTTCTGAATTTCATGTGATATAATGTAATGAAGTTATGGGGGTAATTTAAACTTTTGAATTGCTGGTTGTGAGACAAAGTTGGTTGAACACAACTTGTTTGACAAATTTCCCCAACCAAATCCTTTGTGATTTGAGGAAACTAATTACTGGGTGTTGTTTATTAGTTAGAATTATCCGTCTTTGCATGACAGATAATTATTTTGATCAATCTGAAAACCATAAGATTGGATTTATTTGCTTCCCAATTTGCTTGGTGTGTACTGTCCCCTTTGAAGTTGTTGACACAATTTTAGTTTGCCATGTACTAGAGAACAGTTGGTTTATGATTATAAGATCTTTGCACATTGATTTATATATTTTCCTTAACATACAACAAAATTAGTACCTACTGTGAGGAATTGTAGTTGCAATTTAGTGCTGTTAGTGAGGCGAACCAGTGAGGTAAACTAATGAATATTTGCAAATACTTAAAAATTTACGTAGTGTTTCGTTAACCAGTACATTCCATAATGGTGTGAAATATAATGCAAATTTATGATTCATATATTTGGAGTAATGAAACTGTGGGGGTAAAGTAGAATTCTTGAAACGGCATGTACTTTACAGTTGTTTGCATTTTGAAGGGATCGAGTAAAGGATACTTTCATTTTGTGATCCGACTAGTTTTTTAAGATTGGATAATCAAGCCTCATTATCACCTGTAGAGACGCATGTTGATTTTCTTTGACTTGTGATAATTAGGAATGTTTGATGCATGTTGACTCTTGCGTATCTTATGATAAGCCATAGTACTGTATATTAGTATTGGAATGTTTATTTTCTCGTTCAAATTTTTCCTATGTTGTGTATAATAAGCAAGTATCATTGTGGTTGATTTCTAATGTAACCACAAAAAAGAGCCAAATCCAAGAAGATGGTATGCGTACCAGTCTTTGGATTTGAAGTGTTTCCTTTTTAGGAAATGTGAGTGACATGTTTGGTAGAAACTAATACTAATATAAGTATGTAAGCCCGTTTCATGATATTTAATTGCACTTGGGAATTGTCATGAAATGGAAGGGGAAGATATTATATGAGAGTGTCATGTATACTTTTATTGTGGCTGGTAATTTGTCAATAGTTGTTGAGAAAACAATTTTACGACATGAGCATAATTCTTACATAAGAATTATAGGTTCCAAATTTTGGACATTGGCATGTCTTAAATGACATTGAAAAGGAAAGTGGAATACCGGTGAATATGTAACGTATTGGAAGATTAGGCGGCCGACCAAATATCCGACAATGAAGTGTTACGGTATTGCCGACGCATTTGCATTACATAATGTAAAATGTTAAATAGACATTGTCTATGTTTTTGGGTATGAATTTGTAGATGATTGGGCATGAGTAGAGGAGTTACTCATCATGTGCTTGTTAAAATAGCAAGTAAGTTGCCTACAAATTTTCTATGCCTTTAGTGTATGCAAGTCTATAATGACTTCTTGTGAATTAAGCGTAAATGTTAATTAGGATCACTAGAGAAGTTACAATTATTTTGTAAAATCAAATATGAACATTTTTAATAATGTTTTCAGAATTGATTGGATGAGTAGATGCAATTAATGAGGAGTAATGGCTTAGAACCTAAGTTGTAGAGATCCCATTTTCGGAAGAAGCTATCTCAAGCGGTCTTGATTATTTGTGAATCAGGCTATGATCTATAACGTCTCTAACAAAGACTTATAATGAAAATTCAAGACGTACAAGTTTTGTACATTGGAACGGTAAGTCAATTACTTAAGAAATGAGTAATTGCAGTTAGCCATTGAAACAGACAAAAACTTGGCAGACTTATCATGAAGAGTCTCCCAAAGGAATTGTTTTCAATGAAGTATACAGAAATGGGACTAAGGTATGTGAATGAAAGTTTGATCACCCATAGCAGAAACCCAACCTATGTTTTGAAAAAGATAAACAAGGTTCAATGTGGTACCAACAAGTTATGGATGTGATTATGGTGCACTAAGTAAAAACTTCTCATTTCTGTTTAGTGCAGGTTCTTCAAGGAAAAAGGGATGGATGAAAATCCTTAATAAGTCTAACTTTTATCACAAGGTGTCTCGCAGAAACACCTTCGAGACTTACCTATATGAGTATGGAAATCAGGCTGTTTCCTAAGAGAAAAAGACCGTTCTCTGAGAGACTCATGAATACAGGATAAGCACATGTCCATCAATGTGCTGGCTACAGGACACACAATCCCTGAAATTAGTATGTGTTGAGTTTCCGGTTTTATCACATGGGGTACTTGGTTCAAGACTTGTTTCACCACTGAACCCCGATAAGGCTTTGAATTTCTTACACTAAGTGAAGGTTCAAATCCAAAAGATACCTATCATTTATGTATTGATTTCAACGATGATGCTTATTTCCCAACTAAGCTTGAACTACGCTGGCTTGATCCCACTCGGGTACGTAGGTAGTCACTTGAGTGATGCAGCCACACCAGTTTTGTAAGTTTTACTTTGTTTTATTTTCATGTTTTTTTGGTTATTGAAAATAAGAGGAGATTGTTAGATATTTTCAATAATATAGAAAATAAAATGGTTTTCATTTTTGGTTAGCCACTACGATGGGGAGCGTCCTGAGCCTAATAGATGCAATGGATGTTAGTTGGAGATGAAAAGGCATCTCCAAAGGGTGTGATGGTTCACAAGAGACACATCCATTCCCATTAGACACTATTGGTGTCTTTTGGAAGTGAAAAGGCATCTCCAATGGGCATGAATTCCCTATAAGTAGTGATGATTTTTTTTCATTCAAACAATGGAAAAACACAATAAAAATCTCTTTCTTTTTCTCTTATAAGCATCATCAGATTCTAAATACTGTGTGTTCTTGGTTGGGTCAAGGGAGTACAACTCTTGAATTCAACAACGTTGTTTGGGCTTCATTGTATCCTGAAGGCAATATTTCGCTGACCAATTGTACTCGCCAATTATTTGGGAATGGTCGAAATAATTGCTGAAAAGAATCGTAAGGCCTTGAAGCTTATGAAACGACATTCTTTTCTTTCTCTGTTTTCTTCATCCTCCGTTTTAGCCTAATTTTTCCAACATACGTTGCATATTGTTGTTCGACTGATTGTTTAACGCTGGTTGTAGGATATATATTAAGGAGCCAATGATTCAAGCGAATGTAATGACATCCCAAACACCAAGGTACATAAAACACCAACCACAAAAATTTTACATGGGATCCCAAAGACGCAGAGGCACAAGAGGTGGTTGTTTAATTGATCCTTTACTAGAAATTTTTGTGTTTTGGCATGTTGGTTCAAAACTCCTACAATCTTATGATATATATATAACAAACACGAATGCTTGTTAACAGAAATAACAAGGATGTCACTCCTTTGAACATAAACAAGGGCCACCACATAATCATATGGATGGATATCCATATAGTAGGGTACTTTCAGAACCACCTTGGGGATTAATGGTGGTTTATCCTATAGAGGAAGCATATTGAATATTCCTAGTTTTTTTTTCTTTCAGAAATAGCTCATGGAGGACTTTTAGAAAAGAACATTGCTTGGTACTGAGAATATATAAGCAGTAATTTCTTGTATCTTAGCCGTTAAGCACAGGGAGACTTCAGATATTCACTACACCAAATCTAGGTTTTTCTAACAATAAGATTCCTAACTAATTTTCTTTTTCTAACTCCAATGATCCATTAGAATTCTAGTAACCCTTATAAAGGGTTAGCAAATTCAGAAATAGTTACCATAATTAGGAATTAAATCATAAAAACTAAATAACTAATCAAAGTGTGAGATCAATAGTTATAGAAAACTAACACACTTTATATTAAATCACAATTACATCTATTCATACCCAAAATTATATGTACACCAAAATCAACCCACCTTTATAACTCTTTCTCATTTTCATTTATAACACATTTGAGCATAGCTAACACAATGAGTTATTTTAGAATTTAGAAAATGTAAAAATAAAATTTTAAGATTTTATAAGTCTTTTGTTTGGAACCAACAAGCAGTTCTAAAATCCTAGGATAACCTAAACCCAGAACTAATACACACGGTTTCTTGTGGGAACCAAAGTTTGAGTTCCATGTCTCCCGACCAAACCAAAATCGGATTTCATTTCATTATAAACAAAAGAAAAAGAAAACAGTTCAGTCAGTGAAAAACCTGATCAAAAACTCCACGAATCTTCGTTACCCGGCTTCTTCCTTAGATTCAAAAGTGGAAAATCAATCAAATTCGCGTCAAACTCCAATCAATAGAAAACCCATAGTCATTTTTATGATTTCTATTTATTTTCTTCAACTCAATAATTTGAAGAGAATAATAACGTTGAAGGTGATTGATTTCTGGAAAATGTTATTCCTTATCGTTGCTGGTATGATTACTCTACTTCTGTTGCTTATTTGATTACTTACGAAAGTTCTTCAATTGTAAACCTACGGTATAAAAAGTTAGG